>CM061749.1:320343745-321543745 GCA_030979885.1 Lolium multiflorum
GAGGTGGGCGCGCCACCCTGTGGTGTGGGCCCCTCCTTGCCCCACTTTGCCATCTCTTTCTCCCAGAATCTTCTCTCTCCCGAAAAAACTCGAACCAGCTTTCTCTCACTCGCGTTTTTGCTCCAGAGCTCCAGATTTCTCGATCTCTTTGCTCAGCCCAGATTTCTTGCTGAAATTTGGCACATTTGCTCTTTGGTATGTGACTCCTCCACCCATCCAAGTAGAATTTTGTTTGGTTGAGTATATCTTGAATATTTTGCTGCTGTAGGTAACATGTTTAGTGAGCTTGCATGCTTGTTCTAAGTGGTAGAAACTAGTTTTGATGCATGATTAGTACTCTAGCAAGTTCCTATGGTAGTTTCCCCCAATTATATGTCACCAAATTTTTATATTGTTTGTTGAAAATTTCAGAGAAGAGATGAAGAAGTTCAACTTTGGAGAGTTGTTCAAGAAAGGAACAACCAGCACCGGGAGGCCTTCTAGGGCCGCCACCCGGCTTAGGCGATCGTACAACGAGGATATCATCGCGCCTAGCTTCGCGCCCGAAGAGGACAACGGGGCTCCTAATGCTTCGTCTTTTCCATGCTATGATTTTCTGAGGAATGCAGGGATATTGGAGGATTTCTCCACCCTTGTCAACAGGGCAGGCTTAACCACCTATGTGGGTGATGAAAGGGAGCAATACTACATGCTCACCAAAATCTTCGTCGAGAGCTTCAAGTTCCACAACACGCAATATGAGCCGACAGTTGCATTCAAGATCTATGATATTCCTGTTACTATGGAATTGGTTTCGTAAATCCTAGGTAAGGAAATATTCTTAATTGGATTTAAACTCAAAGCCTGTGGGCTCATTTTCTCACGGTAAGCTTCCAGGGTCCGAAGGAGAGACGGGGTGAGGGGCCACGGGAGGGGTCATTGTTCATAGGCGGCGCGGCCCCCTGGCCGCGCCGGCCCGTAGGGGCCCCGTGCCGCCTCTTGACCTGCCCTTTCGCCTATAAAAAGTCTCCGTGACGAAACCCCCAGTACCGAGAGCCACGACACGGAAAACCTTCCGCAGACGCCCGCCGCCGCGAACCTACTTCCCGGGGGATCCAGAGACGTCCGCACTCGCCGGAGAGGGAATCATCTCGTGAGGACTCTACGCCGCCATGGTCGCCTCCGGTGTGATGTGTGAGTAGTTCACCCCCGGACTATGGGTCCATAGCCGTAGCTAGATGGTTGTCTTCTCCCCCTTGTGCTATCATTGTCGGATCTTGTGAGTCGCCTAACATGATCAAAGACTACCTATCCGTAATTCTATATGTTGCGTTTGTTGGGATCCGATGAACAGAGAATACTTATTATGTTGATTATCAAAGTTATGCTATGTGTTGTTTATGATCTTGCATGCTCTCCGTTACTAGTAGATGCTCTGGCCAAGTAGATGCTTGTAACCCCAAGAGGGAGTATTTATGCTCGATAGTGGGTTCATGCCTGCATTGACACCTGGGACAGTGACAGAAAGCTCTAAGGTTGTGTTGTGCTGTTGCCACTAGGGATAAAACATTAGTGCTATGTTCAAGGATGTAGTCACTAGTTACATTACGCACCATACTTAATGCAATTGTCTGTTGTTTGCAATACCGGAGGGGGTTCGGATGATAACCCGAAGGTGGACTTTTTAGGTATAGATGCATGGATGGCGGTCCATGTACTTTGTCGTAATGCCCAATTAAATCTCACTATACTCATCATGATATGCATGGTCATGCTCTCTTTATTTGTCAATTGCCCAACCGTAATTTTGTTCACCCAACATGTTGTTCGTCTTATGGGAGAGAGACCTCTAGTGAACCTGTGGACCCCGGTCCAATTCTTCTTTACTGAAATACAATCTACTGCAATACTTGTTCCCACCGTTTTCTGCAAACAATCATCTTCCACACAATACGGTTAACTCTTTGTTACAGCAAGCCGGGTGAGATTGACAACCTCAATGTTTCGTTGGGGCAAAGTACTTTGCTGTATGCAGGTTCCACGTTGGCGCCGGAATCCCTGGTGTTGCGCCGCACTACATCCCGCCGCCATCAACCTTCAACGTGCTTCCTGGCTCCTCCTGGTTCGATAAACCTTGCTTCTTTCTCACAGGGAAAACTTGCTGTCATGCGATCATACCTTCCTCTGGGGTCGCCAACGAACGTGTGAAATACACGCCATCAAGCTCTTTTCTGGCGCCGTTGCCGGAGACAAGACACGCTGCAAGGGTAGTCTCCACTTCTCAATCTCTTTTACTTTGTTTTTGTCTTGCTTAGTTTTATTTACTATTTTGTTTGCTGCACTAAATCAAAATACAAAAAAAATTAGTTGCTAGTTTTACTTTATTTGCTATCTTGTTTACTATATCAAAAACACAAAAAAATTAGTTTACTTGCATTTACTTTATCTAGTTTGCTTTATTTACTACTACTAAAATGAGTAATCCTGAAGTTGAAGTTCGCACGTTTAAGCAACGAGGGGGAGAATGTTTGAGAGATGCTTGGTATAGAATTAGCGATGCTCATAATAGATGCACTAAGAAGCACTCCACCATTATTTTACTCAGGAATTTTTATGTTGGTATCTCTAGCTGGAATAGATATGTTCTTGATAGTCTCGCAAAAGGTGACTTCCTAAGTACTCCTGCATTAGAAGCTAGTTGCATTATTGAGAGCTTATTTGGAATACCCCCTGTTGATAAAGTTAAAACTGAAATCTCTCTTGAAGATGTTATGAAAAAATTGAAAACCATAGAGAAAATTTTTCCAAGTATTGAAGCTAAATTGGAAATATTACTGCAGAAACCCACCGGCGGGCAGCGGCCTGGCAACACGGTAGAGCCGCGGGAAGAGCCTAGAGCTGCGGCTGGCTGACTCCCGTGACGGCCCGCACGTTTTCTCGGTCACACAAGTGATGTGGCGCAGGCGTACACTGACCTATACCCGGTCAGACAGGATGGGATGCCTTAGTTCCCTCGCATGGCATACAGAAACATTAAATACGGCCTCGATCGGCCTCGGTTATCCTTCCGTGACCGTTCAAAGAGCCGATTCACCCATGATCCGTACGGGGTGCACGGATTTGGTGATCCTGCTTGATCAAGATATAGCTAATGAGATCTACGACGATTTAGGGTTTTCACCGCATAATCGGATCATCCTACTCTAGGTTGGGCCTCGCGGCCACGCACGGTGCTCATAAGCCGATCCTAAACAAGGCCACAAAACCAACATGACGTTGATCCTCGGAACATCCCGTTTAGGACTTGCGAAACGCCCACCCCACGTGCTGGATCCTCCACCCTTTGTAAGGCCTAACTATTGCAGATATTAAACTAATCCTTGCAGAGCAAGGAGCAATCGTAACGGATCAGATCTACTAGATGATGAACAAGCAGGGTGCCGCCCCCACGCCTGAGATAGGCGTGAGGGCGGCTAGACATGCAAGGGCTGCACTACGTAAGCATGTTATACGAAGAGCTTGCTAACCCTAACACATCTATGATAACTACGTTGCTCGCCATCAAAAACGCTTCAGCACGAGCAACGCATGAACAACGTAGGCAGGCTCGTGCTGCCTAGATCGCAAGATGCGATCTAGGCAGCATGGCTGATTGAAACCCTCGAGATGAAGGAGTTGGCGATGCGCCGAGATTTGTTTTTTTGGGTTGAACGTGAGTTGTTGTTTATTCCATAAACCCTAGATACATATTTATAGTCCAGGGGACTTTCTAACGTGGGAATATCCCACCGTGCACGATACAAACTCTAACCTTGATCTAAAACATAACCTACTATAATTAAAGATACACGGGCAAACTAGCCCAAATTCTCCGTGCAAGGCCGCTTCAGAGATCTTCCACGTGTAGTCTTCCAAGCCCATCTCTCTTACGGCCCACCTCTGGATTTGTCCAAAATCTGGTGATAACACATGCCCCCCTGGTTTTGGAAATAATTTTTCCAAAATCATTATGCTCTCCTCGTCGGGTCATGTCGTGGCAGAGCAGAGTTGTTGCAGTATCCGTTATCATTATGCCCTGTCTTCTCAGCTTCTCTGCAAAATTCGATAGCTCCGGCGTCATCTCCTTGGAAACTGTAATGACATTAAATTTCCACCAGGCTTCTCATTATTTAACTGTGCCGATCAACTAGCTTTCTTCGTCCCCTTCCTCTGTTCCAGCCATCGGCACCCAAAAAACCCCTTCTGCGCACCATGTCTTCTTCTTCCTCTGCCTCGTCGGGACTTTCCTTCGAGTCCTCTTCTCCCGAGCCGATGCCAGCACCGAGCCCACAAGAGGTCCATGCGGCCAACACCCGCCGTGCCATTGAGGCCGGGGAGGAGTCAGACCATGACTTCTCCATCTGGTCCGAGGACGACCAGTCCTCGACGGACGGGGAGAGCGACCTCCGCTTCCCAACGGGGAATCCTGGAGGAGGAGGCCGAAGGACGATCGCTTCTCCTGGGATGACTTTACCTCCTCCGAGGTGAAGGAGGAGGAAGAGAGGAGGGAATGACGACGATAGCCCCTCCGACGAGCCGCTTCGCTGCTTTCGCCATTGCCCCTGGCCGTGGAATCGTGACTATGATAGCGACGATGACGACGACGACATGGAGGATGAAGACAACGAAGGTCCTGCCGGCGGCCGCTACAGCAGCGACGACGAGCCCGCCGGGAGCAGCGCCGACAGCGCTGACGACGGTGACGACGAGGGCAGTGACGGCCCGTAGAATAGGACCTCTAGAATAGGATCAGCAACAGTAGACGGGGCAATGTATCCCCTTAGTACTCCCTTTTGAGAGCAATCAGCTCTTCTATGTAAGAAATCTGGTTTATCAATGAAGAACTTTTCCCCAATTTGATTTTGCCGATTTCTTCGGAGTTTAATTGAGCCGATTCCCTCTTCTGCTGACCCCGCCGATCGTTACTTAGCCAATGCCCAACGAGCCGATGACAACGCACCGGTATCTCAATGTCCCATCCCTTTGAGCTCTGGCGGACAACTAGGCAGATCGACGTTCTCACGAGAGCCCCAGAACCACTGCCGACACGACTTGCTCCTGAAGTCGATACCACTGGGTTTTCAGCCCGATGAAATTTCAATCGGCTTCTTAAGAACGGAAGTTCTGCGCCATCAGTTGCCCCCCGAGCCTCTATCAAGGCGAGCATATCAGTGGACTAACCAAATGTGTCGCCATCGGTTCCCAAGTCATGATGCGGAACCAGCCGATTTCAGCAAAATCGCTCTCCTGCAGAAAGGCAGAACCTCGGGTGAGCTGCCCCTCGGGTCACTACTTCGCGCCTTGTAGGTCAATGACTGCCGATGCTCTGCCTTGTTCGCTCTCTAATTCGAAGCCGATGCCCTTCCACTTGGCTGAAAATTTTGTTTTATTTGGCCGATTTTTCTCCTTAATCGGCCCCCAATGTTCCACTGCACGCAAGTTTGCACATGTTTATCTGCACATGTTCATCTGACTATATGCCCCCCGAGCCGAATCTGCCAAATGACTGCAGATATCGGCTTTCATGGTTAGTCAGGGCACTGCACTTGTACGTCGGCTTCGCAAAGATTCATGCTGACTTTCATCTGCCGACGTGGCCGCCGCCCAGTGGATCGTTGCTGAACACAAACAGAATATGTGCAGAGGATAATTTTGGCCGATTGCTGGAATCGGCCTCCACATTGCTTGTTCGATGAAGGTTTTGTAATGTCCCTCCATAAATTTTTGGGGCCGATCACAAGGATCAGCCTCGCACGGTTTGCTCATTGGTTTAATCTTGCTACTCGGTTAGGCTGGATAAAACCAATCCAACCTCTGACTTGATGCGCCTGCTTTCGTCCACCTTGAGTGCATCATATAATCGTGGAGCACTAAGCTCTGTCGGCAAGACGAGCACCATGTTCGTGCCAGCCGATGTTTCATCATCGGCTTTCTTTTGCTTGGGACGCCACTCCATTCTCCGTGGACGACCCTCTTCATCCAGGGCTCGCTGAACCTTTGCAGCCAGATCAGGCCGTGCCTTCCTTAGCGTATGCAGGTATAACCTTTCGGCTTCCTCCAGGCCGCGCAAACGCTGAACCCTGCGCTTTTGTGAACGGCTGAGTCCATCAGGGCACCACCTTGGACGGTGGTACCTGTCTTCTTCTTCTTCTAGTCCCTCGTCTTCGGAATCCTCAAGATCTGCCCAACGAGGTGACTCAGCACGTTTGCTCTGTGGCGGGAGAGGCCCTAAGCGCTCGAACACAGACACGTTGGCCGCCTCCTTCTTCTTCTCCGGCTGCATTCTCAAGTACCTGCCGACAGGGCACCGCCCACCCCCGAATCCTGTTGCTTGGAAGAAAGGGCAAATTCCAGTTGTCCGGCGTTGTCATCTTGCCCCTTTGACTTGTCCGTGCACGGCGCCTTCGTGTTCCTCCCTCACTCACATCCTCGCCGGACGATGACTCCCCCCGGCTTCTCTAGCGACGATCTCCTTCATCTAGTTGGACCTGCCGGCGTTGGTCATACCGACTCACATATTTGTTGAGGAGGTGATCGGAGGGTCGTTGATATCTTATGTTCTTCACTTCTCCCTCTGTGACGTAGCGCTTGCCATCATGATGGAGCCGATCGCGTGGAGCGGCCTCCTTTGTGTCCTTGCTATGAGAGCAGCTGCCCTCATCTCCATCTTTGCCAGAGTGGTTCCCAGGTCCTACCATGTTGATGCTGAACGTGGGACCTGGCTGGCAACCCTCAGGGTAGGTGACTTCCACCATGTTAACGGCGGGGAAGGGTTGGGTGTCAACCTTCATGGCGTACTGGTTGAAAATTAGACGCCCCTTCTCTATCGCCGCTTGGATGTGCTGACGCCACACCCTGCAGTCGTTGGTGGCATGGGAAAGCGAGTTGTGGAATTTGCAGTACGGCTTCCCGTTTAGCTCTTGCGCCGTGGGGAACTTGAGACCTTCAGGAATCGTCAACTGTTTCTCCTTGAGCAGGAGGTCGAAGATTTGTTCAGTCTTGGTCACGTCAAAATCAAATCCCCTGGGCGGCCCTGGTGGCTTTACCCATTTGCAGGACACGGGGGCTCCTCCCCGAGTCCACTCAGCCACTGCTACTTCTTGGTCTCCCGCAGGCACCTCATCTTCCTCTGTATCGACCATGACTACTGCACGCTTGAACTTGTCTTGGTACAGGTCTGGGTGGCGCTGTCATATGCCGATAGTTTCTGAACCATGTGCGCCAGCGAGGGATAATCTGCTTGGGAGGCCATGTCCTTGAGCTGCGTTGCAAGGCCAGCTACTGCCTCGACTGCTTCTTTTTCAGTTATACGAACCGAATAACATCGGTTCCTAAGATTCCTGAAGCGCTGGATGTACTCTGTCACCGTTTCTCCGCGCTTCTGACGTAGTTGTGCTAGATCGGCAATGCTAGACTCGGAAGCTTCTGAATGGTATTGCGTATGGAATTGTTCTTCCAATTGCTTCCAAGACTGGATGGAGTTTGCTGGCAGAGAGGTGTACCATCCAAAAGCCGATCCTGTGAGGGACTGTGAAAAGAGCCTCACGCGTAGTTGATCCGACACCGAAGCCGGTCCTAGTTGCGCCAAATATCGGCCGACGTGCTCGATGGAGCTGGAGCCATCTGATCCACTGAATTTGGAGAAGTCAGGGAGCCGATATTTAGGTGGCAGCGGGATCATCTCGTACTCGTCAGGGTACGGCTTGGAATAGCCGATTGCCCTTCTTTTCGGCACCATGCCGAACTGGTCTCTCAGTATGGTACTGATCTGATCCGCTGTGCTGGCTGCAGGAGTTGCACTCTGAAGATTCGCTGGGGTGGCGTACTTGCTTGCTTTTCCAGCTCTGAGCCAACTGCAGGAGCTGGGCTCGGGAGGTTCGTCGGGGTGGCGTACTTAGTTAGCCACGTCTGCTTCTCAAGCTCTGTCGCTGACGTTCCTCCTGTTTTCCCAGAAGTCCCTGATGTTGTGGCCTGGTTTGTGAGTGCCCAGTTGCCACAATCCGGCACATACGTGCACGCGTATCCGTGAGGGATCTCCTTAGGCGCCTCGGTCAAGAACTGGTAGTCACTAGGGTCACCACCGATCTTGTAGACGACGAATGCCGGTGTAGCCGGCACTTCTGGTGCTGCCAACGCATATGGCAGCGGTGGACGGGACTGGAGTAGTAACCTCCCCTTGATGCGCCCCGAGAGCTGGTCCGACTTCGCGAGTACCGGTGGCTCATGACCTCCCGGATCACGCGCAGCGCAGACGCTCCAACACGTTGACCAGGTTTTCAGAGTGGCGGTGTAGCGAGTGAGCCACCAGTAGTTGATCTCCTGCCGTAGGCCCCTGGTGCGTTCCTCCGACGGGGCAGAGAGGTCTATCCCATCGAGTGCACCTTGCGGTGAGAATCCCTTCCATCTGATGCCATGGGGAACGGTTCCTCCGGAAAGAGCCGATGAGGCCGGCTTCGAGGGTGACTTTGATCTCGTCATACTTCTTCTTGAGCTCGTCAGGCAGCTCCTCGTAGGTGATCAAGGGGTGGCCGTCCGCCATCTCGTATGTAGATGGCGTATGTGGTTGATGTAGACGATTGTCCCACCGGGCGTGCCAGAATGTGTTGGCTCACAAACCCACCGCATGGCAGCGGCCTGCAACACGCAGAGCCGGAAGAGCCTAGAGCTGCGCCGCCGAAACCCTCGAGCCATGCCCGCAATGCTCTTCTCGGGGTCACACGCGGCGATGCGGCGGGTGGCGTGCCACCTGGACCTATACCTGGTCGTAGCGGTGATGGGGATGCCCTCGCTTGTCCCCGGCATGGCATACACGTAAACATTAAATACGAGCTCTATCGGCTCTCAGGTTGCCCTGTGGATCGGCCGAGTCGATTCACCCATGATCCCGTGCACGTGGGTGCACGAATACTTGGTGATCCTGCTTGATCAAGATATAGCTAATGAGATCTATACGATTTAGGGTTTTCACCGCACAATCGGATCATCCTACTCACAATGTTGGGCCTCGCGGCCACGCACGGTGCTCATAAGCCGATCCTAAACAAGGCCTAAAAACCAACATGACGTTGATCCTCGGAACATCCTGTTTAGGACTTGCGAACGCCACCCTACGTGCCGCTGGATCCTCCACCCCTTTGTAAGGCCTAACTATTGCAGATATTAAACTAATCCTTGCAGAGCAAGGAGCAATCGTAACGGATCAGATCTACTAGATGATCAAGCAGGGTGCCGCCCCCACGCCTGAGATAGGCGTGAGGGCGGCTAGACATGCAAGGGCTGCACTACGTAAGCATGTTATACGAAGAGCTATGCTAACCCTAACACATCTATGATAACTACGTTGCTCGCCATCAAAGACGCTTCAGTACGAGCAACGCATGAACAACGTGGAGCTTGTGCTGCCTAGATCGCAAGATGCGATCTAGGCAGCATGTCGCTTACCTGATTGAAACCCTCGAGATGAAGGAGTTGGCGATGCGCCGAGATTGGTTTGTTTTGGGTTGAACGTGAGTTGTTGTTTATTCCATAAACCCTAGATACATATTTATAGTCCAGGGGGACTTTCTAACGTGGGAATATCCCACCGTGCACGATACAAACTCTAACCTTGATCTAAAACATAACCTACTATAATTAAAGATACACGGGCAAACTAGCCCAAATTCTCCGTGCAAGGCCGCTTCAGAGATCTTCCACGTGTAGTCTTCCAAGCCATAGAGAAAAAATTTCCAAGTGTTGAAACTAAATTGGAAATGTTACTTGATAAAACCGATGAACTTGATAAATCCTTAGGAGGAATTGATGAAAGAATTAGTGTCCTAGGAACTAATGCTGTCCATGATGATCAAATCAATAGGATTGACGAACTTGAAAAAGCTATGGGAACCTTGGGTTCAACATTTTCTTCTCTTAAATATAAGGAGAAAGCTTATGTGGGTAAGGAGCAAAAGTTTATGTATGTCTCTAAAGTGCCTAGACCAAAGAAGTATTATTATAGGCCTAAAATTGACAAAGCCCTTAGTACCACTATGGATGGGGGAGCTCATGATAACGATGCACCATCTCTTGATAATACTTGATACACACTTTCTGCCTAGCTGAAAGGCGTTAAAGAAAAGCGCTTATGGGAGACAACCCATGTTTTACCTACAGTACTTTGTTTTTATTTTGTGTCTTGGAAGTTGTTTACTACTGTAGCAACCTCTCCTTATCTAGTTTTGTGTTTTGTTGTGCCAAGTTAAGCCGTTGATAGAAAAGTAAGTACTAGATTTGGATTACTGCACAGTTCCAGATTTCTTTGCTGTCACGAATCTGGGTCCACCTCCCTGTAGGTAGCTCAGAAAATTAAGCCAATTTACGTGCGTGATCCTCAGATATGTACGCAACTTTCATTCAATTTGAGCATTTTCATTTGAGCAAGTCTGGTGCCATTTTAAAATTCGTCAATACGAACTGTTCTGTTTTGACAGATTCTGCCTTTATTTCGCATTGCCTCTTTCGCTATGTTGGATGAATTTCTTTGATCCACTAATGTCCAGTAGCATTATGCAATGTCCAGAAGTGTTAAGAATGATTGTGTCACCTCTGAATATGTCAATTTATATTGTGCACTAACCCTCTAATGAGTTGTTTCGAGTTTGGTGAGGAAGTTTTCAAGGATCAAGAGAGGAGTATGATGCAACATGATCAAGGAGAGTGAAAGCTCTAAGCTTGGGGATGCACCGGTGGTTCACCCCTGCATATATCAAGAAGACTGCGTTTAAGCTTGGGGATGCCCAAGGCATCCCCTTCTTCATCGACAACATTATCAGGTTCCTCCCGAAACTATATTTTTATTCCATCACATCTTATGTGCTTTTCTTGGAGCGTCGGTTTGTTTTTGTTTTTTGTTTTGTTTGAATAAAATGGATCCTAGCATTCACTTTATGGGAGAGAGACACGCTCCGCTGTAGCATATGGACAAGTATGTCCTTGGTTTCTACTCATAGTATTCATGGCGAAGTTTCTCCTTCGTTAAATTGTTATATGGTTGGAATTGGAAAATGATACATGTAGTAATTGCTATAAATGTTTTGGGTAATGTGATACTTGGCAATTGTTGTGCTCATGATTAAGCTCTTGCATCATATGCTTTGCACCCATTAATGAAGAAATACATAGAGCATGCTAAATTTGGTTTGCATATTTGGTTTCTCTAAGGTCTAGATAATTTCTAGTTTTGAGTTTGAACAACAAGGAAGACGGTGTAGAGTCTTATAATGTTTTCAATATGTCTTTTATGTGAGTTTTGCTGCACCGGTTCATCCTTGTGTTTGTTTCAAATAACCTTGATAGCCTAAACCTTGTATCGAGAGGGAATACTTCTCATGCATCCAAAATACTTGAGCCAACCACTATGCCATTTGTGTCCACCATACCTACCTATACTACATGGTATTTTCCGCCATTCCAAAGTAAATTGCTTGAGTGCTACCTTTAAAATTCCATCATTCACCTTTGCAATATATAGCTCATGGGACAAATAGCTTAAAAACTATTGTGGTATTGAATATAATTATGCACTTTATCTCTTATTAAGTTGCTTGTTGTGCGATAACCATGTTCACTGGGGACGCCATCAACTTTTCATTGTTGAATTTCATGTGAGTTGCTATGCATGTCCGTCTTGTCTTAAGAGAGATCTACCACCTTATGGTTAAGCATGCATATGTTAGAGAAGAACATTGGGCCGCTAACTAAAGCCATGATCCATGGTGGTTTCAGTTTTGGACAACAATCCTCAAATCTCAAATGAGAAAATTATTAATTGTTGGTATATGCTTATGCATAAAAGAGGAGTCCATTATCTGTTGTCTACGTTGTCCCGGTATGGATGTCTAAGTTGAAGAATAATCAATAGCGAGAAATCCAATGCAGCTTTCTCCTGAGTACAGCGGCATAGAGGTACCCCTTTGACACTGGTAAAAACAATGCATGTGATGACCCTAGTCCAAGCTAATTAGGACAAGGTGCGGGCACTATTAGTACGCTATGCATGAGGCTTGCAACTTATAAGATATAATTTACATGATGCATATGCTTTATTACTACCGTTGACAAAATTGTTTCATGTTTTCAAAATCAAAGCTCTAGCACAAATATAGCAATCGATGCTTTTCCTCTATGGAGGACCATTCTTTTACTTTATGTTGAGTCAGTTCACCTATTTTCCACCTCAAGAAGCAAACACTTGTGTGAACTGTGCATTGATTCCTACATATTTGCTTATTGCACTTATTATATTACTCTATGTTGACAATATCCATGAGATATACATATGTTGAAAGCAACCGCCGAAACTTAATCTTCTTTTGTGTTGCTTCAATACCTCTACTATGAATTATTGCTTTATGAGTTAACTCTTATGCAAGACTTATTGATGCTTGTCTTGAAGTGCTATTCATGAAAAGTCTTTGCTATATGATTCACTTGTTTACTCATGTCATATACATTGTTTCGATCGCTGCATTCACTACATATGCTTTACAAATAGTATGATCAAGATTATGATGGCATGTCACTTCAGAAATTATCTGTGTTATCGTTTTACCTGCTCGGGACGAGCAGAACTAAGCTTGGGGATGCTGTCGTCTCCGACGTATCGATAATTTCTTATGTTCCATGCCACATTATTGATGTTATCTACATGTTTTATGCACACTTTATGTCATATTTGCATTTTCTGGAACTAACCTATTAACAAGATGTCGAAGTGCCAGTTGTTTTCTGTTGTTTTTGCTTTAGAAATCCTAGTAAGGAAATATTCTAATTGACGAAATCAAAGCCCAAAAATTATTTTCTCACGAAGCTCTGTAAGTCCGAAGGAGAGATCGAAGAGGGCGTGAGGGGCCACACCATAGGCGGCGCGCCCTTGGCCGCGCCGAGTGTGGGGCCCCGTGCCGCCTCTGACCTGCCCTTCCGCCTATAAAAGTCTCCGTGACGAAACCCCCAGTACCGAGAGCCACGATACGGAAACCTTCCAGAGACGCGCCGCCGCCGATCCCATCTCGGGGATCCAGAGACGGCGCACCCTGCCGGAGAGGGGAATCATCTCCCGGAGGACTCTACGCCGCCATGGTTGCCTCCTCCGGTGTGATGTGTGAGTAGTCTACCCCTAGTCCATAGCCGTAGCTAGATGGTTGTCTTCCCCCATTGTGCTATCATTGTCTGATCTTGTGAGCTGCCTAACATGATCAAGATCATCTATCCGTAATTCTATATGTTGCGTTTGTTGGGATCCGATGAATAGAGAATACTTGTTATGTTGATTATCAAAGTTATGCTATGTGTTGTTTATGATCTTGCATGCTCTCCGTTACTAGTAGATGCTCTGGCCAAGTAGATGCTTGTAACTCCAAGAGGGAGTACTTATGCTCGATAGTGGGTTCATGCCTGCATTGACACCTGGGACAGTGACAGAAAGTTCTAAGGTTGTGTTGTGCTGTTGCCACTAGGGATAAAACATTAGTGCTATGTTCAAGGATGTAGTCACTAGTTACATTACGCGCAATACTTAATGCAATTGTCTGTTGTTAGCAACTTAATACTGGAGGGGGTTCGGATGATAACCCGAAGGTGGACTTTTTAGGCATAGATGCAGCTTGGATGACGGTCTATGTACTTTGTCGTAATGCCCAATTAAATCTCACTATACTCATCATGATATGTATGTGCATGGTCATGCTCTCTCTTATTTGTCAATTGCCCGACCGTAATTTGTTCACCCAACATGTGTTCGTCTTATGGGAGAGACACCTCTAGTGAACTGTGGACCCCGGTCCAATTCTTTTACTGAAATACAATCTACATAATACTTGTTCTACTGTTTTCGCAAACAATCATCTTCCACACAATACGGTTAACTCTTTGTTACAGCAATGGTGAGATTGACAACCTCACCGTTTCGTTGGGGCAAAGTACTTTGGTTGTGTTGTGCAGGTTCCACGTTGGCCCGGAATCCCTGGTGTTGCGCCGCACCACATCCCGCCGCCATCAACCTTCAACGTGCTTCTTGGCTCTCCGGTTCGATAAACCTTGGTTTCTTTCTGAGGGAAAACTTGCTGCTGTGCGCATCATACCTTCCTCTTGGGGTCGCCCAACGAACGTGTGAAATACACGCCATCAACCACCTATGTGGGAGATGAAAGGGAGCAATACTACATGCTCACCAAAATCTTCGTCGAGAGCTTCAAGTTCCACAACAAGCAATATGAGCCGACAGTTGCATTCAAGATCTATGGTAATCCTGTTACTATGGGATTGGAAGATTTTTGTCGTGCATTGGATATTGCCCCTGTAGGTACAGCAAGTAGGATTGATGACAACCCCCGGGACTTGTTGGAGCTCTATCGAGGGATTACCGATGATGATTGTCGCACCATTCAGCGTGGCAAGATAAGGAACATTCAACTCCCCGCCATTAAGTATTTTGCATATTACATTGCTACTAGCATTCTTGGTAGGGAGAACACTAGCAATATTTCTAGTTACCATCTTGCTTTCTTGAATATTGCACTTACTGGTCGGACATCTTATCACCTTGGTTCTCTTATTGCTCGCCGCCTGTCTAATAAAGGGCCTATTTTTGGAGGAACTATTGCACTGCGTGTTTTAACTTATCTAAGGCTTCCTCTTGATCCTAATGATGTGCCATTGGCCCCTAGGAGACTTGATATTGCTGCTATGAAGAGTCATCATTTTGTTACCGCTGATTCTACTGTAGATAATATGGTCTATAGAATGTTGTTTTCTGACGGGGATGAGAAGGAAATCCCTCTTCCCCAACCAGGTTTGTTCAGTATTGACAGGCAATCATGGTCGTGCACTAAGGAGGAGGTGGATGAACATATGAAGATACAAGACTTCCACCAGCAGCATGACTCCGAGGACGCCGAGGCCTCCCACGACTACACCGTCACGTATCCGGGTGCTTCTTCTAGCACATACCCGGAATACGATCCATCTTCGTCATACTACGGAGATATTACCTCATGGGATCGATGGGATTGAACTCCACTTAGGCCAAAAGCCTAAGCTTGGGGGAGGTATACCGGCATCACTCATTCTTTGCATATTATGGTTGCTGGATACTTGTACATATTTGTTTTGTTCGTTTGAGTGGTTTTCTAATGAGAGGAAGATGATATTTGGGGAAGTGCTGCCTGAAAACAGATTCTGGACTGTTACTAGAAAAATTCGTGCGCACAGCCAGAGCGTTATTTTGAGCTGCCAATTTTTGTGCAGGTTCCCCAGGTTGTTATCTAACTTTCATTAGTTGAACACTTTTCGAGCTGAGCAACGTAAGATTTTTGTAAAAATCGATTTCTGTACTGCTGTCAGGTTTTGGCAGATTTCTGCCATCTCGCTTTTCTGTGTTTCTTTTAGTTTGCTATTTCTTGTTTTTGCTTTGTTTCTTTCCCAAAACACAAAAAGACCAAAAATATTTCTGTTGTTTCTCTTCACCATTTGTTTGCTTTGGTTTCTTGCATTTGTTTCGCTTTATTTGCTATTGTTAGTTTGCTATAAGAAAACCCAAAAAGATTTTGCTTTGTTTGTTTGTTTCTTCTTGTTCTTGTTCTCAATTCGAAAACACCAAAAATATTTGCTGTTCTTCTTTGGTTTGTAAAGTTCTTTATGAGTTCAATGGTCTTCGGTGGCTGGAGCGTGGTTTTCATTTCATATTATCCAAGCTACACAAGTGAAAAGGCAATAATGACGATCTACGACAATCCGATTGTGGTGAGAGGCTGGTATGAACTCTATTTGTTTTCATTTTTGTACATATACTCATCCATGTGAGCATGCTTAGTTGGTTCATGTGAGGTATATGTTATTTGAGAAAGTCTAGTAGTTTATGATCTCTCATGTTTAGCTCCAATTTATTAATATGAGTAGCATGTCATGGATGTTTGCTTGCATTGTTTTATTCATAAGTAAGTATGGCATTGTGGTATCCTCCTCTGAATAATTCATTTATATCGACTTGGCACATGCTCACGCATGCATATGACTGAACCAAGTCAATTAAGCCTCGATGATTTATATTGCTTCAGAGTTCTTGTATCACTTTTATGCCTCCGTTAATTTATTTTGCCGCAAGCATGATTATGATAGTTACTGCTCTCTTGATTTGCTCGCCCCTAGTCTATTGCTAGCCTTCACTTGTACTGAGCGGGAACGCTGCTCGTGCTTCCAAACACATGAAAACCAAGTTATTCCAGAGTGTCCACTATAAATACCTATGCATGGCATTTCAAACCATTCCAAGTAAATTCTCATGCGCTACCTTTAAAACCTTCAAAATGCTTCTCAATTTGTGTTTATGTTTCATAGCTCATGAGGAAGTATGTGGTGTTTAGCTTTCAACCTTGTCATTTACTTTTGACGGACTCTCATATGGACTAGTGGCACATCCGCTTATCCAATAATTTTGCAAAAGAGCTGGCAATGGGATTCCTAGTCCCAAATTAATTAACTTAAATAGACACTCCTCCATGGTTTGTGATTGTTGGACGGCACCCGAAGGATTCGGTTAGCCATGGCTTGTGTAAGCAAAGGTTGGGGGGAGTGTCATCATCATAATAAAACTAAAATAAAAAGGGCACTCCTTCATGGTATGAGATTGTTGGCAGGCACCCGAGGATTCGGTTAGCCATGGTTTGTGTAAGAAAGGTTGGAAGGAGTGCCAACAAATATGCAAATAATTCATGGGAGCCGCTCTTGAAAGTCCGGTTGGCGAGGTAGTTAGTGTACCCATTACCATTCGTTGACAACAACAAACACCTCTCAAAATGATTTTACTCCTGATTTCAAAAATGAAAAGCTCTAGCGCATGTTAATCCCTGCTTCCCTCTGCGAAGGGTCAATCTTTTACTTTTATGTTGTGTCTCCATTATTTCTTTGAGCACTATCTTGAGAGCACAACTGTCATTCTTAGTATAATATGCTTGTCTCAAAATATGATTGATTGTGGTATAACTTTGATGCTTTTATCTTTGACAATCACTACTTCTAGTCTTTCTATGAACTCCAGAGGTGCCCGGGCATTTATGTTTTGCCAATCAAATACAGGCAAGCGAGATACCACTTTATCATACTCTCTTATGAACATTGCAATCCTGCTTACATACATGATTCATGATGCTTATTATTAATTGTTGGTACCTCTTCATGATTGACATAGCTGTTAGATGATCTTATTTGCATGTATCTCATTATGAACTACTTAAGTATTAGCCATAGCATGAGAATATATACATCATATGAGCAAATGTGTTCGTGAAAGTTCTTTTATCGCTCAGTTGTTAACTGAATTGCTTGAGGACAAGCAATAAGCTAAGCTTGGGGGGAGTTGATACGTCCAAAACGTATCTACTTTCCCGAACACTTTTGCTATTGTTTTGCCTCTAATTTGTGTATTTTGGATGCAACTAACACGGACTAACGCTGTTTTCAGCAGAACTGTTCTGGTGTCTCGTTTTTGTGCAGAAATCTAACTTTCAGGAAAATCCTCGGAATTTATGCGAAGGCCCTATTTTCCCAGAACACTGACGGAGCCAGAAGGACAAGGTGGAGGCCCGAGGGCCCCACACCAGGCGGCGCGGCGCGGGCGCCAGGCTGGTGGGGCCCCCTCGGCCGGCCTCCGACGCCCTCCTTCGGACTATTTATCGGCCTCGACCTAAAAACGCACGGGGAGAAGTCGAAGTCGCCAGAAACCCTCCAGAACGCCGCCACATCGCAAAACTCCGTCGCGGGAGCCAGAAGTCTCCGTTCTGGCACTCCGCCGGGACGGGGAATTGGAGGAGATCATCGCCATCATCACCGCCAACGCCTCTACATCAACCAGCCATGTTTCCCCCATCCATGCGTGAGTAATTCCCCCGCTGTAGGCCGAAGGGGATGGTAGGGATTGGATGAGATTGGTCATGTAATAGCATAAGATTGTTAGGGCATAGTGCCTAGTGTCCGTAATTGGTACTTTGATGATATTGTTGCAACTTGTTATGCTTAATGCTTATCACTAGGGCCCGAGTGCCATGATCTCAGATCTGAACATGTTATTGTTTCATCAAGATAATCATTGTTTATGGTCTTACCTATAAGTTGTATACACATGTCGTTGTCCGGAACCAATGGCCCCGAAGTGATGTGAAATCGGGACAACCGGAGGGGATGGTAGTGATGTGAGGATCACATGTGTTCACGGAGTGTTAATGCTTTGCTCCGGCACTCTATTAAAAGGAGTACCTTAATATCCAGTAGTTTCCCTAGAGGCCCGGCTGCCACCGGGTAGGACAAAAGATGTTGTGCAAGTTTCTCATTGCGAGCACGCACGACTATATATGGAACACATGCCTATTGATTGCTTTGTACTTGGACACCGTTTTATTATTATCTGCAAATGCCCTGCTATGATTGTTACATGAGTTTCTCTCATCCATGCAACGCCCGTCATCCGTCCCGTGCCTACAGTATTTTAATCCCTTTACACTAAAATCACTACTGCGTCTCTGTTACTCGGGTCGTTATTTCACTACCGCTATTGCTATAAAACATTACGATAAACTCTTGCAGCAAGTCCATTTCAGTGCAGCTGAATTGACAACTCCGCTGTTAAGGCTTTCAAGTGTTCTTTGTCTCCCCTGTGTCGAATCAATAAATTGGGTTTACTTCCCTCGAAGACGTTGCGATCCCCTATAATTTGGGGTCATCGCCGGCCTCAAGGGGGCGGCCACTTGTGGCTTTGTGGTGGCCGGCCCCCTCCCCTATGCCCCTCATTATATAGGTGGAACCCCAAGTGTTGGTATCCAAGTCTTCGAATAAGACCCGAACCAAAAACCTTCCATATGGAGGGGAAACCTAGCCAAGCTAGGACTCCCACTGAGGTGGGAGTTCCACCTCCCATGTGGGGGGTGGCCGGCCCCCTAGGGGGAGTCCACTTGGGACTCCTCCCCCACTAGGGTTGGCCGGCCATGGAGGTGGAGTCCCATGTGGACTCCACCTTCCTTGGTGGTTTCTTCCGGACTTTTCTAGAACCTTCTAGAACCTTCCATAGAACCTTCCGCGACATTTTAATTCACATAAAATGACATCCTATATATGAATCTTATTCTCCGACCATTCCGGAACTCCTGTGTGGGATCTCATCCGGACTCAACAAATATTCAAGTACTACCATTTCAACATCCAACTTTAAGTGTGTCACCCTACTCTCGTGGAACTATGCGACATGGTTGAGTACTCTACTCCGACTAATAACCAATAGCGGGATCTGAATCCATAATGGCTCCCACATATTCAACGATGACTTTAGTGATCGAATGAACCATTCACATACAATACCAATTCCCTTTGTCTGCGATAATTTACTTGTCCGAGGTTTGATCTTCTGTATCACTCTATACCTTGTTCAACCTCGTCTCCCGACAAGTACTCTCGTACCGTTGTATGTGGTCTCTTATGAACTCATTCATATGCTTGCAAGACATTAGACGACATTCCACCGAGAGGGCCCAGAGAATATCTATCCGTCATCGGGATGGACAAATCCCACCGTTGATCCATATGCCTCAACTCATACTTTCCGGATACTTAATCCCACCTTTATAGCCACCCATTTACGCAGTGGTGTTTGGTGTAATCAAAGTACCTTCCGGTATAAGTGATTTACATGATCTCATGGTCATAAGGACTAGGTAACTATGTATCGAAAGCTTATAGCAAATAACTTAATGACGTGATCTTATGCTATGCTTAATTGGGTGTGTCCATTACATCATTCATATAATGATATAATCTTGTTATTAATAACATCCAATGTTCATGATTATGAAACTAATCATCCATTAATCAACAAGCTAGTTTAAGAGGCATACTAGGGACTTCTTGTTGTCTACATATCACACATGTACTAATGTTTCGGTTAATACAATTATAGCATGATATATAAACATTTATCATAAACATAAAGATATAAATAATAACCATTTTATTATTGCCTCTAGGCATATCTCCTTCTGACGGCGGTGCTATGGTGGTGTCGCTTCAGATCGTCGATGTGCCAAAGAGGTGAGAGGTAAGGTCGCCATGTGGATAAATGGTGACACTGGGAAATATGTCTTTGCCGTGCAACTATTTGCACGTCAAAGGGCCCTATATGCACGACAAAGGCTTTGCCGTGCGGGGACACACGGCAAAGGTCGCACGGCAATGCCATTTGACGGCAAAGGCTTCCGTGCGACGCCGCCGGCAAAGGTCGCTTCTTTGCCGTGTGCCAAACATGTTTTATCTAAAAAAGCCCCAAATTGGCCGATCTGGAATCGAACATAGGACGCAGAGTAGGGAAAGCATGTGACCTTACCAGGGCTTAGTGTTTCATTTGTTGATAACTATACCACGCCACACCTTTTGAGATGAGAAGAAATCCAGTTTTTACATCTTTGCCGTGCGCTTACACTAGGCAAAGCCTTCTTTGCCGTGCGTTTGTTAAAAACACTAGGCAAGACCGCTGTCGTGCGCTAACGTTATGGCAAATGCCTAACGCCTTTGCCGCACCGAATCTTTACGTGCGGTGTGCTGGGCCATTGCCATGCATATTTCTTTGCCGTGCGGCCTCTTCCGCTGCCGTGAATTGTATCTTTGCTTAGCGCTCGTGTCTATCTTTCCCGTGGCAAGATCTTTGCCGTGCTTTACTGGTGCGCACGGCAAAAAAATCTTTTTTGTATACAACGCAAGAAAGGCTGCACGGCGACGCCATTTTTCCGTAGTGTGAGGCTGGAACGGGCTCGTACGTAACCAAACGATGGGCATGGCTTGCTTCTCGGCGCAAAGGGCGGACAGCCTACCGACGACCGGCTTATGGCTCATGGTCCGTTCGTAACTTAGTGAGCCCAGCTGGCTGCAGTGAGGTACGAATTGGATGCAGCTACCAAACGCGCTCGTAGATACTCAACGGCGTATGCAGCGGGATAACGCGTGAAGCACACGTCCGTTAGGAACCCCAAGAGGAAGATGTGATGGTACAGCAACAAGTTTTCCCTCGCAAGAAACCAAGGTTTATCGAACTAGTAGGAGTCAAGGGCCACGTGAATCGTTGGTGACGGAGTGCGGCGCAACACCAGGGATTCCGACGCCAACGTGGAACCTGCACAACACAATCAAAATACTTTGCCCCAACGTAGCTGAGGTTGTCAATCTCACTCGGCTTGCGAAACAAAGGATTAAATGTATAGTGTGGAAGATGATATTTGTTTGCGAAGAACAGTAAAAACAATGATTGCAGTAAATTGCATTCAGATGTAAAAGAATGGACCGGGTCCACAGTTCACTAGTGATGTCTCTCCCATAAGATAAATAGCATGTTGGGTGAACAAATTACAGTTGAGCAATTGACAAATAGAGATGCATACATATCATGATGATTACTATGAGATTTAATCAGGGCATTACGACAAAGTACATAGACCGCTATCCAGTGCATCTATGCCTAAAAAGTCCACCTTCGGGTTAGCATCCGCACCCTTCCAGTATTAAGTTGCAAACAACAAACAATTGCATTAAGTATGGTGCGTTATGTAATCAACACAAATATCCTTAGATAAAGCATTGATGTTTTATCCCTAGTGGCAACAGCACATCCACAACCTTAGAACTTTCTGTCACTCCCAGATTCAATGGAGGCATGAACCCACTATCGAGCATAAATACTCCCTCTTGGAGTCACAAGTATCAACTTGGCCAGAGCCTCTACTAGCAACGGAGAGAATGCAAGAACATAAACAACACATATATGATAGATGAGAGAGTGGATTTGGTGACCGGGTGTATACGTGAGCACGCCCTAGCTGCTTGGATCAACCTTGAGATTCATTTTTGCTAACGGACGTTTAACACCGTACGCGCTTCCCATCCTCAAGCCACCCATTGTCCAACCGCACCTCCGCTTTTAACCACGACCTACCCCGTCCATATCTCATCCATCTCATCCATCGGGCAGCATGGAGCATGAGGACGCCGCTGCCTAGCACGGGCCTGGAGGTTACCGATACGTCTCCGACGTATCGATAATTTCTTATGTTCCATGCCACATTATTGATGTTATCTACATGTTTTATGCACACTTTATGTCATATTCGTGCATTTTCTGGAACTAACCTATTAACAAGATGCCGAAGTGCCTGTTTTCTGCTGTTTTTGGTTTCAGAAATCCTAGTAAGGAAATATTCTGGAATTGGACGAAATCAAAGCCCAGGGGCCTATTTTTCCACGAAGCTTCCGTGTCCGAAGACGAAACGAAGAGGCCACGGGGTGGCCAGTCCCTAGGCGCGCGGCTCCCACCTCGGCCGCGCCGGCCTATGGTCTGCCCCGTGCCGCCTCTTGACTTGCCCTTCGCCTACTTAAAGCCTCCGTGACGAAACCCCCAGTACCGAGAGCCACGACACGAAACCTTCCGCAGACGCTCGCCAACGCCGATCCCATCTCGGGGGATCCAGGAGATCGCCCCGGCACCCTGTCAGAGAGGGAATCATCTCCGGAGGCCTCTACGCCGCCATGGTCGCCTCCGATGTGATGTGTGAGTAGTCTACCCCCGGACTATGGGTCCATAGCAACAGCTAGATGGTTGTCTTCCCATTGTGCTATCATTGCTCTGGATTCTTAGAGTTGCCTAACATGATCAAGATCATCTATCCTAATTCTATATGCTGCGTTTGTTGGGATCCCATGAATATTGAATACTTGTTATGTTGATTATCAAAGTTATATCTACGTGTTGTTTATGATCTTGCATGCTTTCTGTTACTAGTAGATGCTCTGGCCAAGTAGATGCTTGTAACTCCAAGAGGGAGTATTTATGCTCGATAGTGGGTTCATGCCTCCATTGAATCTGGGACAGTGACAGAAAGTTCTAAGGTTGTGGATGTGCCGTTGCCACTAGGGATAAAACATTGATGCTATGTCTAAGGATGTAGTTGTTGATTACATTACGCATCATACTTAATGCAATTGTCTGTTGCTTTGCAACTTAATACTGAATGGGGTTCGGATGAAAGGTGGAATTTTTAGGCATAGATGCAGTTGGATGGCGGTCTATGTACTTTGTCGTAATGCCCAATTAAATCTCACTATAATCATCATGATATGTATATGTGCATGGTCATGCTCTCTTTATTTGTCAATTGCCCAACCGTAATTTGTTCACCCAACATGTCGTTTGCCTTATGGAGAGACACTGGTGTAGAACTGGACCCTTCGGTCCAATTCTCTTTACCGAAATACACCATCGTAATACTTGTTCTACCGTCGCAAACAATCATCTTCCACACAATACGGTTAACCCTTTGTTACAAAGCCGGTGAGATTGACAACCTCACTGCTTTCGTTGGGGCAAAGTACTTTGGTTGTGCTGTGCAGGTCGCCGGAATCCCCGGTGTTGCGCCGCACTACATCCCGCCTCACCATCAACCTTCAACGTGCTTCTTGACTCCCTACCGGTTCGATAAACCTTGGTTTCTTATTGAGGGAAACTTGTTGTTGTACGCATCACACCTTCCACTTGGGTTCCTAACGAGCGGTGGCTTACGCACATCAAGCTAAATTCTCTGGCGCCGTTGCTCGGTGAGACCAAGACACGCCGCAAGGGGAGTCTCCACTTCTCAATCTCTTACTTTGTTTTTGTCTTGCTTAGTTTTATTTACTACTTTGTTTGCTGCACTAAATCAAAATACAAAAAAATTAGTTGCTAGTTTTACTTTATTTGCTATCTTGTTTGCTATATCAAAAACACAAAAAAAAAAAAATTAGTTACTACCATTTTCTTTATATTATCATGCATGTTTTTATTTACACTAGTTTGGCATAATGGACAAGAATGATCTTCTTATTCTATTTCTGATTTAAAACATGGATTGTTTGATGCGAAAATTAAAAACCTATGGAATCTTATTTGCATGCTGGTATAATATTAGTATGAACGCCTTTGAACACCATTGTTGATAATAATATAGAAAGTTCTAAGCTTGGGAAGCTGGTTTTCATGATCTTTTTATTCCCCCAAGCATTGATGAGAAAATTTACTTTGATGATACTTTGCCTCCTATTGATAATGATATTGGTCTTTTAGTACCACCTGCTATGGAGGATAAATTTGATTATGATTACAATATGCCTCCTCATATTTGATGTTGAGAATAATAATGATAGCTACTTTGTTGAATTTGCTCCCACTACAACTAATAAAATTGATTATGCCTATGTGGAGAGTAATAATTTTATGCATGAGACTCATGATAAGAATGCTTTATGTGATAGTTATATTGTTGAGTTTATTTATGACTAATGAAAGTTATTATGAGAGAGAGGAAAAATATGGTTGTGGAAATTTTCATATGTTACTAAAACACCTCTCTATATGCTGAAATTTTTTTAAGTTACACTTGTTTTATCTTCCTATGCTTGTTACTTTGCTCCCTCATGAACTTGTTTATTTACAAGATCCTAGGCATAGGAAGCATGTTAGACTTAAATGTGTTTGGAATTTGCCTCTTGATTCCTTTGCTTCAAATACTATTTCATGAAAGTGCATCATAAAACTGCTTAGCCCATCTTAATGGCTATAAAGAAAGAACTTCTTGGGAGATAAACCCATGTGTTATTTTACTACAGACTTTGTTTTATTTTGTGTCTTGAAGTTGTTTACTACTGTAGCAACCTCTCCTTATCTTAGTTTTGTGTTTTGTTGTGCCAAGTTAAGCCGTTGATAGAAAAGTAAGTACTAGATTTGGATTACTGTGCAGTTCCAGATTTCTTTGCTGTCACGAATCTGGGTCTACCTCCCTGTAGGTAGCTCAGAAAATTAAGCCAATTTACGTGCATGATCCTCAGATATGTACGTAACTTTCATTCAATTTGAGCATTTTCATTTGAGCAAGTCTAGTGCCATTTTAAAATTCGTCAATACTAACTGTTCTGTTTTGACAGATTCTGCCTTTTGCCGCATTGCCTCTTTGCTATGTTGATGAATTTCTTGATCCACTAATGTCTGGGGAGCATTATGCAATGTCCAGAAGTGTTAAGAATGATTGTGTCACCTCTCCGAATATGTTAATTTTTATTGTGCACTAACCCTCTAATGAGCTGTTTCGAGTTTGGTGTGGATGAAGTTTTCAAGGATCAAGAGAGGAGTATACTATGATCAAGAAGAGTGAAGAGTTTAAGCTTGGGGATGCCCCTGGTTCACCCCTCGCCGCGCATATATCAAGCAAGACTCAAGGCCTAGCTTTGGGATGCCCAAGGCATCCCCTTCTTCATCGACAACATTATCGGGTTTCCTCCCCCGAAACTATATTTTTATTCCATCACATCTTATGCTCTTTACTTGGAGAGCGCTGCTTGTTTTTGTTTTTTGTTTTGTTTGAATAAAATGGATCCTAGCATTCACTTTATGGGAGAGAGACACACTCCGCTGTAGCATATGGACAAGTATGTCCTTGGTTTCTACTCATAGTCATGGCGAAGTTTCTCCTTCGTTAAATTGTTATATGGTTGGGATTGGAAAATGATACATGTAGTAATTGCTATAAATGTCTTGGGTAATGTGATACTTGGCAATTGTTGTGCTCATGATTAAGCTCTTGCATCATATGCTTTGCACCCATTAATGAATAAATACATAGAGCATGCTAAAATTTGGTTTGCATATTTATTTCTCTAAGGTCTAGATAATTTTTAGTATTGAGTTTGAACAACAAGGGAGACGGTAGAGTCCTATAATGTTTTCAATATGTCTTATGTGAGTTTTGCTGCACACCGGTTCATCCTTGTGCTTGTTTCAAATAACCTTGCTAGCTAAACTTTGTATCGAGAGGGAATACTTCTCATGCATCCAAAATACTGAGCCAACCACTATGCCATTTGTGTCCACCATACCTATCTACTACATGGTATTTTTCCGCCATTCCAAAGTAAATTGCTTGAGTTCTACCTTTAAAATTCCATCATTCACCTTTGCAATATAGCTCATGGGACAAATAGCTTTAAAACTATTGTGGTATTGAATATGTAATTATGCACTTTATCTCTATTAAGTTGCTTGTTGTGCGATAACCATGTTCACTCGGGGACGCCATCAACTATTCATTGTTGAATTTCATGTGAGTTGCTATTGCATGTCCGTCTTGTCTCAAGTAAGAGAGATCTACCACCTATGGTTAAGCATGCATAATGTTAGAGAAGAACATTGGGCCGCTAACCAAAGCCATGATCCATGGTGGAAGCTTCAATTTTGGACATATATCCTCAATCTCAAACAAATGAGAAAATTATTAATTGTTGTTACATGCTTATGCATAAAAGAGGAGTCCATTATCTCAAGGTTCATGTCGTCCTGTGATGGATGTCTAAGTGAAGAATAATCAATAGCGCAGAAATCCACGCGAGCTTTCTCCTTAGACCTTTGTACAGTCGGCATGTAGGTACCCCTTGTGACACTTGGAAAAACATGTGCATTGTGATGATCCGATATAGTCCAAGCTAATTAGGACAAGGTTCGGAGGGCACTATTAGTACACTATGCATGAGGCTTGCAACTTATAAGACATAATTTACATGATGCATATGTCTGTTACTACCGTTGACAAAATTGTTTCATGTTTTCAAAATCAAAGCTTCCAGCACAAATATAGCAATCGATGCTTTTCCTCTATGGAGGACCATTCTTTACTTTCAATGTTGAGTCAACACCTATTTCTCTCCACCTCAAGAAGCAACCACTTGTGTGAACCTGCATTGATTCCTACATACTTGCTTATTGCACTTATTATATTACTCTATGTTGACAATATCCATGAGATATATATGAAGTTGAAAGCAACCGCTGAAACTTAATCTTCTTTTGTGTTGCTTCAATGCCTTTACTTTGAATTATTGCTTTATGAGTTATCTCTTATGCAAGACTTATTGATGCTTGTCTTGAAGTGCTATTCATGAAAAGTCCTTTGTTTTATGATTCACTTGTTTACTCATGTCATATACATTGTTTTGATCGCTGCATTCACTACATATGCTTTACAAATAGTATGATCAAGATTATGATGGCATGTCACTCCGGAAATTTATCCGTGTTATCGTTTTACCTGCTCTGGGACGAGCGTAATCCGCTAAGCTTGTTGATGTCGATACGTTCCGACGTATCGACACTTTCTTGTTCCATGCCACATTATTGATGTTATTCACATGTTTTATGCACACTTTATGTCATATTCGTGCATTTTTCTGAACTAACCTATTAACAAGATGCCGAAGTGCCAATTCCTGTTTTTTTTGGTTTCACAAATCCTAGTAAGGAAATATTCTTAATCAATAAATCAAAGCCTGTGGGCCTATTTTTCCAATGGAAGGTTCCAGATCGAACAAGAGTCGGAAAGGGGCGACGGGGCGGCCAAACCCTAGGGCGCGGCTCCCACCCCGGCCGCTACCGGGTCTATGGTCCTGGGCCCCGTGAGCCGCCTCTTGACTTGCCCTTCCGCCACGGTAAAGCCTCCTGTGACGAAACCCCAAACATCGAGAGTCATCGATATGAAACCTGCAGACGCCGCCAACGCCGATCCCATCTCGGGGATCCAGAGACCGCTCCGGCACTGCCACGAGAGGGGAATCATCTCCTTGAGACTCACACACATGGTCGCTCCGGTGTGATGAGTAGTCTACCCCTAGACTATGGGGTCCACAGGCGTAGAGCTGGGATGGTTGTCTTCCCCATTGTGTTACGCTATTGTCGGATCTTGTGAGCTGCCTAACATGATCAAGATCATCTATCCGTAATTCTATATGTTGCGTTTGTTGGGATCCGATGAATAGAGAATACATTGTTATGTTGATTACTGCTATCTACGCAAGGTTTACATCTGTATGCTTTCTCGTTATAGATACTTTGTTAAGTAGATGCTTGTAACCCAAATATGGAGTATTTATACTGATAGTACATGCATTACTCTCCTGATAAAGGATGTAGTTTTAAGGTTGTGTTAGCCGCTGCCACTAGATAAACATTGATGCTATGTCTAAGGACGTAGTTGTTGTTACATTACACACCATACTTAATGCAATTGTCTGTCGCTTTGCAATCCCAATACTGAGGGGTTCGATGATACTCAAAATTTTAGGTATAGATATGTTGGACGGAGGTCTATTTAAATGGTCAACATTAGTCTTCACTATAGCCTTCATCATGATATGTATAAAAGTATTGTCATGCCTTTATTTGTCATCTTCCACTGTAATTTGTTCACCCGCCTCGCCTTATGGGGAGAGACACCTCTATGAATCGTGACTTCGGGTCCACTTTCTTTATCGGGAATATCTATCGTATCATACTTAATGCCGCAAACAATATCTTCCACAATAACATTACACTTAAAATATAAAGAGTCGGGTGAGATTGACACCTCACGCTGCTACAAAGTACTTTGGTTGTGTTGTGCAGGCTCCACGTTGGCGCCGGTTTCATGCCGCACTACATCTCGCCGCTATCAACCTTCAACGTGCTTGATTCCCTATCGAGCCCGATAAACCTTGGTTTCCATCGAGGGAAACTTCTGCCGCTGTACGCATCACACCTTCCACTTGGGGTTCCCAACGAGCGTGTGCTTTACGCGTCATCACTCCCCCGCTCGAGATCCTCCGCGCCGCCCTTCATCGAGTCAGACTATGCCATCGCACCGGTCGATCACGACGCCATCGACGTCGGGTAGCCGTCGCAGTCTGCCGCGCGACGCCTGATGCGTGTGGTTGGCACGTCCGTTGGGAACCCCAAGAGAAGGTGATGCGCATGCGAAGTTTCCCTCAGCAAGAAACCAAGGTTTAATCGCACCAAGAGAGCTAAGACGCTGGGCGCTGACGGCGAGACAGAGCTGCGGCGCAACACCAGTGACCTGCGCCAATGTAACCCGCACAACACAACTAAAGTACTTTGCCCCAACGAAACAATGAGGTTGTCAATCTCACCGGCTTGCCGTAACAAAGGATTAACCGTATTTTGTGGAAGATGATTGTTTGCAGAAACAAGAGAACAAGCATTGCAAAAGAGATTGTATTTCGGGCAAAGAGAATTGGACCCGGTCCATACCACTAGAGGTGTCTCTCTCATAAGACAAACAAGATGTTGCGAACAAATTACGCTTGGGCAATTGACAACAAAGAGGGCATGACCAATGCACATACATATCATGATGAGTATAGTGAGATTTAATTAGGTATTACGACAAAGTACATAGACCGCCATCCAACTGCATCTATGCCTAAAAAGTCCACCTTCAGCTTATCATCCGAACCCCCTCCGAAGTTGCAAAGCAACAGACAACTGCATTAAGTATGGTGCGTAATGTAATCAACAAATCTACATCCTCAGACATAGCATCAATGTTTTATCCCTAGTGGCAACAACACAACACAACCTTAGAACTTCTCTCACACATCGTCAATGATGGCATGAACCCACTATCGAGCATAACTACTCCCTCGGAGTTACAAACATCTACTTGGCCAGAGCATCTACTGCTAGTAACTAAAAGCATGCAAGATCATAAACAACACGTAGATATAACTTTGATAATCAACATAACAAGTATCCTCCGGCGGGCAGTGACTGGCCAACACGGTAGAGCCGGGAAGAGCCTAGAGCTGCGGCTGGCTGGAGACTCCTCCGAGCGACGGCCCACGTTCTTCTCGGTCACACGCGGCGATGCAAGTGTACATGCACACTGACTCCATACCTGGTCGTAGCTGTGGGATGGGATGCTCGCTAGTTTCCCGCATGGCATACACGTAAATACAAATCCGAGCCTCATCGGCTCTCAGGTTATCCCGTGAATCGGCTCAAAGAGCCGATTCACCCATGATCCGTACGGGGTGCATATATGGTGATCCTGCTTGATCAAGATAAAGCTAATTAGATCTACGACGATTTAGGGTTTTCACCGCAGATCATCCTACTCCAGGTTGGGCCTCGCGGCCACGCACGGTGATCGTAAGCCGATCCTAAACAAGGCCTAAAAACCAACATGAAGTTGATCCTAACATCCCGTTTAGGACTTGCGAACGCCACCCTACGTGCCGCTGGATCCTCCACCTCCTTTGTAAGGCCTAACTATTGCAGATATTAAACTAATCCTTTGCAGAACAAGGAGCAATCGTAACGGATCAGATCTACTAAATAAAGATCAAGCGGGGTGCCGCCCCCACACCTGAGATAGGTGTGAGGGCGGCTAGACATGCAAGGGTTGCACTACGTAAGCATATTATACGAAGAACTATGCTAACCCTAACACATCTATGATAACTACGTTGCTCGCCATCAAAGACGCTTCAGTACGAGCAACGCATGAACAACGTGGGGCTTGTGCTGCCTAGATCGCAAGATGCGATCTAGGCAGCATGTCGCTTACCTGATAGAAACCCTCGAGACGAAGGAGTTGGCGATGCGCCGAGATTGGTTTGTTTGGTTGAACGTGAGTTGTTGTTTATTCCATAAACCCTAGATACATATTTATAGTCCAGGGGACTTTCTAACGTGGGAATAATCCCACCGTGTGCGATACAAACTCTAAATCTTGATCTAAGATATAATCTACTATAATTAAAGATACACGGGCAATCTAGCCCAAATTCTCCGTGCAAGGCCGCTTCAGAGATCTTCCACGTGTAGTCTTCCAAGCCCATCTCTCTTACGGCCCACCTCTGGATTTGTCCAAAATCTGGTGATAACACATGCCCCCCTGGTTTTGGAAATAATTTTTCCAAAATCATTATGCCTTCCTTCGTCGGGTCATGTCGTGGCAGAACAGAGCTGTTGCAGTATCCGTTATCATTACGCCCTGTCTTCTCAGCTTCTCTGCAAAATTCGATAGCTCTGGCGTCATCTCCTTGGAAACTGTAATGACATTAAATTTCCACCAGGCTCCTCATTATTTAACTGTGCCGATCGATTAGCTTTCTTCATCCCCTTCCTTTGTTCCAGCCATCGGCACCCAAAAAACCCTCTTCTCCCTCAGCCATGTCTTCCTCTTCCTCCTCCTTCTCAAACCTCTTCCCCCAATTCTCGCCGAAGAAGAAGAACGAGGACAAGCCTCATTCCGAGGTGAACCCCCTCTCCTCCGATAATGAGAAGAAAGAAGGAGAAGTAGCGAAGGCCAAGACCTTCCCCTCCGCCAAGCTCCCGCCGAAGAAGCGCTCCCGCATGTGGGCGGACAGCGAGGACGAAGATGACGACGAAGAAGAAGAAGAGGAGGAGGAAGATGAATCTTCCTCTTCCGCCGGGTACCCGCCAACCAAGCGCTTCCGCTCCTGGGCGGACAGCGAGGATGATGATGATGACGAGGAGGAAGAGGCTCCGGCCACGGGCCTGGGGCAGCAGCGACGAGGAGCTTCCTGGGAGCAGCGCCGACGACATCGACGGCGGTGATGACGAGGACAGCGACGACTAGTAGAATAGGACTAGTAGTAGCAGTGTACTAGGCACTAGATCCCTCTTTTGAGAGCCATCGGCTCTTTCTTGTAAAGCCGCTCCTCTGAATTAATGAAATCGGTCTTTTGATTCAGCCTTCAATTATTCCAATTTCATTCCTTCCGCCTGTCATGCCAAGACCGATAGCAACGTATCGGATTTCTTTTCTTTTGGACGCCCATGAAGCCGGAACTCTCATGTCGATTAGCTCGTAGGCCAAGAACTTCTCAATTTCAGGCTGCGATTTGGTATCTGACCATATTTTCTTCGCAATCCCTTAGCCGATGACTACTCATCGGCTATTTTGAGAATCTAGTCCCTTTCTTCCTTTTGCAGCGACAGGACGGTCCAACTTGCAAAAAACCGACGGCCTCCTAACCCGATCCAGAGGAGATCACAATGCAGGGCCAGTCGATGCGACTTCAATCGGCTCTCCAAAACAAAGCAGCCACCAAGCCAGCTGCCCCCCGAGTCTCAGTCGAGGCAAGAACGGTAATGGATCAGCCGAATGTGCCGCCTATGCAGAGTTAGCCGATTTCAACAAAATCGGCTCCCCAAAGCAGAGAACCTTCAGGGTGAGCTGCCCCCCGAGTTTCTTCAGTCTACTTTTCGCGCCTTGCAGGTCGGGTCGGCTCCTTCCCTGCACTGACCGTTGGTGTCGATGTGAACTTCGAGCACATAACCAGCCGGTCTTGGTCTTGTGTAACTGTAGAGCCGATGGCTGCGCATCGGCTTCGCTTCGTGCGAATTTTTTTATTTGGCCGATTTTTCCTTAATCGGCCCCCAATGTTCCACTGCACGCAAGTTTGCACATGTTTATCTGCACATGTTCATCTGACTATATGCCCCCCGAGCCGAATCTGCCAAATGACTGCAGATATCGGCTTTCATGGTTAGTCAGGGCACTGCTCTTGTACGTCGGCTTCGCAAAGATTCATGCTGACTTTCATCTGCCGACGTGGCCGCCGCCCAGTGGATCGTTGCTGAACACAAGCAGAATATGTGCAGAGGATAATTTTGGCCGATTGCTGGAATCGGCCTCCACATTGCTTGTTCGATGAAGGTTTTGTAATGTTCCTCCATAAAATTTTTGGGGCCGATCACAAGGATCAGCCTCGCACGGTTTGCTCATTGGTTTAATCTTGCTACTCGGTCAGGCTGGATAAAACCAACCCAACCTCTGACTTTATGCGCTTGCCGTCGTCCACCTTGAGTGCATCGTAGACTCGTGGAGCGCTAAGCTCTGTCGGCAAGACGAGCACCATGTTTGTGCCAGCCGATGTTTCATCATCGGCTTTCTTTTGCTTGGGACGCCACTCCATTCTCCGTGGACGACCCTCTTCATCCAGGGCTCGGGCCGAACCTTGCAGCCGCATCAGGCCAGGCTTCCTTAACGTATGCATAACTCTTTCGGTTTTCCGGTGCCTGCGCAACCGTCGAACTCGCGCTTCCGTGAACGGCTGTCCGCTGTGTGGCACTCACCTGGACGGCGGCATTCTGTCTTTCTTCTTCTAGTCCCTGCCTTCTCTAATCCTCAAGATCTGCCCAACGAGGTGACCAAGACGCTTGCTCTGGTGGAGCGGGAGAGGCCCTAATCGCCGAACACAGACATCGCTGGTCGGGCCTCCTTCTTCTTCTGCTAAGATTGGGGCAATGCCGATTATGGCACCTGCCCATTCCTCAATCCCAGCAATGTCTCGAAGAAAGGCAGTCCCAAGAACCGGCATTGTCATCTTGCTCCCTTGATGTGCGTGGCACGGCGCTCGCACTCCTCCTCATCGCGATCACAAGCCGACGATGTCTTCTCGGCTTCTAGCCGTATCACCTCTATCATCATAGTTGGACCGTTTGGGCGTTGTTAATGGCAATGACTCACATATTTGTTGAGGAGGTGATCAGAGAGAGGTCGTTGATATCTTATATTCTTCACCTCTCCCTCTGTGACGTAGCGCTTGCCATCATGATGGAGCCGATCGCGTGGAGCGGCCTCCTTTGTTTGCTATGAGAGCAGCTGCCCTCATCTCCATCTTTGCCAGAGTGGTTTCCAGGTCCTACCATGTTGATACTGAACGAGGGACCTGGCTGGCAACCCTCAGGGTAGGTGACTTCCACCATGTTAACGGCGGGGAAGGGTTGGGTGTCGACCTTCATGGCGTACTTGGTTGAAAATTAAACGCCCCTTCTCTATCGCCGCTTGGATGTGCTGACGCCACACCCTGCAGTCGTTGGTAGCATGGGAGAGCGAGTTGTGGAATTTGCAGTACGGCTTTCCGTTTAGCTCTTGCGCCGTGGGGAACTTGAGACCTTCAGGAATCGTCAACTGTTTCTCCTTGAGCAGGAGGTCGAAGATTTGCTCAGTTTTGGTCACGTCAAATCAAATCCCCTGGGCGGCCCTGGTGGCTTTACCCATTTGCAGGACACGGGGTTTGCCCCCCGAGTCCATTCAGCCATGCTACTTCTTGGTCTCCCGCAGGAACTTCGTCTTCCTCCGCACGACCAGGCTCACGCACGCTCAACTTGTCTTGGCACAGGTCCGGTGGCGCCTGGTTCACAGTCATAGTTTCTAACCATGTGCGCCAAACGAGGGATAATCTATTGGGAGGCCATGTCCTGAGCCGTGCTGCAAGGCCGCCCATCGCTAACTCGGGATCGTTCATTTTATACTAACCGAATAACATCGGTTCCTGACGGTCCTAAACGCTGGATGTACTCTGTCACCGTTTCTCCGCGCTTCTGACGTAGTTGTGCTAGATCGGCAATGCTAGACTCGGAAGCTTCTGAATGGTATTGCGTATGGAATTGTTCTTCCAATTGCTTCCAAGACTGGATGGAGTTTGCTGGCAAAGAGGTGTACCATCCAAAAGCCGATCCCGTGAGGGACTGTGAAAAGAGCCTCACGCGTAATCCGACACTGAAGCCGGTCCTAGTTGTGCCAAATATCGGCCGACGTGCTCGATGGAGCTGGAGCCATCTGATCCACTGAATTTGGAGAAGTCAGGGAGCCGATATTTAGGTGGCAGCGGGATCATCTCGTACTCTTTGGGTACGGCTTGGAATAGCCGATTGCCCTTCTTTTCGGCACCATGCCGAACTGGCCCTCAAGATGGTACCTGGACCGATCCATTGCCGGTCAGGAGCTGTGGACCAGATTCACCGGGTGGCGACTTAGCGCCCATACTGCTTTTTCAGCCCGAGCCAATCGCAGGAGCTGGCCTCCTGAGTTTCGTCGGGGTGGCACTTAGTTAGCCACGTCTGGCTCAAGCCTCGCGCCGACGTTCCTCCCGTCACTGAGTCCCCGATGCTGTGGCCTGGCTTGAGAGTGCCCAGCCACACAACCGGGGCACATACGTGCACGCGTATCCTTGAGGGATCGCGCCTCAGCCAAGAACTGGTAGTCACTAGGGTCACCACCGATCTTGTAGACGACGCACGCCGGTGTAGCCACGAAACGGTACCGCCAACGATGGCATGGGGGACTCGGACTCGGGAGTGGCAACTCTCCTGATGCGTCTCGAGAGCCGGTCCCGACGGCTAGCAATCGGTGGCTCATGGATCTCCTGGATCACGCGCAGAGCGAGACGCTCCAACACGTTAGGCTCTCAGAATGGCGGTGCAGCGAGTGAGCCACCAAGTAGTTGATCTCCTGCCGCAGGGACCTTCCGACGGGGCAGAGAGGTCTATCCCATCGAGTGCACCTTGCGGTGAGAATCCCTTCCATCTCGATGCCATGGGGAACGGGTTCTTCAAAGAGTCAAGGAGGTCGCTTCAGGGTGACCTTTGATCTCGCTGTGATTCTTTCTTGAGCTCTGCCAGCAGCCTTCGTAGGTGATCGATGAAGCGTCCGGGCCATCTCGTATGTAGATGGCGATGTGGTTGATGTAGACGATTGTCCCACCGGGCGTGCCGAATGTGTTGACTGCCAAAACCCACCGGCGGGCAGCGACCTGTCAACACGGTAGAGTCAAGAGCCTAGAGCCAAGTGCTTGGCCGAGACCCCTCTAGAGCAATGTGCCCGGTAATGCCTTTCCTGGCCACACGCGGCGGCCAAGTGGCATGCAAGCACCGACCCATACTCCGTCGTGAAGGTGATGGGGATGCCTCGCTTAGTTTCTGCATGGCATACACGTAAACAGTAAATACGAGCCTCGATCGGCTCTCAAGATCTCGTGGACCGCTCAAAGATTTATTCACCCATGATTCGTACGGGTGCACGAATATATGGTGATCCTGCTTGATCAAGATAAAGCTAATTATGATCTACGATGATTTAGGTTTCTACCGCATAATCGGATCATCCTACTCCAGGTTGGGCCTCGCGGCCACGCACGGTGATCGTAAGCCGATCCTAAACAAGGCCTAAAAACCAACATGAAGTTGATCCTAACATCCCGTTTAGGACTTGCGAACGCCACCCTACGTGCCGCTGGATCCTCCAATCCTTTGTAAGGCCTAACTATTGCAGATATTCAATCCTTGCATAACAAGGAGCAATCGTAACGGATCAAATCTACTAGCAAGATCAGCGGGTGTCGCCCACACCCGAGATAGGAGGGCGGCTAGACATGCAGGGGTTGCACTACGTAAGCATATTATACGAAGAACTATGCTAACCCCAACACATCTATGACAACTACGTTGCTCTCGCCATCAAAGACGTCACATCGCAACGCATGAACAACGTGTTTAGGTTGCCTAGATCGCAAGATGCGATCTAGGCAAGCATGTCGCTTACCTGATAGAAACCCTCGAGACGAAGGAGTTGGCGATGCGCCGAGATTGGTTTGTTTTGGGTTGAACGTGAGTTGTTGTTTATTCCATAAACCCTAGATACATATTTATAGTCCAGGGGACTTTCTAACGTGGGAATATCCCACCGTGTGCGATACAAACTCTAAATCTTGATCTAAGATATAATCTACTATAATTAAAGATACACGGGCAATCTAGCCCAAATTCTCCGTGCAAGGCCGCTTCAGAGATCTTCCACGTGTAGTCTTCCAAGCCCATCTCTCTTACGGCCCACCTCCTGATTTGGCCAAAATCTGGTGATAACATAATCAACATAACAAGTATTCTCTATTCATCGGATCCCAACAAACGCAACATATAGAATTACAGATAGATGATCTTGATCATGTTAGGCAGCTCACAAGATCCGACAATGATAGCACAACGGGGAGAAGACAACCATCTAGCTACTGCTATGGACCCATAGTCCAGGGGTAGACTACTCACACATCACACCGAGGCGACCATGGCGGCGTAGAGTCCTCCGGGGGGATTCCCCTCTCCGGCAGGTGCCGGAGGCGATCTCCTGAACCCGAGATGGGATTCGCGGCGGCGGCGTCTCGGGAAGGTTTTCCCGTATCGTGGCTCGTGACCGGGGGTTTCATCACGGAGGCTTTAAGTAGGCGGAAGGGTAAGCCAAGAGGCGGCACGGGGCCCAAATTAATAGGCCGGCGCGCTGGGGGCGGGGGGTCATACTGGGCTTAGGGGTTTGGCTACCCTCGCGGGCCCCTCTTCGTTTCATCTTCGGACTTCCGGAAGCTTCGTGGAAAAATAGGCCCCTGGGCGTTGATTTCATCCAATCCCAGAATATTTCCTTACTAGGATTTCTGAAACCAAAAACAGCAAAAAACAACAAAACTGGCACTTCGGGATCTTGTTAATAGGTTAGTTCCAAAAAATGCACAATATGACATAAAGTGCGCATAAAACATGTAGATAACATCAATAATGTGGCATGGAACATAAGAAATATCGAGCACGCTGTGGAGACGATCAGCATCCCTGTTAGCCTCGTCATTCCGAAAGGTAAACGACAATACGACACTTCTGGAGTGACATGCCATCATAACCTTGATCATACTATTTGTAAAGCATATGTAGTGAATGCAACGCGATCAAAACAATGTATATGACATGAGTAAACAAGTGAATCATATAGCAAAGACTTTTTCATGAATAGCACTTCAAGACAAGCATTAATTAAGTCTTGCATAAGAGTTAACTCATAAAGCAATAATTCAAAGTAAAGGTATTGAAGCAACACAAAGAAAGATTAAGTTTCAGTGGTTGCTTTCAACTTGTAACATGTATATCTCATGGATATTGTCAACATAGAGTAATATAATAAGTGCAATAAGCAAGTATGTAGGAATCAATGCACAGTTCACACAAGTGTTTGCTTCTTGAGGTGGAGAGAAATAGGTGAACTGACTCAACATTAAAAGTAAAAGAATGGTCCTCCATAGAGGAAAAGCATCGATTGCTATATTTGTGGCTAGAGCTTTTATTTTGAAAAAATGAAACAATTTTGTCAACGGTAGTAATAAAGCATAGCATCATGTAAATTATATCTTATAAGTTGCAAGCCTCATGCATAGTGTACTAATAGTGCCCGCACCTTGTCCTAATTAGCTTGAACCTACCGGATCATCACAATGCACTGTTTAACCAAGTGTCACAAAGGGGTACCTCTATGCCGCCCGTACAAAGGTCTAAGGAGAAAGCACGCATTGGATTTCTCGCTATTGATTATTCTTCAACTTAGACATCCATACCGGGACAACATAGACAATAGATAATGGACTTCTCTTTTATGCATAAGCATGTAACAACAATTAAAATTTTCTCATTTGAGATTGAGGATATATGTCCAAAAATCTTACCATGGATCATGGCTTTAGTTAGCGGCCCAATGTTCTTCTCTAACATATGCATGCTTAACCATAAGGTGGTACTTCAGACAAGACGGACATGTATAGCAACTCACATGAAATTCAACAATGAATAGTTGATGGCGTCCCCAGTGAACATGGTTATCGCTCAACAAGCAACTTAATAAGAGATAAAGTGCATAATTACATATTCAATACCACAATAGTTTTTAAGCTATTTGTCCCATGAGCTATATATTGCAAAGGTGAATGATGGAATTTTAAAGGTAGCACTCAAGCAATTTACTTTGGAATGATGAAAATACCATGTAGTAGGTAGGTATGTGACACAAAAATGGCATAGTGGTTGGCTCAAGTATTTTGGATGTATGAGAAGTATTCCTCCTATACAAGGCTTTAGGCTAGCAAGGTTTATTTTGAAACAAACACAAGGATGAACGGTGCAGAAAAACTCACATAAATGACATATTGAAAACATTATAAGACTCTACCACACCGTCTTCCTTGTTGTTCGAAACTCAATACTAAAAAATTATCTAGACCTTAGAGAAACCAAATATGCAACCAAATTTTAGCATGCTCTATGTATTTCTTCACTAATGGTGAAAAGCATATGATGCAAGAGCTAAAACATGAGCCAACAACTGCCAAGTATCACATTACCCAAGATATTTATAGCAATTACTACATGTAGCATTTTCAATTCCAACCATATAACAATTTAACGAAGGAGAAACTTCGCCATGCTATGAGTAGAAACCAAGGACATACTTGTCCATATGCTACAGCGGAGCGTGTCTCTCTCCCATAAAGTGAATGCTAGAATCCATTTTATTCAAAAAACAAAAAATAAAACAAAACCGACGCCTCCAAGAAGCACATAAGATGTGATGGAATAAAATATAGTTTCACAGGAGGAACCTGATAATGTTGTCGATGAAGAAGGGGATGCCTACATCCCCAAGCTTAGACGCTTGAGTCTTCTTGATATATGCAGGGGTGAACCGGGGCGTCCCCAAGCTTAGAGCTTTCACTCTCCTTGATCATGTTGCATCATACTTCTCTGACCCCTGAAAACTTCCTCCACACCAAACTCGAAACAACTCATTAGAGGGTTAGTGCACAATATAAATTGACATATTCAGAGGTGACACAATCATTCTTAACACTTCCGGACATTGCATAATGCTACTGGACATTAGTGGATCAAAGAAATTCAATCCAACATAGCAAAAGAGGCAATGCGAACTAAAAGGCAGAATCTGTCAAACAGAACAGTTCAGACACGAATCTTAAATGGCACCAGACTTGCTCAAATGAAAATGCTCAAATTGAATGAAAGTTGGGTACATATCTGAGGATCATGGCATGTAAATTGGCCTAATTTTCTGAGCTACCTACAGGGAGGTGGACCCAGATTCGTGACAGCAAAGAAATCTGGAACTGCGAGTAATCCAAATCTAGTACTTACTTACTATCAAAGACTTAACTTGCACAACAAAACACAAAACTAAGATAAGGAGAGGTTGCTACAGTAGTAAAACAACTTCCAAGACACAAAATAAAAACAAAGTACCGTAGGTAAAACATGGGTTGTCTCCCATAAGCGCTTTTTTAACTTTCAGTTAGGCGCAGAAAGTGTGTATCAAGTATTATCGGAGAGTGGTGTATCGTTATTATGAGGCGGAGTTTTCTCAACCAGGCATAATATATTAGATACATAAGTTTTAGCATCTCCCTTTTCATTAGTCTTAGGCGTGCTACTCTCATCAAACAAATTTTCAGGAACAAGCCAAGCATAGTTATTTTCTATGCATCATTCATAGCTAAGAGTTTACATGGTATTGGTGCTTTGATCTCCCCACCATCATCAATATTATTGGTGTATCTTATTCTATCCATGTCCATTTTTTCAAGGAGACCAACAAAATTGGTATGAGAACCTAGCATATTAAATTTAGCAAAGACCTTTCTAGCTTCTCTTGCTAGACCACCAAATTCTCTAAGAAGGGTTTCTAAAACAAAATCTTTCTTCTCCCCTTCTTCCATATCACCAAGTGTGAGAAACATGTGTTGGATTATAGGATTGAGATTAACAAATTTAGTTTCCAACATGGCGAACTAAATGCGCAGCAGCAATTTCATAAGTAGGCGCAAGGTCTACCAAGTGTCTATCTTCAAAATTTTCAATGGTACTAACATGATTGAAAAATTCTTCTATATTATTTCTCCCAACTATGGACCCACGTCCTACCGGTATGTCTTTTGTGGTAAAATTAAAAGGAAACATGATGAAATAAGTAAAGTAAATGCAAGTAATTTTTTTGTGTTTTTGATATAGCAAACAAGATAGCAAATAAAGTAAAACTAGCAACTAATTTTTTTGTATTTTGATTTAGTGCAACAAAAAAGTAGTAAATAAACTAAGCAAGACAAAAACAAAGTAAAGAGATTGAGAAGTGGAGACTTCTTTGCAGCGCAAGGTCTTGACTCACTTGCTAACTGCCGCTCGTAAATTTTGCTTTATGGATGCGTGGTTGGCACGTCCATGGGAACCCTAAGATAAGGTGATGATGACAAATGGCAAGTTTCTAAGAAGAAACCAAGGTTTAATCGACCAATAGAGGAGTCAAGAAGCACGTTGAAGGTTGATGGCGGCAGATGTAGTGCGGCGCAACACCAGGGATTCCAGCTAATGAACCGTGACAACATTAACTAAAGTATTTCTTGTCTCAACGTAAACAAAGGAGGTTGTCAATCTCAACGCCACGTAACAAAGGATTAACCGTATGTGTGGAAGATGATTGTTTGCAGAAAACAGAACAAGTATTGCAAGAGATTGTATTTTAAGAAAAGAGAATTGGACCCGGGTCCATACCACTAGAGGTGTTTCTCCATAAAGAAACAAGATGTTGGGTGAACAAATTACAAATGGGCAATTGACAACAAAGAGGGTATGACCATGCACATACATATCATGATGAGTATAGTGAGATTTAATTGGGCATTACAACAAAGTACATAGACCGCCATCCAACTGCATCTATGCCTAAAAAGTCCACCTTCAGGTATCATCGAACCCCCTCCAGTATTAAGTTGCAAAGCAACAGACAATTGCATTAAGTATGGTGCGGAATGTAATCAACAACTACATCCTTAGACATAGCATCAATGTTTTATCCCTAGTGGCAACATCACAACACAACCTTAGAACTTTCGTCACTGTCCCAGGTGTCAATGCATGAACTCACTATCGAGCATAAATACTCCCTCTTGGAGTTACAAGCATCTACTTGGCCAGAGCATCTACTAGTAACGGAAAGCATGCAAGATCATAAACAACACGTAGATATAACTTTGATAATCAACATAACAAGTATTCTATTCATCGGATCCCAACAAACGCAACATATAGAATTACGTATAGATGATCTTGATCATGTTAGGCAGCTCACAAGATCCGATCATGATAGCACAATGGAGAAGACAACCATCTAGCTACCGCTATGGACCCATAGTCCAGGGGTAGACTACTCACACATCACACCGGAGGCGACCATGGCGGCGTAGAGTCCCCCGGGAGATGATTCCCCTCTCCGGGCCGGAGGCGATCTCCTGGATCCCCCGAGACGGGATCGGCGTTGGCGGCGTCTCTGGGAAGGTTTTTCGTATCGTGGCTCTCGGTGCCGGGGTTTCGTCACGGAGGCTTTAAGGCGGAAGGGTAAGTCAAGAGGCGGCACGGGGGCCCAACCATAGGCCGGCGCGGCCGGGGAAGGGCCGCGCCTAGGGTTTGGCCACCCCGTGGCCCTCTTCGCTTCATCTTCGGACTTCGAAGCCGGGAAAAATAGGCCCCGGGCGTTGATTTCGTCCAATCCGAGAATATTTCCTTACTAGGATTTCTGAAACCAAAAATAGCAGAAAACAGGAACTGGCACTTCGGCATCTTGTTAATAGGTTAGTTCCAAAATGCACGAATATGACATAAAGTGTGCATAAAACATGTAGATAACATCAATAATGTGGCATGGAACATAAGAAATTATCGATACGTCGGAGACGTATCAGCCCTCAACACCGGCGGCTGCAAGATGCAGCTCGCACCCCGACCGCCCGACGACCTCGGCATCCTCTCCAAATCGCAGCGTTCCAATCGCTGCATGGCCGGGACGCGGTGCGAGCTACGCCGGCAGTTCCCTTCGCTCCTCCAAGGCTCAAATCCGAGCCACATCGTCAAGGCGAACGCCGCTTCCAAGAGCACATGTTCTCCTGAGAGGGAGGCGGTCCTCATCGTTGAATCGGAGCCAGCGGACTAGCGGGGATAGAGCTGCCGATGGAATCCTCCGGCCCAATCTCTGGATATAGCTGCTGATGGAATCCTCCGGGACGACGGAGATTGCTCCCAGATTCGTTGCAATTTCGTTGCAATTTCTTGCAATTCGTCGGCGGCGGCCAGGATCAGGAACTCCCCCGAGCTCGAGCCCCGGTTGAGGAGAAGACTCCAGCGACGCCGTCTTCTCATCCTGCTCGAGCGCCGGTTGAGGAGAAAACTCCAGCAAGGCCACCTGCTCATCCTGCTCGAGCCCCATTGAGGAGATTCCAGAGACATCACACCTACGCAACGGATTCGCCCTCCACTCTTTTGTTTTATTTATTTCCTTTTTTGTTTTCCAGATGCAATTTTTTTATTGTTTCATCGTTTTCCAGATTTAGAACTGCGTAGCTCGGATCTGAGTTTGGGGATTGATTTTGTATCAGCTGATTTTGGTTATCTTGCTAACGAGAAAATTTTATCCGCTTATGAGCTCAGATCAACTGCAGATCAACTGATTTTGGAGAACAAATTCTACATCAATCCGTATTAGTGTACTATTTTATTTTTCAAGATTGTTCAGTCCGGAGCAGTAGTACTTACTTTCTTTCTTTATCGAAAAAAACAGCAGTACTTACGAAGGAGGTTCTAGCTAGTTATCATCTAACGGCAAACCTAACACCGTTAGACACGTGTCAGTCTCTCACCGCGTGCTCACGTATACACCCGGTCACCAGGCTTCATCCGTATGATAGATTGATAATCAACTTGACATAGTATTCAATATTCATCGGATCCCAACAAACACAACATGTAGCATTACAAATAGATGATCTTGATCATGATAGGCAGCTCACAAGATCTAACATGATAGCACAATGAGGAGAAGACAACCATCTAGCTACTGCTATGGACCCATAGTCCAAGGATGAACTACTCACACATCAATCCGGAGGTGGGCATGATGATGTAGAGCTCCGGTGATGATTCCCCTCTCCCAGGTGCCGAGGCGATCTCCTGAATCCCCGAGACGGGATTGGCGGCGGCGGCGTCTCTGGAACTTTTTCCGTATCGTGGCTCTGCAATAGGGTTTTGCGACGGAAAGTTTAAGTAGGCGAAGAGCAGGGTCGGTGGAGGCACGAGGGCCCGCGCACCATAGGGCGGCGCGGGCCCCACCCAAAGCCGCGGCCCCGTGATCGGGCGCCTCGTCGCCCCACCTCGTATGCTCTTCGGTATTCGGAAGCTCAGTGGAAAATTAAGACCCTGAGCGTTGATTTCGACAATTCCGAGAATATTTCCTTTGTAGGATTTCAAACCAAAAACAAGAACAAAGAACTGCTTCTTGATTCGTTAATAGGTTAGTGCCGGAAAATGCATAATAATGATGTAAAGTGTATATAAAACATGTGAGTATTGTCATAAAACTAGAATGGATCGTAAGAAATTATGGATACGTTTGAGACGTATCATGCAGCTCTCCATGCACGGACGAGCACGTGCCGGCACACTACAGTCAGGGGAACGATGCTAAGAGCATCTCTAGCCGCGTCCCCAAAACCGCGCCGGATTGAGCGTTTGGGGGACGTGTTTTGTTCTGTTTTTACGCTTTCACCGCGTCCCCCAAACGCCGCCCCCAAACATTTAAAATACTTCTTTTTAACACAGAACTACTTGGAGACGACCAACTCGGGGCCGCCACCGAGCAGAGAGCGACTTCTTTTGAACATTTTCTTTTTTAACAAAGCAGAGAGTGACTTATTGCGTTCCATTTCTCCCTAGAATCATGTGGAATTTGCGGTGATCATCCAGCTCCATGGTGAGTGGCTGACTGGTGCTTCCACTGGCCCTTGTCTCCCTGGTGGCAACCGAACATAAATCATTCTTGCCCTTAAACTGTTTCTTTACTGTACAGAGTTGATGAGTTCAAAAAAAAGGGGGTGATATCTAAAACAAACCGATTGTCCAGCTGTAGGGATTTGTAGTAACAGTAAGGCTGGTGCCAGTGCATCACCAGTTATAGCCTCGCCACGTCAGCTTTTATCCCTACTCTCACCCTACTCTCACCCCACTCTTACCCCACGCTGGCAGGGCACGGGCTATAGTGCCAGCTCTCACTTCTCTCTCCTCCACATCACTATTTCTTTTTCATATTAAGTTATTTCACTCGATTTTTTTAGACATTCAAAATAATGCAAAAAAATTATTTTATTCAACTCAAAATGTTACCGATTACGTAATAATAAATAAATTTGCATAATAAATTTTAAAAATTACATAATAAATAAAAAAATTCTAATCCTCTTCCTCCTCCTCTCGCCCCCGCTCTCGCCCCGACCCGCTAGCGCACCGCCTCGCTCTCGCCCCCCTCTCGGCGCCAGCGCGGGCGGCAGTCGGGCGGTAGCGGGCGCTACCGCCGGGCGGTGGATCCACCGCCCCGCGTTGCCGTCTCGCCTCACTATCGCCTCCCTATCGCCTCCCGGCGGGCGGTACCGCCCGCCCTAACGCCCGCGTTGGCACCAGCCTAATGGTAGCAAACGTAGCAGTAGTGGTGGATAAGAGATCTAGGATTGTGGCTAAATGTAAGACAGGCTACATGTAACCCTTTTTCTACAAAAAAATGAGAACAACAATTTAAAAAATTTGAACAAAAATTCTAAACGTACGCAACAATTTACTCTACCATGTGCAAACTGCAAACAATGGAATGTGAAATAATTTGTATTCTAGGTTGTGCAAAATTGTAAATGAAACTTTTCAAATCTCAAAAATTGTCAGATTTTATTATTTTTGTATATCCTAGAACACTAAGTTTCCGGAATTTTTTTGAAACTTTAAACTAGTGTTTTTTTGTATATTAGTAGCCGGGGCACCATTTATGGTTTTGTGACCATCTAGCTCGACTATGCACCACGCTTGTACGTACTGACCATTGACTTGATCTGCACTCAACTAATTGTGTCACATCATAGCCCTAAGACAGGGAAAACATCGTTGTCTTCCAGTTAACTCTGCTAACGCTACAACGAAAAATAAGGAGGCATGCAGCACGCATGCATGTTTCCGGCCGGCACACATGCAGTCCAAGATTCGAGCCCGCGGCCATGAGAGAGTTCATCTTCGAGTTTTTCACTTTTCTAGCTAGCTTGTTCGACAGCTTTGGGTCTTTGGACATATGGAAACGTCAAATGTGCATATGGCAGCACGAGAAAACCCACAAATAAACAAACGGATCATCGGTGGAACGGTTGTGTCTTGGAATTGGATGGACGCCAAGTTCGATATGTCATGCTTAACTGGAGCGACGTTGATTGGGCAGATCGACTAGCATCACTACTTTTTTTTTTGCGCTACAAAACAAAAATTGAACTGATGGCCACACCGATATACGTACGTTTTATCCGTTTGGAAACTACAATGGCACCTCCCTAGATATTTTTATTAATCCTTATTTTTGTTATGAACATAGATGTTCGCAAAGGCATAAATTCGCTTCTCTAGGTTCTTTTCTACGATAAATTCATGGGAAAAGTTGGTGGAGATACTGATGATTTTGTCAAGTGGTGAGTTTTATACACTTATACGGGAACAGGAGGGCAAGGGGATCATTGTCAGCCTTGTCGCCGTGTTCACTGTGGATGAGCTCGGATCTACATATATCCCTGTCTAGCCATGACCAAGCTCGTTTTTCTCTTGAGTTTCTTCCTCTATATTTTCCGCTCAATCAGTGACATATATTTGATATTTTTTTGGCGTATCTCTATGGTGCCACGATGTCTGTATCAATATCTGTCCATTGTTCACGCTACATAGTCACAATAAATTGTACGAATTTAGAGTGTGACCCGTTCTCCAGTTGTCCTCGTCGCTGCTATAAACACATACTTCCTCCTATTCATATTATTTGTCGCTAGTATGAATGTATCTAGAATTAAAATGTATCTAGATATATCCATATTAAACACTATTAATATGAATCGGAGGGAGTAATGAATTTACTAGAATCTCCACATACTGATACAATCTCTAACGAAATGTCCGATTTATGCCCAATCGGTTGGTCGCGCTTCTTTCTCTTCCCGCAAACTGCTACTCGATGTGATGACCGTCATGTCAGTGAAAGTAAAATGCTATCTTGTCGGCAGCTTGACAGATGAAAAAGAACTCGAACCTGCAAAATCCGTAGCTCTGCAACGATAGCCCCCACAACATGAGCGCAGAACTAGCACCTTGTCGATGCGGAAGATACCGCGTTGTTTTTGCACTCCCTTCGCCGCCACACTCAGCCGGGAGTAGCTTCACTACACAACACCGCTCATCGTTTAGCCTCTCGCCCTCACCACCATGGCCAGCCAGGAGAGACTTCAACGCATGCATGACAAGGCTATGAACAAGCATATCTTTATTCAAGCAAATGGTGGCCCTCCCATCCACCCCTAGCTTCGACCAGAGGAGCACCAAGGCAAGAAGAATGAACCCTAGAACGTTGCGGATCTAGCTGCCAAGATCCGAAGCTCCTCTCTATCTACAGAGCAAAAAGCCCTCTTCTGGCAGACCAGCGAACCTACTCGGTGTGTCTACTTCGGCGCCCCTCCCTCCTAGTCCAGCTCCGGCCGGCTATTCTGATGGAGAGGACATCAGATCGGCCGGTTTCCCGTGTGGACTCTCAAAGTACCTACTACACCGTAGCGCTATGAGATGGGCCAAGGGGATTTTCTGCGTGTTGTGTTGTGGGTGGGTTGGGCGTGCGGCAATCCTATTTGGTGTTTGTCTCTGTCCATCGCCACGGTTTTACTTTGAGTGCCTGCCCATATGTGATCAATCGGCGATTGGTCCTGCATGTGCCCGCGGCAGCCGCCGATCTATTTGACAGGTATTGGATCGCCGACCTTCATACCGCGCAACACAGAATGTTCTCCTACCCGAAGGAGCAAGAAGTGGAGCTAGAGTAGACTGGAGTGTCTGTACCGCCTGGCAGCACCAAGTTCAAATTATACAGTAATGCTAGTACAAGTATTATGTTACCCTGCAAAATGATGGGAATTAAGTCTCAAATCATAAGATTAGTTCACTTTGTTACTACTCCAATCTGATGTTGTTAATGGATTGTTAATTGACTCCAAGACAGAGCAGTGAGAATCTCACTACGAGATGCCAGGTGGCTTTTTTTTAGTGAAAGAAGATGGCAGAAATTAGGTTGTCGGGAGAGGAATAGACAGGTCCAGGTTAGGCCCGGCTTAACCTTTTTCCCAGAACCAGTTTGTTTGTGGTTAACCTTGGGCCACCGTGTTTGACCCGAGCCTGCCAGCCTGGCCCACACTCGCATTCCACGCTTATCCGTTCCAGCCCCGTACCAGAATAAAACGATAAAGAAAAGGGAAATATCCAAAGAAAGACACACTGCCGTGGCTAATTGGTGGAGAGGAAAGGAACGGACAGCGACCCTGGAGGAATCTCTAGCTGCCACTTTCCCACCGGATTGACACGACACATGTCAATGCACGATTGCACGTAGTACGTGTTGTCCCTGTTTTGTAGCAGAGTACAGAGATGAAAATCTACGAGGTACGCTTTCCTCTATCTTTTTTTTTTTACAGAGTGTGGTTCATCTTACGACGACGTAAAATGTCAGTCGCTAACTGTATCTTATGCATGAATATTGAAGAGAGATAACATGTGTGCAAGCACTTTGTAGCTGTCAGCAGTTTTCACCCGACAGGAAGCGCACGCCAAAGTCAAGAATGGCATGAAAAGAAACATCGAGCCTTGGAAAAACACGGCAAATTTCCGGTGCATGCGCTGCGTGCACTCAACACTATGTACCACGTATATACCCAGCTATGTAATATACTCCGTATAATTTTAGAGGGAAATACAATCATTCTCCCATCCATTAGGAAAACTGTTTACTTACAAGCATCAGCCAAAAAAAGCCAGAAAACAAACCATCTGTGTCATACTTTTTTGCATAGTATGAGTCATTTGCGTGCCGAACTTGAATTTGGCAAGTCAAAACCTTGATGTGTGCTTTCTGAGATGTTGCACATCGACACAAAGGAGTACAAGACATGTAAATGGCATGAGGAAATGTTTGTAGATATCACTTGTCGATATGGCAGATATATCTCTTAATCCGTTGAGGAGAAAGGTGCCAAATAAGTAATCCTCCCGCTTTGTTAGTACGTCTAACACCACTCCTTTGATCTCGGTTTCAATATAAGTAGCCACGTATATATTCCTACCTATGCAATACTAATTTCTAAAGCAAAATACAATCATTCTCCCATCCATTAGGAGAAAAAGGTTACTTACAAGCATTCACGAAACAAGCTAGAATGCAAGCCATCTATGTTATACTTTTGTACACGATATGAGTCATTTGCGTGTCGAGCTTGAATTTTTCAAGTCAACCCATCCCACGTGTGGTTTATTGAGTGCTCGAGATGTTGCACATCGCTAGAAAGGAGTATAGGACATGTAAACTTGTAAATGGCCCGAGGAAATGTTGATACATGGCACCTGCCTACATGGCATATATCTCATTATTTGTAGACGAGAAAGGAGTCAAAGAAGTTATTGTTCTGCTTCACTATTATGGCCAGGAATACCATAGAATAGGAAAGTTTCTTATGTTGGCACTGTTCATCCATTCGACCGAAAGGAATTGATTAAAGAAATGAGCACTAGAGACTTGCCTTTGATCTCAGAAAAAAATAAATTTTATGATCCGTATGGCTCGCTTTTCTAAATTTATAAGCACGAAGATTGTGATTTATGTATCCGGTGGTGTAATAATATCCTAATTATACTTCCTCGTGTTCTTTGACTTTTATTTGAACATATATATTTGTTGGGGCAAAAACAGTAGGGAAAACTCCCTACTTTTTGAAAATATATTTTAGAAATCCTTTGTTTTCTATTAATGTTCACAAAACAACCAAATTAGAAAATTTATGTGTTTTTTCAATATTTTTCCTTTTACATGTGCATTCCTATTATTTTTTTTCTATTCTCATGTTTTCTGCACATGGGATGATCTAACCGGGACCAAAAAGAACATTGTTGTGTGACCGAAATAGGTCACCCGTGGCATATGCCCTTAGGGCATCGCTAGCGGCTCAGACGCAAAGTGATTGTTTGCGTCCGCGCGGTTGAGAAATGGGTCTGCACCCAAGCCCAGCGGCCCGATGCAAAATGACTAAAGTGTCTACGAAATGCAAACACGGTCCAAATTTGTGCTGCACGGTCAGTTCGCGCCTCTGCGTAGCTGGTATCCAAGCTCATCGGGCATTGATTCAGTTAAGCAAATGATTTTTCGTTAATATTGGTTGGCCAAAAGAACAATCTTTACAGAGATGGTTAGACGAGTTAACCTAAACTATGGTGGCAGTTCCTACACGTCGCCGTTGCGTGGCCTACTATGGCTGGGGTTACTCGTAGTCGTGTGGCATACTGGCCGCTAGCGTGCCCTGATGGCCTGTCGCCGTCGGAGCTGCGCGGAGGGCTATGCCGACGACGAAGGAGTCTCGACGGCGAATGGCGGCAGATGTGTCCTCCTCCCGGCGGCGTTCCTGCCACTTGGCTGCTCTGGCCGCGTCCAAGTCGGCCTGGTAGAGGGCCATGTCCCTCGCCACCATGACCACCGCCTCGAACACAGTCGAGACGGCCTCCTCTAGCTCCCTGGTACACCCGCGGATGCTCCTGCCACCTAGTCACCACGACCTCCTCGCGCGCTACGCGGTGGACCACCGCTGGGGCCGACATCTCGTACGCCCGCCTCATGGCGAGCGTTAGGGAGCACGCTTGCTCCTCGCGAGGCAATCAGTAATCGTCATTGGCGGAACTCAACGAGACGTCAATCGCCATTGAAGGAACTCCACATTTCGGAAAAAAAATTACATTAGGCCATTGGGACACTCCAGACACAAATGATCACTCGGACCTTTTCATTGGATTTCCAAATCCTTGCAACCAATTTACAAAACTTATGTGTTTTCAATCTTTTCTTTTACATGTGCATTCCTATTATATTCATATTTTTTCATATTCCCATGTTTTTGGAATTCTGCCCGCGGGGGTGATCTAACTAGAACCAAAATGAACATTTTTTGGGTGGCGTCACCCCGTGGCAGGTGCCCTTAGGATCACAGTTTATTGTTGTCCTATATCAAAAGGGTGGGGAGGAGTAGGTTGCGAAATCAAATACAAGTAGCAATGTGTACAGATCCAAGTGGATGTAACAAAATACCTCCCTCCTCCATGCATGTTGGTGTCTGACAGCAGCTTTCTCTCCTCTTTCCACCATTTTTCCATTTACCGACCCTCAGTCAGCTCAGTGAGCTGGTTGTACCAACCACAGCTAAGCTCCAAAAGAAGGCAGTAAAAAATAGCAAAGCAAATAACCTAAGCATCACTTTGGATAAAAAGATTACCAGCTCCAGCCCCCAAAGTGAGAGCCCAGAAATGACAGTGCTTGCAGTTGCAGGGAGAAAGAAAGTCCAAATAGTAGCAGAGTAAATCAAGAAAGTGGGGGTGGTATCTTTCCCTAGATTTTCTTATTCTCTCTCTCCTAAGCTGAGCAGCTAGCTTCTTCTTTCTCCCTCTCCATCGCCATCGCCATCTCCAATCCATTATTGGTCTTTGCCCTGCTCCTCCTCCTCCTTCCTTCCTTGTTCTTCCTTTCTTGGTTTCATTCAGGGCAGCGAGGAAGGGGGAAGAATTTGATTGGGAGAAGTTGTTTGGGCAAGTTGGTGTAGTTGTTTGCGTTCGCGTGTGGAGAGGAGGAGGAGATGGACCCCAAGTTCCCCCCACCCCCACCGCTAAACAAAACGGAGCCCACCACCGCGGCGACCACCACCACCACCACCACCTCCACCACCTCGGAGCAGCAGCAGCAGCAGCAGCAGCTGGATCGCGAGCAGTACCACCAACCGCAGCAAGAGCAGCAGCAGCACCTGCAAATCCAGGTCCATCAGCCGCCGCCGCCGCCGCAGGACGATGGAGGCGGAGGTAAGGAGCTGCAGGTGGCGGCGGCTGCCGCAGGGGACCGGAGGGTGCTGGGGCCCAAGCGGAGCTCCAACAAGGACCGCCACACCAAGGTGGACGGCCGGGGGCGGCGGATCCGGATGCCGGCGCTCTGCGCGGCGCGGATCTTCCAGCTCACGCGCGAGCTCGGCCACAAGTCCGACGGCGAGACCGTCCAGTGGCTGCTGCAGCAGGCGGAGCCGGCCATCGTCGCCGCCACGGGGACCGGCACCATACCGGCCTCCGCGCTCTCCTCCGTCGCGCCCTCGCTCCCGTCGCCCACCTCCGCGCTCGCGGGCCGGCCCCACCACCATCACCACATGTGGGCCCCGCCGCCGGGGTCCGCGGGCTTCTCGCACGCCGGCTTCATGAACTCGTCCGGCCCCGGCGCCGACGGCGGGGTCATCGGCGGGATCATGCAGCGGATGGGGCTCCCCGCCGGGATCGAGCTGCCGGGCGGCGCCGCGGGCGGCATGGGCGGCCACATCGGCTTCGCGCCCATGTTCGCCAGCCACGCCGCGGCCATGCCGGGGCTCGAGCTCGGCCTGTCGCAGGAAGGCCACATCGGCGTGCTCGCCGCGCAGTCGCTCGGCCAGTATTACCACGTAGGCGGCGCAGGTGCCAGCGGCCACCTGCAGCACTCTCACCAGCATCACCAACACCAACAGCACCAGCAGCCGCAACCGCCGGAGGACGGGGAGGAGGAACGCGAGGATGGCGACTCCGACGAGGAGTCCGGGCAGTAGTATGATTCATGTTCACCTATCACTGCGTCTGTTTGTGTTTCTGGAAGAGGAGAAACGAATCAAGGAGAGAAAAGTGTGTGCACGCAGCTATGGCGATGATTTGCTTACTGTTAGGTTATTGTTCAGTGATGACTTTTTTATGTCAATTTTTTCTCTTGTGGTGTCGAAACTCAAAAGAGGCTTCTTGCTCTGGGGTCTTGGTGGAACGGATCAGGATCATCCCCAGTTCCTACTCCCACTGCTCTGTCGATGATTTCGAGAATTCCCTACGATTCAGGTAAAAGTCTGAATCTTATTATTGCATCCGACGTGCCTGATTATTTGAGCAATGAGCTTACCCATCAATGTTCGTTTTCTGTCCATATTGCAGGTGTGTAATATAGCAGAGAGCTGGATGATTTCGACCGTCCACCCTTGAGTGAGTACCTTATTTGTTATTGCAAGGTGTGTAGATATTCATGTAATTTTGCAGCTAGGGAGATGTCCTCTTATAGTCTTATGGAAGGAATGATGTGCTTTTGAGCAATCAAGATGATAGACGGCAATTTCATCCTCCCTTCACGGGCTATTTCTGCAACGAAATTATGATACATATGCACTTCCGACATCCCTGATTCTATATGCTTGTTTTCTTAGACGATCATTTATATAACATCTGCTTATTTGCTTCTTCTGTGTCAGACCAATGATCTATTACTGATATCAAGGTTTCTCTTGATCCTTCTATCTTTATAGTCAGTTTGACAAACATTTTCTTGTTGATTAATGTAGTTTGTATACTCGTGCATATCTTTAACTAATAGGAACTGTCAATACATAGATGAAGTAGCAGAGAGGCGAGGAGAGCTGTGTTTTTTGGTTGTGATGGTGAAATGGGTCCCACTAACAATGTGTTTTAGCACTCTTGATGTCTGAATAGTCAAATTTTTAGCTTATAATTGTATGGAAGGGCAATGCCACATCACCATTTGATTCTAAAACAAAACCGAACGGTTTTGTTCTTGGTCCACCGTAGTCTAGTGGAAATTGTCTTGAGAAATGTCTGTTCTTAATTGCTATATAAGCATCATCGGTTTACCTAAGGGCAGGCGAGCACGCTATACCATTGGGCTGTTCCACGATGATAAAGCGGGTATGCTATATGATTGCATGGAAATGCCTACATCTATATTTAGGTTGTTTAGACCTTTCAAGTTTTGGGTCACTTCGCCTTTTCTTTTGAGTTTTCTTTTAGACTAGGCTGGCCTCTCTGTTTTTTTCTTTCACATTTGTCAGGTTTGTTTTGTAAACCTAGCGACATTTTGACACTTTCTTCTTCTAGTACAAAATGACACAAGTCAGGTGCGTGTTCGAGACTCTTTTTTAGTTTGGCTTATGGAAAACTATCAAATACCCTCTGCCCACCTCTGTGCTTAGCTTATAGTATATCTTTGTTTTCATTGTCATGTTGAAGATCACTAGCCACTATTATCAGCAACAGACGGAGATGAATTTTGGTGTGTAGCATTAGGGAAAATAAATCTGCATGCAGTTCCATAAGTTTTGATAGTTTATTTGCCAGCTCATCAAACACTAACAAAGCTTGCGCCCTTTTTCCTGGTGGGGCTGTAAAATATACTCAATTATGCCAGGATAGCATTCGAACAGAAATTACTTTACAAGCTGGAGAGCAGCATGTTCATCTTAGTCATCAGGAGATAACAAAGAAAAAGGAAAAGTGTGTTTCTTTCTGTGTGGGCAGCATGATTATGCTAGTAACTGTAGTTCACCTATTTCTTAACAGTGCTGCATGTCTGCTCTCCAATGGAAAGTTCAGTCTGCTCTGGATGGGGCGACTCTACTTTCATGCTGTCTTGATTTCTTCTGTGTTTGCATGGATCAATTCATGTTTACCTGTTTTGCCTTGCATGGAGATCATTCATCCATGTTTGCCTTGTTATGTCTCTACATGCATCCATGAAATCTCCCATAAATGTGAGACACAGCATGGATGTTTGGTGCCTGTTGGATCTTGCTGCCAGTTGCCATAAAACCAAACTGCACATGGTGTGGCCTGCTGGTGGTAGCACATCAGCATCGTCCTTCCCTGAAATGTTCCACTCCCTTGAAAACAGATTTCTGTTGCTCTTCTAATGCCTCACCCGAGTTAATTCGGGTAGGGATGGTTGCTAGTGACCTCATGCTCCCCATCTACCCTAGTCACATTTATTTTGTGCGGTCTCGAGAGAGGAATAGACGTACGCCATTCTCCTCCGCGCTACTTCATTGCGGTTCTGATTGGACCGTGAAGAATGTGAAGTGCCTGATATTGTTGGCAACTTAGGGTTTTAGCTTCAACGCCAGCAGCATACTGATCTGCACTGCACACCAGGCTTATAGCTGTATCCACTGGTGCTCCCCAAATATGCGTCGGTAGGTGCGTCGGTACAGTCCTACTCCTATGGGAGATGTCGGCATGCCATCCTCCGTTTGGGAAACGGGTTCCCACACCAGCGTCTCCAATACGGCGTCCCTGATAAAAGTTTTTCAGCTAAAATAAAGATTTTTATTTTAGTATATATTACAAATTTGCTACACTTGTAGCCTACTGGACGTCTGGCGGTGTGTTGGACGTCCGAATCCCCGCCGCACACTGTCTCTCATGTTCCTCGTGTAGCCGTGTAGCCGTTCCCTATGCTCGGTGGAGAAGCGGTGGTCCGCCTCGATGGAGAGGTTGACGGCGCGGCGCCATCGCTTCTCGTTATTCTCCTCGCGGGCATGTGCGACGTCCTCCACCTTCTTGAGCGACTTGATGAACTCGAGGATCGCCTTCTGTTGCGCTACCTGCTCCTCCGCGTCTGGCCTGTCGTCGGACCAGTCGAGAGACTCGTCGTCCTTCGCTTTCGCTACCGACGCTGCCGCTTCCTCCTCCTAGGCCACCAAATCCGCGGCCGCCGCCTCAGCTCCTCCCATCGCCGCTGGTGCTCCACCCCTGCCCCCACAGCCGCTGCTGCAGCGCCTCCACACGATGACGTTGTCGCAGTCCATCCTGGCGCTGACACTCCTCATGCGCCTCCTGGTGCCACGCGTTCGCTTCCCCTAGCCGCTGCCGCTTCACCTCCCGCCGATGCCGCTCCGTCTGCCGCTGTCGTTTCGCCTCCTACTGGTGTCGCTAGTCCGCAACAAAAGCGTTTACGGTCGCCACAAGCGTCATCGCTCTCCACTGCTCGTATTCTGCGAGCTCCGGGTCCTTCTCCACGCCATCGCAATTGTGGGTGTTGGTAGGTGAAGGCGCAGGTGGAGACGGGGGTGGAGGCAGCGCGCGAGAGTACGTGGTAGGAAGGCGACGAGACATTTTTAGCTACGGCGGTGGCTATGATGTCCGTTAAGCGGAGGTGGCGTTTATAGGCGACGATGACGCGAGAAATGGCGGGAAGAACGCGTGGGAAACACCGAGTACGCGCGGGAAGCGGTGAGTGCGTGTGGGATCCGACGTGACGCTTAGCGTCGGTGCGCCCTGTACGAAGGGGCCGGCACGGGGTTACCAGCGTTTCTATTGGGCTCGAAACCGTGCTGGCGCTTTTTAGGATCCGATGGTTTGAGCCCAAAATAGCGTCGGCCTCCAAATACCTATCGGGATCATCGGTGGAGATGCTCTAACAATGCAACAATGCAAGTGTGCTTCCATCTTAATTGTCATGTTTGGCTTGATTCGACTCATATTGTCAACCTAAAATGGTCGCATGCATAACTTTTCTATAGTGAATAGACGTTCGAAATCCAGACGCATAGCTTGAAATTATATCATGGCCAAATCACCACCTTGTATATTTCATCCTGATGCACTCCAATTCATTAAAAAAAATGATGCCTTTACCGTAATATCATATATCCAAATTTATTTTGTTGAGAATCATACTAGTTTCTGCGTATAGTACATGAAGCATCGCTAGTTGTTTATTGACAGACATGCGAGTCACGCCGCTATTGAACATGCCAGCAAGCACTATGATTGCTCGCACAACCACTCACCTTCTTGATGGGATTATTTAGATTAGTGTGGACAGTGTCATGCAAAAGTTTCTTTATTAAAACCTCGTATATCTTGGCAACATCTTCGTCTTCGCAGTGGGGGATCTCTCTTTCTTTTCTTAACCAAACTGATAAAGAGTAGGTGTGTGCTCCGAGATACCAACATCTGTTTCTTCATCAGTGGCAGTTTTATTCTGCAGTGACATGGGCGTTTTGTGTCCATCAAATCTTTTTCTGATGATTCGTTACCACTTATTTTCAAGGCTTTTGCCTCGTCATGGCTGTGTTTCTTTACCTCCTCATATGTAAGAATTGTGACCTTTTTCCAAAAAGAGAAATATGGTGTTTGACAGTTGAGTCCTGACCACCGATCTAATATGGACCCTTCATTTTCCCCGCAACGGTTAGGATCACACCACCTCATCTAAACGAATCAGTATCACACCGCCTCTTCCTCCCACGCCGCCAGCGCGCGTCCGCGCCACCGCCGCTCCTCCCACGTCGGTAGCGCGCGTCCCCGCCGCCGCCCCTCTCCCTAGCGCGCGTCCTGGCCGCCGCCCTCTCTCGCTAGCGCGCGTCCCCGCCGCCGCCTCTTCCTCGCGCATCGTCACTCTTCAACAAATCAGCCGCACCGGTTCCCTGCCGCCGACCGCCGCACTTGGAAGAACCAGATCGAGACCAAGAGCCGAGACGGGGGACGCGACGCACACTGTCGTACCCCTCGCCTCGCAAACGCTTGCGATCTGCGGCAACTGCGGGCCGGCCGGTTTCGATGGCGACTAGCGATGGGGTGGCTCGGTCGGATCCTGCGCGTGCCGCCGGCGCATCGGCTCCTCCCTCGCCGGCGCGGCCAACCGTCGGGTCCAGGTTCTTCTGCCTAGCGGAGGACGAGGATTCTAACGAGGAGACGCGGGAACGGCGGAGGCGGGTTTGCTAGGGCTAGATCCTATCGTGCAACTGATCGGGCGGTTGATGTCTACGTTCCCCCTCCTTTCCTGTAGACAGTGTTGGGCCTCCAAGAGCAGAGGTTTGTAGAACAGCAGCAAGTTTTCCCTTAAGTGGATCACCCAAGGTTTATCGAACTCGGAGGAAGAGGTCAAAGATATCCTCTCATGCAACCCCGCAACCACAAAGCAAGAAGTCTCTTGTGTCCCCAACACACCTAATAGGTGCACTAGTTCGGCGAAGAGATAGTGAAATAGGTGGTATGAATAAGTATGAGCAGTAGCAACGGTGACAAAAGGCTTGCGGGTGTGTAGTTGATGGTGGTGGTATTGCAGCAGTAGTAACACAGAAACAAGAAACAAGCGTAGTAACGCAGGTATTTAGGAACAAGGCCTAGGGATTACACTTTCACTAGTGGACACTCTCAACATTGATCACATAACAGAATAGATAAATGCATACTCTACACTTTTGTTGGATGATGAACGCATTGCGTAGGATTACACGAACCCTCAATGCCGGAGTTAACAAGCTCCACAATTCGTTCATATTTAAGTAACCTTTAGTGTAAGATAGATCAATATAACCAAATAGATCACATCAATACCATCATAGTGATAATTAACTCCACAATCTACAAGAGATCATGATCATAGCCTACGACAAGAACCACAACACACACTAGTCACCTTTACACACGCAAGGAGGAATAGAACTACTTTAATAACATCACTAGAGTAGCACATAGATGAATTGTGATACAAAACTCATATGAATCTCAATCATGTAAAGCAGCTCATGAGATCATTGTATTGAAGTACATGGAGAGAGATTAACCACATAGCTACCGGTACAGCCCGAGCCTCGATGGAGAACTACTCCCTCCTCATGGGAGTAGCAGCGGTGATGAAGATGGCGGTGGAGATGGCAGCGGTGTCGATGGAGAAGCCTTCCGGGGGCACTTCCCGTCCCGGCAGCCGTGCGGAACAGACTCCCGTCCCCCGATCTTGGCCTCGCGATGGCGGCGGCTCGAAGGTTTCTGTGGTTTCGTCGAACGCCTCAAGGTTTCTGATCCAGGGCTTTATATAGGCGAAGAGGCGGCGCAGAGGGCTTCTGGGGGCCCACACCATAGGCGGCGCGGCTCCCTCCGGCCGCGCTGTGGTGGTGTGGGGCCCAGGCTCTCGCGGCTCTCGGGTGTTCGGATGGTTCCGGGAAAATAGGAACCTGGGCGTTGATTTCGTCCGATTCCGAGAATATTTCGTTACTAGGATTTCTGAAACCAAAAACAGCAGAAAACAAACTGGCACTTCGGCATCTTGTTAATAGGTTAGTTCCGAAAATGCACGAATATGACATAAAGTGTGCATAAAACATGTAGATAACATCAATAATGTGGCATGGAACATAAGAAATTATCGATACGTTGGAGACGTATCAGCATCCCCAAGCTTAGTTCTGCTCGTCCCGAGCAGGTAAAACGATAACACGGATAATTTCTGGAGTGACATGCCATCATAAACTTGATCATACTATTTGTAAAGCATATGTAGTGAATGCAATGATCAAAACAATGGTAATGACATGAGTAAACAATCGAATCATAAAGCAAAGACTTTTCATGAATAGTACTTCAAGACAAGCATCAATAAGTCTTGCATAAGAGTTACTCATAAAGCAATAATTCAAAGTAAAGGCATTGAAGCAACACAAAAGAAGATTAAGTTTCAGCGGTTGCTTTCAACTTGTAACATGTATATCTCATGGATATTGTCAACATAGAGTAACATAATAAGTGCAATAAGCAAGTATGTAGGAATCAATGCACAGTTCACACAAGTGTTTGCTTCTTGAGGTGGAGAGAAATAGGTGAACTGACTCAACAATGAAAGTAAAAGAATGGTCCTCATAGAGGAAAAGCATCGATTGCTATATTTGTGCTAGAGCTTTGATTTTGAAAACATGAAACAATTTTGTCAACGGTAGTAATAAAGCATATGTATCATGTAAATTATATCTTATAAGTTGCAAGCCTCATGCATAGTATACTAATAGTGCCCGCACCTTGTCCTAATTAGCTTGGACTACCGGATCATCACAATGCACATGTTTTAACCAAGTGTCACAAAGGGTACCTCTATGCCGCCTGTACAAAGGTCTAAGGAGAAAGCTCGCATTGGATTTCTCGCTATTGATTATTCTCAACTTAGACATCCATACCGGGACAACATAGACAACAGATAATGGACTCCTCTTTTATGCATAAGCATGTAACAACAATTAATAATTTTCTCATTTGAGATTGAGGATATATGTCCAAAACGAAACTTCCACCATGGATCATGGCTTTAGTTAGCGGCCCAATGTTCTTCTCTAACAATATGCATGCTTAACCATAAGGTGGTAGATCTCTCTTACTTCAGACAAGACGAACATGCATAGCAACTCACATGAAATTCAACAAGGAATAGTTGATGGCGTCCCCAGAAAACATGGTTACCGCACAACAAGCAACTTAATAAGAGATAAAGTGCATAATTACATATTCAATACCACAATAGTTTTTAAGCTATTTGTCCCATGAGCTATATATTGCAAAGGTGAATGATGGAATTTTAAAGGTAGCACTCAAGCAATTTACTTTGGAATGGCGGAAAATACCATGTAGTAGGTAGGTATGGTGGACACAAATGGCATAGTTGTTGGCTCAAGTATTTTGGATGCATGAGAAGTATTCCCTCTCGATACAAGGTTTAGGCTAGCAAGGCTTATTTGAAACAAATACAAGGATGAACGGTGCAGCAAAACTCACATAAAAGACATATTGTAAACATTATAAGAATCTACATCGTCTTCCTTGTTGTTCAAAACTCAATACTAGAAATTATCTAGACCTTAGAGAGACCAAATATGCAAACCAAATTTTAGCATGCTCTATGTATTTCTTCATTAATGGGTGCAAAGCATATGATGCAAGAGCTTAATCATGAGCACAACAATTGCCAAGTATCACATTACCCAAGACATTTATAGCAATTACTACATGTATCATTTTCCAATTCCAACCATATAACAATTTAACGAAGGAGAAACTTCGCCATGAATATTATGAGCTAAGAACACATGTGTTCATACGAACCAGCGGAGCGTGTCTCTCTCCCACACAAGCATGATGTAATCCAATTTATTCAAACACAAACAAAAACAAAAGCACACAGACGCTCCAAGTAAAGTACATAAGATGTGATGGAATAAAAATATAGTTTCAGGGAGGAACCTGATAATGTTGTCGATGAAGAAGGGGATGCCTTGGGCATCCCCAAGCTTAGATGCTTGAGTCTTCTTGAAATATGCAGGGATGAACCACCGGGGCATCCCCAAGCTTAGACTCTTCACTCTTCTTGATCATAGTATATCATCCTCCTCTTGACCCTTGAAAACTTCCTCCACACCAAACTCGAAACAACTCATTAGAGGGTTAGTGCACAATAAAAATTAACATATTCAGAGGTGACACAATCATTCTTAACACTTCTGGACATTACATAATGCTACTGGAAATTAGTGGATCAAAGAAATTCATCCAACATAGCAAAAGAGGCAATGCGAAATAAAAGGCAGAATCTGTCAAAACAGAACAGTTCGTATTGACGAATTTTAAAATGGCACCAGACTTGCTCAAATGAAAATGCTCAAATTGAATGAAAGTTGCGTACATATCTGAGGATCATGCACGTAAATTGGCTTAATTTTCTGAGCTACCTACAGGGAGGTGGACCCAGATTCGTGACAGCAAAGAAATCTGGAACTGCGCAGTAATCCAAATCTAGTACTTACTTTTCTATCAACGGCTTTACTTGGCACAATAAAACACAAAACTAAGATAAGGAGAGGTTGTTACAGTAGTAAACAACTTCCAAGACACAAATATAAAACAAATTACTGTAGCAAAATAACACATGGGTTATCTCCCAAGAAGTTCTTTCTTTATAGCCATTAAGATGGGCTCAGCAGTTTTAATAAACCATTCGCGGGAAATAGTATTTGAGGCAAAAGAGAGCTTCAAGAGGCAAATTCAAAACAAATTTAAGTCTAACATGCTTCCTATGAAGAGGAATCTTGTACACAAATGAATTCATGAAGAACAAAGTGACAAGCATAAGAGGATAAAACACGAGTAACTTCAAGATTCTCAACATAAAGAGGGGAAACTTAATATTATTAAGATGCATACGACCATATTTCCCTCTCTCATAGTAACTTTCAGTAGCATCATTGATGAAATCCACAATATACCCATCACTTAAAACATTCTTATCATGGTTCATATGCATAGAAGTATCATTAAATTTGGCATAAGAGGAGTTATTCTCATTAATAGTAATTGGAGCAAGATTATTATCAAGAATTTGAACATGGTAAACAAGTTGCATATTAAGAGAATTGTTTTTGGTAACCCAATCATGACTATGACAAGTTTCATAAGGATAGTTAGAACCTATATCATAGCATTCTTTATAATAATCATCAAAGATCGGAGGCACATTGTCATCATTTTCAGAATTAATTTCCCAGAGATTTGCAATATCAAAAGTAGTGTGCTCATTCAAATCATGATTGCTAATGTATGTAAAGGGCATAGGAAGATCATCATATTCAGATTCATTATCACAATAATCATTAGGAGCAACATACTTACGGTTACCTAGCGTTATCTCATTCACGCGGGGATACGCCGTTACCTCTTTCTTTTTATTCTCCTTCTTCTTCTTCTTCTTCTTCTTCTTCTTCTTCTTCTTCTTCCTTCTCCTCGTTCCCTTCTTCAGGAGGAAGAGGCTTGAAGGGTGGCTTGTCCGCATAACCTGATTTACTTTCAGAAACAATAGAAGAAACTTGGGAGGATCCCTCCTTTTGATTAATTAGTTGAAAACACACAGCGGTCCTATCATATTTTGGCAAGGTGTCATCTTCTAAAATATTTTGTATGTAAGTATTTGTATGGCTATTATCAATGCAATAACAAAAACACCCATGCAGGACATCATCAATATCAAGATCACTCATATGTAACAAAGAGATTTTTCTCGATAGTTCTTCACACCCCAAAAATAAAGTAAGTTCATCATGCTGATTAGGAGAAATTTCATCATCACAATACAAATTTGCAGCACTCATTGGGTTCAAATTATCATTGGAGGAGCATTGAAAATTAAAATGACCCACTTCATGGCAAACTTCACAAATAAAAGGATAGAGGGCACAAACTTTTTTACCAAGATCATCTAGAGCCCTAAACCACTTTCTAGTTTTTTCATTAGCATGATGGATACAATATTCATCTTTGATTTGATTAATTCCACATGGTCTATGTATTCCACAAAAATTAACATGCTTATAGGAAATAGCACTCTTAGGAGTTTGAGCATGCTTATGGCAATAATTAACAACAATTTCATTCTTCATGCAAGCCTCTTTAAAAGGTTCATGATACTTATCAAAATTCTTCTTAGGCAGTTCAAAATGAGAAGCAAAGGATTTATAAAGATTTGCAACAACTTGAGAGTCAAGACCATAAGTAGCACTCATATTTCGAAATTTATCGGTATCCATAAAAGCTTCAATGCATTCATAATCATAATTTATACCTGACTCTTTACCTTTGTCGTTCTCCCATCCTTCAGCGTTGTCCTCAATCCGATCAAGAAGATCCCACCTAGCTTCAACCTCCTTGCTTGTGAAAGATCCCTCCGAACACGCGTCCAGATAGTCCTTGTGTTGTCCTGAAAGCCTCGCATAAAAATTGTTAACAATAACATTACGGGGGAGCTCATGAATGGGACATTTGAGCATTAGTGATTTCAATCTCCCCCACGCTTGAGAAATACTCTCTCCATCACGAGGATAAAAGTTATAAATATAATTCCTATCAATATGCACTTCATGCGGAGGATAAAATTTAGAATAAAAGAGAGATGCAATTTCCTCCCAACCAAGAGAATGCCTATTCTCCAACAATTTATACCAATGCGCTGCTTTACCAGACAGCGAAACAGAGAATAGCTTCTTCCTCACTTCATCCATAGAGATACCTGCACACTTGAATAACCCACATAATTCGTGCAAAAACAGTAAATGATCTCTAGGATGGACAGTTCCATCCCCTTTATAGTGGTTGTCCATAACACGTTCAATAATTTTCATAGGTATTTTATACGGAATACTTTCAGTAGGTGGATTCAAAATATCAGGAGCATCATTAGCGGTATCGCATATGGGAGATAAAGCATTATCAGAACAAATTTTCTCCCCTAAAGATGGGAAGCTAAAAAGACCACAAAAACTAGCTTCCCCAAGCTTAGACTTCTTCATAGCATTAGCAGTAATTGCATTCATACTAATAACATCGCTACTAGCATGCAAATAAGGTTCCATAGGTTTTTTAATTTTCGCATCAAACAATTCTAAATCAGAAAAAAGATTAAAAAGCTCACCAATTTTTTTGTTGTTTTCCATTATGCCTAACTAGTGTAAACAAGAAACAAAAAGTTGCAATTGCATCTAAAGGAAATAGCTTCGAGTACTTACAATGGCGGAAAATAGCTTGGTAGCGGAGATCCGGAGTGTGAGTACCTTTTACCTTTCCTCCCGGCCGGCGCCGAAAATAGCTTGATGTCTACGTTCCCCCTCCTTTCCTGTAGACAGTGTTGGGCCTCCAAGAGAGAGGTTTGTAGAACAACGGCAAGTTTTCCCTTAAGTGGATCACCCAAGGTTTATCGAACTCGGGAGGAAGAGGTCAAAGATATCCCTCTCATGCAACCCTGCAACCACAAAGCAAGAAGTCTCTTGTGTCCCCAACACACCTAATAGGTGCACTAGTTCGGCGAAGAGATAGTGAAATACAGGTGGTATGAATAAGTATGAGCAGTAGCAACGGTGACAGAAAATAGCTTGCTGGGTGTGTAATTGATGGTGGTGGTATTGCAGCAGTAGTAACACATAAAACAGTAAACAAGCAGTAGTAACGCAGCATTTAGGAACAAGGCCTAGGGATTACACTTTCACTAGTGGACACTCTCAACATTGATCACATAACAGAATAGATAAATGCATACTCTACACTTTTGTTGGATGATGAACGCATTGCGTAGGATTACACGAACCCTCAATGCCGGAGTTAACAAGCTCCACAATTTGTTCATATTTAAGTAACCTTTAGTGTAAGATAGATCAATATAACCAAATAGATCACATCAATACCATCATAGTGATAATTAACTCCACAATCTACAAGAGATCATGATCATAGCCTACGACAAGAACCACACGGTGCACACACTAGTCACCTTTACACACGTGCAGGAGGAATAGAACTACTTTAATAACATCACTAGAGTAGCACATAGATGAATTGTGATACAAAACTCATATGAATCTCAATCATGTAAAGCAGCTCATGAGATCATTGTATTGAAGTACATGGAGAGAGATTAACCACATAGCTACCGGTACAGCCCCGAGCCTCGATGGAGAACTACTCCCTCCTCATGGGAGTAGCAGCGGTGATGAAGATGGCGGTGGAGATGGCAGCGGTGTCGATGGAGAAGCCTTCCGGGGGCACTTCCCCGTTCGGCAGCGTGCCGAACAGAGACTCTGTCCCCGATCTTGGCCTCGCGATGGCGGCGGCTCGGAAGGTTTCGTGGTTTTCGTCGAACGCCTCAAGGTTTCTGATCCAGGGGCTTTATATAGGCGAAGAGGCGGCGCAGGGAGGGCTGGGGCCCACACCATAGGCGGCGCGGCCCCCTCTGGCCGCGCCAGGTGTGGGGCCCCCGGCTCCCCTCGGCGGCTCTCGGGTGTTCTGGATGGTTCGGGAAAAATAGGAACCCGGGCGTTGATTTCGTCCGATTCCGAGAATATTTCGTTACTAGGATTTCGAAACCAAAAACAGCAGAAAACAGGAACGGCACTTCGGCATCTTGTTAATAGGTTAGTTCCAGAAAATGCACGAATATGACATAAAGTGTGCATAAAACATGTAGATAACATCAATAATGTGGCATGGAACATAAGAAATTATCGATACGTTGGAGACGTATCAGCGTCGCCGGAATCGTCCCAAGAGGAGGTGAGAGATGACTTCTGGACAAAGATCGGATATCCGACGTCTGAGTCCAGGGAATGGTCAAGGTCTGCATCGCGGAGGTACGTTTTCGTCGTGCAGGTCGTCGGAGCGAGCAAGATCTGCGTCGCCGCCGCCGGGAGAAGGTCAAGAGGTCTGCGATGAGGCGGCGTCCTCGTCGCGGGTAGGCCTGCGGCTTTCCCGGATGCCGCGGATGAAGCCCTGAGAGCCCGCTTCCGGCCGTGATCGCGGCGGGTCTCGGCCGCATCACACCGCGGATCGGCACGGGATCCTCCTCGTGGGCCGCTACCTCGTGGGCTTGGGGCGGTCGGGCCGTGTGGCTGGTGGTGGAGGCGCCTCGCTGCGTCCCTTCGACGCGGCGGCGGTCGGCCGCGGTGAAACCAGCGGACGCGGCAGCTGACCACGGGCCGCGGCACTGGGGCCGGTTCACCGGGCCGGCTGTGCAGAAGGCGCCTCGTCGCCACCTTCGTCGCCGCAGCCGACTTCGGAGGTCGATACGCAGCTGCACGGTGCGGCGGAGGACGCTACGCTACCGCGCCATCTGGATGCGGGGCAGCGGACCTTGAGGGTCTCGTCGTGTCCCGCGGACGGACCCGTTGAGCCTCTGATACCGCCTCCATGGGCGGAGGGGCAGGATGATGGGACGAAGGGCGCTTCTTCTTCGACACCCTCTTCCCCCGCGAAGGGGGACTCGCCTGGGGCTGCTGTGATACAGGGGGCTACATCACCTTCTACCCCTGTATCGACGACCTCTTCTCCTTCACCGGCTAGGTCTCCACCGCCCTCGACTTCTCCATCGCCGGTATCCACCCTGCAGCAGCCGCCACCCACGGTCCCTCCTCCCGTTGTTCAACCGACGGTGAGGCGGAGTGGGAGGTACGCTCTTGCGGCGGATGGGGCGGGGCCGACGGATGAGGACGCCATGCAGAGAGCCATGCGGCGTAAGGCTGAGAAGAACCTCGACACGGCAGGTACTAAACAACCGTCCAAGTCGTTTGTTTCTTTTTCAGATACTCGTATTTCTTCAAATTTGAGTAGCATAGGGTTAATATGGGTAGTCGGTCTGATGAGATTTCAGTTTCGGCCAATGTGTTGAGACAGACGGAGCTTGACCGTCTAACGGTTGTTCCGAATGTCTCCACTGGGCATGAAACAACAGTAGTAGACGATGAGGAAGAGGATGACATCCTAGATGGTCAGCTTCTCTCGGCTATTATTGGTAATATTTCAGAAGTCGATTTAGAACACGTGGAGCTTAGTTCTGATCTACAAGCTTCTGAACGTGGTTCTCGATCGTCGGCTGGAAAGAAATCTCGTAGATATAGCAAGAATACTAAATCTAAAATAGTTTCTCGATGAATGGCATGTTTCGGAATAGCAGAGGTCTTGGTGACTTGGCTAAGCATTCCCACATTGCCGATGGTTGTAGAGATTATGATTTAGATTTCATTGCTATATCGGAGACGGGTAGGCGAAATTTCACACAAAGTTTTCTTGACCGACTGTCAGGCGGGATTAACTTTCAGTGGTTTTCTCGCCCGCCTCATGGTAGGTCCGGTGGCATTTTACTTGGCGTCCGTATAGACACCATGACTGTCTTAGCTAGTTCTGATGGAGAGTATCACATTAAGCTCGACATTCAGAATAAAGCAGACGGTTTCACGTGGAGTCTGGTTGCTGTGTATGGTGCCGCCCAGGATGCTTTTAAGGCTGACTTTTTACGTGAGTTGGTAAATCTTACAAAAGATAATCCTTATCCGATTTTAATCGGAGGCGATTTTAATTTGTTGAGATTTCCTCATGAGAAAAGTAAAGGCCGTTTCGATGGACATTGGCCTTTCTTGTTCAACGCTGTCATTGATAGCCTTGATTTAAGAGAGGTGTTTATGTCCGGTCGACAGTTTACTTGGGCCAACAGCTTGCCTGAACCCACATACGAGAAACTAGATCACGTGTTGATGGACACCGAATGGGAAAATAAATACCCTATGGTGTCAGTCCGTGCACTAGAACGTATTGAAAAACTGTCTGACCATGCTCCCATCCTCCTAACTACTGGGAATCCCCGTCCTGTTTGTAAATGGCCGTTCAAATTTGAACTTGGCTGGCTACATCGAGAGGGATTTCATGATATGGTTAAGAAGGTTTGGGAGAGACCGGTCGGGGGCAGCACTCCAATTTTGAGATGGAATAATAAGATGCGGACAATGCGCAAACATCTCTCTGGTTGGGCTGCCCATACGGCTGGTATTCTTAAAAAAGAGAAGGCTCGCTTATCAAATGTAATTGATGAGCTTGAGGCTGTTGCGGAGGTTAGACCGTTGTCTACGCAAGAGATTGAACTTAAAAATCAATCAAATGCGCAGATGGCGAGTCTTCTTCGTGAGGAGGAACTCAAATGGTATCAACGTTCCAAAGCTCAATTCATATTGGAAGGAGATTCAAATACGCGATATTTCCATGGCTTAGTGATGACCCACAAGTATAGGGAGACATCGGAAAAAACGTAATTTTATTGATTCAAGATGAAGGGTTGATTGAAGCCTTAAGCAACTCAAGTCTTACATTACTGGAAACATTGCTCGCAAGGGTTATTTGGTAACAGTTTTATAGCAAAGAGTAGTGAACAACGCGAGTAACAGAGAGTAGTATGATTTTAGTAAACAGAGGATTAAAATACTGTAGGCACGGGGACGGATGACGGGCGTTGCATGGATGAGAGAAACTCATGTAACAATCATAGCAGGACATTTGCAGATAATAATAAAACGGTGTCCAAGTACAAAGCAATCAATAGGCATGTGTTCCATATATAGTCGTGCGTGCTCGCAATGAGAAACTTGCACAACATCTTTTGTCCTACCAGCCGGTGGCAGCCGGGCCTCAAGGGAAACTACTGGATATTAAGGTACTCCTTTTAATAGAGTACCGGAGCAAAGCATTAACACTCCGTGAACACATGTGATCCTCACATCGCTACCATCCCCTCCGGTTGTCCCAATTCTTGTCACTTCGGGGCCATTGGTTCCGGACAGCGACATGTGTATACAACTTATAGGTAAGACCATAAACAATGATTATCTTGATGAAACAATAACATGTTCAGATCTGAGATCATGGCACTCGGGCCCTAGTGACAAGCATTAAGCATAACAAGTTGCAACAATATCATCAAAGTACCAACTACGGACACTAGGCACTATGCCCTAACAATCTTATGCTATTACATGACCAATCTCATCCAATCCCTACCATCCCCTTCGCCTACAGCGGGGGAATTACTCACATATGGATGGGGGAACATGGCTGGTTGATGTAGAGGCGTTGGCGGTGATGGCGGTGATGATCTCCTCCAATTCCCCGTCCGGCGGAGTGCCGAACGGAGACTTCTGGCTCCCGCGACGGAGTTTCGCGATGTGGCGGCGTTCGGAGGGTTTTGGCGACTTCGACTTCTCCCGTGCGTTTTTAGGTCGAGGCCGATAAATAGTCCGAAGGAGGGCGTCGGAGGCCGGCCGAGGGCCACACCACAGGCCGCGCGGGCCCCCCGGCCGCGCCGCCCTATGGTGTGGGGCCCGGGCCTCCACTTCAATTGCCCTTCTGGCTCCGTTAGTTTCCTGGGAAAATAGGGCCTGCATAAATTCCGAGGTTTTTCCCGAAAGTTGGATTTCGCACAAAAACGAGACACTAGAGCAGTTCTGCTGAAAACAGCGTTAGTCCGTGTTAGTTGCATCCAAAACACACAAATTAGAGGCAAAACAATAGCAAAAGTGTTCGGGAAAGTAGATACGTTTTGGACGTATCAACTCCCCCCAAGCTTAGCTTATTGCTTGTCCTCAAGCAATTCAGTTAACAACTGAGCGATAAAAGAACTTTCACGAACACATTTGCTCATATGATGTATATATTCTTATGCTATGGCTAATACTTATAATGCAAATAAGATCATCTAACAGCTATGTCAATCATGGAGAGGTACCAACAATTAATAAGAAGCATCATGAATCATGTATATAAGCAGAATTGTAATGTTCATAAGAGAGCATGATAAAGTGGTATCTCGCTTGCCTGTATTTAGTTGGCAAAACATAAATGCCCGGGCACCTTTGGAGTTCATAGAAAGACTAGAAGTAGTGATTGTCAAAAGATAAATGCATCAAAGTTATACCACAATCAATCATATTTTGAGACAAGCATATTATACTAAGAATGACAGTTGTGCTCTCAAGATAGTGCTCAAAGAAATAATGGAGACACAACATAAAAGTAAAAGATTGACCCTTCGCAGAGGGAAGCAGGGATTAACATGCGCTAGAGCTTTTCATTTTTAAAAGACAGGAGTAAAATTATTTTGAGAGGTGTTTGTTGTTGTCAACGAATGGTAATGGGTACACTAACTACCTCGCCAACCGGACTTTCAAGAGCGGCTCCCATGAATTATTGCATATTTATTTGGCACTCCTTCCAACCTTTCTTTCACAAACCATGGCTAACCGAATCCTCGGGTGCCTGCCAACAATCTCATACCATGAAGGAGTGCCTTTTTTATTTTGGTTTTATTATGATGATGACACTCCCCCAACCTTTGCTTACACAAGCCATGGCTAACCGAATCCTTCGGGTGCCGTCCAACAATCACAAACCATGGAGGAGTGTCTAATTAAGTTAATTAATTCGGGACTGGGAATCCCATTGCTCTTTTTGCAAAATTATTGGATAAGCGGATGTGCCACTAGTCCATATGAGAGTCCGTCAAAAGTAAATGACAAGGTTGAAAGCTAAACACCACATACTTCCTCATGAGCTATGAAACATAAACACAAATTGAGAAGCATTTTGAAGGTTTTAAAGGTAGCGCATGAGAATTTACTTGGAATGGTTTGAAATGCCATGCATAGGTATTTATGGTGGACACTCTGGAATAACTTGGTTTTCATGTGTTTGGAAGCACGAGCAGCGTTCCCGCTCAGTACAAGTGAAGGCTAGCAATAGACTAGGGAGCGACAAATCAAGAGAGCAGTAACTATCATAATCATGCTTGCGGCAAAATAAATTAACGGAGGCATAAAAGTGATACAAGAACTCTGAAGCAATATAAATCATCGAGGCTTAATTGACTTTTTGTTCAGTCATATGCATGCGTGAGCATGTGCCAAGTCGATATAAATGAATTATTCAGAGGAGGATACCACAATGCCATACTTACTTATGAATAAAACAATGCAAACAAACATACATGACATGCTACTCATATTAATAAATTGGAGCTAAACATGAGAGATCATGAACTACTAGACTTTCTCAAATAACATATACCTCACACGAACCAACTAAGCATGCTCACATGGATGAGTATATGTACAAAAATGAAAACAAATAGAGTTCATACCAGCCTCTCACCACAATCAGATTGTCGTAGATCGTCATTATTGCCTTTTCACTTGTGCAGCTTGGATAATATGAAATGAAAACCACGCTCCAGCCACCGAAGACCATTGAACTCATAAAGAACTTTACAAACCAGAGAAGAACAGCAAATATTTTTGGTGTTTTCAAATTGCAAATAAGAACAAGAGGAAACAAACAAACAAAGCAAAATCTTTTTGGGTTTTCTTATAGCAAACTAGCAATAGCAAATAAAGTGAAACAAATGCAAGAAACTAAAGCAAACAAATGGTGAAGAGAAATAACAGAAATATTTTTGGTCTTTTTGTGTTTTGGGAAGGAAACAAAGCGAAATCAAGAAATAGCAAACTGAAAGAAACACAGAAAAGCGAGATGGCAGGAATCTGCCAAAACCTGACAGCAGTACAGAAATCGATTTTAACAAAAATCTTACGTTGCTCAGATCGAAAAGTGTTCAACTAATGAAAGTTAGATAACAACCTGGGGAACCTACACAAAAATTTGCAGCTCAAAATGACGCTCTGGCTATTTTTGAGAATTTTTACGGTAACGTTCCAGAATCTGTTTTCAGGCAGCACTTCCCCAAATATTATCTTCTTCTCATTAGAAAACCACTCAAACGAACAAAACAAGTATGTGCAAGTATCCAGCAACCATAATATGCAAAGAATGAGTGATGCCGGTATACCTCCCCCCAAGCTTAGGCTTTTGGCCTAAGTGGAGTTCAACCCCAACGAGGGTCGTTGTTCCTCGCCGGTGGGTAGTCCATGGAGTAGTCATAGTAAAGCTCCTGCGCAGAAGAAAAGCGTGGAGGCTCCACATATCCACCATGTTGATGCGAGGAACTTGCTGCATCGGATGATGAGTCGAGGTGCTCCTCGACCTCTATGTCGTCTCTTGCATGATGGCCTCCTCTCTCTATGTGTGCATCCAGTGCACCTTCTGTGACCGACCAATCTCCCCTGGAATCAAGGTTAGACAGAACAGGCGCAGGCAATCTTACTAATTTCTCAGTTTTCTTAGTTATTCTCCAAACTTTCTTATAAAATATCATCCTATAATACAGGTTACCCAAGTTGGAGGAATCTGAAACAAATTCATGTTTAATCATAGAGGCTATGTCAAGTTTTTCTATGGGGAACGGAATATCAAAATGATGAGGTTCTACATTATGAAAAGCTAGTAAACGGGAGGCGATGAGACCTCCACAAATTCCACCTTTCTCACGGTTAGTGGCAAGTCTATAAGCTATTAATGCCCCCAAATTATAAGACCTACTATTTTGCAGTGCCGCAGCTAGAAAAGCCAAATCCGGGATAGAAAGCTTACCACCAATCTTTTTAGCAAGAACACATTTGGTAATAAAATAGGCAAAGTAGCGGATAGCCGGGAGCTGAATACTCGTGATTTTACCACTTTCACCTGAGAAACTCCTTCCATCGCAAATCATCTTGTAAAGATCCGAGAGTTCTTGCGGCGATCCCCTTATCTTCTCGCACGACCCCCATTGCGGTATTCTAATTGCTGCACAAAAAGCACTAAATGGCAAGTTGACAGCTTTATTGTAAATTTTATACTGGACCGTGGGGTTAGACCGCGACCAATTAAACTTGAAGTCCTGCACAAAAGCCATAGTTAATTTTACATATTGTCTTGGCTCTCCTTCAACAAAGTCACTCAGCCCTGCACGAGAAATTAGAGTTTGAACATCTTCAAGTATCCCCGCGCTTCTCATGAAATCCGCGCACGGGTAGTAAGAGGGGTATACTCCCTCTTCACGATTGACTATCATAACTTGTTGGACTTCCAATTCTTGCTGGTTCAAGTGATATCTATTCCACTCCATTTTCTGAAATTTCAACAACCAATATAAAAAATTTGATTTGGTGACATATAATTGAGGGAAACTACCATAGGAACTTGCTAGAGTACTAATCATGCATCAAAACTAGTTTCTACCACTTAGAACAAGCATGCAAGCTCACTAAACATGTTACCTACAGCAGCAAAATATTCAAGATATACTCAACCAAACGAAATTCTACTTGGATGGGTGGAGGAGTCACATACCGAAGAGCAAATGTGCCAAATTTCAGACAGAAATCTGGGCTGAGCAAAGAGATCGAGAAATCTGGAGCTCTGAGCAAAAACGCGAGTGAGAGGAACTTGGTACGAGTTTTTTCGGGAGAGAGACTGTTCTGGGCGAAAGAGATGACAAAGTGGGGCAGAGGGGGACCCACACCACATGGTGGCGCGGCCACCTCCTTGGCCGCGCCGGCCTGTGGTCTGGCGCCCTCTGGTGCCCCACAGGTCATCCTCTGGTGTTCCCAGGTGCCTCGTCGAAAAATAGGACCAACGGTATAATTTTTGTGAATTTTTGAAAACTTTGAAAAACGCACATTTCTGGGTATTTAGTTTATTATTACTGGCCAGGAAAAATTTTGAAATCTTCAAATAACTAAAGAACTTTGCAAATTAAAAGTGCTACAGCAACTAGAGCAAGTGGAGGAAGAAAGATATGTTGTTTACCTCCTCTATGCATATAAAAAGTATCCGTTAACAAGGTTGATCAAGTCTTGTCACCAAATAACTTTTTCATAGCATAAGAAGAAATAAACCTCAAATCAATCATGTTACCTTGAATTGTATTGATATGGATCCAATCACGAGAGTTTGATATTCTTCCTTAGGCTCATATATAGGACAATCAATAGTTCCCACTTTGATAGTTCTCACATTAGAAATAGTATTGACTCCACATATTTTATCAATCTTCTTGGGGAAATAAACGGTATGCTCCCTATCATCAACATTGAAAGTAACCTTTCCTTTATTACAATCAATAACAGCCCCTGCGGTGTTAAGAAAAGGTCTCCCAAGAATAATAGACATATTATCATCTTCAGGCATTTCCAACACAACAAAATCAGTTAATATTAAGCAGCTAGTAACTTGAACAGGAACATTCTCACATATACCAACAGGAATAGCAGTAGATTTATCAGCCATTTGCAAAGATATATCAGTAGGTATCAACTTATCTAAGTAAAGTCTCTTATAAAGAGAAAAAGACATAACACTAACACCGGCTCCCAAGTCACATAGAGCAGTTTTAACATAATTATTCTTGATAGAACAAGGAATAGTAGGTATACCTGGGTCGCCCAACTTCTTTGGAACTTTGCCATTGAAAGAGTAATTAGCAAGCATAGTGGAAATTTCCTCATTGGGGATTTTCCTTTTGTTAGTAACAATATCTTTCATATACTTTGAATAAGGAGGCAATTTAATAGCATCAGTCAAAGGGATTTGCAAGAATAAAGGTTTCATCCAATCGCAAAATTTATTATAGTGTTCTTCTTCCTTTGATTTTAATTTCTTAGCAGGAAAAGGCATTTGCTTTTGCACCCAAGGTTCTCTTTCATTACCATGTTTCTCAGCAATAAAATCTTCTTTAGTGTACTTTTTATTTTTAGCATGCTTTTCAGGTTCTTCTTCAACCTCTTCTTTATCAGGAGTATCATTCTTATCATTATCATTATCATTATCATGTTCATTACCACTTTCAGTTTCAGCATCAGAAATAGAAATACTATTAGGATCATTAACAGGTTCAGAGGATTCTACAACATTTTTGTGTTTCTTCTTCTTTTTCTTCCTAGAATGAGCACTAGGTTCAATGCGTTGAGAATCTTGTTCAACTCTTTTGGGATGCCCTTCAGGATATAGAGGATCCTGGGTAGAGACACCACCTCTAGTTGTTACTTCATAAGCATGTTTCTCTTTAGAATTATTCCCTAACAAGTCATTTTGCACTTTAGTGAGTTGATCAATTTGAGTTTGAATCATTTGAAAATGTTTGACAAGCATCTTAACATCATTGGAGGTTCTCTCCACAATATCATGCAATTCACTAATAGCTTGAGAATTTTCCATTAAATGATTCTCTACTCTCATATTAAAATTTTCTTGCTTAACAATATAATTATCAAACTCATCTAAGCATTGTGCAGGAGGTTTTGAATACGGAATATCTTCCCTAGTAAAGCGTTGAAGGGAGTTTACCTCAATCATGGATGAAGGGGGAATTATCTCACATATATCTTCAATAGGAGGTAGATTCTTCACATCTTCAGATTTAATACCTTTCTCCTTGAGAGACTTCTTGGCTTCCCTCATATCTTCATCATTCAATTTAATTAAACCCCGCTTCTTCAATATTGGAGTTGGAGTCGGTTCAGGCGTAGTCCAATCATCATGATTCCGGCTTATTTTAGCCAATAATTCTTCAGCGTCGTCTGGAGTTCTTTTCCTGAAAACACAACCAGCACAACTATCCAGGTATGCCCTAGACTCAATGGTTAGTCCACTATAAAATATATCAAGTAAATCATGCTTTTCCAAATCATGCTCAGGTCGAGCTCTAATAAGAGCAGAATCTCGACCAAGCCTCGGCAATTTCTCTTCATCTCCTGATTAAAATTATAAATTCTCTGCAAAAATATGTTGAGCACTAGCAGAAAGTATTTGCGGAAGAAAACATCAAGCAATTCTTTCGGACTTTTAATAGAATTAGGTGGCAAATTATTATACCAAGTTTTAGCGTCATCCTTTAATGAGAATGGAAATATTTTAGCAACAAAGTAAGTACGCATCTTAACATCATCAGAAAACAAGCTACTAAGAGTAGATAGCTCAGTCATGTGTTCAACAGACTTTCTTTTTCAGTACCACAAAAGGGTGTTTTCTCAACAATAGCTATATGAGATAGATCAAGAGAAAAATCATAATCTTTATCCCTAATGTTTATAGGAGATGTGGCAAACTTAGGATCAGGAGACAGTTTATATCTAACAGCATGTTCTGCAAGAAACTTTTTAATTTTTCTTGCATCAGTAGTAGCATTGCATTTTTCAATAAAATCATCATTAAGCTCCACATAATCTTCCTCAGGATCATCACTAAAATAACCAAGTTCAGGTGAACTAACAGGTGTAGTAGCATTAGGAGTTTCAGTATTTTCAATTTGTCTAGACCTAGCAATTGTAGCATCTAGAAAAGATCCCAATGAACCACTATCATCAAGCACAGCAGAAACATTATCAATATTATGAGAGTGTTCAGATTCAGCAGATGTACCCGCATGCGAAGCATGTGGCGGTGAAACAAGTTTATCAATCACAGATGGTGAATCAAGAGCAGCAGAGGTACTCAGATTGTACCTTTTCTTGTAGTGGATGGTAATATGGCGATCTTAGTATCGCGAGGTTTACCCATGATGGAGAATTTGCAGCGAACAATATTAATCCAAGTGAACTTCCAAATAAAGCTATGCTCCCCGGCAACGGCGCAAAATAGTCTTGATGACCCACAAGTATAGGGGATCGCAACAGTCTTCGAGGGAAGTAAAACCCAATTTATTGATTCGACACAAGGGGAGACAAAGAACACTTGGAAGCCTTAACAGCGGAGTTGTCAATTCAGCTGCACTGAAACAGACTTGCTCGCAAGGGTTTATCAAGAGTAACAGTTTTATAGCAGGCAGAGTGAAATAACAGCAAAGTACAAGAGACAGCAGAGTGATTTTAGTAAACAAGAGATTAAAATACGTAGGCACGGGACGGATGACGGGCGTTGCATGGATGAGAGAAACTCATGTAACAATCATAGCAGGGCATTTGCAGATAATAATAAAACGGTGTCCAAGTACAAAGCAATCAATAGGCATGTGTTCCATATATAGTCGTGCGTGCTCGCAATGAGAAACTTGCACAACATCTTTTATCCTACCAGCCGGTGGCAGCCGGGCCTCAAGGGATATTAAGGTACTCCTTTTAATAGAGTACCGGAGCAAAGCATTAACACTCCGTGAACACATGTGATCCTCACATCGCTACCATCCCCTCCGGTTGTCCCAATTTTGTCACTTCGGGGCCATTGGTTCCGGACAGCGACATGTGTATACAACTTATAGGTAAGACCATAAACAATGATTATCTTGATGAAACAATAACATGTTCAGATCTGAGATCATGGCACTCGGGCCCTAGTGACAAGCATTAAGCATAACAAGTTGCAACAATATCATCAAAGTACCAACTACGGACACTAGGCACTATGCCCTAACAATCTTATGCTATTACATGACCAATCTCATCCAATCCCTACCATCCCCTTCGCCTACAGCGGGGGAATTACTCACACATGGATGGGGGAAACATGGCTGGTTGATGTAGAGGCGTTGGCGGTGATGGCGGTGATGATCTCCTCCAATTCCCGTCCCGGCGGAGTGCCAGAACGGAGACTTCTGGCTCCCGCGACGGAGTTTCGCGATGTGGCGGCGTTCTGGAGGGTTTTTGGCGACTTCGACTTCTCCCCGTGCGTTTTTAGGTCGAGACCGATAAATAGTCCGAAGGAGGGCGTCGGAGGCCGGCCGAGGGGCCACACCACGGCCGCGCGGGCCCCCCGGGCCGCGCCTATGGTGTGGGGCCCTCGGCCTCCACTTCAATTGCCCTTCTTCCGTTAGTTTCCTGGGAAAATAGGGCCTTCTGCATAAATTCCGAGGTTTTTCCGAAAGTTGGATTTCTGCACAAAAACGAGACACCAGAGCAGTTCTGCTGAAAACAGCGTTAGTCCGTGTTAGTTGCATCCAAAACACACAAATTAGAGGCAAAACAATAGCAAAAGTGTTCGGGAAAGTAGATACGTTTTGGACGTATCACTTAGCCAATGGGAGACATCGGAAAAAACGTATTAACTCTCTTATTCAAGATGAAGGGTTGATTGAAGGCCATGAGCAACTCAAATCTTACATTACTAATTATTATAAAGATTTGTTTGGTCCTCCGGAGGAAAGCACATTCTCTCTTAATGAGGACTTAACGGACGATATACCCCAAGTTTCTATGGAAGAAAATGGTCTACTAACCGCACCTTATACTGAGGAAGAGGTTCAGAAGGCAATTTTCCAAATGGAATGCAACAAAGCACCGGGTCCTGATGGTTTTCCAGCGGAGTTTTATCAAACTTTCTGGGATACGATTAAATCGGACCTTCTAGATTTGTTCAGTGACCTACACATTGGACAACTAGAATTATTTCGTTTAAATTTTGGTGAAGTAATCTTGTTACCGAAAGTTAATGAGGCAGAAAGGATTCAACAATATAGACCTATTTGCCTCTTAAATGTAAGTTTCAAGATTTTCACGAAAGTAGCCACCATTAGACTTAATACGGTTGCGGATCATGTTGTCCAGCCATCACAGACAACCTTTATGCAAGGAAGGAACATCCTTGATGGAGTGGCGGTTTTGCATGAGACGGTACATGAGATGCATTCTAAGAAATTAAATGGGGTTATTTTAAAACTAGATTTTGAAAAGGCGTATGATAAAGTCAAGTGGTCTTTCCTACAACAGACACTCAGGATGAAAGGTTTTTCTCCAGAGTGGCGCGCTCTAATAAATGATTTTGTGTATGGAGGTAGTGTCGCAATCCGGGTTAATGATGACACCGGCCACTATTTCCAAACACGAAAAGGGTTACGCCAAGGGGATCCGTTATCACCGATGTTGTTTAACATTGTAGCGGATATGCTGGCTATACTCATAGAGCGGGCCAAGGCTGATGGCCAGATTGAAGGAGTGATTCCACATCTGGTTGATGGTGGTTTATCTATACTTCAATATGCCGACGATACAATTCTGTTTATGGATCATGATCTTCAAAAAGCTCAAAATCTGAAATTAATTTTGGCGAGCAGTTCTGTCAGGATTGAAAATCAATTTACATAAAAGCGAATTGTTCTGCTTTCGGTGATGCCCAAAACGATACGGCTCTGTATACAAAGTTGTTTGGGTGCGGGCAAGGCCAATTTCCTATTCGTTATTTGGGTATTCCGATTCATTATCGGAGACTTACAATCGCGGAATGGAAATTAGTGGAAGAAAGATTACAAAACGGCTTAGTAGTTGGAAAGGTAAATTGTTGTCCCTGGGAGGAAGATTGGTACTCATTAATTCGGTACTCACAAATATGGTACTGTATATGTTATCATTCTTCATCCTACCGAAAGGAATTCTGCATAAACTCGATTACTATCGATCCATATTCTTTTGGCAAGGGGACAGCGAGAAAAAGAAATATCGACTGGTTAAGTGGAGTATAGTTTGTAGTCCCAAAGATCAAGGAGGGCTTGGAGTTCATGACCTGGGGATCAAGAATTCAGCTCTACCGGGTAAATGGCTGTTTAAGCTACTTACTGAGGATGAGACTTGGCAAACTATTCTTCGGAGAAAGTATATCGGTTCGAAGACACTATCCCAAGTGGTTTGGGGGGATTCTCACTTCTGGGCTGGTCTTATGGCGACAAAAAATGTATTCTTTCGCCATGGTACTTTCTCAATCAGGAATGGAGCACAAATACGGTTCTGGGAAGATGCTTGGCTAGACAATGCACCCTTAAGTGAACAGTATCCTGCTCTGTATAGGATTGCTCGTCGACAAGGTGATACCATTGCCACTGTAATGGCTACTTCACCTCCGAATGTGACGTTCAGACGGGTTTTACTTGGACAAAGACTTGTGGCATGGAATACCCTAATTCAACGGCTCAGAGATATTCATTTATTGCTGAACCAGACGAATTTAGATGGAACCTTCATGTAGATGGTACTTTTTCCGTAAAATCTTTCTATAATGCGATCATTCTTTCTGATTTACCAGTTGATAGCAATAAGAAGATTTGGAAGATGAAGATACCATTAAAAATTAAAATATTTGGATGGTATCTTCGTCGTGGGGTTATTCTCACCAAAGACAATCTTGTTAAGCAGAATTGGCATGGAAATACACGGTGTGTTTTTTGTCATCAAGACGAAACAATCAAACACTTATTCTTTCAGTGCCAGTTCGCGAGATCTATATGGTCAGTCATCCAAGTAGCGTCTACCCTGTATCCTCCGACTAGTGTCACCAATATCTTTGGCAATTGGCTTCATGGTATAGATTCAAGGGTTAAGATGCTTCTTAGGGTGGGGGCGCTAGCAGGGCGCTTTGGCTATGTAGAAATGACAAGATCTTTAATGACAAAAATTGCTCTTTGTTGCAGGTCATCTACAGATGTACAGGTATTCTCCGTTCATGGTTACCTCTTCAGAGAGTGGAGAACCGAGACCTATTTACGGAGGTCTGTACACGGTTGGAGGCTACGGCGAGGGATACTTTTTCCTACATGGGTGGCATAATCTACGGATAGATGCCCCACCTACACCTTAGGCGTTATATGATTCATCGTTCCGATATGTATCTCGCCTAGTTTTTATTATTTATCCTTTTGGACTTGAGACAACAAAATGGATGTGTGCATCCTGGTTATGCAGAGGCTGGATGTAATTGCTTCTTAAAGTAATAAAGCATCCTTTATCGGAAAAAAATCACACCACACCATGTCATTTATGAAGTCGAGAACCGCCATCTTCTAATCTTATTAGTAGATTTTGATCTGATGATCCACACTAAGCCAAGACAATTTCAGTAGTTTAAATTTGGAGTAAACTTATACGTTACATATATTTTGATCTAGAACTCCTTATGCGGTGATTCTTTTTGCACCTTAAATGATTTCGAGTGTTCTATCAGTCTAGCTACAAAAAGAAACTTAAAATATGACATATCAAACCAAGACAAATTTAAATATGAATCTGAATGTTATATAGGCCATATCTTACAAACCACAGTTCCCTTTGAACCTTTTTTTTCATATTTGTTTATTGTAGGGTTAAGTTTATAACTAGGTTCATAATTTGGTTTATCTCGTGCCTTTATTTCTATACATTTTTCTAGCACTTTGTTTATTTGAAATTATTTGTTTTTACAACAGGTTGTCGCTAGTGCGAATGAAGTATTATGAGGAATTAGAACGTCATCTGGAAAACAGCAAGTTATATATTTTCTATGCTTTGTTGAATTGCAGAGTTACCGGAATGCATGTGTAGGTCTATTCTTTATAAATTACTAGGAAATTTGCTCATGCGTTGCTACGACGCGTTACGGTTTAAGTGATAAGAAAAAATTGAATTATAAAAATCTGAACAGTTTAACTAAGAAAAACTTTGCCCATGTAATTGCTAAATATGTAAAAACAGCTCGCAAAACAATCTCTAAAAAAGCTCACATATATATTGAACGAGACGCTGTTTTTCATATTGTTCTCCAAAAGCTTTGAATGGATATACATTTTTTATTATTGAAATGAAGGAGCAGGCTCCTATTTTCCTTCACAGCAAAATTATATGGCAAATATCAGTTTTTTAGACCGGGTATCAGGTTTTCCGGCTGAGATCATACATGGTCACAACCTAAGTAGTTCACTACCTCGACCAAACGGCCAAACCTCATCAATCGTGAGAAGCTCGAGAAAAAAACAATCAACCTGCAACATTGAAGTATCTTGACTAGTACTGTCGTTGCAGCTGCACCTCTGACCGAGGACTTGGTAAATGGCAATGGATTATCGTCTGTTCCTGCGTCCTGACTCGTGATCCCTCATCATCGTTCCATCCAGCTCTATGTCGACCCCATGGACCCGTATATGCAGCCTCGAAGAGCCGGGCGTAGCTCGCACCGCAGAAGCTCCACATACCATAGTGCTGCCGCTGGCCTTCCCTCTTTCTAACCGATGCCCCCAGAGTTGCAGGAATACATGTGGTCTATTCTTTATAAATTATTTAGGAACTGCATTTGCAAAGTGTTTGTTTCTTTTCTCGTGGGCACGCGAAAAGCGTGTCAAATCTTTATAGAAGGGACCAACAACAATTACAAGAGACCGAAGGGGGATGCGAACATCTACCCTTGATCAATCCACACACACACCAAAACTCAACGCCTACTCTCGCATCATGACTCTCCGCTCTCCTCCCCTCGCAGCCCACCAAAGGTTGAACTCCTCAAGAACTCTATCTATGATCTGCGCCGTGGAGAACTATCTACCTAAATTCCCAAACACCTGGGCGTTCCTTTATTCATTTGCAAAGTGTAGCTAAGCCCATGGTCGTTACAACCCTAGTAAGCTCCAGTAGCATCATTTGTAGATTGGCCATTGTGCTAAGTAGGAGCAGGTGTTGCTAAGGGGATTTCTATGTAAAGACCTCCTCTCATGATCTTTTCCAGGCCGCATACCAAGAAGTACAACGACACAATGAGCTGATTGTGTCATGTGAGGAAAGTGCATAAACTTCTCGATAGTTTAAAAACCTAATCAATTACTCGTGCCTAGCATACGTGCAGGATGAGTTACTAAGTCTAGAATGGGTGGAGAATCTCCCAATGTTTTCTTTAATACAAAAACAAAAACCTGTTTTGGGAAGTTACCATGTATGGCCTCGACACATGTTTTACGAGGGACTTATTCACCATCTATTCCTATATGGTTACGAATATTGGAATAAATAGGGACCAATGGATCATATGTGCATCCATACACTGCGATGGCGGTCATAGTTATGTTATGTGGAAGTTTTTAAAACTTGTCATAGAGTTCTCGAAGGAATGTATTGTGGTTTTTCAACTTCAAAACAAGGATTTTTTGGAAACAAAACTAAGAAGGCTACTAGGATCTATCCTGATGTATATTGCATTTCTATTAAAATCCTGAGTACATTTAAATGTCATACATCACATGTTTATGTAGTCAATAAGAATAGGTGTATTTCTGCCTGCAAAATGATAGGAAAAATAGATAAACAATTTCGAATTTTGGGGATCTTTGGATTGACCGTGCAATTTTCGTAAAATGTATTTTTTTAAAGTAATTTAATAAAGATATTTCTGTAGTAGCCACTATAATGATAATATTCATGCATCCCAGTCTAAATGAACTTGTGCATTATTACCCCTTGTTGATTGAGTTTCAACCCTAGACATGAGATGTAGACAAAAGCAATTCTAACGTGAATTGATGTCTCATGGGCATGTTTCTGACGGGTTTAATTTTCTTGGAGGTGAACGAGCTATGCTTGATCGAGGCAACACTTGGAAAAGCGATCCAATAATCTGACCATGATTGCCGTGACAGTCTGACGTCCCTCCTCGATGCATTTCCTTCGCCGATTCTGACCAATCTCCGTCAGTTCTCCAAGACAAAGCCAGCTCACGCTAAGCAATGTGCCTTTTGTTTTGAGTATATATATTTGAACAAATATGTAAAATCTACTAAGCAATTTGTACTAAATAAACAAAATATTACACCACGACAAATATTGTGATTTTTTTCTAAAAAGAGAAATTTGACTTTCCCCAACCTATCTGCTCAAATAAGACACCCATTTTTTTTTTTTTTGAGAAAAAGGATGGTGCAAAACTCATCCTGAGTCCGGCCCACACCATATGATTACCACTTTATTTACCACACCATACAACTTCAACAAAAAAAAACAATGGGCCGGTCCATGACCCCAATACACCAGGCGTGCTCGACCCTGACCGGGTTAGAATCTGGCCCGGATAGGTTTGTAGTCCATGGTGGACTGGATGGCCAGGCCGACTGGCGGATCCTATACACCGACCTGGTCGGTGTATACCCGACGCCGCACACCTCTATATGGGCCGGGCCTAATTAGCATTTTCGGGAATTAGGGTCTTTTTGTTTCTGTTCTCTTCTTTCTTTCTTTTATTTTTTTCTGTTGGTTTTACTGTTTCTTTTTCTCCTTCAGATTCGAAAATTATTATGATTCAAAAAATATTCAAATTTGAAAAATGTCCATATTAAGAAATTAGAAAATTCTTCAGATTCGAATTTTTTTAAAATAAAAATTTGTTCAAAATAGAAAATTGTTCAAATTTGAAAATTGTTCAAATTTGAAAAATGTTCAAATTAAAAAATTGTTCAAATTTGAAAACTGTTTAAACTCACAAATTGTTCAGATTAAAAAAATGTTCAAAATAAAATTGTTCAAACTTAAATTTGTTCAAATTTAAAATTGTTCAAATTAAAAAAGCGAAAAACTTAATAAATTTATCAAACCAGAAATGCTCGATTTTAAAATTTAAAATATTCAGATTTTGATAAATTTTAATTTTCAAAAATATTCAAATTGTAAAAATTAACAGAAAAAGGAAACGAAAAAAGAAAAACGTTTACCTGATGCTGTTGGGCCGGGCCCAACAACAGCCGGAGGGTGCGCGGCTCCTTGCTCGCCACCGACCAGGTCGGTGTAAAGCACCTTCCAGGCCGACTCGGTATCGACTACTCGGTAATCGGTATCGACTAGGGTTCGCCTCTGGCTTTAGACATGGAGACGACACCCAAATCCCAATCCCAAATCCCAAATCTCGTTACCGCAATCGTTACACAGCGAGGGCTCCGGTTGATCTGACCAGATCCACCGATGGCTGGTAAGGAGGGTTCAAGCTGGCGGAGTAAGAAAGCTTCCACCAGCAGGCGCAACAGGCAGTCTCGACGCACAACCGGCGAGGATGGCGGTTTGTCGATGGGGCAGTACACCACCACGGAACATCCTGCTCTGGAGGAGGCGGCGACAAGCGAGCAGGTCGGTTTTTCCCTGGGGTCTTGCACCACCACCCAACATGTGGCGTTGGAGGAGGTCGCGACCGGTGAGGGAGTACAAATGAAGGGACTTGCCACCAAAAGGAAGTCGTCCGGTGAACGTGAGGCTCTGAACATGTTTCCGGCCAAGGAGACGGCGTCCACAATACCTCTCCCGATGCCCACCGCAGCAACTGGGAGTCGTAAGCTGCTGGAGCGGATCTCCGTCGAGCCTATGGCGGTCGACCTCTTCTCGGAAGATGCGGAGCTGCGGAACAGAGTCAAGGAAACGCTGCTAACATTCCCCGAGTCCAAGGCGCTGACCGGAGAGCAGTTGGAGGAGGCGATTGACAGGATGCTCAAAGAGTCCAAGCCTGAGTCTGCGTCTGTCGCCGCCCCTGGCATGGTTCGGTTGCAGGATTTCAAAATCCGCTTCTATCCGTTCCTCCTCAAGATGCCAACCGTCGATGACATCCTCGGCGTCGACGCCGGCCGTGTGTTCCCGCCGGAGTGGATCCAGAAAAGAAAAGAGTACCTTGACGAGCAATGTCAGGCCAAAAACAAGAAGCCGGACCAGCAACTTTTCTTGGTGGACAAGATCCGAATCGATTTGCTCACCAAGGGCTACGTCGAGGTACAAAAGGAGTATGTGCAGAGCGACTCCGATGATGAAGAAGACTCGGATGATGATGGAGCTCTATGTCCCTATGATACCTATGATGGAGAGGCGCGGGGTGGTGTCGTGCTGTTGATCTGACAAACCTTCAACCCAAATTGCAAGATCCGAAGTACTATATGTTTATTGGAATTGCTAAGTTTCATCTAGCTGAGACGGTAGTTTAGAGCAACTCTACCAGAGATGGAATAACCCGTCGCCGGAACCGTATTTTTCCGTTGAGTTGACGAGTTCGGGTCGAAAGTGGTCCCGTTTGAATTCGGTTGAAAGTGGTCCACACGAGAGCTTGAACTTGGTTGAAAGTAGTCCAGATGAGAGCCCGTCTGAACTCGGTTGAAAGTGGTCCAGACGAGAGCCCAAACTCCGGTTGAAAGTGGTCCAGACGAGAGCCTGAACTCGCGGCCTACCCCCGGGCCCGAGAAACGTGAGGCCGCCCTGTATTGCGGAGGGGAGTTCGGTTTTCAGACCAAAACCCCTCCGTCGCTCTGCCGCCTTCCTCCTCCGACGAGAAATCGTCGCACCGCCAGCGCCGCTTCCCTCCACCGCGACCTCCCCATGGCAAGCCGCGGAAGCTTTGCGAGGGGAGGCGGTGGTTTGGGCGGCGGAGACTCGCCCCCCCCCCCCCCCCGTTTTCCGCATGGAGGCGTAGCGGTGGAAATGGAATCGTTCGGAGGGCGCGCGCAAGCGCAGCGCCCGCCGGTGGACGAACTGGGGGCTCACTTCCCCAGGGAAGCTCGCGGGCTAGGCAGACGGCGGTGAGGGCTACTCCCCCGGCGGGTCGTGCCACCCCCCTCGCCCGCCGGTGTACGATAGCTCGGAGGACGAGGAAGACTCGGCGCGCGCTCTCTTCTCCGTCGGCGACTACGTCAACGACGACCAGGAGGAGGAGGAGGCCGTCATCGCGCAGGTAGCGGCCGTGTCCGAGGCGGAGCCGCGAGTACGCTTCCGCTGGGAGGAGGCTGACGCCGTCCGCCAGGTCCGTGAGTACGGGGCGACGCGCCGGGAGGCACGCGTCCGCCGCGTCAAGCTCGGGATCGTTGAGCTCGACTCGGAGTAGGAGCTGGACGCGTCCGCCGCCTCGCCTTCCTCCGCCACCACCTCCGCCGCTGCGCGTAGAGGCCCCCAGGGCCGAATTTTGGTCAAATTTAGGTCACACGGCGGTGGCTTTTAGTTAATTTTGGTTTATAGTACAAATTATGTAAAGTTTGATGCTCAATAGGAGCAACAACTATCGTCTAATATGTGTTCATCTATGAATTCTCCCGCGAGAATTTAATTTCATTTTTTCTGTCCTTATTTTACGGTTTCGGTTTCTATTCTGCACGAGTGGCAAAATCAACCGAACTAACGTTTTCGGGAAACTGAACTCACCGTTTTCAGTTTCGGTGAGTTCAGTCTCTGTTAGAGATGCTCTTATGTCTTAATCACGTGCTCTACCCTTAGATTTTATTTTTGCTTAATGATTTGTGTTTGCTACTGTTTACACTTTGTTTAGGCATGCATTGAAACACACTGATGTAATTCGACTGAGACATTTAAGTCTCAGTGGACTGAGCATTAGAGACACCCTATGTTTATTGTATGAAGGTTGTATATTCCTATATTGCATTGTTATCGGTTGTTATGCTTTTTTTTCATTCGGATCACTTGCCTGGTTTATGGGCTTTTTGTTAAAATGAGCCACTTTATTTGAGCATTTGCCAAAAAAAAAGGCACATTTACTTTGCATAGATAAAAGCATCTCTAGCACCGTCTTCCAAATAGGGATCAAAATAGCTTTCTAATTGTTTTCCCCAAAGTTGTCGCATTTTATATCCGGTGCATGTGATAGAGACTATACACACAAGACGCATTGCGGACGCTAGACACAAATAAAGCGCCGGATGAAAGTCATGCACGCATGCAGTCTATCTAGTCCCCACCCCACATGTCATCCTCTTTTTTCCATCTAACATACACTTTCTCCCTCCTACTTTCCACATGTCCTAGTCTCTCATTAAAATGCATGCATTCAGACATTATTTGAGGCATTGCAGCTGGAAAGGGTCTATTTTTTGTCCAAATATTTTGTTTCCTTTTGTCCGACACTCTCTTTATAAGGCGTCACAAATAGTCGCGTGAGACGTTTTTGAGGGACGAGATGCCTTATTTACATTGGTCATTTGCTAATATTCCCCATTCGGGTGATTTTTAGTGGTAGTAGTTGAAATAATCCCTCTCTTGATCTAACCTCCAACATATAATTACCCTTTTGCCCCTGAGTGGATTGATCCCAAGCTGGACACCCTTCGAAGCTCCTGTCTCCAGTACCAAAAGAATACGCGATGTCATCGATGGTCGAGGCGACCAAGCCCGAGACCCATCGCGTCCCTCTCCCTCACCGATCTTTGATGGTTATAGGGGGTATCCAAAGTACAAACCTGATGGTTTGTTATCTTAACCATTTTGGCCAGACCGTAACCAATCAAGAAATGACTAATTTCTATTAAAAAATCTCTTGTTGATTCCTTTAATATTTCTAGGTGTAGTGATTTTAGCCCCTATGCTAACTACTGGTACTAATAGAGTAAGGTTGGTTTGGACTCTAATCCTTAACCTATCATGTAGGTGTAACCTTTCGCTCAATACTCAAATCCATCATTGAAGCATCTGAGGCCGCCTTCCCTCTTTTCCCATCCCCTTTGCATGCATGTGCTTGTACGACCACGGATGGTGGTGGGTACGGATGGCGGCGGCACATCCTTGCGACTCGAGGTCTGTCTCCTAACAATAAGTTGGTGCGGCAGCGATGGGGCGATAGCGAGATGCCTAAAGCTTGGCGATACTGAATGAGGATTCGAGGACCAAGTGACTTGCTGGTGAATGCCACGGGAACTGCGCCCTTGTTTGCACAATGATGGATGTAAAATGCATGCATGAACTTTATAGTTTGTTGACACATATTTGCAAGTGTTATGCCTCCAATTGCTTCAAAATATATTTTTTTGTAATTTAAAGCTCATGGAAAAGTAAGGAATGGAAGGAGAAACACCACCACGTAGGCTATGGGTTTGACAAATTATGAGTAATGAGCTATGTTGGAACCATGCTGACATGGGAAACACCTTTCAACATTGCACTTATCTTTGAGTTGATCATAATGTTTTTAGGTTGCTTGATAGTTGTCTCTCGCGAAATAAAGGGGATTATCAAAATAAAGACTATAGAGTATGCATATATGTCATTAGAGAAGTCCATTGGAGAACTAACCAAAGCCATGCATAAACATGGTGAAAGTTTAAGCACAAGCATCCTCAATAGGAAGAGGGAAAAGAAAGAGAGAGAAAAGAGAGTGGAAAATGTAAGACAGAAAAAGATAGAAAAGGAAAGACAAACTGAGAGAAAAAAGTGGGAGAGAGATTTTAGAGAGGATGCCCCTTGTTGTCCCGGTATGGATGGCCTATAAGTTGAGACTCAAAATCTCCTTAAGTCCTTTGTACAGGCCGCATGGAGATGTCCCTTTGTGTTATGCTTGGTTAAAACAATATGTGAAAGGTCTATGATAATCTAAAGTTCAGTAGCACGAGGTGTGACTTGTTAGTGGTCAAGGGCATGAGGCACTTACTTATAAGATGTCAAACACATGAATCATGAGTATCTCTATAACAAAGAGATATGTGGAGCCCCATCCTTATTGTTACTATTGACATGAATTACATAGCTCAAAACCTTACTTTATGCTCTCTTTTACATTTTTATTTTGTTGGAAGACTGACACATATTTTCCCTACTTACTTTCTGTTGTTCAAAGAGTCAAGAGAGTCAAAAGAATCAAAAGAGAGTACAATGAGTCTTCCAAATAATTTCTATATGATTATCCAAGCATGCTTTATGGTTCATAATACTTCTCATTTATTTGCTTACAATGCCACTTATTGTTATGCATGGTTTGTAGAATGTAAGAGATATCACTTTATAAGTTCATTTACTTATTGTTATTCTTTATTGACTGAACCTTGTAAGACTTAGCATGATCACAAAGAAGCAATGCAATAAACTCCAAAGTTCATGTTAGTTTTATCACCCTTATGCTCGAGGACGAGCATAGGATAAGCTTGGGGATGTTGATGCATGTAAAATGCATACATGAACTATGCACTTTATCAAAACATATCCCCACATATTTGCAACATATAGTATGTTATTTCCATCTTTTATATTGATTTATGTGGATTTACCAATGATCCCCTTTATTTGGGTTATAACTCTGCGGGACAGGAAAACCCTGTTTTGCGTATTTTTCACTTTCAGGTACCTATCTCGAGTCAAGCTGAGTTAGGATTTTGGGGACGTCAATATTTTATCACAAGAAGCAGCTAGAGCACCTGGAACCCACAGGGAAGGGCTGGAGGCCCAAAAGAGCCTACGTGGCACGCCCATTAGGGGAGGGGCACCGGCCCTCTTTTCGCCCTCGACCATCCGATTCACCTCAATCTTTCGCCAACCTACTTCATTTAACCTAAAACCCCTATATATATGACCCCCCCAGGGTTTCCTCGAGGAGAGAGCCACAGAAACACCGAAACACGAAAACAGGGGCTGCAACGGGAAAGATTGGGGGGAAACTCTGCCGGAGCCGCCGCCGGAGGGATCTCCACCTTCTCCAATGTCTTCCTCATCAACACCATGATATAGGGGAAGTAGTCCACCTCTGGACTATGGGTTTGTGGCAGTAGATTGATCTATTTCTATCTTGTTCTTCATAGATCTTAGTACCATATGAGCTACCCAACATGATTATGGTCATATATATAATTACTATGTGGTGGATCTTTATTCTATGATATTGTGATATGAGATTGGAATATATTATGTGTAAGATGTATTGATAGATGCATATTATGTATCCCATTCTTAAGTATTGGTTTTGATCCAACTTGTATGCAAGAACATGTGTGGGGAGTTGTGTGTATTAGATGTAGTAGCATGGTTTTAGTGAGTGGATAATGACAACAAATTCATGATCTATTATTGTTTTTCATTTTCCTTTGCTACCTTGATGTCTACGCACGCTTCTTTTCCTGTAGACAGTGTTGGGCCTCCAAGAGCAGAGGTTTGTAGAACAGCAGCAAGTTTTTCCTTAAGTGGATCACCCAAGGTTTATCGAACTCAGGGAGGAAGAGGTCAAAGATATCCCCCTCAAGCAACCCTGCGATCACAATGCAAGAAGTCTCTTGTGTCCCCAACACACCTAATACCTTGTCAGATGTATAGGTGCACTAGTTTGGCAAAGAGATAGTAAAATGCAAGTAATATGGATGTATATGAGTGGTAATAGCAATCTGAATAAAATATGGCAGCGAGTAAACATGCAGTGGAACAGTAAACAAACAAGACCTCCAATGGCACCAGAAAATAGCTTTGGCGTGCAGTTGATGTGGGAGATAGGAATCTTTGTGGTGTGACTTTTCTATTCGGAAACAAGGCCTAGGGATCATACTTTCACTAGTGGACACTCTCAACATTGATCACATAATAAAACCACTCTACACTCTCTAGTTGTATGATAAACACCACTAATTGTGTAGGGCTACAAGAGCACCTCAATGCCGGAGTTAACAAGCTCCACAACATTCGATGTTCATATTTGAATAACCTTAGAGTGCATGATAGACCAACGCAATTATACCGAGTACTAACATAGCATGCACACTGTCACCATCATACTATGAAAGGAGGAATAGATCACATCAATACTATCATAGTGATAGTTAACTTCATAATCTACAAGAGATCACAATCATAAACTACGCCAAGTACTACATGATGCACACACTGTCACCATTACATCATGGAGGAGGAATAGAGTACTTTAATAACATCACTAGAGTAGCACATAGATTAATAGTGATACAAAGCTCATCATATGAATCTCAATCATGTAAGGCAGCTCATGAGATCATTGTATTGAAGTGCATGGGAGAGAGATGAACCACATAGCTACCAGTACAGCCCCTTAGCCTCGATGGAGAACTACTCCCTCCTCATGCGAGACAGCAGCGGTGATGAAGATGGCGATGGTGTCGATGGAGATGCCTTCCGGGCACTTCCCGTCCGGCGGCGTGCAACGAGACTTGTCCCCCAGATCTTGGCTTCGCGATGGCGGCGGCTCTGGAAGGTTTCTCGTACCGTGGCTTATTCGTATCGATGTTTTAGGTCAGGGGGCTTCTTATAGGCGGAGAGTTGGAGTCGGAGGGGTTACGAGGGCGCCACACAATAGCGCCCCGGGCCCGCCACCCTGTGTGGTGGCCCTGTGGCCCTCCTCTGGTCCCTCTCGGTTGTTCTGGAAGCTTCGTGGAATTATAAGATGTTGGGCGTTGATTTCATCCAATTCCGAGAATATTTCCTTACTAGGATTTCTGAAACCAAAAAAGAAAAAAACATCTTATCTCGTCAATAGGTTAGTTCCGGAAAATGCATAAAACGATATAAAGTGTGAACAAAACATGTAGGTATTGTCATAAAACAAGCATGGAACATAAGAAATTATCGATACGTTGGAGACGTATCAGCATCCCTAAGCTTAGTTCCTACTCGTCCTCGAGTAGGTAAACGATAACAAAGATAATTTCAAGTGACATGCTACCAACATAATCTTGATCCAATAATGATGTAAAGCATGTAAACTGAGATCAAATCACTCAAAGCAAATGTCTATATTGATATAAGAGATGATAATGCAAGAGTTAAACAAGCTAGAAGTTTTCATGAACTATTGCTTCAAAGACATGAAACCGTACAAAGTTCATTAAAGATGTGTTAAGTATCCAGCATAGAAGTTCTATCCTTCATTCCAAGCATCAAGTAAATTTTCACAACATAAAAAGGATTCAGTCAAGTAAACATAAACATGAATGTCATGAATCAACTTTTTCGAAGTCTACTCAACCGGTGAGCGCAAGCATTTGGTATTAGCACCAGGATGTTATGGCATAAAGAACGTTAATGGGGGTTTGGAAGGCCAAATGGAAGAAAGTCTTACAAAGCTATAAGTGATTATTAGACAAGAGGAAGTCTTATAATCGAAGCTATGCAATGAGTAGTGATTGCCATGCAACGGATGCACATAGAGCTATATGTGTATGCAAGCACTCCAATGGAACTAGTGGGGGTGCATCCAACTTGGTTGCTCATGAAGACCTAGAGCACTTTTGAGGAAGCTCATCATTGGAATATACAACCCAAGTTCTATAGTGTAAATTCCCCACATAGTTATACTAGTAAAACATGAAAACTCTCTCACATGGAGTATAGGTGCTAAACATGAGCACAAATGATGACTACGAATACTGCAGGTGCTAAAACATGAGCACAAGTGTGGATAAAAGATAGTGATGTTGCCCCCTTTTTCTTTATGCTCTTTTTTTTCTTTCTTTTCTCTTTCTTTTTTCTTTCTTATTTTTTTTTCTTTTCTATTTTTCGATGGCCTCCATGGATCTTTTCACTTTTAGGGGCAACATCCTAATATGACAACACACTTTTTGGTACAAATAACTCATAATAAATAAAACATGATGTATAAAATTGTATGCCTCTGCCAGTGTAGCAGGATGTGCAATGATCTAGCGTAACATGGGTAAACCACACATCAGCTGTATAGAATCATGCAAAGCAATATATAAATAATAAATGACAACAAGTCATGTAATGTAAAATGGAAGTTGCATGTCAATATATCTCGGAATAGCTATGGAAATGCTGTGGTAGGTAGGTATAGTGGCAGTTTTGAGGAAGATGTATGGGCTTATGTGTAGGAGAACAAGAGAAAGTCCTCCCACGGGTTTGGATGTACTGGCGAAGTCTTATGATCGAAGCTATGCAAGGAGTAGTGATTGTCATGCAACGGATGCACATAGAGCTATATGTGTATGAAAGCTCTCCAATGGAACTAATGGGGGTGCATCCAACTTGGTTGCTCACGAAGACCTAGAGCACTTTTGAGGAGGCTCATCATTGGAATATACAACCCAAGTTCTATAGTGTAAATTCCCCACATAGTTATACTAGTAAAACATGAAAACTCTCTCATATGAAGTGTAGGTGCTAAACATGAGCACAAATGATGACTATGAATATGCAGGTGCTAAAACATGAGCACAAGTGTGGATAAAAGATAGTAATGCTGCCCCTTTTTCTTTATTCTCTTTTTTTCTTTTTCTTTCTATTTTTTCTTTCTTTTCTTTTTCTCTTTTTTGATGGCCTCCATGGCTCTTTTCACTTTTAGGGGCAACATCCTAATATGACAACACACTTTTAGGTACAAATAACTCATAATGAATAAAACATGATGTATGAAACTATGCCTCTGCCAGTGTAGCAGGATGTGCAATGATCTAGCGTAACATGGGTAAACCACACATCAGCTGTATAGAATCATGCAAAGCAATATATAAATAATGAATGACAACATGGCATGTAATGTAAAATGGAAGTTGCATGGCAATATATCTCGGAACAGCTATGGAAATGCTGTGGTAGGTAGGTATGGTGGCTGTTTTGAGGAGATGTATGGGCTTATGTGTAGGAGAACAAGAGAAAGTCCTCCCACGGGTTTGGATGTACTGGAGAAGTATGCACAATTCTCAATGTGAGCAAAAGGCAATGCACAGTACCGAAGAGGCTAGCAAATTTGGATGGTGGAAGTGCCAAAAACCGTAGCTTAACATTAGTAAAAAAGAACTCACAAGCTTATTGCAAACATCTAGCAGGTTCAACATTAAGAGCATGATTAAAATTTACTCCAAGGAGGGCCGTTCACGGTGGCACAAGTACCCCGCTAGCTCCCTCGACCTTCAGCACAACTTAGTTATTACGATGAACTCTCAAACATGGAAAGCTATCAAGTCCAACTACACCTTCAATTATTTAAATAGAGTTTGTAGTACGGCACAAGCTTGAAGACAACAATCCACTACTAAGTTTAACTTATTTATCCAGCAAGCCTTACCATCTAAATACCTCAAAACGTTTGCAAAGAATCAAGTTATCAAAGCTCAATGATCTACAAGATTATGCAAGTGTTTCATTATACCACTACCACATGTAGCATTTTCTGTTTCCAACCTTCGCCATGAACATTAAAAGTAAAGCTAAGAACACTAGTGTTTATATGAACCAGCGGAGCGTGTCTCTCTCCCACACAAGCATGAATTTATTCAAATAATAACAAAACGAAAATAAAACACACAGACGCTCCAAGTAAAGTACATAGGACGTGACCGAATAAAAATATAGTTTCAAGAGAAGAACCCTGATAATTTGTCGATGAACAAGGGGATGCCTTGGGCATCCCCAAGCTTAGACGCTTGAGTCTTCTTGAAATATGCAGGGATGAACCACGGGGGCATCCCCAAGCTTAGACTTTTCACTATTCTTAATCATATTATATCATCCTCCTCTCTTGACCCATGAAAACATCCTCCACACCAAACTCAAAACAAACTCATTAGAGGGTTAGTGCATAATCAAAAACTCACATGTTCAGAGGTGACACAATCATTCTTAACACTTCTGGACATTGCCTAAATCTTCTGAAAGTTAATGGAACAAAGAAATCCATCCAACATAGCAAAAGAGGCAATGCGAAATATCTGTCAAAACAGAACAGTCCGTAAAGACGAATTTTTTAGAGGCACCAGACTTGCTCAGATGAAAATGCTCAAATTGAATGAAAGTTGCGTACATATCTGAGGATCACACACGTAAATTGGCAGATTTTTCTGAGTTACCTATAGAGAACCCTGCCCAAATTCGTGACAGACAGAAATCTATTTCTGCGCAGTAATCCAAATCTAGTATAAACCTTACTATCAAAGACTTTACTTGGCACAACAATGCAATAAAATAAAGGTAAGGAGAGGTTGCTACAGTAGTAACGACTTCCAAGACACAACAAAACAGTATCAAAATAAACACGTGGGTTATCTCCCAAGAAGTGCTTTCTTTATAGCCATTAAGATGGGCTCAGTGATTTCAATGATGCACTCATAAGAAATAGTAGTTCAGGCAAAAGAGAGCATCAAGAAGCAAATAAGAAAAAAAAATTAAGCCTAACCCACTTCCTATGAAAAGGAATCTTGTACATAAACAAATTCATGAAGCATAATGCAACAAGCATAGAAAGATAAAACAAGTGCAACTTCAAGATTTTAAGCAAAAAGAGTGGTGTTTTAGCAACATGAAAATTTCTACAACCATATTTTCCTCTCTCATAATAATATCCAGTAGCATCATGAGCAAACTCAACAATATAACTATCACATAAAGCATTCTTATCATGAGTCTCATGCATAAAATTATTACTCTCCACATAAGCATAATCAATTTTATTAGTAATAGTGGGAGCAAATTCTGTAGGGATTCGTTGCATAGAAAACAAAAAAAATCCTACCACGAGAACGCAATCCAAGCCAAGATGCAATCTAGAAGACGGGAGCAACGAGGAAATGATCAAGACTCACCCTTGAAGATTTCCAAAGCCTACAAGAGTAGGCTCTTGTTGCTGCGGTAGACGATCACTTGCCGCTTGCAAAAGTGCGTAGAAGATCTTGATCACGGTGCCACAATTGGGCAGCACCTCCGTACTCGGTCACACGTTCGGTGTTGATGACGACGTCCTTATCCCCGTTCCAGCGGGCAGCGGAAGTAGTAGATCCTCCTTGGAATCCTGGCAGCACAACGGCGTGGTGGCGGTGTCGATGGAGAACTCCGGCAGGGCTTCGCCTAAGCGTATGCGGGAGTTGTGTGTGGAGGAGGGGTGCTAGGGTTTGGGGAGAGGGGTGCCTTGGGCGCCGGCCACAAGGGGGCAGCCAAGGTTGGAGGCAAGTGGCCGGCCACCCTTCCCTTGTCCCTCATTATATAGGTGGAAGCCCCAAGAGTTGTAGTCCAAGTCTTCGAATAAGACCCCAACACCAAAACTTCCCAAAGGTGGGAAACCTACTCAGGGGGGAGTCCTCCTCAAGGTGGGACTCCCACCTTTCCTTGAGGTGGGGCTGGCCGGCCACCAAGGTGGAGCCCACCTGGGACTCCTCCCCTTAGGGTTTGGCCGGCCATGCTAGTGGAGTCCCTCCGGGACTCCACCTTCCATAGTGCCTTTCTTCCGACTTTTCTAGAACCTTCTAGAACCTGCCATAAATGCACCGGATCATTTCCAAACTTGGAATATGACTTCCTATATATGAATCTTATTCTCCGGAACTCCTCGTGATGTCCTGGATCCCATCCGAGACTCCGAACAAAACTTCGAACTCCATTCCATATTCCATATCTACTTAAACGACATCAAACCTTAAGTGTGTCACCCTACGGTTCGCGAACTATGTAGACATGGTTGAGACTTCTCTCCGACCAATAACCAATAGCGGGATCTGGAGATCCATAATGGCTCCCACATATTCAACGATGACTTAGTGATCGAATGAACCATTCACATACGATACCGATTCCCTTTGTCACGCGATATTTTACTTGTCCGAGGTTTGATCATCGGTATCACTCTATACCTTGTTCAACCTCGTCTCCGACAAGTACTCTTTACTCGTACCGTGGTATGTGGTCTCTTATGAACTTATTCATATGCTTGCAAGACATTAGACGACATTCCACCGAGAGGGTCCAGAGTATATCTATCCGTCATCGGGATGGACAAATCCCACTGTTGATCCATATGCCTCAACTCATACTTTCCGGATACTTAATCCCACTTTTATAACCACCCATTTACGCAGTGGCGTTTTATGTAATCAAAGTACCTTTCCGGTATAAGTGATTTATATGATCTCATGGTCATAAGGACTAGGTAACTATGTATCGAAAGCTTATAGCAAATAACTTAATTGGGTGTGTCCATTACATCATTCATATAATGACATAATCTTGTTATTAATAACATCCAATGTTCATGATCACAAAACCATGATCATCTATTAATCAACAAGCTAGTTATACAAGAGGCTTACTAGGGACTCCTTGTTGTTCACATGACACACATGTATCAATGTTTCGGTTAATACAATTATAGCATGGTATGTAAACATTATCATAAACACAAAGATACATTATAATAACCATTTTATTATTGCCTCTTGGGCATATCTCCAACAGTCTCCCACTTGCACTAGAGTCAATAATCTAGTTTACATTTGTAAAGATATAACACCTTGGCCTTCCGGTGCTTTATCATGTTTTGCTCACGGGAGAGGTTTTAGTCAACGGATCTGACACGCTCGGAAAAGTATGTATTTTGTAATTCATTTGCGTCTCAACGCATCACTCATTTCAAATGAGTCGGCATTAAATATGTTTGGTCTTCTGGTGGAACCTTAATTCCGGTCTAAAATATGTCACTAATATTGTCACATACAATATAGCTTCAAAGTTCTGACACTATCAACTACAAGTTCTCCAAGAACTCTTCGACTTAAACATCCTCAGTCATTGTCAAAACAATGACATACTATGCCTTCATTTGTAGAATCCGTCACAATATTTAGAACTCTTCTAAATCTAGCTTTGTGCTACCTTTTAAACAACACTTAGTCTAATTGAGATTTGAAATTTTATTTTTATATGTGACAAAACAAATATCGGTGCAACACCTTACAGCGATTTGTTTGTCATTTCTCCATACAAAACTATATATATATCCTTGGTTCTTCTTAAGTACTCAAGAATATTCTTACTGTTTTTCAATGATCACATGAGTCATTATGGTACATGCTCATAACACATTTAGAGCACAAGACATCTGATTGTGTACATATTATTCGTGATCTATAATCACTCGTGTGTTTTTACTCATTGAGTGTCAGATACACTCAAGTCTTGTTAAAACTTCACATAACAAGAACATTTTCTTAATATTTCTATATTGAACTATTTCAATATCCATTCTATGTACTTTGATTTAAACATATTATGTGTTTCAATCTATCTTCATAGATCTTGACATAAAATTTGTTTCAGTCCATATCCTTTCATTGAAGTTAATTTCTCAATGAAACCTTTTAATCAAGTATATAATTACATCATTTATAACCAACTATATGTCATCTACATAAAGTATTATAAATATGTCTCAGCGCTCCCACTTAATTTCTTGCAAATGCAAGCCTCTTCATCGTCTCTTGATGAAATCAAAAACTCTTTGATTATTTCATCTGGTGAAGATTCCAACTCCGCGATACTTACTTCATCCAATTGAAGTTCGTATATCTATCTAGTATTCCATGGACTAGCAAAACTCTTGGTTGTATCTTGTATACACCTTTAATACACACTTCTGATAAGTAATGTATTTTTCCATCCTACTAGCATATCTCATAAAAGAAATATGTAGTGATTACTAGAATAATCCACATAGACTATAAGCATTGCTACGGAAGATTTAATCTTATCGTAGTCAACCTTTTGAACTTTGTCGTAAACATCTTTTCGATAAGTCAAGCTTCATCAAGGATATTCCATCCAAGTCCATCATTTTTATAGATCCATTTACTTTCAAAAAATATTCATCTATCTTGGATTTCATGGCGCTTGGCCATTTTAACGGAGTCAGGGCCCATCATAACTTTTTTGTTTGTAGTTGGTTTATCATTTGTCAAAATCAATCCTTTGTCCACAAATCATTTATTTGATCACAAAGTAAACCATACCTACAAGGTTCAATAAGTACTTCGATCTCCATGACTATAACATTTTGTAGTGATGGGAGCCATGATTGTCGTGACCGCTTCCGGAACCAATTTCTGATGCTGTGCTATTCTGATCATTATGCTCAGGTTCATAAACCTTATCAAGTTCTATTGTCCTCCCACTCAAATACTTCATAGTGGAAAGAATTCCCTATCAATTCTTTGGGATAACCAACAAAGACATTCATCCGATTTTGGTTGTAAAATCTTAGACCAAAATTTAAAGAAATGACTATTAGGGTTTATACCCATGCCATAACTCGTATGGTGTCATTTCAACGGATCATGATGATGCTCTATTTAGTGTAAAAGCGGTAGTCACTAAAGCATAATCCACAAAAATATAATGGCATCATTTTATTTTATCTCATCATTAACCCAACAAGGTTTGGATATATTTCTCGAGTACTATATCATCACTATGACACTCCAAGAAATGTGAGTTGTAGAACAACTTCATAACTCTCTTAGATGTTCGCTAAAACTCGTAATTCAAATATTCCCACTATGATCCAATCATAGATATTTGACTTTTCTATTACGATGATTTCCACTTCATGCCGTAATTTATTTGAATCCATTCAAATGTTTCAAACTTCTTTCTTATCGAATATATCCACATATATATACTCAATTCATTGTTGGAAGTTTTCATGAAGTAGAAGAATCTCCCGCACACAACTATGCCCAGTGAACCATATACATCATCATGTATGTTTCCACTAAGTTAGTTGCCTGTTCAACTCTTGGCCTATGAGCAGTATCTCAGTCATTTTCTTTAGAAAAGATTTGCAAGCGCCAAATGATTCAAAAATCAAATGACTCCAAAAATCCATTTGCATGGAGTTCCTTTCTAACATGACCTAAATGGCGGTTCCACAAATAAGTGGAATTCAAATCATTTGCCTTATGGCATTTTAGCGTCAGTATTATGTGTGTGTATTTCACCATTAAGATTTATAATAACTTATCCATCGTACATGGAGTAATGTCATAATTTGAACAACTCATTGTTTTCATTTGACCAGAGCAAAATAACAATTATTAAGTTCTTTATTATAAATTCTAAGGGCTAGATATAATGCCAACATAATAACACTTTACTTTTGTTCCAGACGTGCATTCCTATCATATTCCTTGTCAGTCACTTAGGCCATTGTATTCTTGTATTGCGTTATTTTGTATGACACTTCATACCAACCAATATGGTACAAATACCCAAGAATTTCATTGTGTGACCAAACGAGGAATACATCCATAACATGTATATCATTTATATACACCTGAGCTAGACTTTCTAGTCTTTTCTTTCTTTTTGCCAAAATATCTTTTACAGTTTCTCTTTTAGCTTTCCTCATTATTCGGAAAAACACTTCAACATCATTAAATTCTAGGTTTGTTGGTCAAATACCATTAACCTTGAGGTTCTTACTTTGAAGTTGATCATCATATGACAAGTATTCCAGATTTCACTATTAGTAACTTTGTAATATGATGAACAATTTCACTCATAATTTTATCCATCAATTCATGACGACTTTCTGAGACCATGTCTGTACATGCTAGGCTCATAAAGTTTAACCATAGTATTCGCATGTGCAAATCTGGCTTGCACCCATTGTATGCACACGTAGAATCTATAACACTCGATCATCACGTCATGCTTCGAAACGACGAGTCTTAGCAACGGTGCATACTAAGGACGATCACTTCATGGATATGCGAATATCGTTAGTGCCCCAATAGTTGGAGGATTGGGACGCCTTGCATCTTCAACCTTCGTACATTCCCATAAAACTTATGAGTTTATGTAGTCTCACCAAATTATATTCTATCATCTTGCAATAAGGTCTTAGATATCACATATATCTCATACCTTGATTATTTTTGAAAACTAAATTTTCAGCTCCTTACTTTTCAAACAGATTTGAACTTCAAGTTTCACGGAGACAAGATAACTTTAGGTACTAATTGAAACCATAGCTCCTTGAATCAACAATGTGAGGTTTACTAAAAGTTTGCAATAGGACTTAATCATTTCTTGATTCTTTAACAATACGGTACCAGTCCGTAAAGTTTCTTGTCAGATTTTAACAGTATTTCTATCTCAATAACAAGACTAGCGCATGGTAGAAAAACGGATGCCAATACTACAAAATTAATTCAAAATACTACTCAGACTATGTTTATGATAATTAGTTCATGTTTTAATCTAATTACTAATGAACTCCCACTTAATACAACATCCCTCATAGTTGTTAAGTGGTACACGATCCACATTCACTACACCAAAACCGATCATCACGTGAGATGATGTACCTTCAATGGTGAACATCAACATGTTGATCATATCATCCATATGATTCGTGTTCAACCTTTCGGTTTCCGTTGTCCCGAGGCCATGTCTGTACATGCTAGGCTCGTCAAGCAAACCCAAGTATTCCGCGTGTGCAACATGGCTTACACCCGTTGTATGTGAACGTTGAGTCTATCACATCCGATCATCACGAGATGCTTCAAAATGACAAACTATATCAACGGTGCATACGAGGGAAGAACACTTTATTATCTTGATATTAATGTGAGGGATCATCTTATAATGCTACCGTCGCAATCTAAGCAAAATAAGATGCATAAAGGATTAACATCACATGCAATTCATATGTGATATGATATGGCCCTTTAGTCTTTGCGCCTTCGATCTTCATCTCCAAAGCACGGACATGATCTCCATCATCAACGGGCATGATCTCCATCATCATCGGTGTAGCGTCAAGGTCCATGGCACCGTCTTCATGGTTGTTCACCTCATGTAGCAAATATTACAACTACTTTGAAATACTACTCAACACGAAATTTAAAGACAACCATAAGGCTCCTGCCGGTTGCCACAATACAATAATGATCATCTCATACATTTTCATCATCACATCATGGCCATATCACATCACCAAACCCTGCAAAAACAAGTTAGACGTCTCTAATTTGGTTTGCATATTTTACGTGGTTTAGGGTTTTCGAGTAAGATCCAATCTACCTACGAACATGAACCACAACGGTGATACTAGTGTTGTCAATAGAAAGAGTAAATTGAATCTTCACTATGGTGGGAGAAACAGACACCCGCAAAGCCACTTATGCAATACAAGTTGCATGTCGAGCGTGGAGCAAGTCTCATGAACGCGGTCATGTAAAGTAAGCCCGGGCCGCTTCATCCCACTATGCCACAAAGATGCAAAGTACTCAAACTAAACACAACATAAGCATCAACACCCACAAAACAATTGTGTTCTACTCGTGCAACCATCTATGCATAGACACGGCTCTGATACCACTGTAGGGATTCGTTGCATGAAAACAAAAATTTCCTACCGCGAGAACGCAATCCAAGCCAAGATGCAATCTAGAAGACGGGAGCAACGAGGGGATGATCAAGACTCACCCTTGAAGATTTCCAAAGCCTACAAGAGTAGGCTCTTGTTGCTACGGTAGACGATCACTTGCCGCTTGCAAAAGCGCGTAGAAGGTCTTGATCACGGTGCCACAATTGGGCAGCACCTTCATACTCGGTCACATGTTCGGTGTTGATGACGACGTCCTTCTCCCCGTTCCAGCGGGCAGCGGAAGTAGTAGATCCTCCTTGGAATCCCGGCAACACGACGGCGTGGTGGCGGTGTCGATGGAGAACTCCGGCAGGGCTTCGCCTAAGCGTATGCGGGAGTTGTATGTGGAGGAGGGGTGCTAGGGTTTGGGGAGAGGGGTGCCTTGGGCGCCGGCCACAAAGGGGGCAGCCAAGGTTGGAGGCGATGGCTGGCCACCCTCCCCTTGTCCCTCATTATATAGGTGGAAGCCCCAAGAGTTGTAGTCCAAGTCTTCGAATAAGACCCCAACACCAAAACTTCCCAAAGGTGGGAAACCTACTCAAGGGGGAGTCCTCAAGGTGGGACTCCCACCTTTCCTTGTGGGGCTGGCCGGCCACCAAGGTGGAGCCCACCTAGGACTCCTCCCCCTTAGGGTTTGGCCGGCCATGCTAGTGGAGTCCGGGACTCCACCTTCCATAGTGCCTTTCTTCCGGACTTTTCTAGAACCTTCTAGAACCTACCATAAATGCACCGGATCATTTCCAAACTTGGAATATGACTTCCTATATATGAATCTTATTCTCCGGACCATTCCGGAACTCCTCGTGATGTCCTGGATCCCATCCGAGACTCCGAACAAAACTTCGAACTCCATTCCATATTCCATATCTACTTAAACAACATCAAACCTTAAGTGTGTCATCCTACGGTTCGCGAACTATGTAGACATGGTTGAGACTTCTCTCCGACCAATAACCAATAGCGGGATCTGGAGATCCATAATGGCTCCCACATATTCAATGATGACTTAGTGATCGAATGAACCATTCACATACGATACCAATTCCCTTTGTCACGCGATATTTTACTTGTCCGAGGTTTGATCATCGGTATCACTCTATACCTTGTTCAACCTCGTCTCGACAAGTACTCTTTACTCATATTGTGGTATGTGGTCTCTTATGAACTTATTCATATGCTTGCAAGACATTAGACGACGTTCCACCGAGAGGGCCCAGAGTATATCTATCCGTCATCGGGATGGACAAATCCCACTGTTGATCCATATGCCTCAACTCATACTTTCCGGATACTTAATCCCACCTTTATAACCACCCATTTACGCAGTGGCGTTTGATGTAATCAAAGTACCTTTCCGGTATAAGTGATTTATATGATCTCATGGTCATAAGGACTAGGTTACTATGTATTGAAAGCTTATAGCAAATAACTTAATTGGGTGTGTCCATTACATCATTCATATAATGACATAATCTTGTTATTAATAACATCCAATGTTCATGATCACGAAACCATGATCATCTATTAATCAACAAGCTAGTTATACAAGAGGCTTACTAGGGACTCCTTGTTGTTCACATAACACACATGTATCAATGTTTCGGTTAATACAATTATAGCATGGTATGTAAACATTATCATAAACACAAAGATACATTATAATAACCATTTTATTATTGCCTCTTGGGCATATCTCCAACAAATTCAACAAAGTAGCTATCATTATTATTCTCATCAAGTGTAGGAGGCATAGTATAATCATAATAAAATTTACTCTCCATAGTAGGTAGCACCAAAAGACCACTATCATTATAATCATCATAAATAGGAGGCAAAGTATCATCAAAGAAAATTTTCTCCTCAATGTTTGGGGGACTAAAAATATCATGCTCATCAAAACCAGCTTCCCCAAGCTTAGAATTTTCCATATCATTAGCAACAATGGTGTTCAAAGCGTTCATACTAATATGTTCCATAGGTTTTTACATTTTCGCATCAAACCATCCATGTCTTAACTCAGGAAATAGATTAAAAAGCTCCATGTTGCTTTCCATTATGCCTAGCTAGTGAAAAAACAAGAAACAAGAAGATGCAATTGCAGGATCTAAAGGAAACAGCTTCGAGCACTTACAATGGCGCCAGAAAATAACTTAGTTACCTGGGACCGGAGTGTGAGTGCCTTTTTACCTTTCCTCCCCGGCAACGGCGCAGAAAATAGCTTGATGTCTACTCACGCTTCTTTCCTGTAGATGTTGGGCCTCCAAGAGCAGAGGTTTGTAGAACAGCAGCAAGTTTTCCCTTAAGTGGATCACCCAAGGTTTATCGAACTCAGGGAAGAAAAGGTCAAAGATATCCCTCTCAAGCAACCCTACAATCACGATACAAGAAGTCTCTTGTGTCCCCAACACACCTAATACACTTGTCAGATGTATAGGTGCACTAGTTCGGCGAAGAGATAGTGAAATACAAGTAGTATGGATGTATATGAGTGGTAATAGCAATCTGAATAAAATATGGCAGCGAGCAAACATGCAACATAACAGTAAATAAACGGAGATTCGATGTGTAGAAACAAGGCCTAGGGATCCTAATTTCACTAGTGGACACTCTCAACAATGATCACATAATAAAACCACTCTACACTCTCTTGTTGGATGATGAACACCACTAATTGTGTAGGGCTACAAGAGCACCTCAATGCCGGAGTTAACAAGCTCCACAACATTCAATGTTCATATTTAAATAACCTTAGAGTGCATGATAGACCAACGCAATTATACCGATTACTAACATAGCATGCACACTGTCACCATCATACTATGAAAGGAGGAATAGATCACATCAATACTACCATAGTAATAGTTAACTTCATAATCTACAAGAGATCACAATCATAAACTACGCTAAGTACTACATGATGCACACACTGTCACCATTACATCATGAAGGAGGAATAGAGTACTTTAATAACATCACTAGAGTAGCACATAGATTAATAGTGATACAAAGCTCATATGAATCTCAATCATGTAAGGCAGCTCATGAGATCATTGTATTGAAGTACATGGGAGAGAGATTAACCACATAGCTACCGGTACAGCCCTTAGCCTCGAGGGAGAACTACTCCCTCATGAGAGAGTTGTTGATGGAGATGGCGGTGGTGTTGATGGAGATGCCTTCCGGGGCACTTCCCCATCCCGGCGGCATGCCGGAACAGAGACTTCTGTCCCCCAGATCTTGGCTCCGCGATGGCGGCGGCTCTGGAAGGTTTCTCGTACCGTGGCTTTTTTCGTATCGATGTTTTAGGTCAGGGGGCTTCTTATAGGCGGAGAGTCGGAGTTGGAGGGGTTACGGGGGCGCCACACAATAGGGGGCCCCCCTGGGCCGTGCCGCCACCCTGTGTGGTGGCCCTGTGGCCCTCCTCTGGTCCCTCTCGGTGTTCTGGAAGCTTCGTGGAATTATAAGATGTTGGGCGTTGATTTCGTCCAATTCGAGAATATTTCCTTACTAGGATTTCTGAAACCAAAAACAGCAGAAAACAGGAACTGGCACTTCGGCATCTCGTCAATAGGTTAGTTCCAGAAAATGCATAAAAACGATATAAAGTGTGAACAAAACATGTAGGTATTGTCATAAAACAAGCATGGAACATAAGAAATTATCGATACGTTGGAGACGTATCATACCTCACTAGGGATAAATCGAATGCATGTGCTATGTTCGTCACGTGATAGAAGTGATGATCTTGTTTGTTCAAGGTATCATATTTGATATTCAATCATCATGTCAAAGTACTTATAGCTATACTCTGTTAATTCTTAAAACAAGATTGCATGGAGTTTTCCCTTTCTTGTGGAGTGTAAGAGAGATGTGTTACATCATCTCTATGTTAGGAGGTGATGCCCATATGAATGTTTATCAAACACATATTAAAGTTCCACCAATATTATCTCATTGATAAATTGCTATTATCAACTACAACTTAAAAAGAGAGAAGACAAGTGAAACCATGAACTCCAGTCCAATTTTGATCATAAGAAACACCTTTCCATTGCATTTATCTTAATTTTTATTTGCAGCAATATTTTAATCCTAAAATAAAAAATACTTAGTTTACTTAATCACACATAAACCCCACAAACAATTATCTCTCTATTGCATTTACTTAGTTTGCTTTATTTATTTAGTTTACTTTACTTGTACTGCATCTTTTATTTACTATTACTAATACTAAACCTTGTGCTTGACACACGGTGGAGTTGGGGACACAAAGCAATTTCTTACTTTGCAGGATTGCTAGAATAAGAGGAAAAGAGACAACTCTTTACTAATTCCCCAAGAGTTCTATATAAACCCTCGAGTCACCCTTGTGGAGAAAAATTCTTTGCTAACTACAACACTCTGCTCTGGAGTCCCAACATCATCAGGGTCATGGGAATTTCAATACATATGCTCTATAAAAAAGTGAATGAAATGTAGGCACCCAAGAATTCGGTTAACCATGGAAAGTGAAAGACAAAGGTTCAGTAGAGCATATTACATGATTGAAAGGTCCATGAATAAGGTTTATACTAGTTTCTAAGAGGCAAGACCGTTAACTGATACCATTTTGGGTTCAAAAAAAAAAAAAACTGATACCATTTAAAAGATGGTGAAAGTGTTTGACAAAAATCAAACTTTATGTCTATCTTGTTGTTCACTAAACTCTCTTCTTTTAACTAGTTGCTCTATGAGAGTTTATCTTCATTGCAAAGGCAAGACTAAAATAAAATAAAGCAAGGTAAAAAGCCATGCAAAGCAATATCAAGGAAAAAGTATAAGTTTGAGACTTCTTCAATTGTCCAACACATGCAATGGTTATTTTTGTTCAAAAGCAAGGGATACATGCTAGAACTCCTATCTATGTAGCCCACATTTTTATGGTTGTTAACTCATAGATGTTTAAAACAAGTGAATATGCATAAGTTGATGATGCCATGCTCGTATTATTTTATCAACCATTAAATTATTGATACATGATATGATATATTTGCTTATTTGCTCGAGGACGAGCAAATGTTTAAGCTTGGAGGAGTTCAAACGTGCATTTTACATCATCAATACAGATACTTACATGGTTAGTTTTGAATGATATTTTCCATGATCATTCATTATTTATGCCTTTTTAGTTGATTTATGGGACTTTCTTGATATTCAATTTCTCGGAGGCAGAAAATCTCCCTTTTCGTATTTTGCTGTTTCAGGTACCTTCTGGACGCCTAAAATCAAAGGAAAAATACCTAATAAATTTTTCATTGAGATAAAAATTGTGGGCCACAGAAGTACAAGAGGGCAGTCATGAGGACCAAAAGAGGTCAGGTGGCACGCCCCCCTCTGCAGGGCGCGCCACCTAGGCCCATTTGGCCCTCGATCATCATCTTGACCCCTCCTTTTGATAGAACCTCCATCATGCCAAAAAATCTACGCCATAATTTATCCGAGATTTATAGAGGCAACGATGAAGGTGAAAGTCCTCTCCTACTCCTAGAGAGGGCAGATCGTGCAGCACCGGAGCCTCCGGTGAGGGGAAAATCGACGCCATCATCGTCACCACTCCTCCTTGGCGTAGGGGGGCTCTTCATCAACATCTCCACCAACACCATCATCATCGCCATCTCTGAGATCACTTCATCCCCCTCATATTTTGTGATTGATTGAACCCCAGATATAGTTTTAGTGTTATTTGCATGATTGTGATAGGAAACTTGTCTTTATTTGGTGGAGAGATTATATTTTCAGATTGTGTTGTAATCCATATGCCTTTGATACATACCAAATTTGGCATTTGTGAGTAGATCTCTGTGTTCCTGGGGGCATAGGATGAATTGGCTATGATTTCCTTATACTATGCAATGAGTATTTGGTCAAGTTTTATCTTTTATGTGGTTCTATGATGGTCTTATGCGAACGTTGACTGCATATTACTTCACCTATATGGTCTCATAGGACTTCACTTTGATGTAGTGGTAAGGGTTGGAAGGGACGAAATGACATAAACCGGTTTCCAATACTTTGAGTTGCATTAGAGGGGATCATGACAGGGACCAATGAACTAACTGCTATAGTGGGACATTTATGTCTCTAGGACCTATTATAAGGGGTGTATTTGCTCATATCTATGACTGCACCTAATTTAGGCTCCGCTCCTAAGGGAATGAAACTTGACAAGATATTCACCATGTTGTGTAGAAATCTAAATGCTAAGTAAATCCATGTTATCCTTGGGAACGCTTGCCACATATAAGTTCACACACACTTGATCTCGTCCTCTTGCTGCATATAGGATTAGGCTTTCTCTCATTGAGAGTGTTTACTTGTTTCTCTTTACTTGTTGCACTTTATTTTATTGTAAACTACACACCCAAAACATCAAACCACGACACCCTTTATTATTGTTTTTACTTCTCAAACTTACTAACCAATACATTCAGCTCCTCATGGGTTCAACAACCTTTCTAATTGAAACGTACTACAATTGATCTCGTGGACTTGGGAGCCATCAGCTCTTATGTGTAATATTAATGAAATTGCATCTTGAATTGTTCTTTTGATACTTGTTGCCTTTGTAAAATTATCTCAACTAGCTTTTGTTAACTAATTGTTGGTTGTGATGTTTTTGAGATTTTGATTGGTTGAAGTTCATTAATATACCATGAGAGAAAATTGATCCATTGGCTATATATGCTTTCAAGAAAATAATCCTTTTGGTATATCTTACGATTTCATCTTGGATATCATGTCTACTTTCTTTAATCTAACATTTTGTGTGTGCGTGTTTCTTTCTGGAGTATTCATCATGTTCTTTGTCCACCTAGAAACTTATATAAACGGGAGTGTTAATCTCTCGTCTTGATATCCTCGTTCTTTGCCGACCATCCTTCTTATCCATTTGGTTTTTGGTGATGTTGGTAAGAACTTGATTTATGAGTGCTTGGTTTACTTTGATTGCATCTTCATGCATGCACTTATATATCTTGTATGTTTTTGGACTCAAGTTTGTCACTTCTTGTTCTAAATGATATATAGGGAGTCAGGATTCCATGTTTGTGCATATTATTGTCAAATGCGCAAACCTTGGGGAGCTTCCTTATTTCATATGGAGCACTATTTCTTTCTTATCATATGATATCGTGTGTTGTCCAATTGGTTCTTTGGATCCTTTATTGCTTGCTTCTTTCGTTGAAGTTTGTACACCTTGTTATTGATTTGCAGTCTCCGATTCTCAATATGGTTTGAACTCCTCCACATATTCATACTTGGATAAGTGCATATGATTTCACTCATTTTATGAGAAATGCACATTTTGGGGAGGAACACATTCTATATTTGTCTCCAAACTTCTTCATCCATTTTGGTATTTATTGTCAATGGGGGAGAAGTTTAGAGGGTTTAAGTGAAGTGGTTTTATACTTAAGACTGATTTGTTCTTAAGTGTTTGCCTTTCATGCATCTCATATTTATTATGTTTCGCATGGTTGAATATATAATGTAAACTCTCCTAAAGGTTAAGCTTGACAATATATGCAATGAAATTCAAGTTCATCACATGTGCATATATTGTGGGGGAGCATGCTCTATATATTTTGGCTCTACTCACATCTGTTGCATTAGTTGTGGTATGTGTGAGTAGAATCGATTTTGATATGTGATAGTAGTTGTCTGTTACTTTGATCATATCAAATACAACCTCTTGTATTCATTATATAAACCGGCCCTCTTGTTGAGCTTGTCATCAATTACAAAAATAGGGAGATTGTAAGGGTACATTGCTCCTAAGTTTGTTTTGGGTAATTGATAACAACGAATGAAACTTGGTGTGTAGATGGATAGGTGTACACGCATGCAGTATCCAACACGTGTCTAACGGTGTTAGTTTTGTTGTGAGGTGGGAACACGGCTGTGAAAAAAGTAAGCTCATTCCTATCCCCTTATCCATCTCCAAATCAGAAGAGAGAGAGGCTTTGCCTGTCAATCCGTGCTTCCCATGGGCCCACCATAATCCAAGACTGGCGCGGCAGCGAGACTAGAGGAAGGGGCAAAGGAGGTCGCCTGCCCATCGCCTACTGGTGCGAAATCTTGGTGCCCATCGTGTCTCCCCTACACCTCGTTGAACCGGCGGCGACCTGCGCTCCCCCTGATCCCGTTGGGATTCTTCCATCTCGTGGTAGTCGAGCTTGCAGAAGGTGACATTGCGCTCCGCCGGAAGGGAGTTGAAATCAGCACGAATGATCTCCGCCTTGAACTGCCTTTCTACTCCCTGCTCCTGGCATCCTGATGCAGCGCCCGCGCCGCACAGAAGCATGGCTACGTCGCAGAGCTGCTAAAAAGGAGCTCCACGTAGGACGGGGCCGGCTGATGGGATTCGTAGCATAGAAAACAAAAAATTCCTACTGCAAGAACGAATAACAAGCCAAGATCCAATCTAGAAGATGGTAGCAATGAGAAGATCATGAGACTAACCCTCGAAGATTCCAAAGCCTACGAGATTAGATCTTGATGTTGATGTAGTCGATCACTTTCCGCTTTCAAAAGCGCGTAGAAGATCTTGACGGTGCCACAGTCGGGCAGCACCTCCGTACCCGGTCACACGTTCGATGTCGATGACGACATCCTTCTCCCCATTCCAGCGGGCAGTAGTAGATCCTCTCGGAATCGACAGCACGACGGCGTGGTGTCGGTGGTGGTGGAGATCTCCGGCAGGGCTTCGCCTAAGCGCTACGGGAGAAGCCGGAGGAGGGGGCGGCTAGGGTTTGGGGAGAGGGGTTCTTGGAGTGCCGGCCTTGGTGCCCTTCGGTGGTGCGGCTGGTGTGGTGGAATGTCCCCTACCTCTCTCCCTCATTATATAGGTGGAACCCCAAGGGTTAGCCCAAAGATTCGAATAAGTGTCCAACTCCAAAACTTACCAAAGGTGAAACCTAGGGGGAGTAGGACTCCCCCCCCCTTTCCTTCTTCCTTGGCCGGCCAAGGTGGTGGTGTCCACCGTGGACTCCACCTTCCCACTTGGTTGGCTGGTTAGGGTTGGTGGAGTCCATCCGGGACTCCACCATCCATGGTGATTTCTTCCGGAAGGTTCTAGAACATTCTAGCGCCTTCCATAAATGCACCGGATCATTTCCAAACTTGGAAAGTGACTTCCTATATATGAATCTTATTCTCCGGACCATTTCGGACCTCCTCGTGATGTCCTGGATCCCATCCGAGACTCCAAACAACATTCGAACTCCATTCCATATTCCATATCTACTTAAAACGACATCAAACCTTAAGTGTGTCACACACTCACACTACGGTTTGTGAACTATGCAGACATGGTCGATACTCCTCTCCGACCAATAACCAATAGCGGGATCTGGAGATCCATAATGGCTCCCACACATTCAACGATAACTTAGTGATCGATTGAACCATTTACATACGATACCGATTCCCTTTGTCACGCGATACTTTACTTGTCCGAGGTTCGATCATCGGTATCTCCATACCTTGTTCAACCTCGTTACCGACTAGTACTCTTTACTCGTACCGTGGTATGTCATCTCTTGTGACCTAGTCACATGCTTGCAAGCTAATCAGACGACATTCCACCGAGAGGGCCCAGAGCATATCTATCCGTCATCTGGATGGGCAAATCCCACTCTTGATCCATATGCCTCAACTCACACTTTCCGAATACTTAATCCCATCTTTATAACCACCATTTACGCAATGGCATTTGATGTAATCAAAGCATCCTTCTGGTGTAAGTGATTTACATGATCTCATGGTCGAAGGACTAGGTAACTATGTATCGAAAGTTTTATACCAAGTTGAACTTAATGACTTGATCTTATGCTACGCTCATTTGGGTGTGTGTCCATTATATCATTCATTCAATGACATAAACTTGTTATTAATAACATCCAATGTTCATGATCACGAAACCATGATCATCTATTAATCAACAAGCTAGTTATACAAGAGGCTTACTAGGGACTCCTTGTTGTTTACATAACACACATGTATCAATGTTTCGGTTAATACAATTATAGCATGGTATGCAAACATTTATCATAAACACAAAGATATATTGTAATAACCACTTTATTATTGCCTCTTGGGCATATCTCCAACACCGGCGAGGTAGGGGAGGCCGGGGCAGGGGCCGGCGTGTCGTAGGGGAAATCTCCACCGGATTTGGGCATGGTAGCCCAAGATCAGTGCTTCCCCGCGGAAACTCCCGTCAGACCCGGTCATCCCCCAGCTCTAGAAGGAAGAGACGATCGGCGGACGAGATCCCTTGCCCTCCGACCGGCGGACGGTGCGCGACGGTGTAGGAGAGCGATAAGACGAGCACGTGTGTTCAGCTTCCAGAGCCTTTAGCAGTGTGGTTGTCCACGGTGGCTAGGTCTGGGGCGGCGCCAGGACGACACGGGAGAAGGCACGCGCAAGTAGAGGCTCCAGCGAATGACGCACGGTGGCGGACGCCAGCAATCGCTGGTGGTCGGCGAGCTTCAGGGCGGCGGTAGTCATGAGGGAGGAAGTGGACGTGATGAGGGGGGAAGGAGGACGGGTCGATTTTTTAACGAATATAATTAGTCACCCAAGTGGTCCACAAGACAACAGCCAGAAAAACCATCAACGGCGTGTGGTCGCCGTGAGCCAAAAGGTTAATCTGAACGTTGATCTAACGATAGCTAGACTGTGCTCACCTATCCCTCTGATTACTAAATCCACTCTTGATAACAATTCCTATGGACTAATGTTTTCATTGAAGTTTTATTTGAAGGAATAATCCATAGGTTTTCCTTGCGGACCATTTGTTGGATTCAACATAGTCGATGTCAAGAGAGAAGAAATTTAGCTTTGGCTCAAAGTTAGTGTCACAACCCAAGCCTCATGAGTTGAGCTATTGGTGACCAAGACCTAAGGCATCCAATCAACTGAGGTGTTCCGGCTTGAATGAAGCATGAGCGTTGTCATCAAGGTCAAGCAGGATGCAGTTAATTCTCCCGCCCACTTATGGTGTCGGGTCACGATGTGAAAATGGGTAGGAAGAGCGGTCGAAGATGGAGTTCAGAAGAGTGCAACAAGGTAGTATCATCTTTTCTCTTTTTATTGAGTAAAGGATCCCGCACTATTAAGAGGGGGTCTGAGTCGTTATTTGGTTCTTTGGCTCAAATCATTTCCCTCCACTTGTCAAATCTCTTCTTCCACTATATCTTCTCCACCACATATTTGTTCTCTTCTTCGTCCAATATCTTGCTCCTGAAGGCTTGAAGATATTTTCATCTTTCGTCAAAGAAAAGGAGAAGAAAAGAAAAGAAAAAGAAAGGAAAAAATAAAGGAAGAAAAAGGAGAAAATGAGGAAGAAAATAAAAGAAACTGAAAAACAACAAGTTGGGCCGGTATGCCGGTCATACCGGGTCGGCCGATCTCCTTGTCTTTGCCCCGCACGTGCAGGCCTTGTTTTCCTCCTCTCACTCTCACCCGCCTCCTACACGCGACACCCGCTCGCTCCCTCCGCTCGCTGACCGTGCCACTTGCTCCCTTTGCCTCGATCTCCACCCGCACACACGCGCACTGCCATACATTGTCGGTCGCCCTCACGCGACGCTACATTGCCCGCGCTGCTCCCGCCCGTGATACGCTGCTGCTTGGTGATGACGTTGGGACTCCAAGTCCAGAGTGTTGTGTCAGCAGAGTATTTTCCCCACAAGGGTGACTCGAGTGTTCATATCAAACTCTCGGGATTCTTCTCTCTTCTTCTAGCAATCCTGCAGGTAAATGCCTTGTGTCCCCAACTCTACCGTGTGGTTGTCAAGCACAAGGTTTCGTGTAAGTAAATAACACAGGTATAAATAAAGCAAATAAAACTAGACTAGATAAAATAACTAAGTAAAAAATTGTAAAGAGGTTGACTGTTTTTGGTGTTTTGGATGCTTAGAAAAAAAGTAAATATTTTTTATTTTCGGATTAAAATAGTGCAACAAATAGAAAACAAGGTAAAAGCAATATAAAGGTGTTTCTTATGATAAAAAGTGGACTAGGATTCATGGGTTCACTTGACTATTCTCTCTTAATGTTGTGGTGGACAAATAACAATTCATCAATGTGATATGAATGTGCAGATAATAGTATATGTAAGATCAGAATTAATATGGGCATCACGTCCTAACATAGAGATGATACAACACATCTCTCTTATACTCCGCAAGAAAGAAACTTCATGAATCTTGTATTAAGAATTAACAGAGCATAACAATAAATACTTTTACATGAAGTTTGAAAATCAAATATGCTACCTTGAACACACAAGATCATCACTACTGTCACGTGATGAACATAGCACATGCATTCACTTTATCCCTAGTAAGGTAGCAAAAGGAAGGCAAAGCCATGTTATGCGGATCATATGGCACCAAGAACTATGAAGAACATGAGAGAAATAGATCAATCTACTGCTACAAACCTGTAGTCCAGAGGTGGACTACTCCCTCTTGGTCATGGTGATGATGGTGAAGACGTTGGAGAAGGTGGAGATCCCTCCGGCAGTGATCCTAGCGGAGTTTCCCCCTCCAATCTTCTCTACAGCAGCCTCCGTTTTCGTGATTTTGTGTTTGTCCGACGCTCTCCTCACGAGAATTCTTCGGGGTCGTATATATAGTCATTTTCAGGGGGAAATACGTCGGTGAGCGAAAGAATTAGGGCAATCGAACGATCGACGGCCGAATGGAGGTGGGTGGCGCGCGCTACCTTACTAGGCGCGCCACCTGGCCTCTTTCGGCTCAGGCTTCCCCAGGTGTGTTTCCAGAGCCCAGGTTGCTCCTCCCGATGAAAAAGCGATGCTCCAAAAGTCCTAGGTCAATTTGACTCCGTATAAGTCTTTGAAAATGAAAAATACACAAAACAGGGTTTTCCTATTCTCCAGTGTTATAACCCAAATGAAGGGGATCATTGGTAAATCCCCATAAATCAGTGTAAAACATGGTATTATCATCATATATGTTACAAATATGTGAGAATTCTATACGATAAAGGATAAAGTTCATGTATGCATTTTACATGCATCACTTGGCCAAGTATGACCGGCCAAAATCTCTGTTCTTTGTTTTTCTTCCATTTCCAGCAGCTTGGGCCGGTATATTTTTTCGTGCGCGTATTTTCCAATAACGACTAGTTACTCGTGTTGTAAGGTTTTTGTTTCGGTGGACATAGACGGGTAGATCAATGACTCGCTACTGTACTCTAATTTGTGCGCATGTGTGAGTAAATTTTGGAGTACCCTTGCTTAGCTTTTCACTTGCCATCTTCAGGGACGGTGACGTGGTGATGATATGTGAGAAGTGGGAGGTGTTAATACATGGTGGTGACCATCCTCATCGTCGGTGGTGGCATGGTGTTATTTCCGTGTGCCGTCGTGATATGTCGGTGTGACTGCAACGGCGTGGTGTTGTCCAAGCTAACACCTAACATGAACGATGACATTGTGATGGTTGTGACAGGTGAAAGGTGAGAGATAAGGGCATCTCCAACCGGGTGACCCAAACGGACGCGCTGGGCCGTCCGATTTGGGCCGTTTGGGTGGCCGAGCGGACAGCGGCCCGCGTCTGCGTGTCCGTTTGGGTCGCACGCTGCGCCCAACGCGGCGACCCAAACACGCGTCACGTGGTTCGTCTTTCTTGCGTGGCGCTACGCCATGGCAGGCCTCGACGGGACAGCAATGGTGGACGGTGGAACGCGCGGGAAAGTTCCCGCGCGCACCAATGTTCCCGCGCGCGCGAAAAGCCCTTTGGCGCGCGCTCGCGCCCAAGTTTCCCGCCAGGCCGCCGGCTATAAAAGACGGTGGCGGCCAGAGACCGCACCACACCCTCTCCGCCGTCCTCTCCCCCTCCACCTTCTCTGGCGCCATGCCGCGCACCTGCAGGCCACGTGGGCCAAGCTCTCCCTCGCCGCCCGGGCTAGGTTCCCGCGGATGGAGGAGGAGGAGCGCGCGGACGCGCGGTGGGTCGCCGATGACGACGCTCTCCGCGTCGCTGCCGAGGCGGCGGCGAAGAAGGAAGGGGACGCGGAGATGGTGGAGGCGGCCGCGGACGGCTGGCACGAGACCGCGGACGGCTGGTACGAGGCCGCGGCCGCCGCGGAGGAGGAACCCGTGAACGAGGAGGACCTCGCGCTGGCCAACATCAACGCCGCCATCGAGGAGCGTCTCGCCGACCTCACGCGCGTGACGAAGGAGCACGAGGCGACCTGCCGGGCCGGACGCCGCCGACTAGGGGACCTCCTCGGGCAGAAGAACGAGCTGCTCGCTATGCGAGCAGCCCGCCACCTCATCCAGATGCCCTCGCCCGAGTGGCGTGCCCGGAGGCTGCTGCGTCGGCGGAGCGCGGCCGACAAGAGCGCATGTGGCGGCGGAACGGGAACCACGAGGCCCACGCCGCCGGCCGCGTCCGCCGGAGGCGCGCACGCGTGGAACGCGCCGCCCTGCAGAGCTGGAGCTATGCGGGAAGCGAGTGGTGCCGCGTCGGAGGCGGAGCGCGCCGCCGAGGCGCGCGAGCGGAAAGGATGAAGACCTCCGCCTCGCCGCCCAGCTCATAAGCTGGAGTGGAATCCTCACACGTATAGGCCGCCCGCGTCGAGTGAAATCCACGGCCCCGACGGCGAGCCGGCGAGGGAGTCGCCGGCGAGGCCGCCGGCCTCGTACGTATTAGGATAGAAGTAGTAGGATTAAAAAAAAATGTAATGGTTCTTTGCAATGAAAAAAAACTTTCTATTTCTATGACACGCGAGCCAGGGGCGGACGCGAGCGACCAGCATTCGGCCTCCGTGGCCACGCAAACTCGCCCCAGATTTGGGCCGGGTTTGGGTCGTCCTGGACGCCGCGGCCATCCGTTTTAGGGATGGGTCCGCGCGCTGGCCGCGTTTTTGTCCGGCTCGACCCATCTGGACGCGCGGGCGCGGTTTGGGTCGCCCGGTTGGAGATGCCCTAAGGTCACCATGTGGTACTTCCGCGCGCCATCATGAACGGCGACATCACGGTGTTTTTTCACACCCTGGAGGGCGACGTGGTGCTTTAACCAGCGTGAACGGTGGTGTCAAAGGTGATGTTCATCGTGGTGGTCGGCGACCGGCGACGTGGTGATGCTTGTGACCGACATGAACGGCGATGTCATAGTGATGCTTGTGACCATCATGAACAGCGGTACCATGATGGTGTCTGGCTTCTGGCTTCGATGATACTTGTAAGGTCATCATGTTACTATATATGTGAGGCTAAGAAAAGCAAGCAATGTTTTCCTTCTTCGGGTAAATGATAATACAGTTCTCAAAAAATACGTCATGCTCTTGGATTAGTGGACAGCCATCACTAAAATTTCTGAGTGGTAGACTATCCGCCAAAAAAAGCCTGAATATAAATGCCAGACTTCCGACTGATATCTGCAACCCACAGGTCATAAGAGAGAAACAAATGAACTGAGAACTTCAGATGATACTTCCATGCACTGTGCAAGGAGATCACAGACATACATGCCGATGATTTCGGTGTCCTGTACAACTGTATCTTGTTGTATAAACTCGAGGGCGCAGATACACACAAAAAACAAAGCCCTCCCTAATTTTCAACTTGAGATTCTGGCTGATTTGGTATCCTAAGACTAATGGGAAAGAACTAAAGGGAGGAGACACGGCCTCCACTGGAAATGTTTGTTACCAAAAAACTTGTGCAGAGTCTACTACAGACAGAGGTGAGCATGTACACAAAATGGCTGGACCCAAGGACGTTAGTCGTCAGGGCGGTGGATCTCACCCATCAAGATGCGGTTGCTGTGCACCTTGAAGCCGAGAAGTGAAGGGTCTATCTGCTTGCCTTTCTTTGCTTTCTTCTTCGCACCCTTACCACCAGGACCGCCGTCCGTGGATTCAGAGGCGTCGTACTGCAAGGGAGGCTTCTTTGTGCTCTTGAGCATTTCACTGAACGAAGGACCAGAAGCATCCTGATTGCCAAAGGTCTCTTTGTTGGCTGAAGCAGGGGCATCCACAGCATTTGCTCCTGACGTGACTCCTGATTCCAACTTATGCTCTGCACAGCAACAATACTATATCAAAGTCTAAAACCAAGATGCCCCAAAATGGGACAGATCATAAATCCTACTAAGTTAGATAAATCATCTTGGAACTACTCCCTCCGACTCATATTACTTGACATTAATATGGATGTATCTAGATACATCTATATTAGAATCAACTAATATGGATCAGAGGGAGTAATATTATTGACATGACAAGAAAACCACACAGATAGGTTGCTCACGGGGCATACCATCAGAAGATGCAGAAGAAATATGGCCTGCCTTCTTCGACCTAACGGCAGAAGGCAGGTCCGTTGACGCTGCCTGAGATGTAGCGATGTGCTGGTTTGTTGTGCGCTTTAGCAAGGAATGGGAGCTTCCTTTAGAAATGCCAGTATCAGCCCTGCATAAAGGGGGGAAATTGTGAGATTCAGCCATGTGCTAAAAACCCAACTCTGTACACACGCACAACTACCTGCACACTCACACTAACAGTTTGGCAAATAAATACCAAGCTGGTCTCTAAAGAAGTGAAGATAAACAAAGAAAATTGCATGTATATATATATATATATTAAAGGAATGCCAAAGAATCAAATATGTCTCTAAGCAATGGAGAACCTTAAATATCAAAATCTTGAATGGCCATGCAAATTAAATATCGCATCAAAAATTTGTGACGAGAAAACATATTTGAGCAGAAAAAGTATGTTGTGAGGTTGGAAAAGCATACATGGAAAAAAAAAAGGTGCAGCTACAAAGTTAGGAAAAGTACCAGTTGTTGACCGCTTCAGAAAAATCAGTGTCCTCCACTGCCAAGTTCGCACTAGAACCCTGCCTTTTCCTCCTGGCTACATCATTGGCATTCCCAACCAATTGGTTAGTGGATAAACTGCCACCCATCACATCTGGGTATTCTCCCCTTTGAATATCAAGCATTGTTGCAGAGCTTGATCTGACGCCCAGTTTTCGGTTCATCTCAATGTTGTTTGGTAAACTATCTAGACTGGTTGGTCCATCCTGTCCCAAGTGCCCCATTTTTGCGAAATGTGACCTGTCTGCAAGTGGATCATCAAAAGATAACCTATCAACAGGTGATCTTAAAGGGTTATCTGCAGCAGGTTGTGCAAAGAGTGAAGAAGGGTCTTTACGTCCAAAAGATGCCGCCACTGGAACATCAGGGAAACCACGAGATTGCTGTGCTTGAAGAACCAGTTTTTGATGAATCATATCACTCAAATCAGTTTCTGGGTTCCTCTCGTTGCTCATAAGTGATGCCCATGCATGTGGGTTGTCAATGGGAAGGTTCATTTCAACTTTCCTCCTCTGCTTCTCTGCTTCAATTTGCAACTGGTTGATGCGCGAAGCTTCCATCAGGCTATTTTGCAATTGCCCATTGGCATCTGACCAGTTCCTTTCCAGTCTTCCCATGTGAGAACCAGACAGCTGCTCCTGAAGTCTGTGCTGCTGGGGATGAACCCCTGAGGCATGCATAGGCATTTGGCCTGCAGAATATAAATCGCCGTGTGTTTCTAACTGACTAAGGCCATGATGACGTGCTAGGGCAACAAGATCTGGATTAGGTAAAGGAGCACCACCAGGCAAAGAGCCAGACCGCTCTAGGGAATGAATACCTTGAGCTCCCCTGTGCAATCGTTCCTGCAAAGAAAGGTTTCTTTCGAGATGGTCATGATGCTCCACAGATGAGGACCTCTGAAGGGACTGCAGAAGATCAAATTGACCAAGTCTAGAAGCTTGATTTGGACTAGTTCCTGGGCGGATAAATTGGCCAGGGTCATCCATTGGCCAGACCCCACTTAAATGCCTTTCTTCCTCCCTGCCGACATGTTGTCGTATAGCATTGGCCAATTGTTGTGTTTGGAGCTGATCGTGATGCAGACCCAAAAGAATTTGCTGCTCCATAGGAAGCACTTGCCTCTGGTTTGAGCGTGACAGAACATCTAGCATGTCATTGTGTTGCTCCCTGTGAATTCCATGCCCATATTTTGCTTGAATGATTTGCTCGATAGCTGCATCATGCTCCCTTTGAAAATGATGGGGTTGGTGATGCAAGTCATTCAGTAACTGTTCCCGAAGTAACACTTGATCAATGTTAGCTTGTCCAAAGTTTGAACTCTGCAACTGTTGCTGCAGCATTTGTTCAAGAATCAGTTGTTGTTGTTGCTGCTGTTGCTGTTGCAGCAGCTGAGCTTGGCGCTGCTGCAGCTGCCTTTGATGCTGCTCTTGCTGAAGCTGCTGGCGGTGCTGCTCTTGCTGAAGCTGCTGGCGGTGCTGCTCTTGCTGAAGCTGCTGGCGGTGCTGCTCCTGCTGAAGCTGTTGCTGTTGGCGACGCTGCTGATGTTCAAGTTCAAACTGTACTCTCAGAAGATGGTCCACCTCAGGAGCCGGCGGATTCATTGACTGTCGGTGATGGTGCAATGAATCAAACCCATGCCCTGCAAATTGTCCAGGAAACTCCAGATTGTTACGAGCCATCATTTGTTCCTGCTGCAGTTGCTCCCTTCGAATCTGAGTAAGTAGCATTTGCTCCTCAAAATTCAGATGTCCTAGCTCAGGTTCAACCTGGGGAATTAGACCTGAAATGTTTGCATCATTCATGCTGTCCATCCGACCAAGATTAGCAGGCCACCCATCACGCGCAACAGGGGCTTCATTCATCCTGCTGAGCGGACCATGTCTGATATTTGCAGGTGGAATGTCCTTGGGGCCTGTAGGTTTGGGGTTTCTCCGCTCATTTACACCAACCACATTTGATGAGAGAGGCTGCTTAGGATGCATACCTTCCAGCTCAGACCAAAGTAAGCCAAGAGGACTGAGCTCATTCTCTCTAGGAGCATCATGCTTGGGCAAATTAGCTTCACCCACCCCAGAACGGGAATCAAGTGACGTCAACTGGAAATCTGCACGGTCATTATCAAAATCCTGCCGAGATTGACCCATGCTGCTATTAGGCTTCCCAGTGTACAGCACCTCTGTAGTAAGTACAAAAAGGAGATGTGAGAACTTAATTGAGCACAATGAAAAGAGAGAGAGCAATGGATTGTGAAACTTAAGGTAATAACTGCAAAGGAAGGAAACTAACCTTCAGCATCATGACTAACAGTTTCCGGAATGCGCTGCTGACGGATATCTAGGTTTGCTTCAACCTTTTCTGGCTCAGCTGAAGGGAACCAACTAGCACGTGACTGTGCTGGTGCTTCCTGGTCACCTCTTTTAGGATTGACTCCATAATTTTCTGAGTCCCCCTTAGATGTCTCATCACTCTTCCCAAAAGAACCAGAAGTAGGTAGTGCATCTTCAAAATTGTTATGTACAGAATCCGAAGATTCAACACTTCCAACACTGGTTACAGGTGGGACAGCTTGGGGCTTATGTCCAAGATAAGGCATGAGTTCAGAAAGTGGGCGAAAAGGAGCTTCATCTGGAGCCTGAGATAGACGAACAGGTAGCTCCAAACCAAAATATCCATCTTCATACCAGGACACTATATCAGTACCCATGAATGGACCCTGCACACCACCTTGAGGATCCAGATAGTATAGGGTCAGCTCCTCTGGATAACTATCCTGGCCACTAGATTTTGTGTCTGTGTAACTAGCCTGGCCAGTAGGATGGTCAACATTTACATTAAACTGAGTATTTGAATCGTCAGATAGCTTTGTGCTAAGATCGATATCAGCACTTGAGTTGGCCTCGTCAAACTTTGTGTCTTCCCTGATGCCAGAAAGTCCATGTGGATTACTGGGAGCATTTTCCTCAGTACGATTCTTCAGTTGACCTGTAATACCACCTGCGAACATCCCTTCATTGTAAAATGCATCCTTCTCCGATATTAAAGCACCAGATCCTTCATGACTTAACCCACTAAATGCTGGAGCTCCTTTATCCTTGTTGTCATCAATACCACAAGCTGGATTGAAATAATTTTTATATCAGATGACACTCAAAAGGAACAGAAGAATCATGTGACAGACAGTAATATATGCATATCCCACTATGTGCATACCTTCAAGCTCTTTTTTCCTTTCCTTTTGGAGTGCAGTTGCATTTGTCGCTTCACTGCTGATGACCCTGCCCTTCCTGATATCTTCCAAAATAGCCTACATAGCACACAAACTGATCAGTAGATAGACAAGTACTGATAAAAGTTCACTAGTGAACAGACACTACAGAAGAAACTAGGATGGAGATTGCTACGGGGTGTTACCTCTTCTTTGTTATCAGGGGTGACAAAGGCTAGTGGCTTAACAGATGTAGAGAGTGTTATGGAAGGAACTTCCTCCAGCATTCGGCGGCCATCGTCAAAGGACTGAACAACCTTTTGTTGCCTGTATATGTCAAGAAGTTTACCCCTTGGGTAGCGAAAAGAAGCAGCAGTTGCCGCACGCTTCCCATACACAGGTGGAGCACCAATTGGTCCAGCAGACGATGGACGGCTGAAGGGTGGAACTGAGTTGGGGTTTGCCCTGCCTCTTCCAGGGGCAAAACCAGCATTGGATTCCTTGACACGTCCTTTCTCCAATCCAAATCCTGGAGCAGCACGGTATGTTGCTGTGCCAGTACCACCAGTCTGAGTCTCCTGCCGGTGACGAGGTCTCCATTTATCACGGGAGTCTGATTCGGGCAGCAGTCTTCCAGGAAATGCCTGTTTCTCAGCATGAGTTTCATCCTTTTCTGCATCAACCTTCTTCTCTGGTCTCGGGTCCTTCTCCTTGTCATCAGGTCCCCATCTTAATGACCATTTCCCATCACGCCTAGGTTCACTCCCTGAATTCCGGGTGGAGCCATCATTCCACCTTTCAGATGTAGGAGGCGCCCGTGAATCGTTGTTGTCCCTTGCAGAAACATTGTCGGACCGGCGATCATTTTTACGGTTCTCCATATCCCGGTCCACTTCCTTCTTGCGGTCCCTCCTCCCAAGCAAGCTCGTCTCCCTCTCCTCCTCAAGCCAGCGGAGACTGCTGTCAGCATCAAATGCATTTCGACGGCGTTCTTTCTTATCCCCAGCGCCTTCCAGCATTCTCACATCCTTCTCAGCAGGGTCAAGCAAGGACCCATGAGGCAGTGAAATCTGCAGAAAGGTGTGGTGGTTAGTTAGGCAATACACAACTGTACCAGCAACCAGTAAATAAACACCCAAAGTAAGTAACACTGACTTGAACCTTTTCACTATGCCCACAGATGTGAATGCGTATAGAAAGAGGACACACACAGGTGGCAAACAAACCTTGGCATCGCTGGGTTTGGCGTAAAGCCACTGAGGGGACAGGGGAATGCTGTTCTCCAGGTGCTGCTGATCTGCAGAGCAAAAACACTTTCAAGGTCAACGACTCAGCACATCTATCGCACACAGCAAGCACGCGCGCACCCACTCACAAACAGGCCCTCAGACGGACTGCCACCCAAAGGCAAGCGTGGAGTCACACGTGCACGAACGAGGGAACACACAGTAGCAGCTAGCGAGTTCATCTCTCGTAGCCAAATCCCGCACGCGCAACAGTAAAAACAAACAGCCTACGTACGTGCTATACCAACCGACCCCTAAGCGCCTGAGCCAGCGGAAATCCGAGCGGAAGCAGCAATGATGTACTACAAGGTATGGGGAGAAACGGTACGGACCTTTGGATTCGTCGATGAAACCCATGGCGGCGGCGGCGGTCCTATCCTCCTCGATCCCGAGCGACAACCCATCTGCGCACGCAACAAACCGGACATCAAATCGGGGGACGCCAATCACGCAGATCTATGCACGCCGAGGCGGCCAGGCCAATCCAGGGGCGCGGCAGATCGGATCTCCCGCGGGTGGGCTGGGGGAGGAGGGCAGATCGGGCGGGCGGGCGGGCTCACCTTTTCCGAGCGCCGCGAATCGATCCAGCTTCCTCTCGGCCATGGTGGATCCAAGCGTGAGGGTGGGGAGGGAGTGAGCTAGGGTTTCGAGCGTGGCGGCGGCGGCGGGGGCACCGCGCGATCCGAGCGGGGGGCGAGCCGGCGGCACCGGCGGATGGGGAGGGCGCGCGCGGAGAGGATGGGAGGCTAGGGTTTTGAGGGGGAGGGAGGCGCGTGGTCGCCGGAGCGGGTTGGGCTGAACGGGGATGGGAACTGTGTGTTTGTGGGGAGGCAGGAGACGGGCAGAGGCAGGGCAGGCGGGCGAAGGGGGGCAGGCGGAGGGAGGATGATGAGAGGGCGGAGGGAGATGGGGTGAAATCATAAAATTGTACTTTAGTGAGCCCTTTTATCTTCTTCTTTATTACTTTCTTATTAAATTTAGGGTTCTTAAATTGGGAAGTTGTTGTGAGGAGGATTCGATCTTACACGCCCATATGCTGAGTCACAATGCATAGTACATCTAGTATCGTAATAATCTTTTTATATTAATGGGTTTGTAGAATCTCAATGCAGAGCAATGTACAGGATTTATTTGACATTAATTTTTTTAGTACTATGTGCTATGATACGGTATCTACCTCTGATACTACAACACTCTCTCTCATCTTTAATTGCACTGCCACATCAGCTTTTTGCATGATACTACATATGATACTCGCACTGTGGATAATCTTAATTGTAATTTGGAGTAAGGTTTTTTTCCTTAATAAATATTATGTATTCTCTATAAAAAAAATAGTGTGCTAGCCTTTTTTTTGGAGACATTGTGCTGGAGAAAAAAACTTAGTCATAAATATATTAGTGCATTCATCTCATGAAGTAATACTGCCTTTAGGCAAAGCTAGCAACCAGTCTTTTGCTTTTCCTCTTAATTAAAAAGAAAACAAGCAAAAATTTTGCCGCATCGGGGTTGGACATCTTTAATGTGCATTGATGATCCACAAGTATAGGGGGTGTATCGTAATACTTTCGATAAATAAGAGTGTCAAACCCAACGAGGAGCAGAAGGTGTTGACGAGCTGTTTTGATCGAGCATCCACTGTAAACACTAGTAAACAGGTTTGCAGGGGTATTTGATATTGCAGATAAATAAAGTACGAGTAAATAAAAAAATGTAATAATTGCAGCGAGTGGCCCAATCTTTTTTATAGCAAAGGACAAGCCGGTTGTTGTTCTTATGATAACCAAACGTTCCTGAGGTTACACGGGAATTACGTCAAGTGCTTTCGCTTCACATAGCTGAATGATGTTAAATAGTTTGGTAAGTGTTGTGTTGGTGAACCTATGCTAATGCACTACCCCGTACTTGGACTAATGCATACTTGTGATTATACCTCTTGCAAACATCCGCAACTACAAGAAAGTAATTAAGATAAATCTAACCACATCCTTAAACTTTGAGATCCTACACTCCCTCATGCACCGGTTTCCTAACGGGGGTTTGGGTTTCTGTCGCTCCCGCAACTCCACAATTAGTAGCCAAATACACGATGCATTCCCCTAGGCCCATAAAGGTGAAGTATCATGTAGTCGACGTTCACATGATATCACTAGAAGAATAGCACCACAACTTAAATATCAAATCATTGCATATTACTCAACATAGTTCCACTACTAACAACATGACTTCTCCCATGTCCTCAAGAACTAAACGAACTACTCACGACATCATATGGATCATAATCAGAGGTGATACAATGATTAATAATAATCTGGACATAAACCTTAATTCATTGGTTCCACTCAATAGCATCAACTACGAAGAGTAATCAACGCCAGAAAAGTTTCCCCTATGAACTAGACAAGTATCAAACCCAAGATGTTACAGCGGGACGGCGTGACGACGACGGTGGTGATGGCGCTGGTGATGGAGATGATGGTGATGATGATCCCGATGAAGTCAAGCTCGATGGCGGTGACGATGGCGACGATCTCCCCTCTCCGGGAAGGAATTTCCCGGCAGATTTCAGCCTGCCGGAGAGCTTTTCTCTCTGGTTCTCCGCCCGTAGCGCGGCGGAATATTTCTCTCGTCGTACCCCCAATCTTAGGTTTCCCGAGGGGTTAAAATACGCGAGGGGGCATCGTCAGAAGTGGGCCATGGCGCCCAGACCATGCCTAGGCGCGGCCAGGGGTGGGCTCGCGCCTAGGGGTGGTTTGGATCCCCCTGGCCCATCTCGGCCTCCCCTTCTGGCTTCCTCTGTCATCTGAAAAAATATGATTTTCTGAATCTTTGTTGGAAATTGTTGGTCTTCAGAAATATGGTGCCTTGACGGTCCTTTTTCCAGCAGATTCCTGGCTCTGGTGGTTAATTCTCCAATAATCATCAAACATGCAAAAATAGAAGGAATGACATAAGTATCACCTCTAAATATGAAATATATCTTGAATAACAGTAAATTATGATATAAAATAGTGATGCAAATTGGACATATCAACTCCCCCCAAGCTTGGACCTCGCTTGTCCCCAAGCGAAACTGAACTTGGTAAACCAGACCACGGGTTTATGGAGTGAAGTGTCAATAAACAAAATACAGAAAAAAACATCATACTTACAAATACACAAGTCATTATAGACAACAACTTATTCTTGTATAATTCAACTTGCCATGAGTAAGGAATCACTAAATAGAGGTGCATAGAGGAAATCATAATTGATGATGGCAAACTTTTGTTCTTGGTCAGAGAACAACTAACAAATTGTACTTATCTTTCGAGCAAAGTCTTTGTATTAGAGCTTATTGCAGAAATCACATGCTCAATTATTACAATCTCTTTACAATCATAGATAGCTTTCGGAGTTATATTCATCCAGATAAATGCATTGTGCTACACAAGGAAGAATAAAAGAGAGGATTGAAAGGATCAACATATAAATGGTTGGATCACAACAACTCAAATGCTTGCTTGAGGTAGAGAGAAATAGGTTTACTGACTCAGCATAAAAGTAAAAGAAAGGCCCTGCGCAGAGGGAAGCAAGATTACTCATGTGCTAGAGCTTTTTGTTTTAAATGCAATAGGAGTGTTAAAAAAATATTTTTTGAGAGGTGTCCATGTCTATGTCAACGGTAGTGATAATTAATATGACTCGTCATATAAGTTGCGTGCCTCATGGCCATATACTATTAGCGTCCACAACCTTGTCTTACTTTAATAATTACCAAAGATCTTCAACATATGCATATGGTTTCAACCAAGTATCGCAAAGGGGTACCTCCATGCGGCCTGTACAAAGGTCCAAGGAGATAAATCACATTTGATTTCTCGATTTTGATAAATCTCAACTTTAGACATCCATACCAGGACAACATGGAAAACAGATGGTTGGACTCCTCGGATTAATGCTTTAAGCATTCAACAGTAATATTATCTCGCTTGAGATTTGAGGATTTAATTGTCCAGCTGAAAATTTCACCATATGAGCATTGATTCGGTTGGCGGCCATTTGCTCTTCTCTAACAAATATGCATACTCCAATCTAAACATGGCACCGCAATTATTTCACACAAGATGGACATTCATAGCATCGTAAAACATGATATTCAACAAAAAGAGACACGTTGATGGTGTTCCCATGACAACATGGTTATCGCACAACAAGCAACTTATAAGTTACATAATCCTTATCACAATAGTCCTTTAGACTAATTTCCCATGAGCTAAGAACAAAACACAAAACGGGTAGTAATGTTTGAAGGTTTAAAGGTAGCACACAAGCAATTCACTTTGGAGTGGCGGCGAAATACCACATATAGGTAGGTATGGTGGACACAAATGGCATGAGTTTTTGGTTCATGGTTTGGATGCACAAGAAGCATTCCCTCCCAGTACATGTCTTTGGCTAGCAAGGTTGGGTAGCAAGCATAAGAGTTGAGCGATACAAACAAATATACATGTGATAGAAAAACAATCATGCAATCTTCCTTCGGAGTATAAACGATTTAATCTTAAGAATATTAAGCTTATGAGCCAACAAGAAAAAAATATAATAGAATAATATATCTACACTACTTAAAAAGAGTCCCATGCCTCCGTTTTCTGCCACCCCTTCGTCGTCGCTTAACTGGGCCCCGTCGCTGCTCTTCGTTATCCGCACGTATGGGCCTGGCGAACTGGCCCATTTTCATCTGCCTCCACAGCACGAAGCCACGGACATATTCATCTTCCTCTCGCACGGAGATGATAGGGTTCCGTCGCCGCCGCCCTCGCCCTCGCCTCCGCCCCATCCCACCCCAACCCTACCCTACCCTACTGACAAGACCCCACTCCGGTGTTGCTCATCCTCGTCGGTGTCGCGGCACTCCGCTGGTTCTCACGGCCAGGATTCGTCCATGCGCGGCGCGCTTGCGGATACCGCCGGTGCCGCGGCCGCTGCGTCCCTCGCGCTCAGCCCCCTGGCGGACGCGCTCCTCTATGAGCTCAATCACCACACGAGGCTCGATCGATCACCACCGCCGATGCCAGACAAGTAGAAGATCAAGGCCGGAGGAGCCACAGACGCCGATACGCAGTGACACAAGGTTCACACACCGTGATCATGGAGGGGCTAGCTCCTTGCCGGTGCGCAATGACGCCGGCGTGCTCCTCGCATAACACCCAGCGAGTGAAGAGCATAACGCCGATTGTCCTGGCTATCTCAAGATTCGCACTACAAGGTTAGGCTATTTTATCTACTTAGGTTTAAGGATGAAGAGCATGAAATTTAAGCTAGATAAATATAAAGCAAGTGAAATTCATATGTATGATCTTCCTATGATCGTGATGTGACGGATTTGGTTATTGGTTTGAGGACTACAGAGGATGCTATTTTTTTTATTTCGCACTAAGTAATATCAGTCCATGTTGAAATTTGGCTAAAGTCAAAGCTAGCGTTTCTAACTGCATTTTTGGATGATTCATGCAAGATTGAGCCACTGTAGTTCTTGGTTCTTTATTTACAGTAACACTCTGAAATCAAAAGGATGGCATTTTGGGGGCTTTATTTTCTGGGTTTTTTGGGACCTATTTGCATTCAGTACTTTGCATTTTTTGCGAATGTGTTCTTGCTTTTCGCTATACTAGAGATAGTTAAGTCACATTTTCAATAACAGTACTAGGTGAGTTGTTCGTGTGTGAATTTCTTTCTTGTACCATTTGAGAGGTCACTAGATAAGAAGCTCTGTAATATTGACTTAATCATTTTCGACTTCTATATGCATGGAAAGTTTTTTCTGTATAGTAATCACTTGCGTTATATAATTTGGCATGTTCCTTATTACATTGCGCTGTGTTCCTTGAACTGGTGACTGCAGCAGGGTAGGCGGAATGGTAGTAGAAGTTCGGCGACGTGTGCGTGGTGCGCCGTCCCTGCTGCACTCGCCAGCTTCCCAATTGGACTGCTCGGTGTGCCTGGTACATCTCGTTGGGAGTAATGAAACATTTCTTGGCTTGACTTACATGTCTCTTCTATTTTATTAATTGATGCTGATACATACTTTTGCAGTTGAAGTCACAAGGGAAGATTACAAAAATTGCTGAAATAGTAATTTTATACATCATAGATTTTGCACAGGTAAATTACGTGTTTCTTACTGCAATGTATTATTGTGACATTCAACTATTTAGCGTACAGTTAATTGTAAACTTCATGAGCTGAGATTGTAGCTTTTTCATTATTGGCAATCGGCCTCATAATTTAAGGTGACACATGAATCTCTTTTCATGTACCAGATTTTTCACACTAATCTAATAGATGATGGTTCTGCAACTTCTATTTTCAATCGGTTTGATTCATACAATTATCTTAAAGACCAATGGCAGTGGAGTTATCTGACGATTTGATTCATGCAATGAGGATGAATACCAATGGTCGTGGGGTATCTCTCGTATGTTATCTGGAAGAGTAGACTGCAGTGGCGAACTATTAATTTTGTAAAAGTGATTATTATGTCTTGACTCTTAAAATGTTGCTTGTTATAGTTTTCACTTCAAATGTTTCCAGATGAACAACTAAATAGGAAAAAACTTTCAATCTTGATGTGGTTTTTGGTGTGCGAAAATTTATAGGTTGCTTGTTTGTTTGATAAAAATGGGTGTATCCTTCATAAAATAGTTCTTGAATTGTTAGCAGACAATGATTACTATGGTGTCATACTACAACTAAATATATTCAGTTCACCAGTTCAGTACCGTCCTAAAGAAAAGGTAATGTGAACCTATAACATGCATTTATTTTATTTTATTTTATTTCTTACAACATCACTCAACTCTACGATGTTAGGCTAAACGGAAGTAGCATCGGCATTGATGAACATAAGTTAACTTTTTTAGAGATATCTGAATTCTTTGGGGAGTACTGTATTTGGAATTCTTTCAGACATAAGGGGAATAGTGTGTAAGGGTGTCTACTACTAACAGACACTCTTATCTTGAACAACATTTCTGAACTACGGGCGTTGATGCGCTTCTGCATGCCTTCAATTTTCAGGCCCCTCGATAAGTTTTCTACGTTCAAGGAAGCAAGGAATTTGATAGCAATTACGAACCTTAATAACACCGTAGAGGGATTCATCTTTAGCACCAATCGGTATCCCGGGTGAACTTTTTTGTTTTGTTAGAAACAATATTTATGCAACTTGGTGTGAGCACTATATCCCTCATGTGCCATGGGTCTAATGTTTTTCACTAAGCAGACTTCTTGGTTGCTACCATGTGCTTAGTTCCTTCTTGCTTCATGTTATATTATATCTGGGTAGGTGCATGACTGCATGGCAATGAATTAGTACTATTATTCTTCTTCAATGACCCGACTTATGTTTTGAGAACACATCAAACCTGAACATAACTTGTACATTTTTTTGTTCGTTTGTTTGAAGATGATGGTTTAGTTGAAAGTCCTCTCTTTATGACAAGTGGGTATATTTTTAGTGCATCTCTCTATTTTTGACGTCTCCACTCTATAATATTACACAAAATGACGCTTATCCTTTTTATTTTCTGTGGTGCCACTGCTTCGTAGATGTTTCACTTGGAGACAAAATACATGTCATGTTTCAAGGATCATTTTACGTTATCAAATACAGTGCTCCACAAAAAGCTGGACTTCTGGTTTGATCTTCTATTAGTATATTTCAGTAGTATGCTATGCATTCAATTGCTAAACCGATAATTTTATATACTGAATGAAGCCAACTAAACTCTTATCTCAAAGGATATTCTCGGTGAAAGGTCTCAGTTTTCCTTATACTTATTTTTAAGAGTAGGCTGTATTAACATTTATCAGTAAGAAGCCTCAGTGTTACTACAGCATCTATCCATCAAGCTATAGCTTCACAGATGACCTTGCACTATCTAAAATATGTTAATTTTAATGTTTCTATTTATTTATGTAAACTGCAAGTTAACTTATGCGAGCCCCGCAAAAAATAAACCATGATTCTGCTTATGGTTAAGGTGTACGCATTATCGAATATATCAATGTGGTGCAAAACTATGGACTTATCTTTGTTATTTTCTCGCCAGCACTATAATAGGCATGGGATGCTAAAAATGCATTGCAAAAGTTACTCCTGTACATGCCTGGATCCACTGTTATTAGGGAAAATGTATACTGAATAATTGTTCATCAGTAGATGATTAGAGTTGAACCATAGTGTGAACTAAAGTGACCCATTTAACTATGGGAGCAACATTTGGGATTAGAATTATTGTAGTACACTTCATAGCTTCGTTACCAATTTTGTACCTCTTCAAAGTTTAGATCTTCGGAAGTAAATTCTTTATGGCATAAAAGAAATGTTTGGTGAAAATCAACCCGTACAGGGCATGCACGAACATATGTGCTCCTATGTTGAGCTTGATCCGATGGAGCAAAATCTGCCGATTGCCCTTGCTCTTCCTTCCAACCATGTGTTCCTGCAATGTTATTTCCTGCCGATTAACAGTTGCAGATTTGTCTACAAAATGCTTCTGTGTGTCATTAAGGTGAGAATGGACCAACGTTATTGGTTCCTGAGGCAAGACATTCAAAACTGCTCATGTTTTTTCTTTAAATAAGCAGATTGTCAGAGAACTTTGTCGTTTACTTTCAACACGAAATTGTTCTTTTGATATCATATAACGCTTGATATGTTCACAAAAATATTTCCTAAGTTAATATTCCTTTCATTCTCCATAAAACTAACCATTTATCTACTATGACCATCACAGTACTGAGTCCAACTCAAAGTGGACGCTATAGGAGTGGCCCGACTCAACTCAAAGTGTTGAGTCTCGTCTGTGGACCTTAGAGAGGCGTTTTCGTCACGGTTTGGATGAGTCCATTGCATCATGAGTTACTTGTTTGCAAGAGGAGGAGACAACCAGCCATATCTTGTTGGGATATGTTTATGTTAGAGAGGTCTGGTTTGGTGTCATGTCGGAACTGGGCATCACTATTGACATTCCTGCTTTGGATGATTCTCTTGTGTCCTGGTGGTTTCCTGCGCGAGCGCGCTTCAGGAGAAAAGACAGGAGAAGCTTCAACTCTCTGGTTATTTTGGTCATTTGGTGTGCTGGAGACTTTGGAAACAAAGGAATGCTCGTGTGTTTAACAACATCAGCAAACAATACTCTGCTCTTGGCCTGGTAATGCAAGTTTTGGCCGATTGGAACCAATGGATTATAGCTGGAATTGGTGGGAGGGAAGCTTTTGCTAGAGTAGTTCATTGGGATCATTATTGTGTGTGGGCGTGTGTTGTTTCATGGTTGCGTGTGACAACCATTGTGTGTAATGGTGTTGTCAACTCTGTAACAAACTTCTTGCCTTCTATAGAAATATGGTACGCAATTGGGTACTCTGAAAAAATATAGGAGTGACCTGACGGGTTTGTTATGGGATCAGAGGTTAACGGGATCATGAAACACAAGGTCTATGTTTTTAACTGTTATAGAGAATAAAAAAGATATAGCAGAGTTAGTATTCATTTTTATTATGGAGGAAGTTGTTTACACATATTCTGGGTGGTATTTTTTCTAAAGTAGCAGATGCTTTTCTCGATTCTGTTAAACAAAGGGAACAAAATATGTGAATTGTGTAATCACTAAGATCCAAGTCATGAGACGTACAGATCAAAATTTCACTCAGCTTGGAGATAGAAATCTGAAACCTTAAGTCATGTGAACCAAAGTATCTGCTGAATCTATCTACTCTTCGGACCTGGAGCGGGCCTGGAGCATTCCACCGACTAAAGAAGTGAGGTGGAGAGAACTCTTGGCCACCAGGGGAGAATGACGGGACAGACCCGGGTGGCGAAGAGCGGCGGAAGATAGGTCGATGATGGATGTGTGGCTTCTCCATCTCTCTGTGCATGGAAGACCTCCCCGACAAGAGCTGCTGTGAGGTGTTGAATGTTTAAGGCAAATGATCGTGACTATGAGTTTGCACCATGCATTGGCTCCAGTTAAATATGTACATCCAAGGTCACTATGCAGACCAATGTGAAATTGGAGAAGTGTAAGGAAGGGTGGCACTTTAGTTAATTTGTTTTTGTTTTTGTTTTTGTTTAATTTTCAAAGTTGTATACTGTTTATTTTTTCTTTAAGTTTCTTGGGGTCATAAATGTGTTATCTATGTTGTTGTTGGAGAACAATGGCCGACAGACATTTTCATTGCACTATGTGTATCTTCACTCATCTCTTGTGGTAGGAGAACGGTTTAATTTTGTAACTAAAAATAATTCGCACCATCTCTAGCGCCGAGGGCTATTTCACATATTTGCTAATCCTTTGAAAAGGTGTTTAGGCTATGGTAAAGAAAGATGGCATATTTTTGGCCTTAAAAAGAGATGACATATTTTTGAAACTACGGGAATGAAATAGGGAGGGGAGGGAGGATGCATATTTTTAAATTAGGACAATAAGGAGGTCGGAAGCCATAATTTGAATTAGGACAAATTTATTTTTATCCCGTGGCAACGCACGGGCATTTCAACTAGTCTACATGTATTTCTCTCTTTTCTACTTAAGCCTCAAAGTAGTGTTGCTACTGACCAATGCTAAGTTTGCCAAGACCAACTAGAATTACTTAATGATTCCAAAGTGATACCAATACTAACCAACAATATTAATCATATGATAGAAGTTACAAACTAAAATAAGGTGTGCAGAAAGTAAATGATAAAGACTTCTCATTAATATTCCATAACGGCAACTCACACCAAGGGGTACATAGATAATCAACTAAAGGGGAGATACTTCCACACTACAAAATATGATAATGATACGTCTCAAACGTATCTATAATTTCTTATGTTCCATGCTACTTTTATGACAATACTTGAATGTTTTATACACACTTTACATCATTATTATACATTTTCCGGCACTAACCTAGTAACAAGATGCCGAAGCGCCAGTTGTTGTCTCTGTTTTTGGTTTCAGAAATCCTAGTAAGGAAATATTCTAATTGGACGAAATCAACGCCCGTCCTATTTTTCCACGAAGCTTCCAAGACCGAAGGGATAACGAAGTGGCGACGAGGCGCCGCCACCATAGGGCCGAGCGGCCGGGGGCCCGCGCCGCCTATGGTGTGGGCCCCCGCCCCGACCTACCCTTCCGCCTACTTAAAGCCTTCGTCGCGAATACCCCTGTACCGAGAGCCACGATACGGAAAACCTTCCAGACGCCGCCGCCGCCAATCCCATCTCGGGGATTCAGAGATCGCCTCCGGCACCCTACCGGAGAGGGAATCATCACCGGAGGGCTCTACATCATCATGCCCGCCTCCGGATTGATGCGTGAGTAGTTCATCCTTCGACTATGGGTCCATAGCGTAGCTAGATGGTTGTCTTCTCCGCTTGTGTTATCATTGTTTAGATCTTGTGAGCTGCCTAACATGATCAAGATCATCTATTTGTAATGCTACATGTTGTGTTTGATGGGATCCGATGAATCTAGAATACTATGTCAAGTTGATTATCAATCTATCATATATGTGTTGTTTATGTTCTTGCATGCTCTCCGTTGCTAGTAGAGGCTCTGGCCAAGTTGATACTTGTAACTCCAAGAGGGAGTATTTATGCTCGATAGTGGGTTCATGCCTCCATTTAATCTGGGACAGTGACAGAAAGTTCTAAGGTTGTGGATGTGCTGTTGCTACTAGGGATAAAACATCGATGCTTTGTCTAAGGATATTTGTGTTGATTACACTACGCATCATACTTAATGCAATTATCTGTTGTTCACAACTTAATACTGGAGGGGGTGCGGATGCTAACCCGAAGGTGGATTATTTAGGCATAGATGCATGCTGGATAGCGGTCTATGTACTTTGTCGTAATGCCCCGATTAAATCTCATAGTAATCATCATTGATATGTATTGAATCTTGATTTGTCAATTGCCCATCTGTAATTTGTTCACCCAGATGTTAGTTATCTTATTGGAGAGACACCACTAGTGAACTGTGGACCCGGTCCATTCTTTTACATCTGAATACATTCTACTGCAATTATTGTTCTTACTGTTATTTGCAAACAAACACCATCTTCCATTCGATACGCTTAATCCTTTGTTTTCAGCAAGCCGGTGAGATTGACAACCTCATTACGTTGGGGCAAAGTATCTTGATTGTGTTGTGCGGGTTCCACGTTGGCGCCGGTTTCAGGTGTTGCGCCGCACTACACTCCTCCACCAACAACCTTCACGTGCTTCTTGGCTCTACTGGTTCGATAACCTTGGTTTCTTTCGAGGGAAAACTTGCTGCTGTGCGCATCACACCTTCCTCTTGGGGTTCCCAACGGACGTGTACATCTACCCGCATCAAGCACTTTTTCTGGCGCCGTTGCCGGGGAACTGAAGAAAAGTTACACCACAAAGATTTCTATCTCCCACGTCAACTGCACACCAGAGCTCTTTTTCGGCGCCGTTGGGAGATCAAGACATCTTGCAAGGGAGTCTCCACATCCAATCTCTTTACTTTGTTTTTGTCTTGCTTTACTTTACTTTATTTACTGTCTTGTTTGCTTCATATCTAAAAACACAAAAAAAAGTTACTTTACTTTCTGTATTATTTACTAGCTCTATATCAAAACACAAAAAAAATAGTTACTTGTCTTTACTTTATTCTATTTGCCTAGTTTACTTTTATTACTGTTACAATGGGTACTCTTGAAAATACTAAGTTGTGTGATTTCACTAGCACAAATAATAATGATTTTATAAGTACTCCTATTGCTCCACCTGCTACTACAGCAGAATTCTATGAAATTAAACCTGCTTTACTTAATCTTGTTATGAGAGAGCAATTTTCTGGTGTTAGTGATGATGCTGCTGCCCATCTTAATAATTTTGTTGAACTTTGTGAAATGCAAAAGTATAAGGATATAAATGGTGATATTATAAAACTGAAATTGTTTCCTTTCTCATTAAGAGGAAGAGCTAAAGATTGGTTGCTTTCTTGCCTAAGAATAGTATTGATTCATGGACTAAATGTAAAGATGCTTTTATTGGTAAATATTATCCTCCAGCTAAGATTATATCTTTGAGAAGTAGCATTATGAATTTTAAATAATTTGATAATGAACATGTTGCTCAAGCATGGGAGAGAATGAAATCTTTGGTAAAGAATTGCCCTACCCATGGACTGACTACTTGGATGATCATCCAAACCTTTTATGCAGGATTGAATTTTTCCTCGAGGAACCTATTGGATTCAGCTGCTGGAGGTACTTTTATGTCCATCACCTTGGGCGCCGCGACTAAACTACTTTATGATATGATGATCAATTACTCAATGGCACACTAAAAGAACTCCTCAAGGTAAGAAGGTAAATTCTGTTGAAGAAACCTCTTCTTTGGGTGATAAGATTGATGCTATTATGTCTATGCTTGCAAATGGTAGATCTCATATTGATCCTAATAATGTTCCTTTAGCTTCATTGGTTGCTCAAGAAGAAAATGTTGATGTGAATTTCATTAAGAGTAATAATTTCAACAACAATGCTTATAGGAATAATTATGGTAACAACAACTATAGGCCATATCCTTTTAATAATGGTAGTGGTTATGGTAATTCTTATGGTAGATCTGTTTTGCCTAATGAGGAAAAGATATTGGAAATTGAAAGAACTACTACTAAGAGCTCTATGCAATCGCAATATGAGCAAAATCAATTGTTTACTAAAACTATGAATGAACAATCTGCCTTGTTGAAAAATATAGGAAATCAACTTGAAAATTTGAATGTGAAAATTTCTGGGTTACAAACTAAACTTACAAATGCTGAAAATCGAATCTCATATATGTCTGAATCACAATCTTCTTTAATTAATAAAATGGCTGCTAAACCTAAGGATAATGATACAAAATTTTCTGCTACATCAAATGCCATCCAAGTTCGAATTAATGATAATATTAGAATGTTGGCTGAATTGCATGCTAGGTGGGATAGAGAAGAAAAAGAAAAACTTGCTAAAGAAAATAATGTAGCTAAAGTATGGACTATTACCACCACTAGTAATATTGATTCTTCACATGTTGCTACACCTCCTACTATCAATGGTAAAATAATTGGTGTTGGCAATGTTTCTACTCCTAATACAAAGCGTGCAAAATTGCCTGAAACTGCTGAAACTGCTTCTGATAAAACTGCTGAAATTTTTCAAAATATTGGTAACAATGATTTCATTGTTGTAGAACATAATGGTTTAGATTTTGATGATTGTCATATTACTGAAGTTATAAAGTTCTTACAAAAACTTGCTAGAAGTCCCAATGCTAGTGCTATAAATTTAGCCTTTACAAAACATATTACAAATGATCTCATTAAAGCTAGGGAAGAGAAATTAAAACTTGAAGCTTCTATTCCTAGGAAGTTAGAATATGGTTGGGAGCCCATCATTAAGATGAAATTCAATGATTTTAAATGTAATGTTTTATGTGATCTTGGTGCAAGTATTTCTGTTATGCCTAAGAAAATTTATGATATGCTTGACTTGCCACCATTGAAGAATTGTTATTTAGATGTTAATCTTGCTGATAATGTTAAAAAGAAACCTTTGAGGAAGATTGATAATGTTCGCATTACGGTTAACAATAACCTTGTCCCGTTGATTTTGTTGTCTTCGATATTGAATGCAATGCATCTTGTCCTATTGTGTTGGGAAGACCTTTTCTTCGAACTGTTGGTGTTGTTATTGATATGAAGGAAGTTAATATTAAGTATCAATTCTTTCTCAAGAAAGGTATGGAACACTTCCCTAGAAAGAGAATGAAGTTGCCTTTTGATTCTATTATTAGAACAAGTTATGATGTTGATGCTTCTTCTCTTGATGTTACTTGATTTGCACTTTCTGCACCTAGCTGAAAGGCGTTAAAGAAAAGCACTTCTTGGGAGATAACCCATGTTTTATTTTATTAATGTATTGTTGAGTCTTGGAAGTTGTTTACTACTGTAGCAACCTCTCCTTATCATGTTTTTGTGCCAAGTAAAGTCTCTATGGTAAAGTTGATGCTAGATTTGGATTACTGCGCAGAAACAGCATTGCTGTCTTCGTCAGAACTCTCTGTAAAAAAATCAAAAAATCTGCAAATTTACGCGCGTGATCCTCGATATGTACGCAACTTTCACTAGTTTTGAGTTTTTCCGTTTGAGCAAGTTAAGTGCCCCTGCAAAATTCGTATTTACGGACTGTCTGTTTTGACAGATTCTGCCTTTTATTTCGCATTGCCGCTTTTGCTATGTTGAATGGGTTTCTTTGTTCCATTAACTTTCAAAAGCTTTGTGCAATGTCCAGAAGTGTTAAGAATGATTGTGTCACCTCTGAATATGTGAATTTTTTATTATGCACTAACCCTCTAATGAGTTTTCTTGAAGTTTGGCGTGGAGGAAGTTTTCAAGGGTCAAGAGAAGAGGATGATATACTATGATCAAGAAGAGTGAAAGGTCTAAGCTTGGGGATGCCCCAGTGGTTCATCCCTGCATATCTTAAGAAGACTCAAGCATCTAAACTTGGGATGCCAAGGCATCCCCTTCTTCATCGACAACTTATCAGTCACTTCTAGTGAAACTATATTTTTATTCCATCACATCTTATGTTCTTTACTTGGAGCGTCGGTTTGCTTTTATTTTTGTTTTGGTTTGAATAAAGTTGGTTCCCACTGATACGTCTCCGACGTATCGATAATTTCTTATGTTCCATGCTACTTTATTGATGATACCTACATGTTTTATACACATTATATGTCATATTTATGCGTTTCCAACTAACCTATTGACGAGATGCCGAAGTGTCGGTTGCTTTTGGTTTCTAAATCCTAGTAACAAAATATTCTCGGAATCGACGAAATCAACGCCCAGGTTCCTATTTTTCCGAACCATCCAACACCCGAGAGCCGCCAGGGAAGCTCTGGGCCCCACACCACACCCGCGGCCAGAGGGGCCGCGCCGCCCTATGGTGTGGTGGCCCCAGCCCCTCCGAGGCTGCCCTTCCGCCTATTTAAAGCCTCCGTCGCGAAACCCTATTACGTTGGACGAAACCCACAAACCTTCCAGCCGCCGCCATCGCGGGCCAAGATCTGGGGACAAGAGTCTCTGTTCCGGCACCTGCCGGAGCGGGGAAGTGCCCCGAAAGGCTTCTCCATCGACACCGCGCCATCTCCACCGCCATCTTCATCACCGCTGTTGCTCCCATGAAGAGGAGTAGTTCTCCATCGAGGCTCGGGGCTGTACCGGTAGCTATGTGGTTCATCTCTCTCCTATGTACTTCAATACAATAATCTCATGAGCTGCCTTACATGATTGAGATTCATATGATGATGCTTGTAATCTAGATGTCATTGTGCTAGTCAAGTGAGTTTTACTTATGTGATCTCCGGAGACTCCTTGTCCCACGTGTGTAAAGGTGACAGTGTGTGCACCGTGTGGGTCTCTTAGGCTATATTTCACAAAATACTTATTCACTGTTATGAATGGCATAGTGAAGTGCTTATTTATATCTCTTTATGATTGCAATGTGTTTTGTATCACAATTTATCTATGTGCTACTCTAGTGATGTTATTAAAGTAGTTTTATTCCTCCTACACGGTGTAATGGTGACAGTGTGTGCACCGTGTTAGTACTTGGCGTAGGCTATGATTATGATCTCTTGTAGATTATGAAGTTAACTATTACTATGATGGTATTGATGTGATCTATTCCTCCTAACTGGTGTGAAGGTGACAGTGTGCATGCTATGTTAGTACTTGGTTTAGTCGTGTCGATCTTTCATGCACTCTAAGGTTATTTAAATATGAACATTTAATTGTGGAGCTTGTTAACTCCGGCATTGAGGGTTCGTGTAATCCTACGCAATGTGTTCATCATCCAACAAGAGAGTGTAGAGTATGCATTTATCTATTGTTATGTGATCAAAGTTGAGAGTGTCCACTAGTGAAAGTCTAATCCCTAGGCCTTGTTCCTAAAATCGCTATCGCTGCTTGTTTCTTGTTTTACTCGTTACTACTGCTGCTTACTACTGCTTGTTTACTTCCTACAATATTACTACCATCAACGCACGCCAGAAGCTATTTTCTGGCGCCGTACTACTGCTCATATTCATTCATACCACTTGTATTTCACTATCTCTTCGCCGAACTAGTGCACCTATTAGGTGTGTTGGGGACACAAGAGACTTCTTGCTTTGTGGTTGCAGGGTTGCATGAGAGGGATATCTTTGACCTCTTCCTCCCGAGTTCGATAAACCTTGGGTAATCCACTTAAGGGAAACTTGCTGTGTTCTACAAACCTCTGCTCTTGGAGGCCCAATACTGTACAAGAATAGAAGCACCCGTAGACATCAAGCACTTTTCTCGCGTTGTCGGAGGAAAGGTAAAAGGTACTCACACTCCGGATCTCGGCTACTAAGCTATTCTTCGGCGCCGTTGTAAGTACTCAAGCTATTTCCTTTAGACTCGCAATTGCGACATTTGGTTTCTTGTTTACACTAGTTAGGCATAATGGAAAACAATGAGCTTCTTATTCTATTTCCTGATTTAAGACATGGATGGTTTGATGCGAAAATTAAAAAACCCATGGAACATATTAATATGAATGCTTTGAACACTATTGTTGCTAATGCTATGGAAAATTCTAAGCTTGGGGAAGCTGGCTTTGATGAGCATGATATTTTTAGTCCCCCAAGCATTGAGGCGAAAATTTACTTTGATGGTACTATGCCTCCTATATTTGATGATGAGAATAATAATGATAGCTACTTTGTTGAATTTGCTCCCACTACAACTAATAAAATTGAGTATGCCTATGTGGAGAGTAATAATTTTATGCATGAGACTCATGATAAGAATGCTTTATGTGATAGTTATATTGTTGAGTTTGCTCATGATGCTACTGAAAGTTATTATGAGAGAGGAAAATATGGTTGTAAAAATTTTCATGTTACTAAAACACCTCTCTATGTGCTGAAATTTTTGAAGCTACACTTGTTTTATCTTCCTATGCTTGTTACTTTGCTCTTCATGAACTTGTTTATTTACAAGATTCCTATGCATAGGAAGCATGTTAGACTTAAATGTGTTTTGAATTTGCCTCTTGATGCTCTCTTTTGCTTCAACTTCTATTTCTTGCGAGTGCATCATTAAAACTGCTGAGCCCATCTTAATGGCTATAAAGAAATAACTTCTTGGGAGATAACCCATGTGTTTATTTTGCTACAGTACCTTTGTTTTATAGTTGTGTCTTGGAAGTTGTTACTACTGTAGCAACCTCTCCTTATCTTATTTTTATTGCATTGTTGTGCCAAGTAAAGTCTTTGATAGAAAGGTTGATACTAGATTTGGATTACTGCGCAGAAACAGATTTCTTGCTGTCACGAATCTGGAATTCTCTGTAGGTAACTCAGAAAATTATGCCAATTTACGTGAGTGATCCTCAGATATGTACGCAACTTTCATTAGTTTTGAGTTTTTCCATTTGAGCAAGTCTGGTGCCATTTTAAAATTCGTCTTTACGGACTGTTCTGTTTTTGACAGATTCTGCCTTTTATTTCGCATTGCCGCTTTTGTTAAGTTGAATGAGTTTCTTTGTTCCATCACTAGTGGAAACATGGCCTTTTGCACCGGTTTTTAAAGGCCATATGCACCGGATGGGCAACCGGTGCAAACCATCCGGTGCAAAAGGCCCCCCTTTGCACCAGGCTTACGAACCGGTGCTAAAGGGTCTCCACGTGGGTGTGGGCGCTCGGCTTTTCGTAATACGAACCGGTGCAAAAAGCCGCGCAGCATTTTAGTGCCCTTCCCTGCCAGCGTACTCGCCGCAGGGAATTGCACTAAACGCTGCCGCGGCAGACTCTGCCCCATTCGAAACACGGTATAATATTAATAATGCACAATTCAAATATATATATATATAGGAAACCATTATATTACATATATCGATCAAAGTGACACACGTTCATGCATATATATATGTCTACATCAACTTTGATACTGGATGTCGGCCACATAGTGTTCTCCGTCTGGAGCTAAGACTTGCTCAACTAAGAATCCCGCCAGCTCTTCTTGAATTGCTCGTACACGCTCGGTTGCTAGAAGACCGTCCCGCAACCGTTCGATCTAATCATTTGAAAAAGGTACGGTGGTCAATATATATGTGTGTGTATGTGAATGAAACAGAAGGTGATAAAATAAAGCCATGAATGTTGTTTACTTACATCAAGTTGTTCCAAAATGTCCCTCTTATGGTGGGTATTCTGGCGGATGAACTCGCAAACGTAATACCCGCATAAATTATTCCCGTCCTCCTGCCTCAAGCACTTTACGAGAACAAAATTCAATCAAAATAATATATATATATAATCAAGGATGATAATAATGGTATTGAAACTAGAATCATCAAAGAGATGCACGGCGTAGCCAGTATTACTTACCGGTACTTGTTTTATTCGAAGTTCTTTATTCTTTAAACCCGGAGACTTGTTGGTGAACCGTTTCCAAGCCTTGAGGAGGATATCAGCCATGTCCCCCCACGCCTCAAGGGGTTTACTCTTCGAGTCCATGACTTCTACTATCCCGGTGTCGGGTTCAATGACTAGCAGGATATAGTGAAACCTGCGGACACACATATATATGCATAACTCATCAATTACACTTAACACATGGAGTAAGCGAAAAAGATTTAATGTGTGAAGACAGTAACACTCACGAGAAGTTGTAAGGAAATAGTATTGCCCTTTTGTATGAGTTTTTCCTTAAGACATATACCAAGTTATTCTCTGTGTCCTTGGGAGAGTTGTGGACAGTATACCCATTCACGGTATATGGGTCAACGAACCCAAGATCATAGATTTGCCCCTTGCGGCATTCGCGGATCTTCATTCTGCATAATACAATGAGAGTATGGTTATATGCATGCAATGGACGAGCCGCGGTAGAGACTTAATTACATAAATAATACTTACAGACAGTAGGCACTCAGCAGAGATTTGTCGAGGGCGTCTTGGTTGAATAACTGAAATAATTCACAAAATTCGATGTTCATCACGTCATTTCGCCCGTAGTGCTCATCTGTGATTGCCACCATGATCCAGTTCTTACCATCCTTACATTTTTCCATGTACCAATTATGCAGTCTTCGCAGTTGCGTTGATAGATTAGGCAACTCCTCAGCTCTGACAAGAGGTTGCCCGTACTTGTACTGGTATGCTATTTGGACATCATCACCCGTACTTGTACTCAGGAATTCTGCATCGATGCGGCTTAAGTACTCAGGAATACTCATACCGACCGCATCTGCCTCATCTTTGTATAGTCTTACCATCTCCGGATCAAAGCACGCTGTGACATCGGGATACACTTGGAGCGGGGGGCACGAGTTTTTCTGGTTTCCAAGCTGGGGAACTGGTTTCCCGTCTACCTTACTTTTTTCCCACCGATCTCTTGCTAACACATTTGACTTGCGAATAGACCGGTCATAGTTCGATGAAAGACTTGGCTCAGGTTGATGAAGGCTCTTCAGCAGTTTCAACTTCTTTTCCAGAGATATAGCTGGCTCCGGCTCAAGCTGGGGCTTTTTCAATTTCAACATTTGTTGCTTGTGTTGTTCAGCTACGATCTTGGCATTTTCCTCAACTGTATAGTCATAAGGTCTCTTGGGAGGAACCTTAGGCACTCTTGGGAGGGGCTCTTGTTTGCGTCTCGGTGATCTGTTACGACTCAGCTGTGTCGTAGCGGACCGCCTAATTTTGCTCTTAGACTTGGGCTGCGGCGGCGGAGAAGGCTCACGCGGCGGCGGAGAAGGCTCACGCGGCGGCGGAGAAGGCTCACGCGTCGGCGGGGAAGGCTCGCCGGCGGGGAAGGCTCACGCGCCGGCGGGAAGGCTCACGCACTGGAGACGGCTGCATCGGTGGAGAATGCTGCCTCGGTGGAGACCTTGTTGGCGCCTTCCAACCCGGAATCACAATGAATTCTTTCGCCATAGAACTGTAGTGTTCTTGGCTTCTCCCAGCTCTAGCAAATCCCCTTCACCGGCTGGGTGGTCAAGCCTCAGCGGCCCATACCCATCCATAACTTGATCCACCCCGGCAACAGCGTAGCCAGGTGGAACCGGCTTGAAGTGGTATCTTTGATCGGTATGGCGGTAAGACATAGCCGACCGCCGCCTTGAGCGTTAAGTAGCCCATCGTTTGGAAATGTAGCTCACAAGGTGTAGACTCTGTGATAAAGTCCACAGGGTAGAGATCAAGATCCATCTGCGGTTCCACAGGGGAGGGAGGAGCCATCTGCATCATCACCAGGCAGCTCCGTGGAAGCCACGCTGCTTTTCCGCTGAGATCCCTGGCCGGTAGCATCGAATGCAACTTCTTCTATCTGCGGATTAGGTTGAGGTTGGGTGACTGTGACTGAGCCTGACATTATCATCCTCACTTGCTCCTCTAGCTTAGCAACGCGTTCGTGAACCACATCCTTTTGCCTCTGACGGCTTCTATCGGGATATTTCTTCGTTTCTGCAGGAAACCCAATACACCACGGCTTGCCACCTGATGTGGTTCGTGTTCGTCCTGAGTGTTCAGGATTCCCAAGGGCGCGTGTGAGCTGGTCCTTCTCTCTTTCGGGACGGAACTTCCCCTCTTCAACTTCCTTTGCAACATTTCTAAAGGCTTCGATGGGAAGTGGGTTTTCCTTATGTCTTTGTGTATATATGCATAACCCTTGTGCGTCCAACGTGCCCCCATGCGCGTAAAACCAATCCCTTGACCGCTGGTTCCATTTCAGTACCTCTGGCTGGATCCCCTTTTTAATTAGCTCGTTCTCCCATTTCTCCCACTTAGGTCTGCCAGCATTGTAGCCTCCTCGCCCCATGGTATGGAAGTACATCTTATTAGAAGCATTTTTCGTATTGGTGTCAGACCTTTTCTTTGCCTTGTCCGATTTCTTTAACTTCACAAATTCCTCCCAGTGGTCTTTTATCTTCTCATAGGGGCCTTTGAAATCAGGAGTCTTCCTTTTCTTGACAAAGAAGCTGTCCAATTTCTTCTTGTAGTCGTTGAACTGTACTGCCATCTTCTTAAGAGCCCACTTCTTAACTCTTCGCTGTACGCTATTCAGCTCGGGATCCTCAGGGTCTGGCCTGTCATTCTCACTATCAGAGTCAGTTGGCTCCGGAAAGATGAAATTTTTCAGCAGATTCCTAAACATCACACTTTTTAATCTCGTGTCGACATAAGTAACTCCTTCGCCCCCTTTACAGGTTTCTTCCATTCTTGAGTGGTGATCGGGACGGTGTCCCTAACAATAACTCCACATTGACTTACAAACTTTTTTGCGAACTTCTTGGGAGAAATCGGTTCGCCATCTATCGCGATTTCCGTGATGGTGCACCTTTCATGGTCTTCCATCTTTCTGGCCGCGCCTCGTTTAGTTCTGCCAGTAGAGTTTGTTGATCGGGAGGTCTAAAAGAAGAAACAACGTTAATACATGTATATGCACAAATCTGGAGGCTTGGTTAATTAATATTTATACACCTCGGCGGCGTCGTGAGCTTCTCCCTCGCAGTCGTCACCTTCTCCCTCACCGGAGCCGTCTCCACGGTTGTCTTGCTCATCTTCCTCACCGGAGGCGTCTCCACGGGTTCGCTCGTCTCCCTCGCCGGATTGGTTTAGGTAAAAAGAGGTGATATCCTCATCATCACGGATAATCTCCTCGACCATGTATTCTTTTTCTAGGTCTCGTTCCATAGTTTCTGCAAAGACTTACAAGTTATTCTAACCAAGATAATGATATAAATAAATGATCAAATATTAGAGTTACACATATATATAAGTGCAAATAAAGGATAATGCTGAATACATAATCAAAGATCTGAGTTACACATATAGCTCGATCGGTCCCTAATACATCACACTACAAGCTCTCAACGGCGCCGACCGGGTCCCGAGCCGCGCCGGGTGAACACCCAAAGCCACGGAACAGTAACGGGAGCATAGCTAACATGAGATCCCTGCATAACTGACCATCCGGTCCTATACATGGTGTCTAACGCATACATGTAACGGCGAACATGCTCATCCTCCGCTGCAATGCGCTGAGCTACCACCGGGCCGGCTCCCTCTGAAACGAACGTGGCCCATAAGACCTCCACCAGAGAATATCCGGGTCGACGACGGGACCCGGATTCCGCACCAAGGTGCGCGCCGGAAGATAACACCTCCCAGTGCCACCCCGCGGAGCCCAGTCCCGAACTTCCCCCAACTGCCGCAACTCCTCTAAAATTGTCCTAGCTCCAGGACGCGGCGGGCGCGGCATCGTATGCAAACTAATATTGAATTTGAATAAATTACTTATGAATATATATATATCTTAGTAACAAATACTACTATTTTTAAATTTGTCTAACATATATTTTGTCTAACATATATTTTCTAACTACAATTTTCTAACATTTTAATCTAACATATTATAAATTCTAAATTCTAAATTTCTAAATTTCACTACTATTTTTAAGATTCTAAGATTTATCTAACATATTCTAAATTCTAAATTTCTATATTTCACTACAATTTTGTAACATTTTTATCTAACATATTCTATATTCTAAATTCTAACAAATATTTTCTAACTACAATTTGTCTAACATATATTTTCTAACTACAATTTTCTAACTACAATTTTCTATATCTTAGTAAAAAAATTTGTCTAACATATATTTTCTAACTACAATTTTCTAACATTTTTATCTAACATATTATAAATTCTATATTCTAAATTCTAACAAATATTTTCTAACTACAATTTTCTAAATAGATCTAACTAAAATTTATCTAACTTATATTTCTAAATTTAACTACTAAATTTTCTAACTAATTAAAACAAAAAAAGAAAAAAAAGGAAAAGACGGCCGGGGCTCACCTCTAGCCGCGGCTGCCGGCCGGAGCGGGGCGGCGGTTGGCGGCGCGGGCGGGGGCGGCGGCGCGGCGGGCGGCTGCGCAGCGGTGGCGGCGCGCCGGGCGCAGCGGGCATGGGCATGCAAAGCCGGGGCCCCGCGGGCCGAGGAGCGAGGAGCGGCGGCGCGCGGCGGCGGGGGAGGCGGCGGCGCGGTCGGCGGCGGCGGGCGGCGGAGGCGCGCCGCGGCGACGGGCGCGGGCGGGGGAATTTTGGCAGAGTTTCGCCTCTAATTTGGTCCTCGCGCGAATGGAGAAGAAAGGGCGCGCGAATGGAATTTATGCACAGGGCCTTTTGCACCGGTTGTTGGCTCGAACCGGTGCAAAAGACCCTTTTGCACCGGTTCGAGCCAACAACCGGTGCAAAAGGCCCCTTTTTTCACTGCCTTTTGTATTTTCCCGCCATTTATTTTTCGTGTTTCGCGTGGGATAGGTTCCCGCCACGACGCGCGCGTGGTAGGTTCCCGTCAAACGACGCCGCGCGGGATATTTTCCCGCCACGACGCGAGGTATATTTTCCCGCCACGACGCAAGCGGCGCGCGGTATATTTTCCCGCCACGACGCAAGCGGCGCGCGATATTTTCCCGCCACGGCGCCGCGCGGGATATTTTCCCTCTATAAATAGTACGTCCCCGTCTCTCCCACTTCGATCATCACCAAACCCTAGGCCATTGCACAATGCCCCCAAAGCCGCACCCGCCGCCGGTGGAGGTGGACCCGCAGCTCGCGGAGATAGAGGAGTGGGAGGAGCTGCAGCGGCAGGAGGCGGCAGCAAGGAGGGCAGCAGAGGATGAGGTGGACCCGCAACTTGCAGAGATAGAGGAGTGGGAGGAGGCGGCGCTAGCGGCTACCATAGAAGCATAGTCGAACATGGTGACCCGGCCAACAAGTACAATTGATCATCAATGGCGTTGTTATTCATGAGATGTGTTCGGAGCCAACCGCCGAATGTCTGCATATGTTTATGTGTAATCCAGTCTTCAGACTGCCCCGGATATTCGGAGCGTACAATATTCTTGTGATCAGTGATATACGGGGCCACCAAGGTGCTTGAGTGAAAGAAATGCCGTCCCTACATATCATTGATTTCCTTCCTAGCGTGCCTTTTCCACTTAGTCGCCCCTCATGTCGCGATTCAAGAACACCAATCGACTTAAGGTCGGGAATAAAGTCAACACAGAACTCGATGACCTCCTCTGTTCCATAGCCCTTGGAGATGCTTCCTTCCCTAGCACGGTTATGAACATATTTCTTTAAGACCCCCATGAACCTCTCGAAGGGGAACATATTGTGTAGAAAGACAGGACCGAGGATGGCAATCTCTTCGACAAGGTGAACCAGGAGATGTGTCATAATATTGAAGAAAGATGGTGGAAACACCAACTCAAAGCTAACAAGACATTGCACCACATCCTTCTGTAACCTTGGAAGACTAGCTGGATCGATTACCTTCTGAGATATTGCATTAAGGAATGCACATAGCTTCACAATGGGTATTCGAACATTTTCCGGCAGAAGCCCCCTCAGCAACCGGAAGCACTGCTATAATAATGTGGCATCATGCGACTTCAGGTTTTGGAATTTTTTCTCCGCCATATTTATAATTCCCTTTATATTTGATGAGAATCCACGGCACCTTGATACTGTAAAGGACTTCAAAAAAGATTTCCTTCTCTGCTTTGGTAAGAGCGTAGCTGCCAGGACTTAAGCGACTCCCTGTATCCGTCTTGTAATCCTGTTCTTGCTTGTTCTTTGGGACTTTCATACGATACTGGTCCTCCCTTGCTTCTGGTGTATCTTTTGTCTGCCCATACACGCCTAAGAAGCCTAGCAGGTTCACGCAAAGATTCTTCGTCACATGCATCACGTCGATTGAAGAGCGGACCTCTAGGACTTTCCAATAGGGTAGATCCCAAAATATAGATTTTTTCTTCCACATGGGTGCGTGTCCGGTAACAACCTCTTTGGGAACAGATTTTTTTTTGAAGCCTTTTTTTTGGAACAGATTGGCCGCCAGGACCCTTTCCAAATATTACTTTTATGTCCTTGACCATATCAAGTAAAGCATCACCGTACGGAGTTCAGGCTTCTCCCGGTGATCTGCCTCACCTCCGAAATGATTGCCTTTCTTTCTGACGGGGTGCCTCTTTGGAAGAAATCGACGATGCCCCAGGTACACAACCTTCTTACATTTCTTCAAATAAGCACCTTCGGTCTCATCTAAGCAGTGCGTGCATGCATTGTATCCCTTGTTTGTCTGTCCTGAAAGGTTACTAAGAGCAGGCCAATCATTGATGGTCACGAAAAGCAACGCTCGTAGGTTGAATGCCTCCTGTTTGTACTCATCCCATGCAAGAACACCTGGTTTGCTCCACAACTGTAAGAGTTCTTCAAATAATGGCCGTAGGTAAACATCAATGTCGTTGCCGGGTTGCTTTGGGCCTTGGATGAGCACTGGCATCATAATGAACTTCCGCTTCATGCACAACCAAGGCGGAAGGTTATAGATACATAGAGTTACAAGCCAGGTGCTATGACTGCAGCTCTGCTCCCCAAAAGGATTCATTCCATCTGTACTTAGACCAAACCTTAAGTTCCTCGCGTCATCTGCAAAGTCCGGGAACTCTCTATCGATTTTCCTCCACTGCGACCCATCAGCGGGGTGTCTCAGCATCTCGTCTTTCTTACGGTCTTCTTTGTGCCATCGCAACAACCTGGCATGCTCTTTATTTCTGAATAGACGTTTCAACCGTAGTATTATAGGAGCATACCACATAACCTTGGCAGAAACCCTCTTCCTAGGGGCTCGCCCTCAACATCACCAGGGTCATCTCGCTTGATCTTATACCGTAGTGCATTGCATACCGGACATTTTTCCAAATTTTCGTACTCATGGCGGTAGAGGATGCAGTCATTAATGCATGCATGTATCTTCGCACCTCTAATCCTAGAGGGCAGAGAACCTTCTTTGCTTCGTACGTACGTCAGGCAATTCGTTATCCTTTGGAAACCTCCTCTTCATTATTTTCAGTAACTTCTCAAATGGCTTGTCACATATACCAGCTCTGCCTTCCATTGCAGCAACTCCAGTGTGGCACCGAGCTTTGTGTTGCCATCTTCGCAATTTGGGTATAACTTCTTTTGTGATCATCTAACATGCCCTTTAACTTTCGCTTCTCGTTTTCAGTTTCTGCATCTCTGTGTGCATCAGCGATGGCCCGACGAAGATCATCATCAACATCTCTGATGCCTCTTCATCTTGATCACCTCCACCTGCCTCCTCATCTTCATCATGCCCTGTTGCAGTATCACCGTAGTTAGGGTACATATCATCATCCTCTTCTTCTTCGTCGTCGTTTTCCATCATAACCCCTCTTTCTCCATGCTTGGTCCAACAATTATAGCTGGGCATGAAACCTTTCCAAAGCAGGTGGGAGTGAATGACTTGCCATTCAGGGTATTGCTTTAAGTTCCGGCAATCAACACATGGACAACATATATAACCATCCGCCTGTGGGTTTTCCTCAGCACACGGAAAAATTCTTTCAGGCCCGAAGTGAACTCAGACGTCGGTCAACGTACATCCATTGCCGCCGGTTCATCTACATCAAATAATTAAGTTTATCAAAAAACCATTACAAAACATCACAATATATATATATATAGTGGATATTAGCACCGTACAAATGAAAGGATAAAGTTGTTTAACCTTGATTGAGGAGGGAAAGAAATTAAGAGGAGAAAGCTTAAGTGTCGCTCCGGCACCTCATCTCATTTTTGTTTTGTGTAAAATCAAGCGGCATCATTCTCTCATACATAGCACCTTGTGTGCATGCCAAAGAAATGCAAGGTAGCACTCAACACACACACCTTTCTCCTAGAAAAAGTGAAGTTGTGAATTGGCTAGTTGGAGGTGAGCTGATATAAGGGCTGGGGACCTTTTGCACCGGTTCGTGTTACAAACCGGTGCAAATGAGCTATCTTTTGCACCGGTTTGTAACACGAACCGGTGCAAAAGGGTCCTCGGCTGACACGTGCCTGGCGACAAACCTTTTGCACCGGTTTGTGTTACCAACCGGCAAAAGATATCTCATTTGCACCGGTTGGTAACACAAACCGGTGCAAAAGGTCCCTCGGCCGGCTGCTCCCCACGAACCGGTGCTAATGACCCCTTTAGCACCGGTTCGTGCCAACTCCGGTGCAAAAGCCATTTGGGGCAAAAAACCAAAGCCCTTGTTTCTACTAGTGCATTAAGTAGTGCAATGTCCAAGTGTTAAGAATGATTGTGTCACCTCCGAACATGTGAATTTTTGATTATGCACTAACCCTCTAATGAGTTTGCTTGAAGTTTGGTGTGAAGGAAGTTTTCAAGGGTCAAGAGAGGAGTATGATATACTATGATCAAGAGGAGTGAAAGCTCTAAGCTGGGGATGCCCCCGTGGTTCATCCCTGCATATTTTAAGAAGACTCAAGCGTCTAAGCTTGGGGATGCCCAAGGCATCCCCTTCTTCATCGACAATTTATCAGGTTTCTTCTCTTGAAACTATATTTTTATTCGGTCACATCTTATGTACTTTACATGGAGCGTCTGTGTGTGCTTTTATTTTTGTTTTGTTATCTTAGTTCTCTGAATAAGTTCATCCTTGTGTGGGAGAGAGACACGCTCCGCTGGTTCGTATGAACACATGTGTTCTTAGCTCATAATATTCATGGCGAAGTTTCCTCTTCGTTAAATTGTTATATGGTTGGAATTGGAAAAATGCTACATGTAGTAATTGGTAAAATGTCTTGGATAATGTGATACTTGGCAATTGTTGTGCTCATGTTTAAGCTCTTGCATCATATACTTTGCACCCATTAATGAAGAAATACATAGAGCTTGCTAAAATTTGATTTGCATATTTGGTCTCTCTAAGGTCTAGATAATATCTAGTATTGAGTTTTGAACAACAAGGAAGACGGTGTAGAGTCTTATAATATTTACAATATGTCTTTTATGTGAGTTTTGCTGCACCGGTTCATCCTTGAGTTTGCTTCAAATAACCTTGCTAGCCTAAACCTTGTATCGAGAGGGAATACTTCTCATGCATCCATAATCCTTGAGCCAATATTCATGCCATTTGTGTCCACCATACCTACCTACTACATGGTATTTCTCCGCCATTCCAAAGTAAATTGCTTGAGTGCTACCTTTAAACAATTTAAAATTTATCACCTCTGATTTGTGTCAATGTTCTATAGCTCATGAGGAAGTATGTGGTGTTTATCTTTCAATCTTGTTGGGCAACTTTCACCAATGCACTAGTGGCTTCATCCGCTTATCCAAAATTTTGCAAAAAGAGCTGGCAATGGGATTCCCAGTCCCAAATTAATTAACAAAAATAGACACTCCTCCATGGTATGTGATTGTTGGACGCACCCGAAGGATTCGGTTAGCCATGGCTTGAGAAAGCAAAGGTGGGGAGGAGTGTCATCATAATAAAACTAAAATAAAAAGGCACTCCTTCATGGTATGAGATTGTTGGCAACCCGAGGATTCGGTTAGCCATGGTTTGTGAAAGAAAGGTTGGAAGGAGTGCCACCCAAAAATAAATAAAATGGGAGCCGCTCTTTGAAGGTTTGTCTGCAAGGGGGTTAGAGTACCCACTACCATTCGTTGACAACAACAAACACCTCTCAAAACTTTACTTTTATGCTCTCTTTATGTTTTCAAAATAAAAGCTCTAGCACAAATATAGCAATCGATGCTTTCCTCTTTGAAGGACCTTTCTTTTACTTTTATGTTGAGTCAGCCACCTATCTCTCTCCACCTTAAGAAGCAAACACTTGTGTGAACTGTGCATTGATTCCTACATACTTGCATATTGCACTTGTTATATTACTCTATGTTGACACTATCCATGAGATATACATGTTATAAGTTGAAAGCAACCGCTGAAACTTAATCTTCCTTTGTGTTGCTTCAACACCTTTACTTTGATTTATTGCTTTATGAGTTAACTCTTATGCAAGACTTATTGATGCCTGTCTTGAAGTACTATTCATGAAAAGTCTTTGCTTTATGATTCATTTGTTTACTCATGTCATTACCATTGTTTTGATCGCTGCATTCATTACATATGTTTACAAATAGTATGATCAAGATTATGATGGCATGTCACTTCAGAAATTATCTTTGTTATCGTTTACCTGCTCGGGACGAGCGAACTAAGCTTGGGGATGCTGATACGTCTCCGACGTATCGATTTTCTTATGTTCCATGCTACTTTATTGATGGTACCTACATGTTTTATACACATTATATGTCATATTTATGCGTTTCCGAACTAACCTATTGACGAGATGCCAAGTGCCTCTCGTTTTCTGCTGTTTTTGGTCTCGAAATCCTAGTAACGAAATATTCTCGGAATCGACGAAATCAACGCCTGTTCCTATTTTCCCTGAACCATCCAGAACACCCGAGAGCCGCTGAAATCCCCGGGGCCCCACACCACACCCGGGCGGCCCGGGGGCCGCGCCGCCCTATGGTGTGGTGGCCCCAGCCCTCCGAGGCTGCCCTTCCGCCTATTTAAAGCCTCCGTCGCGAAACCCTATTACGTTGGACGAAACCCAAAGAAACCTTCCGAGCCGCCGCCATCGCGAAGCCAAGATCCGGGGGACAGGAGTCTCGTTCCGGCACCCTGCCGGAGCGGGGAAGTGCCCCCGGAAGGCTTATCCATCGACACCGCTGCCATCTCCACCGCCATCTTCATCACCGCCGCTGCTGCTCCCATGAAGAGGAGTAGTTCTCCATCGAGGCTCGGGCTGTACCGGTAGCTATGTGGTTCATCTCTCTCTATGTACTTCAATACAATAATCTCATGAGATGCCTTACATGATTGAGTTTCATATGATGATGCTTGTAATCTAGATGTCATTGTGCTAGTCAAGTGAGTTTTACTTATGTGATCTCCGGAGACTCCTTGTCCCACGTGTGTAAAGGTGACAGGGTGTGCACCGTGTGGGTCTCTTAGGCTATATTTCACAGAATACTTATTCACTGTTATGAATGGCATAGTGAAGTGCTTTATTTATATCTCTTTATGATTGCAATGTGTTTTGTATCACAATTTATCTATGTGCTACTCTAGTGATGTTATTGAAGTAGTTTTATTCCTCCTACACGGTGTAATGGTGACAGTGTGTGCACTCGTGTTAGTACTTGGCGTAGGCTATGATTATGATCTCTTGTAGATTATGAAGTTAACTATTACTATGATGGTATTGATGTGATCTATTCCTCCTAATAGTGTGAAGGTGACAGGTGCATGCTATGTTAGTACTTGGTTTAGTCGTGTCGATCTTTCATGCACTCTAAGGTTATTTAAATATGAACATTTAATTGTGGAGCTTGTTAACTCCGGCATTGAGGGTTCGTGTAATCCTACGCAATGTGTTCATCATCCAACAAGAGAGTGTAGAGTATGCATTTATCTATTCTGTATGTGATCAAAGTTGAGAGTGTCCACTAGTGAAAGTCTATTCCCTAGGCCTTGTTCCTAAATATCGCTATCGCTGCTATTTACCGTTTTATCGCGTTACTACTGCTGCTACTACCGCTTGTTTACTTCCTACAATATTACTACCATCAATCGCACGCCAGCAAGCTATTTTCGCGCCGTACTACTTTACATATTCATTCATACCACTTGTATTTCACTATCTCTTCGCCGAACTAGTGCACCTATTAGGTGTGTTGGGGACACAAGAGACTTCTTGCTTTGTGGTTGCAGGGTTGCATGAGAGGGATATCTTTGACCTCTTCCTCCCGAGTTCGATAAACCTTGGGTAATCCACTTAAGGGAAACTTGCTGCTGTTCTACAAACCTCTGCTCTTGGAGGCCCAACACTGTCTACAAGAATAGAAGCACCCGTAGACATCAAGCACTTTTCTCCCACCATCCTTATATTGGAGATATTACGCTCTGCTTTTTCATATGGAACACTTGTGTTCTTAATTGTGCTTTAATGTTCATGGCGAAGGCTGAAATTGCTTCGTTAAATTGCTATTTGGTTGGAATCAGAAAATGCTGCATATGGTTTGGAATAACTTGGCAATTGTTTGAGCTCTCATAGATCATGTTTAAGCTCTTGCATCATGTAGTTTAATCTATTAATGGAGAACTACCGTAGAGCTTGTTAAAATTTGGTTTGCATGATTGGTCTCTCTAAGTCTAGATATTTTCTGGTAAAGTGTTTGAACAACAAGGAAGACAAGTGTAGAGTCTTATAATGCTTGCAATATGTTCTTGTGTAAGTTTTCTGTACCTGTTCATACTTGTGTTTGCTTCAAACAACCTTGCTAGCCCAAACCTTGTACTGAGAGGAAATGCTTCTCGTGCATCCAAACACCTTGAGCCAAAACTCATGCCATTTGTGTCCACCATATCTACTTACTATGTGGTATTTTTCTGCCATTCCAAAGTAAATTACTTGAGTGCTACCTTTAAAATTTCATTCCTTTATCTTTGCAATATATAGCTCATGGGACAAATAGCTTAAAAACTATTGTGGTGATGAATATGTAGTTATGTGTCTTAGTTCTTATAAGTTGCTTGTTGAGCGGTAACCATGTTTCTGGGGACGCCATCAACTTTTTACCTTTGTTGGATATCATGTGAGATGCTATGCATGTTCGTCTTGTCTGAAGTAAGTGCGATTTCATGATCAAATGGTTTGAGTATGCATATGTTAGAGAAGAACATTGGGCCGCTAACTAAAGCCATGTATCATGGTGGAAGTTTCAGTTTGGACATACAACCTCAATCTCTTATGAGAATATTATTTGTTGTTGAATGCTTAAGAATTAAAGAGGAGTCCATTATCTGTTGTCTATGTTGTCCCGGTATGGATGTCTAAGTTGAGAATAATCAAAAGCGAGAAATCCAATGCGTGCTTTCTCCTTGGACCTTTGTACAGGCATAGGTACCCTTTGTGACACTTGGTTGAAACATATGTCATGCAATGATAATCCGTGTTATCCGAACTGATTAGGACAAGGTGCGAGCACTATTAGTACTCTATGCATGAGACTTGCAACTTGTAGGAAGTATTATGCATAGCACATATGAATTATTACTACCGTTGACAAAATTGTTTCTATGTTTTCAAAACAAAAGCTCTAGCACAAAAATAATAATCCATGCTTCCCTCTCGAAGGGCCATTCTTTTACATTATGTTGAGTCAGTTTACCCACTTCTTTCTATCTTAGAAGCAAACACTTGTGTTAACTGTATGCATTGATTCTTACATGTTTACTTATTGCACTTGTTATATTCCTCTATGTTGACAAATATCCATGAGATATACATGTTACAAATTGAAAGCAATTGCTGAAACTTAATCATCCTTTGTGTTGCTTCAATGCATTCTATTTTGAATATTTTGCTTATGAGTTAGCTCTTATGCAAGTCTTGTTGATGCTTGTCTTGAAAGTACTATTCATGAAAAGTTTTGCTATATGATTCATTTGTTTAGTCATTATCTTTGTTAGCAATATTTTGCTTCAAATCACTCCATTCATCTCATATGCTTTACAATAATATTGATCAAGGTTATGTTGGTAGCATGTCACTTCAGAAATTATTTGTGTTATCGTTTACCTACTCGAGGGCGAGTAGGAACTAAGCGTGGGGATGCTTGATACGTCTCAAACGTATCTATAATTTCTTATGTTTCACGCTACTTTTATGACAATATTTGAATGTTTTATACACACTTTACATCATTATTATACATTTTCCGGCACTAACCTATTAACAAGATGCCGAAGCGCCAGTTGCCGTTTTCTGCTGTTTTTGGTTTCAGGAATCCTAGTAAGGAAATATTCTCGAATTGGAAAACGCCCAGGGTCCTATTTTACCACGAAGCTTGGGAAGACCGAAGGGATAACGAAGTGGGCGACGAGGCGCCGCCACTCATAGGGCGCGGCCGGAAGGGCCGCGCCGCCCTATGGTGTGGGCCCTGGCGCGCCCCCGACCTACCCTTCCGCCTACTTAAAGCCTTCGTCGCGAATACCCCCGTCCGAGAGCAACGATACGGAAAACCTTCCAGAGACGCGCGCCGCCAATCCCATCTCGAGGGATTCGGGAGATGCCTCCGGCACCTGCCAGGAGGAATCATCACCGGAGGCTCTACATCATCATGCCCGCCTCCGGATTGATGCGTGAGTAGTTCATCCTTGGACTATGGGTCCATAGCGGTAGCTAGATGGTTGTCTTCTCCGCTTGTGCTATCATTGTTTAGATCTTGTGAGCTGCCTAACATAATCAAGATCATCTATTTGTAATGCTACATGTTGTGTTTGATGGGATCCGATGAATCTAGAATACTATGTCAAGTTGATTATCAATCTATCATATATGTGTTGTTTATGTTCTTGCATGCTCTCCGTTGCTAGTAGAGGTTCTGGGCAAGTTGATACTTGTAATTCAAGAGGGAGTATTTATGCTCGATAGTGGGTTCATGCCTCCATTTAATGGGACAGTGACAGAAAGTTCTAAGATTGTGGATGTCTTTGTTGCTACTAGGGATAAAACATCGATGCTTGTCTAAGGATATTTGTGTTGATTACACTACGCACCATACTTAATGCAATTATCGTTGTTTACAACTTAATGGAGGAGGTGCGGATGCTAACCCGAAGGTGGATTATTTAGGCATAGATGCATGCTGCATAGCGGTCTATGTACTTTGTGGTAATTCCCTGATTAAATCTCATAGTAATCATCATTGATATGTATTGAGTCTTGATTTGTCAATTGCCCATATGTAATTTGTTCACCCAGCATGTTAGTTATCTTATTGGAGAGACACCACTAGTGGTTGTGGACCCCGGTCCATTCTTTTACATATGAATACATTCTACTGCAATTATTGTTCTTACTGTTCTTTGCAAACAAACACCATCTTCCATTTGATACGCTTAATCCTTTGTTTTCACAAGCCGGTGAGATTGACAACCTCACTGTTACGTTGGGGCAAAGTATCTTGATTGTGTTGTGCAGGTTCCACATTGGCGCCGGTTTCACTGGAGTTTGATGCGCGTAGATGTACACGTCCGTTGGGAACCCCAAGAGGAAGGTGTGATGCGTACAACAACAAGTTTTCCCTCAGAAAGAAACCAAGGTTATCGAACCAGTAGGAGCCAAGAAGCACGTGAAGGTTGTTGGTGGAGGAGTGTAGTGCGGCGCAACACCAGTGAAATCGGCGCCAACGTGGAAGCTGCACAACACAATCAAGATACTTTGCCCCAACGTAAATGAGGTTGTCAATCTCACCGGCTTGTGAAAACAAAGGATTAAGCGTATCGAGAGGAAGATGGTGTTTGTTTGCAAAGAACAGTAAAAACAATAATTGCAGTAGAATGTATTCAGATGTAAAAGAATGGACCGGGGTCCACAGTTCATTAGTGGTGTCTCTCCAATAAGATAACTAACATGCTGGGTGACAAATTACATATGGGCAATTGACAAATAAAGATTCAATACATATCAAAGATGATTACTATGAGATTTAATCAGAGCATTACGACAAAGTACATAGACCGCTATCCAGCATGCATCTATGCCTAAATAATCCACCTTCGGGTTAGCATCCGCACCCCCTCCAGTATTAAGTTGTAAACAACAGATAATTGCATTAAGTATGGTGCGTATGAAATCAACACAAATATCCTTAGACAAAGCATTGATGTTTTATCCTAGTAGCAACAGAGCACATCCACAACCTTAGGACTTTCTGTCCCCGATTCAATGGAGGCATGAACCCACTATCGAGCATAAATACTCCCTCTTGGAGTTACAAGTATCAACTTGGCCAGAGCCTCTACTAGCAACGGAGAGCATGCAAGAACATAAACAACACATATATGATAGATTGATAATCAACTTGACATAGTATTCTAGATTCATCGGATCCCATCAAACACAACATGTAGCATTACAAATAGATGATCTTGATCATGTTAGGCAGCTCACAAGATCTAAACAATGATAGCACAAGCGGAGAAGACAACCATCTAGCTACTGCTATGGACCCATAGTCCAAGGATGAACTACTCACGCATCAATCAGGCGGGCATGATGATGTAGAGCCCCTCCGGTGATGATTCCCCTCTCCGGCAGGGTGCGGGAGGCGATCTCCTGAATCCCCGAGATGGGATTGGCGGCGGCGTCTGGAAGGTTTCCCGTATCGTGGCTCTCGGTACGGGTTTTGCGACGAAGGCTTTATGTAGGCGGAAGGGCGGAGTCGGAGGGGTCACGGGGGCCCCACACGCTAGGGCCGCGCGGGCCCCCCGCCCGCGCGCCGCCCTAGTGTGGGCGCCCCGTGGCCCTACTTCCTTTCCCCCTCGGTCTTCGGAAGCTTCGTGGAAAAATAGGACCCGGGCGTTGATTCGTCCAAGAATATTTCCTTACTAGGATTTCAAAACCAAAAACACAGCAACTGGCACTTCGGCATCTTGTTAATAGGTTAGTGCCGAAAATGTATAATAATGATGTAAAGTATGTATAAAACATTCAAGTATTGTCATAAAAGTAGCATGGAACATAAGAAATTATAGATACGTTTGAGACGTATCAGGCATCCCCAAGCTTAGTTCCTACTCGCCCTCGAGTAGGTAAACGATAACACAAATAATTTCTAAAGTGACATGCTACCAACATAACCTTGATCAACATTATTGTAAAGCATATGAGATGAATGGAGTGATCTGAAGCAAAAGATTGCTAACAAAGATAATGACTAAACAAATGAATCATATAGCAAAACTTTTCATGAATAGTACTTTCAAGACAAGTATCAATAAGACTTGCATAAGAGCTAACTCATAAGCAATAAATTCATAGTAGAATGCATTGAAGCAACACAAGGATGATTAAGTTTCAGCGGTTGCTTTCAACTTGTAACATGTATATCTCATGGATATTTGTCAACATAGAGTAATATAACAAGTGCAATAGGTAAACATGTAAGAATCAATGCACACGGTTAACACAAGTGTTTGCTTCTAAGATAGAAAGAAGTGGGTAAAGCTGACTCAACATAAAGTAAAAGAATGACCCTTCGAGAGGGAAGCATGGACTACTATTTTTGTGCTGAGCTTTTGTTTTGAAAACATAGAAACAATTTTGTCAACGGTAGTAATAATTCATATGTGCTATGCATAATACTTCCTACAAGTTGCAAGTCTCATGCATAAAGTACTAATAGTGCACCTTGTCCTAATCAGCTCGGATAACACGGATTATCATTGCATGACATATGTTTCAACCAAGTGTCACAAAGGGGTACCTCTATGCCGCCTGTACAAAGGTCTAAGGAGAAAGCACGCATTGGATTTATCGCTTTTGATTATTCTAAACTTAGACATCCATACCGGGACAACATAGACAACAGATAATGGACTCCTCTTTAATGCTTAAGCATTCAACAACAAATAGTATTCTCATAAGAGATTGAGGTTGTATGTCCAAACTGAAACTTCCACCATGATACATGGCTTTAGTTAGCGGCCCAATGTTCTTCTCTAACATATGCATACTCAAACCATTTGATCATGAAATCGCACTTACTTCAGACAAGACGAACATGCATAGCATCTCACATGATATCCAACAAAGGTAAAAAGTTGATGGCGTCCCCAGAAACATGGTTACCGCTCAACAAGCAACTTATAAGAACTAAGACACATAACTACATATTCATCACCACAATAGTTTTTAAGCTATTTGTCCCATGAGCTATATATTGCAAAGATAAAGGAATGGAATTTTAAAGGTAGCACTCAAGTAATTTACTTTGGAATGGCAGAAAAATACCACATAGTAGGTAGATATGGTGGACACAAATGGCATGGGTTTTGGCTCAAGGTGTTTGGATGCACGAGAAGCATTTCCTCTCAGTACAAAGTTTGGGCTAGCAAGGTTGTTTGAAGCAAACACAAGTATGAACAGGTACAGCAAAACTTACACAGAACATATTGCAAGCATTATAAAACTCTACACTGTCTTCCTTGTTGTTCAAACACTTTACCAGAAAATATCTAGACTTAGAGAGACCAATCATGCAAACCAAATTAAACAAGCTCTACGGTAGTTCTTCATTAATAGATTAAACTACATGATGCAAGAGCTTAAACATGATCTATGAGAGCTCAAACAATTGCCAAGTTTTTCCAAACCATATGCAGCATTTTCTGATTCCAACCAAATAGCAATTTAACGAAGCAATTTCAGCCTTCGCCATGAACATTAAAGCACAACTAAGAACACAAGTGTTCCATATGAAAAAGCGGAGCGTAATATCTCCAATATAAGGATTGTGGGATCCAACTTTATTCAAACTAAAACGAAAATAAAAGCAAACCGACCCTCCAAGTAAAGAACATAAGATGTGATGGAATAAAAATATAGTTTCACTAGAAGTGACCTGATAAGTTGTCGATGAAGAAGGGGATGCCTTGGGCATCCCCAAGCTTAGATGCTTGAGTCTTCTTAAAATATGCAGGGATGAACCACGGGGCATCCCCAAGCTTAGACCTTTCACTCTTCTTGATCATAGTATATCATCCTCTTCTCTTGACCCTTGAAAACTTCCTCCACACCAAACTTCAAGCAAACTCATTAGAGGGTTAGTGCATAATCAAAAATTCACATATTCAGAGATGACACAATCATTCTTAACACTTCTGGACATTGCACAAAGCTTCTGAAAGTTAATGGAACAAAGAAACTCATTCAACATAGCGAAAGCGGCAATGCGAAATAAAAGGCAGAATCTGTCAAAACAGAACAGTCCGTAAAGACGAATTTTGCAGGGGCACTTAACTTGCTCAAACGGAAAAACTCAAAACTAATGAAAGTTGCGTACATATCTGAGGATCACGCACGCAAATTTTCAGATTTTTTAAACTCTTCTACAGAGAGTTCTGCGCGAATTCGTGACAGACAACAATGCTGTTTCTGGGCACACTACAAGAAAAGTTCTGATAGACAACGTCCCAAAATCGTCAACTAAGGGGCATTTTTCGTCGCCTATGGGCCTAACCCGACGATATGGGTTCCGTTGTCGAAACTGCGTCAGGCAAAGTCCAACGACGATTTTTCGGTCCGTCGCGCTTGGGCGCCCTTCCGCCACGGAAAATCGGACCGTTGCGGAAGTGTTTTCGGAGCCCGTTGACTGCTGACGTCATGCAACCGACACGTGGCAGACGGTGCTGCCGGTTAACGGCGTTAACCGGCTGAAACCCCGTGGTAGATGGTAGGCCCACACGAGGCCTGCCACGTCTTAAGCGGGCCGGGCCAGATGACATAGTTTGACCGGTCAACTATATAGTTGGGCTGGTCCATTAGTTACGTGGGCGGGCCTAACCTCTAAGGTTGACTGGTCAAAACTTAAATGGGCCGCCCATTTAACATGTGGGGTCCACCTTACAGCAACGGGGTCCCAAGAAGCAAGTGGGCCGGGCCAAAAACACAGGTGGGTCCCACTTTCCGTTAAAAGGCCGGCCCATTTAGTGTGTGGGGTCCACCGTATAGAAGTGGGCCGCCCAACAAGCTAGTGGTCGGGCCAAAAACACGGGTGGGTCCCACTTTCCAGTTAAAGGGTCGCCCATTTAGTTTGTGGGGTCCACCATATAGAAAGTGGGCCCAACAAAATAGTGGGCCGGAAAACAGTGGGTCCCACTCTGTTAAAGGGCGGCCCATTTAGTATGTGGGGCCCACCATATAGCAAGTGGGCTGGCCCACCAAGATAGTGGGCGGGCCAAAAACACGGTGGGTCCCACATTCCTGTTAATGGGCCGGCCCATTTGGTATGTGGGGTCCACCATATAGAAAGTGGGCGGCCCAACAAGATAGTGGGCGGGCCAAAAACACAGGTGGGTCCCACCTTCCTATTAAAGGGCCGGCCCATTTGGTGTGTGGGGTCCACCATATAGAAAGTGGGCCGGCCCAACAAGATAGTGGGCCGGGCCAAAAACACAGGTGGGTCCCACCTTCCTATTAAAGGGCCGGCCCATTTGTGGGACCACCATAGAGCAAGTGGCCCAATAAGCATGTGGAGCCCATTATCGTGTAACCGGGCCGCCTACTAAAGAAGTGGGCCGGCCCAAAATGAAAGTGGGTCCCACACTACTGTAAGTGGGCCGGCCCAATCTGTTGTAGGGCCCTACTTGTTTGACTAGTCAACTTGCATTAAATTTCATGAGCCTAAAATCTGATTTCAATGATACACACAAGTACATACACAAATAAAACAAATAGGAAAATTACAAGGCAATTAATGTGCCCAAATAAAAAAATTACATAGAATCATTGAGGACTTCTATTAGCATCATCAATAACACGTTGACATTTGGCAATCGCCTTGATTGAATCTTGTGTACTCTTTGTCAACATATCAGCTACAGATCTTAAAGCAGCAATACCATGTCTTTTATAAAGTACAGCCTTGAGATATTTACTGTCTGATGAAAGAAATGGTCTAGGTTGACGGCTATGAGAAGATGCATCAGAAGAAAGATCAGAACTTTTTGTGGGCCTCACTGGTAATGAAGATTGCTTCATCACAACTGCATTCTGATAATAATGCAAAAAGAGTTAAACGATGAACTATGCAAACATTTATTATGCAATGTAGATATAAGATAATAACAAGTTGCATAAATAAGACATGTATGGAACTTGTACTAAGCACAAACTTACATCATAATGTTGCACAGGGTCGCTACAGATCCTTTTTTGGCGACTATCTTCTAATGATGACTGCTTCATTAAAACTGCATTCTGGTAACATTGTAAACATAGTTACAACAATTAACTATTCAAACATGTATTACGCAATGTAGAGATCAGATAACAGCATGTAGCAGAAATAAGCACAAGATAAGATAAGATGCATGTACTAAGCACATACTGGCTCACTGCAGGTCCTTCTCTTGCGTGCACTAGTCGTGGTCAACATGCCTATCATTTTAGGTTCAGCCATCAAGTGAAATGCTAATCCTCCTGCTCCATTGTCCTTAATCTGTGTTTAGATATCACATTTAAGACCAAGTCAGCTGGTTTCAAATAACAAAAAACTTGAGCTGCCAAATGAATAAGCCAATATTTACCAGATATCAGATTAAAACCAACTAGATGTTGCTTTGCATGAGATACGAATTTCAGACATTCAGATTTAGAGTAGGGTAATGCCAAGGTTTTACACATAAAGTAAACTGGCATTAAGAATGACCAAATGTCAGGTTCAAATCACCCTCGAAGTTTCTCCAAGACAAGCATATCAAATAGGCAGAAACATAGTAAAGCATGAATGACATTGCTATGGCAGGGTTCCAAGTGTTAATCTCTTGCATAAGGAACAATGCATATAGGTTATAGATAATAACGGAAGTAAACTGCCAAAATTACCAACCACGAACTCAGATTCCAACCTTACCTAGCGTCCCCGCTGTTAATGTTGGATGTTCTAATAAGTGGTTCGCATGATCAATCCCTAGGAAAAATAACATTGACAAGTCAGTCTACGATAATACAAAGACCAGACATGCACGCAACAATAACTATATAAGCTAAAGACGAGGTATAAGAGCAAGCAGATTGGAAATGCACATAGCATGATTATAAAAGCAGTGTGAGAATAGCAGACACGAGAAAACAGCTAGCGGTGAGCTAATGACGTGGTATAAGAACAAGCAGATTGGAAATGCCCATAGCACGACTATAAAAGCAGTGCGACAATAGCATGCAGTACAAAAACAGTTGGCAGCAAATGAATGGGTACAAGGCTATAAATATGTGGATGCACACAGGTGTCAGTAGAATGAACAGGATGGTAGCGACCGGATAATGCTTTTGTACTGTACAATATTTAAACAAACTTCATGCGAAGCAACACATCAAGAAAGTTAACGGCATATGAGATCTGCAAATAACTACACAAAACATGGCTAAAGAAACACCGCGATCTAACGGGCCAGCGTACTAACCAAGCTGCGGCGGGGTGGACGGGGCGGCAACTTGCATTCCAGCGGCGGCGAACGCGGGAGACGATGAATCGACCCTGTTTCAGTAGAAGCGGGCGTTAGTGAAGCAGATCTGGTTGGCTGGCAAGGTATTCGGTGAAGTTGATACAGCCGCTGCGGCGAGGTAGTCGGTGGCGAGGTCGGCGGTGAAGCAGATCCGTCGGTGGCGAGGTCGGCGGTGAAGCAGATCCGTCGGTGGCGAGGTCGGCGGTGAAGCAGATCCGTCGGTGACGAGGGCGGCGGGGGAGCGGATCAGGTGGGTGGACAACCAACACGATCAAGGCTACGCTGTGGAGGAGTATGCCGGCGGCGAAGCAGATCTAGTACTGTAGAGAGTCAGAGCTTTGGCGTGTGAGAGTATTTTTGAGCTAATGGGGCGAATGGTTGGTGGGTGGGTGTGGGCCTGTGGGGAGGGTTCGGGATCTAGGCAAGATATTTCATTGTTACCGAATGAGCCCTCCATGGTCGGTGGGTTGTAGCTTCCGGACCAGGGTTAAAAGGGTAAAACTGGTCACGGGATTTTCGAATGGATGCGGCGGGATGATTTGGCGCGTGGCCGAAATTTTCAGTTTCAAGCTACGAGCAGAACGACAAAAATAATGTTCTTCCCCAGGGAGCTCTCATTTCTTCCTCTTCTCTTTCTCTCTCGAGTCTCTCCCACTCCCCCGGCTCCTCTCCCCCTTCTCTCCGGCGGCCTCGCCGGCCGGAGACGAGGCCGACTTCTCTCTGTATATTGTACACCCTCCGAACTAAATTAATTGATTCAACTTTCCTTAGACGTGTATGTATCTAGAGTAAAAACATGTGTGGATACATCCATATTTAGATAAGCAAAGTTGAGTCAGCTAATTTGGATCCGAGGGAGTTAGTGTTGTTGTAAGCTTAGATCCAGTGTTTCCCATGAGCAGAATGGCGCAATGGAGTCGGGGATCTCGTCATCGGCTTCAGATCTGGCCTATGGTGAATCTGGCGGATCTTGCCAAACCCCGATCTGGTGCCATCAATGTGATGGCGCTAACGGTGAGGCTTGCTTTGGTCAGTGCTTCAGATCTGGCCAATGGGGAAGTCAAGCTGCTAAAGTTCACAAGCTCGGGGCATACGACGGCGTCATCCGTCTTGCCCGTGCACATCTTGGACTTTCAGCGACCCTTCTCAGAGCCAATATGCCGTTGCTGAGGCCCTTCTTCTCCTTCGTCCTGGCGACTACCGGCGACACCGTCCCAAGTGGTGCGTCCCCGGCGACGGAGTTGCTGGAAAGGATGCGGAGCAGAGATCTGATGTGCGGTCGAGAAGGACTCGATTGATTTTCTTCTATATGTTTTGGGGTCCTTTTTGTAAAGTTGCAGGTTCTATTAGTTATTGTCTAGTACTTTTGGTCCTCTATGTAATTTTTTGGACTAGTTTCCATTGGCACTGATAAACTTGAATTTTGACAAGTTCACGGGGAAAAAATTTCCTTTGCACATATGGCCTATCATGTATAAACATTCTTGAGATTTAAACTATATGTAATGTGCCATGCATTAACCCTAAACCATATATATGTAACTAACCCTAGCTGATCAAACCCTACTTAATTAAAACAAATAACCCTAAACTATACGCATGCACTTTATGCGCAAAGGCGCGGGTGCCTCTAATAATGTGTGTGCGCACTCGATCGATGATCCCTAAACCTTATACAACCCTGAAACCCTAATCCCTAATCCCTAAAACCTAAACACCCTAAACACTAAACCCTAGACCCTAAACCCTAACCCTAACCCTAAACCCTAATTAAACCCTATATATAGGCCAACGACACTTAATTGTGCATCAAGCAGGCCAGGGGTGCCTCGCGGTCCTCTAATTAAATTAAATGTGCCATGCATTAACCCTAAACCATATATATGTAACTAACCATAGCTAATCAACCCTACTTAATGAAAACACATAACCCTAAACTATACTAGCTATAACCCGATCTAATAAAAACATGCTCTATATATAGCAGCTAGCTAGCAAACCGTAGATTAACACCAATTAATATATACATGGCCTATATCGATCATGTTGTATAACATATCCCTGAGATTCATTAATTAATTATATAATTATCGTGATAAATTAATTAACTTTAATTTTGACAAGTTCTCTCGAATGAAAACACATTTGATTAAGTTGCCTCATAATATATATATATATATATATATTAGTGTGCATGCATGGCCTACCATGCATTCGTGCATATATTTTAATGTATATTTGAACATATTCTTGGGGATTTCAATCTCTCTCTCTCGATCATCTATATATCGTTGGTGGCCAAAAAACACACATATATATATATGCATGCAATTTATGCGTAAAGGCGCGGGTGCCTCTAATAATGTGTGTGCGCACTCGATCGATGATCCCTAAACCTTAAACAACCCTAAAACCTTAAATCCCTAATCCCTAAACCCTAAACACCCTAAACACTAAACCCTAAACCCTAGACCCTAAACGTAACCTAACCCTAACCCTAAACCTAACCCTAAACCCTAGCTAATCCTAAACCCCAATTAAACCCTATGTATAGGCCAACGACACTTAATTGTGCATCGATCGAGCGGGTCATGGGTGCCTCGCGATCCTCTAATAAAATTAAATGTGCCATGCATTAACCCTAAACCATATATATGTAACTAACCCTAGCTAATCAACCCTACTTAATTAAAACACATAACCCTAAACTATACTAGATATAACCCGATCTAATAAAAACATGCTCTATATATAGCAGCTAGCTAGCAAACCGTAGATTAACACCAATTAAAATATACATGGCCTATATCGATCATGTTGTATAACATATCCCTGAGATTCATTAATTAATTATATAATTATCGTGATAAATTAATTAACTTGAACTTTGACAAGTTCTCTCGAATGAAAACACATTTGATTAAGTTGCCTCATAATATATATATAATTAGTGTGCATGCATGGCCTACAATGCATTCGTGCATATATTTTAATGTATATTTGAACATATTCTTGGGGATTTCAATCTCTCTCTCTCTCGATCATCTATATATCGTTGGTGGCCCAAAAACACACATATATATGCATGCAATTTATGCGTAAAGGCGCGGGTGCCTCTAATAATGTGTGTGCGCACTCGATCGATGATCCCTAAACCTTAAACAACCCTAAAACCTTAAATCCCTAATCCCTAAACCCTAAACACCTTAAACACTAAACCCTAAACCCTAGACCCTAAACGTACCCTAACCCTAACCCTAACCCTAACCCTAACCCTAACCCTAAACCCTAGCTAATCCTAAACCCCAATTAAACCCTATGTATAGGCCAACGACACTTAATTGTGCATCGATCGAGCGGGTCATGGGTGCCTCGTGATCCTCTAATAAAATTAAATGTGCCATGCATTAACCCTAAACCATATATATGTAACTAACCCTAGCTAATCAACCCTACTTAATTAAAACACATAACCCTAAACTATACTAGCTAGCTATAACCCGATCTAATAAAAACATGCTCTATATATAGCAGCTAGCTAGCAAACCGTAGATTAACACCAATTAAAATATACATGGCCTATATCGATCATGTTGTATAACATATCCCCGAGATTCATTAATTAATTATATAATTATCGTGATAAATTAATTAACTTGAACTTTGACAAGTTCTCTCGAATGAAAACACATTTGATTAAGTTGCCTCATAATATATATATAATTAGTGTGCATGCATGGCCTACAATGCATTCGTGCATATATTTTAATGTATATTTGAACATATTCTTGGGGATTTCAATCTCTCTCTCTCTCTCTCTCGATCATCTATATATCGTTGGTGGCCCAAAAACACACATATATACGCATGCACTTGATGCGTAAAGGCGCGGGTGCCTCTAATAATGTGTGTGCGCACTCGATCGATGATCCCTAAACCTTAAACAACCCTAAAACCCCTAAATCCCTAATCCCTAAACCCTAAACACCCTAAACACTAAACCCTAAACCCTAAACCCTAACCCTAACTGTAACATCCCAAGTTTTAACAATAATGAAAATCAAGGAGAGATCAAGTACCCAAATTTTGCAACAAACAAAAACTTTTTATATGCATAGTGTGTCACCTACAAGTTAATGCATATGAGTGATTTCCTTTGGTGTATTTGCCATGATGAGTGTTGATATGCTTATCACATGCTATTAAACCCTAATGTATGATTATTACACCACTCTTTGAGAAAAATAAAAGAAATGCTAAGTGTGATCCAAAACCCTCACATACACATAGGTCAAAAATGCAAACCATCACCAAAGGCCATCATGGCTTGATCTTTTGTTTCTAAAATGATTATACAACTCAAACAAACCTAAATGCATCAAAGAAATCAAAATTGAATCAAATTTGAACTCACAACCATCTCACATATGATGATGGTCACTTATGCAATTTATAACCTGATCCCCTCTTTACCCCTCTGGTTAAATCATTTCTTACACTAAACTTGATTAACCAAAGCAATGTCATCCAAGACCATGTCAAGATGATGAACTTTCATGTTGACCACCCTGGCTAGAGTTGACTAGGTTGACCAGAATAAGGGTGACAAGTGAGGACTTTATATCAATGTGAAGATCATACCCAATTTGATTTTTTGCAAACAACCTTCATTTTGATCACCACCACCACCATTCTACTGCAAACAATATAGGATTCAAACCCACCAAAACTCACTGAAAAATTCCAAAGTAAAGTTCTTGCGGCCATTTGGTCGAGCACCTTGTGTGCATGAACCTGCCAACTCCATGCATTGTAAAATCCAGTGGTTTTTGACCTCCACCATCACCCCTAAGTCATCCCCAGTACCCCTCTGTACTCACCAAGCATTGACAAGCAGAATGGACAAGCAAAGGTACCCCTGATCATCACCAAAGTGACCAAGACATGCCATGCCGTGGCATGGCATGACCTCAATCATGCCAACCCTGTCCCTGCCTTCCCCACCATGCACCACCATGCCATCTAGTTGCTCCACACTCCCTGAGTCGAATGGACACGAGCCCTGCCCAAATGGTGCACCAGACGAGCCAAACCCGTGGCGCCCAGACACGCCCAGGCGTGCACACGCACGACAGAGCGTGCAGGCGTGCGCTCCAGACGCGCCGGCCACGTCGACGCCCGAGCTGCTCCGTTGACCCCAGCCCTGCCTCCAGCGCCAAACGCTCCACGACGACGCCGTGAGCCGCCCAGACACGGCCATTGGCCCGCGGGAACGCCGTGCGCCACGCCCACGCCGACGACGTCCGCCACGGTACTGGCCGCTTCCGTCACGAGCTCGTCCTCGCCTGTGCCTCGTTTTCACCGCCGTCAAGCGCTGCGTCACCGCCAGGACGTCGCCTACCCGCGTGCATCATCGCCAGTGCCCCTGCGCCGCTGTAGCACCGTCGTCGACGATGAGATCATCACCGCGCCACGGCCACCTCCAGACCCTATAAAAGGAGGCCTCCCCGTGCCTCACTCTCCACACCATTCTTGCTCGCCTCCCTCTTCTCAAGCTCCTCGTCCACTCGCCCTGCTCGATTAGCCACCACCGCCGTCCAATTTCACCGTCGGAGCCCGCAGAGGTGCTGAGAAGGGCGCCGTCGATCCAGGCCACCCCCGGCGACGCCACTGCTACCAGGCGCCTCGCCGTCGTCGACAACCTCCCCACGCACACTGCCAGACACCTGCAACGGCCTGGTACTCCCTCCGACCCCCTACCTGAGCCGCCGGAGCTCGACCTTCTCGCCGGAGACGACGACGAATGTCGTGCGTCCGATCCCCCTCTAATCCTACGGCTCACCTTTCTCTGTACCGATTCGGGGTTTTAAACCCACTGACGCGTGGACCCCACGCTGTCAGGCGGCCCGCTGCGTGGACGCGCTGCTGGGCCGGCCCACTTTCCTCTCCCGCTGTGCAGCCCGTTTAGTTTCCCGCCTAAGCCCACGTATTCAAATTGAGATTTTCGAATTTAATTAATTAGCCTCTGATGCTGTTTTCAAAAATTAATAGAATAAAATCCACTAAACCAAATTTGACAAATTTTATATATTTGGAAACCTTGTGAAAATATCTACAAAACTACACTGGTCCCAACCTTAGATTATTTGTCGAATTAATCTGAGAAAATAAACAAGGCAGGGCCTTTTTCCACTTCAATTAATTCTTAAAAATTGAATAAAAATGCTATTAAGTTAAAACCAACTCTCAAAAATCATTTTCCAATATATCTATCAGAATATGTAAAAATATTGTATCATTGTTTGCATGATCATGTCCTTGTTTAAAAATTGGCCCTAAGGCTATTTAAAGTACTTTTTAAATGAGCCTATTTCTTATTAATGTGTATGAGAGCATCTCTCTCATTTAAATCTTGACCCCACCAAGTTAATATGAAGAAGACACTATGGTCATATTAAACCCATATTAATTTAGTTGATAATATTAAACATTAATCAAAAATTATTAAAAGGCATGAGGTGGTGTACCTCATTTAAATCTTTTTCCCAAATAATGATTATGAAGAGGTTGACCTTGGTCCACCTAGGTCATATGATATTAATTGAGGAAATTAAATCTTAATCAAACTTAATGAGAGGGAATTATTTTCTCTCAAGAAGTAAATAGCAACTTAAATTAATATTTATAATGAGAGGAAATTATTTTTCTTAACAATAATAACTAAATCAACTCACATAATAAGCATGTGTTATGATAGCTTAGTAAGAGTGATTCATATGTGTGCTTAGCTTAGTATTTGAGTTGTGTGGTGATTGTGTGTATTATACTCGTATTTAGACGCTAGTACCGAGGAGTACGCTGAGGAGGAGGAGGTCTACACTCAAGGAGAGGAAGACCACTTTGATCAGTACAACAATCAAGGCAAGCTAATACACTTGCAAGTGCAAAGCTCCCAAGAGCAAAGCACCCCACCATTTTAATTTATCTTTATTAAGCCTATCCCAGTTTTATTACAAGTTATGCTTTCAAGTTTTACTACTTTATTTATCAAAGTACTTTTTGATTCATGATTCACTTGGTCTAGAGTAGAACAATATCATCAAAGTTAGTCTATGGCAATCAAGCTAAGTTAGCACCCCTCATGACTAGTGGCTAGTGCTAAATTACTAAAATTGACTACTCTAGATGGGAACATGGTGATATGAGATGATGATGGTGAAATTATGAAAGGAATTTTGAAGGTGAATAAGACCAAGAGAAGATAGTGATTTTTGATTAAAAACTAATGTTGGTTTGGATGCGATACCTTTCCAATATTGAGTACCCCCACAATACCTGATTATGGGTAAGGCTTAACTAGAAGTTTATGTATCTTAGTATGGGTTCCCTCTGAACACACATCATAGGGGTTATGCCGAGGCTGCCTCCATTGTTGAGAAATGATGTGAATTAAGGTGAACTGTCCGGCCAAGCCCTGTGCAGTTCCCAGGTTGCAGTTGGTCTTCACTGGGAGGCCAAGCTCATGGGGAGAGGTGCTCATACTAGGGTTAGTAAATGAAAGGTTATGGTTGATGATCCGCGTACTGTGTTACGATGATTCGGGGAAATCCCGACGGATGAAATCAAATGTTGTGGCACAAGTGTGCAACCTCTGCAGAGTGTAAACCTATTCGAATAGCCGTGTCCACGGTTACGGACGTTGGAAAGGCCATCTAGTTTCCAGTATTAGAATCTGAAACTGTGAATAATGAATGATGAATAATGGTGAATCACAACTGAGTTGTGGGAATGACACTAATGTTCCCACTTGAGTTAGTTAATTGAGGAATGGTCTATATGAAGTGATTTCGAACTAAAATTAGCTTTATGCAAATAAAACTAGAGCTTAGTACCCTTTCATTTAAATAGATAGTGATTAATTTAGTATTAGTTTGCGAGTACTTAAAAGTACTCACGGCTGTGTCCCTGGCTATTCAAATGGCCAGAATATGAAGAAGAGCAGCAGTATGAGGATGACGGTCAGCAGGACGTCAGGTACAATCTTAACTTCGGGACGAAGTTTCTGTTAAGGGGGAGAGGCTGTAATAACCCAGAACATAGGAACAACGAAGGGTAGATTTAGAAATGGGATGTGCATTTCATCGCAAAACGGGGGAAATTTTCGCGCCTTATTGCAACTAAACCTAAGAGGGATCGAGGTTCTCTCTCATTTTGCACTTAGGGTTAGGCAATGTGAGTTAGGGAAATTTCGACATGATCTCTTTTGTATCTTGTTGATTTGGGAAATTGATTTTATTTGACAAGTGTTAAACATTAAACAATAATCATTACACAACATAAATATGAATTTACAATTCAAACACAATATATTATTCAAATCCTTTTGGATTTCAAAGTGAGTATCAAATACAATATTTAATCAAGATTATACACTTTACATAATGCAAAAGCTCATAAACAAAAACTTGAGCTTTATTGATAACACAACACAAATTACATTGTCTTTACAGAATTCTTGATACAAGAATTGATGAATAATAAACAGAAATAAAAATAAAGATTACAAATAGTTCCTAAACTAAAATCTAGACTATGTGCCTTGAAATATCTCTTCATGGCCATGTCCATCTTCAAAAACCTGCAAAATAAAACACCAACACTAGCCAGAATATTAGTGTTAGCCAAATAAATTCAGTTTGGACAGAACCAAGTGTCATGCACACTTGTGCTGTTCCAAAACCATGGACAGCACAAGATAAGGGCAGCAGCAGACCAAACCTGAGCACACACATGCTGGGCTCAAGTTTCAGCATATGAGAGCACACAGCTCAAGTGTGCTAGGCAGCAACAGCAAGGCAAGGCATCAGCCTAGTCACCAAAGTAACCAGGCTTGTGTGTCAATGCAAGGATAGAAGTAGGGTTCATATAAAAGGGGCACAAACCCTAGAAGCCAGAACCAGTCGACCAGATCAAATTCACCAGGTAAGGGTGAAGCAAGAACAAGCTCAGTTCATCCAGTTCTTGAGCAAGAACAGAACCAAACCATACCAAAACCACTCAACCACCAGGAATCATGGTGACCTGAGAAGATCATCCAAGACCTGGAGGTGGAGAGCTGTACACAAAACCCCAAGTCTGCAGCAACAAAACATTTCTTTCTAGGAGCTGGAGCAAGGTATACCTAGTCCCTGGAAAAGATCCCATGGATCTAATCCATCATATGCATGAGCATGGGATGAGCAGATGCTCATATGGGTAGATCATCACTTGGTTTCACCAAGGATTACTGCCAGTCAAAAGCCACTAAAATATAAAGCATCTAGGTACAGATCCTATGCACAAGAAACTAGCACATATGTACAGATGCACACACTAGCCAGATTTAATGCATAGATAGCACCAGTAGATGGCAAGGATTAGCAGCCATGACTACACAATCAATCCTAAGCATACAACCATCAGAAACCCTAGATTTCTTCACAGGCAAGTATATTGGCATTCATAGTTTCTATGATTCCCAAATATACAAGCAAAGATGAGTAGCCAACAAGATCCAACCAACCAGGTGAGCAACCAGTCAGTAGCAAGGCTACTGAGGTCACTTCACATTTAGCACCAATTGAGAGAAAGCCATATACAAAGCATCACTATCCAGAAATGGATTCAGACTTTAATTGCTTGATAAATAATCATGAACAGCAAATTCATATCAAGCAAGTCATTTAAAATCATCACTGCATAAGCAGTTCATCATAATCAAATTAATACAAGCATGAATTTATTACAGATCCATGCTTAGTACTGACAGTAGCACACTATTGAGCAACATAGTTAATTTATAGCCACAGTATTAACCAGTAAGCCATCACTGGCAATCAATTGATCAAATGGATCAATTATAGCAAGCCAAGTTACACAGAGAGGTTAGCCAGCAAGCAAGGAATGATCCAATGGATCATTGGCTTACAGGAGTAGCACTAAATCATATCACAGGCACCTCTGGCACACACACAAGTGTCACAGATGCAACACAAGTACACCTAGACAAGCAAGCATGAAAAACCAGTGAGCATAAGCAAGTCCTAACCAAGCATAGCATGGCATAGCTAGCTCTTGAGCAAGCACAGTAGAGCATGGCAAGTATAGAGCATGCTAGGAGCAGCAGAGAAGCAAGAACAACATGAACAGCATGTCGAGCAGCATGCCAGTACCAGTAATGGTAATTGGACCATGTGCTTGCAATCAATCCAAACATAGACGAATTGCATCGGAATAGCAAGGCTCTGGGTGATCACAGGATCACCAGAGAGCAGCAGAGCTTGAGGAGGAAGAAGAACAGCACCAAGAGGAGGCGCACAGAGAAGAGGTGGATGCAACACTTACTTGCGCCTGGAAGCAGAGGCTAGGGCATGGCGAGGCAGTGCTCGCGCGGCCCTAACAGCTGCAAGTCCAGGGTAGGCGCCGGCGTTACGCCGACGAGCACAAACACCACCACAGCACGGCACGGAGACGACGGCACAAGTACTGCAAGCAGCACCTGCGCCAGGTCGGTCTCGGAGGCGCACCCGTCGTCGGAGAGGACGTGATCTCGCCGGAGTTCGTCGAGGCGATTCCACCCAAGATCCAGATCGGAGGCGATTCGCCAGGAGAAGAAGAGATGGGAAAAACCACGCGGACAGATCGATAGATCTGCTCACGGCGGTTCAGGTGCGGTAGGTGGCTACGGCGGAGGAGCTCGGAGTCGGCCGGAGCACGGCGGCGGCCATGGCGGCGACGCCATCGCCACGGGCGTCGCGAGAGAGGAGTTAGGGTTAGGAACGGAGAGTGAGAGGGCCGAGTGAGTGAGAGCGGTGGGCCGTTCGGCTCCACCGAGCCGCTATGGGCACGCCTTAGTGGGCTGTCCCATGGGCTTAGGTTATTGGGCTGGGCCCAATATGGGTCCAGGGGGGTATTTTAGTATTTTCACAATTTAGAAAAGGCCATTATTTCACCAAATTTTAATAAATAAAATACAACTCTAAAAATCCATTAAAAATTGGATTGGTGAATGAAAAATTATTCTTAATAAGAATAAAATATGAAATAAAATTTGATGAACAAATTTAAATTTGTGAATTTTATGAATTTAAAATAAACATTTGGAATTTCAAATTATATTTCCTTGAATTAATAAATCAAGGAAAAATCCCAAATAAGTTCAAATACTTATTTTTAAACATTTCAAAATGAGATTCTATTATTCCAAATCATTTCTATTTGAAAAAGGTATTTTCCAAAGGAAGATATTCTATTCCTTTTTATTCTCAAAAATATAGAGACAACTCTATTATTTCAAATTATTTTGGAATAAATAATAAATCACCAACATAAAGTAGTTTACTTTGAATTATGTTACCTTGTGTGAATTAAAGTGTTTTATACATTAAAACAATTGCAAATTACTGCCAAAGGCATAAATCTTAACTCAACCCTAAATTGTAATAACTCATCGGGATAAAGGGTTTCAACATAAAATAATACATCCATGCATGCATCATTTGGATTTTATAACATTGTCCTTACCGGACAATGATGCTTCTTTACAGAACCCGAGGTCCAGGTTCCATCCAACGCATTGAACTGCACTATCTCGCAGTCCACAGGCAAGTTCCCCCTTGCTCATGTCAAATTTGAGTATTTTCTATTAATTTAATGCAAAGCTATATGACTTATCATTCCTGCATTGAAAATGAAATGTTACTTTTCCAATTATGAATATGACTATGTGGCTGGCAATGGAACCATGGTAGGTGTTGATTGGTGGAGGTTCCATTGCACGGGTACTATTCATCTAGGACTAAGTACCAATGCCGTCCAGTGATTCTAGCGCCGTACATATCGCGTTGACCATAAGATCTATAATGGCTCTGGGGAAGCCAGCTGTATCTTTTCCCTCCTGCACGCCAACGGACTTGATAGAGCCTGGCGGGGTGCTGGAGGCACTGCCGTAGGTTGGGATAGCCTTTAAAATCCCCATCCGGACGTTTGGATGAGAGGCTCTACCGTCTATGAAGGATTGTCCGACGTACACCGTGGGTAAAGCCGTATGAACGGAAGATGTCTACCGGGTGTACGGATGGACAAAAGGGTGGGTTTGCAGGGTCGCGGAGAAGGCGGTGTGGGCTTGGATCTTTATACCTGGCCTCACACCAAGGAAGTGTGAACGGGGGCAAGTCCTGCGGATGGCAAAAAGGGTGAGATCTCTTATGGGAAAAGTAACGCACCTCTGCAGAGGGTATCAAGAATTGTGGTGTCACTCCCTGTTCCGGGAAGGGAACTCGAACGCGGCGGAAAGGAACTCCGTGAAGTTCTAGTCAACCTGTGAAGACCGACGGGCATAGTTTTCAGAATAAAATAAACCTTTTGAAGAAATGATTTCGAAACATGCATTGACCTAAGATTTTCTGATCGAAGGTCGTAGCTAGTGCATCAAACACCTTTTACTCTTTTGAACTTGCTGAGTACCCCTGTACTCACTTTATTTCGACACCCTTGCTAGACTGTGATACGGAAGTGGAGGCCATGACCGATGGAGCACCAGAAGGAAGCTACGAGCTGGTCTACGAGGAACCTGATCTTTCCGGAGGAGTTGAAGGCGTCGACTATGGGATAGTCTACGGACCCGATGACATGGAGGTGGAGGAGTAGTGATATACCTGAGTAGTATAGAGCCGAGCAGCGTAGTGGCATACTTAAATAAGTTGCTGAGCTCTTTTCATATCTAGTTGGTTTGTACTAAGTACCTTATGTTGTAGGGTGTTCTCATCGGACCTGTGAGAATACCAACTTGTTAAGACCATGATTGTAATATATTATCGAGTGTTATGACCTGCAATGTTTCTGTTGTACCACTCTGAGGGATGTGATATTTGTGAAGAAGTCCCTTCATGAAGATCATATCAACGACTTGTATACTACAACATGCAGTGGTATGCTGGGTCACCGCAGCTGGTATCAGAGCAAATGTTGCGACCTTAGGTTGGAAAAACCTAGTATAGGGAAGAAACCTGTAGGAGTCGAGTTGAAATAGTAAAGGATTCTCTAAGAATATGATGTTTATTCACTTGAGAATAGAAAAATCATATATTTTAGTGCGATAATTCTTTATTATAACTATTATTATACACTATCACTACTAATTTTCTGCTTTTGTATACAGCCATAATGGCGTACACATTTCCCAAGAGGACTTTGAGGCAGGTTGAGGGATGGCTCGGTGATTATGAAGGACCACTTACAGATCTCCTGCGTGGGATGCTGAAGGAACTTCACTGTGAAACTCGGATACCTGTTTTCAAGTACACCTATTATGATGGAGAGATAGTAGCCAAGTACAGAGTTTCAGGCAACACAAGTCAGTAGAACTGCTATGTTCAGAGTATTCTCATATACCTCATGCCGAGGAAGATGAGGATCCCGCTCTGAATCATCTGCTGATGGCAAACAAACATCCTGAAGTTGCAGCACAGCACATGGACAGTTGTAAGTCTTTATTGACTACGATGTACCTTCTACATGTGAAGATGGTGGGTGAGATTGACCACATGCTAGCTGAGTTCACGGACCCTGATAAAGTCCAAGCTCGGATGCATGATCTGAGGGCACAACCCCAATATACAACACCCTTCTTTAGCCTAAACAATCCTGTAGATTGGAGTGGCCAGGAAACCCAGAGAGATCCACTTACACCCAACTTTGTCCCACATTATCCACATGTGTCCGCATCATATGATTCTGGATATGGGGGAGATAACTCATGGAACCTAAACTGCTCCGAGTCACCAATCGAAAACTCAACCGGTTGGCGTTTCGGGGAACCTTATGGAGATGAGGAGGAACCTATTCCCTGTGACACTGGAGATGAAAGTGGTGGGGTTAACCAGTATGTTAACCGACACTACGGGAAGGAAGAGAAAGGTACTGATTCCATTTCTTTAGACTTGGAGATGGGATTCTCAAAACCATCACAGTACGAGGTAGGTGAAAGCTCCGGAGTGAAGAAGAAGAAGAAGAAGATGAGGGGGCAGGTGAATCGAAACCCTTCATGGATGACCAATGAAGGAGGTATGAATCCTACTGGGGATACATACGAGTCATTGTCCAGTTACTTTGGCATGACTGATCTCTGTCTCGGCACTTCGTCCGATTCAGATTACATACCTACTGGAAGGACCTTTGTTCCGGACGGTGTTCGGAAGACGAGTCGCTGTACCGGATGGACCCCAGGAATGTATGCGGAGGCGAACGAAGATGATGAGGAGTAGAGCTCCAAGGAAGAATAAAGTAGTATAGGTGGTATTGTACTAGAACGTATTTTAAATTCCGTTGGCTTGGGCTTGAAGCCAAATAAGTGGTTATATAAGTACCACATGTAATATATGTGTGTAAGTTATGTAATATACGGTGTATATACATAATAAATGTTTGCTTTGGATTTGCTTCTTGATTTCATTGTGTGACTAGTTCTGGGCAATGAGTTGAGCTCAGAAAACATTTGCATGGTGTAATTATGAGTAATCGCTCTTTGTTACAGGACTAGGGGGAAATGGCGTTAGTTGAAACCGAAGATGCTCGGAGAGAGCGGGAGGCGAAAGAAAAGGAGGAAGCGGATGCCGCAGCTAGAGCAGAGGATGCACCACCACCACCACACCCAATGATGCATCCAGATTTCCAACAGTACATGAGGGCAATGGAAGAAGATAGGAGGAGGTACCAGGAGAGTCAAAACAAGAACATGCAAGATTTCTTTACCCACGTCATCAATGATAGGGGTAATGAAGGCAGGGGAGTAACCTTATCAGACTTCCAGAATGCAAGACCACTACCTTTTGCATCAGCCCCAGAACCAATGGATGCAGAAGACTGGCTCATGGACACTGAAAGAAAGTTGAGGACCGTTGGATGCAATGATGAAGAAAAGATTCGGTATGCCACTTATCTGTTGTCAGGTCCAGCAGCATCATGGTGGGAGAATCTTGTGGCAGTACATCCTCCAGAAAAGGTGTTCACCTGGGAGGAGTTCAAGAAGAAGTTCCGGGATGCCCATGTTCCGGAGAGTGTGGTGGAGCTGAAGAAGAGAGAGTTTGACGAGCTGCATCAGAATACTGCACCTATCATGCAGTATGTCCGAGATTTTAATAGGCTGTCAAGATATGCACCTGAGGAAGTGGACACTGATGAGAAAAGGAAGAAACGATTCATGAAAGGCATGAATCCATATATGAAGATGCAACTGAGGTTGGCACGGACTGCAGAATTCCAGGAACTGATTGATTCGGCAATCACTTTCGAGGATGACTACAGGCAGGTCCAGGAGGATAGGAGGAAGAGGGCTCGTATCGAGCCAAGGAAGTATCCAGTTAGTAAACCGACTCCAGATCGGAGTTTTAAACCACGATTCCGACCTACTGGTAATCAGTATAACCGGGGAGGTCAGAATCAGAATCCAAGGAATCAGATACTCTGTCATAATTGTGGCCAGAGGGGACATGTCCAGAAGGATTGTCAGAAGCCCAGGATCATATGCTATGGTTGTGGGAAAGAGGGACACATCAAGCCAGAGTGTCCAAACAAGGCGTCATGGAGTGGACAAAGCTCCGGAGGACGAGGCGGAGGTAACAACAACAACAACAACAACAACAACCGGAACTACAACAACAACAACAAGGGGAAAGCCATATGGAAAGCTGAATTGCACAACTTTGGAGCAAGCGGGAGAGTCGGATCAAGCAGTCTTAGGTACGCTCAGCATCCTTACTCATCCTGGCAAAGTGTTATTTGATACTGGAGCAACTACATCATTTCTTGCACGGGAATTCGTGGAACAATTCGGGCTTAGATGTTCTAAGTTAGAAACACCTATAACTGTCTTATCTGCGGGGGGAACGATCTTAGTAACCCACGTGAAAGAAGCACAGGTCATAACCATTTGTGACTGTGTATATTTCGCGGACCTATTCATCATCCCCATGAAGGACATATCAGTCATCCTAGGAATGGACTGGTTAACGGAGAATGGCGCAGTAATCAACTGTGGAGACAAGACAGTATCACTCCGAAACTCCATAGGAGGTCAGATAGTGTTTCAAGGAGACAAGTACACTCAGTTGGAGATAGGACTGGAGCTGAATAGTCTGAAGGAGGTGAAGATTGAAGATATTCCTGTAGTGAATGAATTTCAAGATGTATTTCCCAAGGAACTACCGGGAATGCCACCCGATAGAGAGATCGAGTTTACCATAGATCTAATTCCAGGCACAACACCAATAGCTCAACCACCATATAAGATGGGGCCAAAGGAGTTAGTGGAACTGAAGGCTCAGATAGATGAACTGGAACAGAAGGGATTTATCCAAGAAAGTGTGTCACCATGGGGTACACCAGTTATCTTTGTGGATAAAAGAGATGGAGGAAGGAGAATGTGTGGAGATTACAGGAATCTTAACAATGTAACCATCAAGAACAAGTACCCTTTACCCAGAATACAAGATCTTTTTGATCAAGTTCAAGGAGCTGGAGTCTTCTCGAAGATAGATTTAAGGTCAGGATATCACCAAATCAAGATCAAGAAGGAAGATGTGCCAAAAACAGCGTTTGTGTCAAGGTATGGACACCATGAATACTTGGTTGTACCATTTGGACTAACAAATGCACCAGCTATTTTCATGAATTTGATGAACAAGATATTCATGAAGTACTTGGACAAGTTTGTGATCGTGTTTATCGATGACATTCTGATCTATTCCAAAGATAAAGAAGAACATGCCAAGCATTTGAAGATAGTTCTGCAGATTTTAAGGGAACATCAGCTATATGCAAAGTTCAGCAAGTGCCAGTTTTGGTTAGACAGTGTTGAATTTCTTGGACATGTCATAACCAAAGAGGGAATAGCAGTGAATCCAAGCAAGGTTCAGTCAGTATTGGAATGGAAGTCACCTAAGAATGCTAAGGAGATCAGAGGATTCCTTGGTATGGCGGGCTATTATCGGAGGTTCATTGAAGGATTTTCGAAGATTGCAGGACCAATGACCAAGTTACTCAAGAAGAATATCCCATTTGTGTGGACTGATGAGTGTGAAACCAGTTTCCAAACACTCAAAGAGAAGTTAACCACGGCACCAGTGTTAGCAGTTCCGGAACCCGGAAAGGATTACACGGTGTATTGTGATGCTTCCAAGAATGGACTTGGATGTGTGCTAATGCAAGATCGGAAGGTGATAGCCTACGGATCAAGACAACTAAAGCCACATGAACATAACTACCCAGTACATGACTTAGAATTGGCGGCAGTTGTGTATGCTTTGAAGAGTTGGAGGCAATTCCTCTATGGATCCAAATGTGAGTTGTATACAGATCACAAAAGCTTGAAGTATTTCTTCACTCAGAAGGAATTAAACATGAGACAAAAGAGATGGTTAGAGTTGATTAAAGACTATGAGCTGACAATCAACTACACACCAGGCAAGGCTAATGTAGTAGCAGATGCTTTAAGCAGGAAGAGTACTGAGAATCAACCTACAGAATGGGAGATTCCGAAGGAACTTCGGAAAGAACTCGAAGAAGCTCAGATTCTGTTTATCCAGGGTGATACAGTGGGAAGCATAGCAACCATGAGAATTATGGATGAAATGTACTCAGACTTAAAGTATGAAATCATTCGGAAGCAAGCAGACGACTTATTCATCCAAGAAGAAATCAAAAGGATTGGAGAAGGGAGACCGTCAGAATTCAATCTTGGAGAGTTTGGTTCTCTATACTTTCAGAAGAGGTTATGTGTACCAGATGACCCAGAAGTGAAGTCAATCATATTGAAGGAAGCACATGAAACCCCTTACTCAATACATCCGGGAAGTACTAAGATGTATATGGATTTGAAGGAAATGTTCTGGTGGAACAACATGAAAAGAGAGATAGCTCAATATGTCTCTGAATGCCATACATGTCAGCGAGTAAAAGCAGAACATCAGAGTCCTGCGGGATTACTCAAACCATTAGAGATACCAGAGTGGAAATGGGATGAAATCGGAATGGATTTTGTTACTGGTCTACCAATGACTAGTAAGAAGAAGGATATGATATGGGTAATAGTGGATAGACTTACCAAGAGTGCTCATTTCATAGCCGTAAATACAAGGGATACTGCAGAAAAGCTGGTGGATATTTATGTGAAGGAAATTGTTAGTAAGCATGGAGTACCAAAGAAGATAGTCTCAGATAGAGGTTCAATTTTCACATCAGCGTTCTGGAAACAACTCCAAGAAGCTTTAGGAACCAAGTTGGATTTCAGTACAGCTTATCATCCACAAACCGGAGGACAAACCGAAAGAACCAATCAGATACTTGAAGACATGCTTAGAGCTTGTGCTCTAAACTTTGGAGGCTCATGGGAGGATCATCTACCATTGGCGGAATTCTCATATAACAATAGTTATCAGAGTAGTATCCAGATGGCACCGTACGAAGCATTGTACGGAAGGAAGTGTAGATCACCAATCTGTTGGTTTGAAACCGGAGAGAACAAGGAATTTACACCGGACTACATCAAGGAGAGACAAGGAGTCATCGAGGTGATCCGAGATAGACTCAAAATAGCCCAAAGTCGACAAAAGAGTTATGCCGACCAGAAGAGACGAGTTTGGGAACCAAAAGTAGGAGACATGGTATATTTGAAGGTTAGCCCAATGAAAGGACTCAAAAGGTTCGGAGTAAAAGGAAAACTAAGTCCTCGATACATAGGACCATTCAAGATACTCAGTCAGAATCGAGAAACAGCTTTTGAGTTGGAACTACCGGAACAGCTCAGTCTAATTCACAATGTTTTTCATGTATCACAACTCAGAAAGTGTTTGAAGGCACCTGATGATCCCATTACACATGAAGAAATAGAGCTACAATCAGACTTAACTTATGTGGAGAAGCCTGAAAAGATTTTGGAAGTACAGTGGAAGAAGTTAAGGAATAGAGCAATCAAATACTGCAAGATACAATGGCAACATCATCCTGAACGAGAAGCAACCTGGGAGACCGAAGAAGAGCTCAGGAAGTCCTACCCCGAGTTATTCAGGTACCAATCTTAACTTCGGGACGAAGTTTCTGTTAAGGGGGAGAGGCTGTAATAACCCAGAACATAGGAACAACGAAGGGTAGATTTAGAAATGGGATGTGCATTTCATCGCAAAACGGGGGAAATTTTCGCGCCTTATTGCAACTAAACCTAAGAGGGATCGAGGTTCTCTCTCATTTTGCACTTAGGGTTAGGCAATGTGAGTTAGGGAAATTTCGACATGATCTCTTTTGTATCTTGTTGATTTGGGAAATTGATTTTATTTGACAAGTGTTAAACATTAAACAATAATCATTACACAACATAAATATGAATTTACAATTCAAACACAATATATTATTCAAATCCTTTTGGATTTCAAAGTGAGTATCAAATACAATATTTAATCAAGATTATACACTTTACATAATGCAAAAGCTCATAAACAAAAACTTGAGCTTTATTGATAACACAACACAAATTACATTGTCTTTACAGAATTCTTGATACAAGAATTGATGAATAATAAACAGAAATAAAAATAAAGATTACAAATAGTTCCTAAACTAAAATCTAGACTATGTGCCTTGAAATATCTCTTCATGGCCATGTCCATCTTCAAAAACCTGCAAAATAAAACACCAACACTAGCCAGAATATTAGTGTTAGCCAAATAAATTCAGTTTGGACAGAACCAAGTGTCATGCACACTTGTGCTGTTCCAAAACCATGGACAGCACAAGATAAGGGCAGCAGCAGACCAAACCTGAGCACACACATGCTGGGCTCAAGTTTCAGCATATGAGAGCACACAGCTCAAGTGTGCTAGGCAGCAACAGCAAGGCAAGGCATCAGCCTAGTCACCAAAGTAACCAGGCTTGTGTGTCAATGCAAGGATAGAAGTAGGGTTCATATAAAAGGGGCACAAACCCTAGAAGCCAGAACCAGTCGACCAGATCAAATTCACCAGGTAAGGGTGAAGCAAGAACAAGCTCAGTTCATCCAGTTCTTGAGCAAGAACAGAACCAAACCATACAAAACCACTCAACCACCAGGAATCATGGTGACCTGAGAAGATCATCCAAGACCTGGAGGTGGAGAGCTGTACACAAAACCCCAAGTCTGCAGCAACAAAACATTTCTTTCTAGGAGCTGGAACAAGGTATACCTAGTCCCTGGAAAAGATCCCATGGATCTAATCCATCATATGCATGAGCATGGGATGAGCAGATGCTCATATGGGTAGATCATCACTTGGTTTTCACCAAGGATTACTGCCAGTCAAAAGCCACTAAAATATAAAGCATCTAGGTACAGATCCTATGCACAAGAAACTAGCACATATGTACAGATGCACACACTAGCCAGATTTGATGCATAGATAGCACCAGTAGATGGCAAGGATTAGCAGCCATGACTACACAATCAATCCTAAGCATACAACCATCAGAAACCCTAGATTTCTTCACAGGCAAGTATATTGGCATTCATAGTTTCTATGATTCCCAAATATACAAGCAAAGATGAGTAGCCAACAAGATCCAACCAACCAGGTGAGCAACCAGTCAGTAGCAAGGCTACTGAGGTCACTTCACACTTAGCACCAATTGAGAGAAAGCCATATACAAAGCATCACTATCCAGAAATGGATTCAGACTTTAATTGCTTGATAAATAATCATGAACAGCAAATTCATATCAAGCAAGTCATTTAAAATCATCACTGCATAAGCAGTTCATCATAATCAAATTAATACAAGCATGAATTTATTACAGATCCATGCTTAGTACTGACAGTAGCACACTATTGAGCAACATAGTTAATTTATAGCCACAGTATTAACCAGTAAGCCATCACTGGCAATCAATTGATCAAATGGATCAATTATAGCAAGCCAAGTTACACAGAGAGGTTAGCCAGCAAGCAAGGAATGATCCAATGGATCATTGGCTTGCAGGAGTAGCACTGAAGCATATCACAGGCACCTCTGGCACACACACAAGTGTCACAGATGCAACACAAGTACACCTAGACAAGCAAGCATGAAAAACCAGTGAGCATAAGCAAGTCCTAACCAAGCATAGCATGGCATAGCTAGCTCTTGAGCAAGCACAGTAGAGCATGGCAAGTATAGAGCATGCTAGGAGCAGCAGAGAAGCAAGAACAACATGAACAGCATGTCGAGCAGCAGGTGCCAGTACCAGTAATGGTAATTGGACCATGTGCTTGCAATCAATCCAAACATAGACGAATTGCATCGGAATAGCAAGGCTCTGGGTGATCACAGGATCACCAGAGAGCAGCAGAGCTTGAGGAGGAAGAAGAACAGCACCAAGAGGAGGCGCACAGAGAAGAGGTGGATGCAACACTTACTTGCGCCTGGAAGCAGAGGCTAGGGCATGGCGAGGCAGTGCTCGCGCGGCCCTAACAGCTGCAAATCCAGGGTAGGCGCCGGCGTTACGCCGACGAGCACCAACACCACCACGGCACGGCACAGAGACGACGGCACAGGCACTGCAAGCAGCACCTGCGCCAGGTCAGTCTCGGAGACGCACCCGTCGTCGGCGAGGACGTGATCTCGCCGGAGTTCGTCGAGGCGATTCCACCCGAGATCCAGATCGGAGGCGATTCGCCAGGAGAAGAAGAGATGGGAAAAACCACGCGGACAGATCGATAGATCTGCTCACGGCGGTTCAGGTGCGGTAGGTGGCTACGGCGGAGGAGCTCGGAGTCGGCCGGAGCACGGCGGCGGCCATGGCGGCGACGCCATCGCCACGGGCGTCGCGAGAGAGGAGTTAGGGTTAGGAACGGAGAGTGAGAGGGCCGAGTGAGTGAGAGCGGTGGGCCGTTCGGCTCCACCGAGCCGCTATGGGCACGCCTTAGTGGGCTGTCCCATGGGCTTAGGTTATTGGGCTGGGCCCAATATGGGTCCAGGGGGGTATTTTAGTATTTTCACAATTTAGAAAAGGCCATTATTTCACCAAATTTTAATAAATAAAATACAACTCTAAAAATCCATTAAAAATTGGATTGGTGAATGAAAAATTATTCTTAATAAGAATAAAATATGAAATAAAATTTGATGAACAAATTTAAATTTGTGAATTTTATGAATTTAAAATAAACATTTGGAATTTCAAATTATATTTCCTTGTATTAATAAATCAAGGAAAAATCCCAAATAAGTTTAAATACTTATTTTTAAACATTTCAAAATGAAATTCTATTATTCCAAGTCATTTCTATTTGAAAAAGGTATTTTCCAAAGGAAGATATTCTATTCCTTTTTATTCTCAAAAATATAGAGACAACTCTATTATTTCAAATTATTTTGGAATAAATAATGAATCACCAACATAAAGTAGTTTTACTTTGAATTATGTTACCTTGTGTGAATTAAAGTGTTTTATACATTAAAACAATTGCAAATTACTGCCAAAGGCATAAATCTTAACTCAACCCTAAATTGTAATAACTCATCGGGATAAAGGGATTCAACATAAAATAATACATCCATGCATGCATCATTTGGATTTTATAACATTGTCCTTACCGGACAATGATGCTTCTTTACAGAACCCGAGGTCCAGGTTCCATCCAACGCATTGAACTGCACTATCTCGCAGTCCACAGGCAAGTTCACCCTTGCTCATGTCAAATTTGAGTATTTTCTATTAATTTAATGCAAAGCTATATGACTTATCATTCCTGCATTGAAAATGAAATGTTACTTTTCCAATTATGAATATGACTATGTGGTGGGCAATGGAACCATGGTATGTGTTGATTGGTGGAGGTTCCATTGCACGGGTACTATTCATCTAGGACTAAGTACCAATGCCGTCCAGTGATTCTAGCGCCGTACATATCGCGTTGACCATAAGATCTATAATGGCTCTGGGGAAGCCAGCTGTATCTTTTCCCTCCTGCACGCCAACGGACTTGATAGAGCCTGGCGGGGTGCTGGAGGCACTGCCGTAGGTTGGGATAGCCTTTAAAATCCCCATCCGGACGTTTGGATGAGAGGCTCTACCGTCTATGAAGGATTGTCCGACGTACACCGTGGGTAAAGCCGTATGAACGGGAGATGTCTACCGGGGGTGTACGGATGGACAAAAGGGTGGGTTTGCAGGGTCGCGGAGAAGGCGGTGTGGGCTTGGATCTTTATACCTGGCCTCACACCAAGGAAGTGTGAACGGGGGCAAGTCCCTGCGGCAAAAAGGGTGAGATCTCTTATGGGAAAAGTAACGCACCTCTGCAGAGGGTATCAAGAATTGTGGCTGTCACTCCCTGTTCCGGGAAGGGAACTGCGAACGCGGCAGGAAAGGAACTCCGTGAAGTTCTAGTCAACCTGTGAAGACTGACGGGCATAGTTTTCAGAATAAAATAAACCTTTTGAAGAAATGATTTCGAAACATGCATTGACCTAAGATTTTCTGATCGAAGGTCGTAGCTAGTGCATCAAACACCTTTTACTCTTTTGAACTTGCTGAGTACCCCTGTACTCACTTTATTTCGACACCCTTGCTAGACTGTGATACGGAAGTGGAGGCCATGACTGATGGAGCACCAGAAGGAAGCTACGAGCTGGTCTACGAGGAACCTGATCTTTCCGGAGGAGTTGAAGGCGTCGACTATGGGATAGTCTACGGACCCGATGACATGGAGGTGGAGGAGTAGTGATATACCTGAGTAGTATAGAGCCGAGCAGCGTAGTGGCATACTTAAATAAGTTGCTGAGCTCTTTTCATATCTAAGTTGGTTTGTACTAAGTACCTTATGTTGTAGGGTGTTCTCATCGGACCTGTGAGAATACCAACTTGTTAAGACCATGATTGTAATATATTATCGAGTGTTATGACCTGCAATGTTTCTGTTGTACCACTCTGAGGGATGTGATATTTGTGAAGAAGTCCCTTCATGAAGATCATATCAACGACTTGTATACTACAACATGCAGTGGTATGCTGGGTCACCGCATTACGCTTCCGCTACTATGTTGTTCGTTGGTCAATAGATCAACTATTTGTGTAATATTGGATCATGTGATCCCATTTCGTAAGACAATGATGGTTTGTAATAAATGATGACTTATGATATCAGCTGTTATGTCTCGCAACAACAATATTCCTGGGATTGCGATGAATGACATAATAGGCATCCGGACTTAAAAATCCGGGTGTTGACAAGTTGGTATCAGAGCCATTGTTTGACCTTAGGAGACCCTAGTGTAGAATGGACGTTCTGAAAAATCTAGTTTATTAAACAAAGGAAATAAATATCTGTGAAAAATTTACTCATGTTCTCTTCTACAGGATCTTTTTCAAAAATGATGAGCCATGCCCGTTCTTTTAAATCCATCTAAAATGTTGCCACACTTAGTCACATCTCTAACATACTCATCCATTTCACTTTCGATGGAGCCCTACGTCCAGACGGAGACCTACGATCTGGAAAACGGAGGAAGTCTGGTGTTTGAGCGTGACTTGTACCTAGTGTCCGAGAAGCTCGAACGCCCACCTCCCTAGTTCCACGGAGTCCGGATCCACGACACCCCCACCGGGGCAGCAGTGGATGATCACCGCTGACTTGAAGGGAAGTTCGGAGCCTCCCATCTCGGAGAGGATCCTTTTCTCCTTCAAGGCATGCAACTGGGCGGACGGTCTTGCTCACGCCCTTCAGGAGGGACTTGCTCGGGTGTGCGGACAGAACATCGCCGCACTCCGGGCCGCACTTCGCGAGGCACGACACCATGGGAGAACCCATGGCACTCTCTTCGCACCCGGTGCTCAAGATTCATGTGCAGCATTTGGACTTTATGCTCCATGAGACCCGGAAGGAACTGGAGCTGACGCGTGTTCACGCCCACCGTGCCCAGATGGCTTTGGCTCACCATGCCGAAGCTATCCGGATGCTCGCCAAGGACCGCAAGTCACTCCGCCTGCAGCGCGCCAAGAAGGATGCCACTATCAGCCGTCTTCGCGAGAAGATCCGCACCTTGGAGGTGACTGTCCGGACCCAGCAGGACCAGATCCAGGAGATGGAGGAGGATGGAGAAGACATCCAGGGAGGCGATGACTTCCTGAGTGACGACAACGACTTTGAGGATGATGAGTTCACTGATGAGGAGGACTACGCGTTTCTGGAGTCCGAGGAGGATGGGATCATTCCCATTGATGTGGATGAAGATGATGAGTAGTAGCTGCACTAGCTTCACTTACGTAGGTGTGAGTTGTATCCCGCACCATGTATCGTAGATTGTGGAAGAAGGGTTCTTAAAACCCTTAGTATGGTAACTTGTAATGTGTGATGTTGTGTGAATAAATAAAATGTGTGTTATGTGCATCATGAAAATATTTCAAGTTTTAAGTTTGAACTTAACTCAAAATAAGCCATAGAAATTCCCTCTCATCTCATGATCTATCTACCTGTTCAGATGGCCCCTCCGAACCGCAACCAGGATGCAATGCTACAATTACTGCAAACTCTGTTGGCTGACCGAGAAGATGAAAGGGCTGAAAGGCAAGCCAACATAGCAGCACTGCAGCAGATCGCCAATCAGGGCCATGGAAACCATGATCATCCTGGATCTAAACTTAAGAATTTCCAAAACACCAACCCACCTGTCTTCAGTAAGACGGAGGAACCCTTAGATGCAGATGACTGGCTGCAAACCATGGAAAACAACTTGGAGGTAGCCGGAGTGGATGAAAACGAGAAAGTGCTGTTTGCTACGCACTACCTAGCCGGACCAGCAAGAGCTTGGTGGACAAGCGCCCGTGCATTAAATGCCGGACAGATGATGACTTGGGCTGATTTCAAGCTCAAGTTTAGCAAGTATCATGTGCCACCAGGTTTGATCAAGAAAATGAGGGATGAATTCAGGGAGCTGAAGCAAGGAAGAATGTCGGTGGTAGAATACCGCGACAGGTTCCTCACCCTGTCAAGGTACGCCCCCGATGAAACTGACACCACAGAGAAAAGGAAGGAGAGATTCCTCAACGGTCTGCACGATGAGATGCAGACAGTCTTAGTCAACATCCCCTTCGCCGACCTAGAAGCCCTCGTGGACTCTGCCATCCAGATGGAAGGCAAACTGCACCAGGCAAATGAAAACCGCAAACGCCGCATGATGAATCAAAGTGGGCCCAGCAATACCCCCCGGTTTCGCCCCAGCTCAAGCGGTGGTTTCAACCCCCGCAACACCAAGCCCCAAAACCAGATGTCGCGCCCCGGTTTTCAGAACCGGAGCGGAGGAAACCCAAGGCCAGGAGGCCCCCACCACAACAATAACTATGTACACCACAACAGCAACTTCAACCGCGCACCGCCGCGAGCCCCCAACCACAACCAGAACAACAACAACACCAACACTGCACCCAGGACAGGAAGCAATGCTATCCCTGTCGCAACCAAGGACAAGTCCACAATCACCTGCTATGAATGTGGAGTTGTGGGACACTTCTCCAACGAGTGCCCCAAAAGGCTGGCCAAGCTCGCCGGCAACACCTCTGCACCAGCTCAGCAGCAGCGCCGTGTCTCCACCGGCAAGAAGTTCGCCCCCAACAACCCGAACAACCGCGGAGGTCGCCTCTACCACATGAACGCCGAAGAAGCCCAGGAAGCACCAGATGTGGTGCTGGGTATGTTCTCTGTTAACTCAATACCAGCAAGAGTGTTGTTTGATTCAGGAGCATCGCATTCATTTGTTACCGAAGATTTTGTGAGCACTAGTAAGATTCAACCCATCAGCCTGAAACATGTCATGATAGTTCAAATACCTGGATCAACCACTAAAGCTAGAAAATTTTGCAAAGAAGTACCCATAAGAATTCAAGAAATAGTGTTTTTCGCAAACTTAATTGTTCTGGGAACAAAAGGATTGGAAGTAGTACTGGGTATGGATTGGATGGCGAAACATCATGGATTGATAGACTGCGCCAAGAAGGCCATCACCATGACTAGTAGCACTGGAATAACCATAGAACATGTGTCTGAAAAACTACCCAGAAATTTCACCTGCAACCAAAGTGTAGCCAAACCAACTCTGGATCAGATCAGGGTCGTCTGTCGATACGCTGATGTGTTTCCGGATGATCTACCCGGTATGCCCCCGGATCGGGATATCGAGTTTATCATCGAGTTAATCCCTGGAACCGGACCTATAGCCCAGAGAGCTTATAGCATGAACCCACAGACTTAGTAGAGCTGAAGAAACATTTGGATGATATGTTGTTCAAGGTGTCGATTCGACCAAGTGCGTCGCCTTGGAGATCACCAATGTTGTTTGTGGATAAGAAGGATGGTGCCAACCGGTTATGTCGGATTACGTAAACTTAACGATGTCACCATCAAAAACAAATACCCCTTGCCAAAGATAGAAGACCTGTTTGATCAGTTGACCGGTGCCACAGTGTTCTCTAAGATTGATCTTAGGACTGGTTACCATCAGCGAAGATCCGTGCATCGGATATCCCCAAGACTGCCTTTACCACCAGATATGGGTTGTATGAATACAATGTCATGTCATTTGGATTAACCAATGCCCCTTACTTCATGAACCTCATGAATAAGATTTTTATGAACTTCCTGGATAAGTTTGTTGTTGTCTTCATCGACGACATCCTTATCTACTCCAAAACCGAAGAGGAACACGAGCGGCATTTGGAGGTTATCCTAGAAACCCTTAGGCAGCACAAGTTGTACGCCAAGTTCAGCAAGTGCGAGTTTTGGTTGAAAGAAGTTGGATTCCTGGGACACATCTTGTCTGCAGGAGGAATTGCTGTAGACCCAGCCAAAATCAAAACCGTTGAAGAATGGAAAACCCCAACCACACAGACCGAGGTCCGTGCATTTCTTGGATTAGCCGGATATTACCGCAGATTTGTTGAAGGATTCTCAAGCATTGCCCGGCCAATGACACAACTGTTGAAGAAAGACAAGAAGTTTGAATGGACTGATAAATGTGAAGCCAGCTTCCAGCAACTTAAAACCAGACTAACCACAGCCCCCATCCTAATCATGCCGGACATCACCAAGCCCTTTGACGTCTATTGTGACGCATCTAAGATTGGTCTTGGATGTGTGTTGATGCAAGAAGGAAAGGTGATATCTTATCTGTCCCGGCAGTTGAAACAGCATGAGCAAAACTACCCAACCCATGACCTCGAACTTGCAGCCGTAGTGTTAGCATTGAAAGTTTGGCGTCATTACCTCATGGGTAATCGATGCGAGATCTATTCGGATCACAAGAGCCTGAAGTATATCTTCACCAGAAAGAGCTGAATATGAGGCAAAGAAGATGGTTGGAACTGATAAAGGATTATGATATGGAAATCCACTATCACCCCGGCAAGGCCAATGTGGTAGCGGATGCTTTGAGTAGACAGCCGTGTCAGCTGAACTCCATGATAGCAGCAGAACAACCTAGCCTGCATGAAGAGTTTGAACAGTTTAGGTTGGAACTGGTTAGTGAAGGATACCTAGCCAGCATAGAGCTGCAACCTACTTTGATTGGTCAAATCAAGGAAGCCCAGAAGGGAAATGCAAGCATTGCCGGAATCAAGAGTCAAATGGCAGCAGGAAAGGCACCGGGATTCAAGGAAGATGAAGAAGGAGTACTTTGGTACAACGGTCGCCTATGTGTGCCGTCAGACTCAGAATTGAAACAAGTCATACTGCAGGAGGCCCACGATACTTTATATTCTATCCACCCCGGAGGTACCAAGATGTACCAAGATTTGAAGGAACAATTTTGGTGGCATGGGATGAAGCGAGAAATCGGGAGCTACATAGCTAAGTGTGATATCTGTCAGAGAGTCAAGGCAGAACATCAACGACCCGCCGGACTATTGCAACCCTTACAGATTCCGGAATGGAAGTGGGACTCAGTCGGAATGGACTTTATGACTGCCCAAATCTAGCAGGGGAAATGATTCTATTTGGGTAGTGGTAGACAGATTAACCAAAGTAGCCCATTTTATCCCCGTCAAAACCACTTATCAAGGCCCGAAGCTAGCAGAGTTGTACATCTCAAGAATAGTCGCTCTACACGGAACACCGAAGTCAATAGTGTCAGATAGAGGATCTCAGATTCAGCAGAAAGTACATGAAGGACTCGGAACCCGGCTGAATTTCAACCTTATCACCCAATGACGGACGAGGGAAAGAGTCAACCAGATACTCGAGGACATGCTCACGTATACTGGAATATGGATCAAGTGGGAGAGACTTTATACGCAGAATTCTCGTACAACAACAGCTATCAAGCCGACACGGATGGCCCCTTTGAAGCCCTGTACGGAAGAAAGTGCGTACCCCTACGGATTGGTCCGAAGTCGGAGAAAGCCAAGTCTTTGGACCGGATGTTCTTCGTGAAGCCGAAGAGAAGGTGCACAAGATTCGCGAGTACCTCAAGACTGCGCAGTCCAGACAGAAGAGCTACGCCGACAAGAGACGCCGAGAGATGACATTCGAGATTGGAGATTTTGTTTATCTCAAGGTGTCACCCTCAAAGGAATGCAGAGATTCCAGGTGAAAGGAAAGCTCGCCCCCGATATGTCGGACCCTTCAAGGTTCTGAGTCGCCGCGGAGAAGTATCTTATCAACTGGAACTACCGGAAGAAATGGCGGCTGTGCACAATGTGTTTCACATCTCATTGCTCCGGAAGTGCCTTGAAGTACCGGAGAAGACTGAAGTGTTCAAGAATATTGATCACAGATCGGTGGACATCAACTCAGACTTGACGTATCGAGAAGTGCCCATTCGTATCCTGGAAGAAGCATACAGAACCACCCGCACCAGGAGTATCAAGTTCCTGAAGATTCAGTGGAGCAATCACACTGAAGACGAAGCCACCTGGGAGCGAGAGGAAGACATGAAGAAGGAATACCCAGATCTCTTTAGCACCTAGTTTTCTTTAAGATCTCGGGACGAGATCTTTTGTAAGGGGGAAGGGTTTGTAACATCCCAAGTTTTAACAATAATGAAATCAAGGAGAGATCAAGTACTCAAAATTTGCAACAAACAAAAACTTTTTATATGCATAGTGTGTTACATATAAGTTAATGCATATGAGTGAATTCCTTTGGTGTATTTGCCATGATGAGTGTTGATATGCTTATCACATGCTATTAAACCCTAATGTATGATCATTACACCACTCTTTGAGAAAAATAAAAGAAATGCTAAGTGTGATCCAAAACCCTCACATACACATAGGTCAAAAATGCAAACCATCACCAAAGGCCACCATGGCTTGATCTTTGGTTTCTAAAATGATTATATAACTCAAACAAACCTAAATGCATCAAAGAAACCAAAATTGAATCAAATTTGAACTCACAACCATCTCACATATGATGATGGTCACTTATGCAATTTATAACCTGATCCCCTCTTTACCCCTCTGGTTAAATCATTTCTTACACTAAACTTGATTAACCAAAGCAATGTCATCCAAGACCATGTCAAGATGATGAACTTTCATGTTGACCACCCTGGCTAGAGTTGACTAGGTTGACCAGAATAAGAGTGACAAGTGAGGACTTTATATCTATGTGAAGATCATGTCCAATTTGATTTTTTGCAAACAACCTTCATTTTGATCACCACCACCACCATTCTACTGCAAACAATATAGGATTCAAACCCACCAAAATTCACTCAAAAATTCCAAAGTAAAGTTCTTGCGGCCATTTGGTCGAGCACCTTGTGTGCATGAACCTGCCAACTCCATGCATTGTAAAATCCAGTGGTTTTTGACCTCCACCATCACCCCTAAGTCATCCCCAGTACCCCTCTGTACTCACCAAGCATTGACAAGCAGAATGGACAAGCAAAGGTACCCCTGATCATCACCAAAGTGATCAAGACATGCCATGCCGTGGCATGGCATGACCTCAATCATGCCAACCCTGTCCCTGGCCTTCCCCACCATGCACCATCATGCCATCTGGTTGCTCCACACCTCCCTGAGTCGAATGGACACGAGCCCTGCCCAAATGGTGCACCAGACGAGCCAAACCAGTGGCGCCCAGACACGCCCAGAGCGTGCACGCGCACGACAGAGCGTGCACTGGCACGCTCCAGAACGCGCCGGCCACGTCGACGCCCGAGCTGCTCCGTTGACCCCAGCCCCTGCCTCCAGCGCCAAACGCTCCACGACGACGCCGTGAGCCGCCCAGACACGGCCATTGGCCCGCGGGAACGCCGTGCGCCACGCCCACGCCGACGACGTCCGCCACGGTACTGGCCGCTCCCGTCACGCGCTCGTCCTCGCCTGTGCCTCATTTTCAACGCCGTCAAGCGCTGCGTCACCGCCAGGACGTCGCCTGCCCGCGTGCATCATCACCAGTACCCCTGCGCCGCTGTAGCACCGTCGTCGACGATGAGCTCATCGCCGCGCCACGGCCACCTCCAGACCCTATAAAAGGAGGCCCCCCGTGCCTCACTCTCCACACCATTCTTGCTCGCCTCCCTCTTCTGAAGCTCCTCGACCTCACCCCTGCTCGATTAGCCACCACCGCCGTCCAATTTCACCGTCGGAGCCCGCAGAGGTGCTGAGAAGGGCGCCGTCGATCCAGGCCACCCCCGGCGACGCCACTGCTACCAGGCGCCTCGCCGTCGTCGACAACCTCCCCACGCACACTGCCAGACACCTGCAACGGCCTGGTACTCCCTCCGACCCCCTACCTGAGCCGCCGGAGCTCGACCTTCTCGCCGGAGACGACGACGAATAGCGTCCGTTCGATCCTCCTCTAATCCTACGGCTCACCTTTCTCTGTACCGATTCGGGGTTTTAAACCCACTGACGCGTGGACCCCACGCTGTCAGGCGGCCCGCTGCGTGGACGCGCTGCTGGGCCGGCCCACTTTCCTCTCCCGCTGTGCAGCCCGTTTAGTTTCCCGCCTAAGCCCACGTATTCAAATTGAGATTTTCGAATTTAATTAATTAGCCTCTGATGCTGTTTTCAAAAATTAATAGAATAAAATCCACTAAACCAAATTTGACAAATTTTATATATTTGGAAACCTTGTGAAAATATCTACAAAACTACACTGGTCCCAACCTTAGATTATTTGTCGAATTAATCTGAGAAAATAAACAAGGCAGGGCCTTTTTCCACTTCAATTAATTCTTAAAAATTGAATAAAAATGCTATTAAGTTAAAACCAACTCTCAAAAATCATTTTCCAATATATCTATCAGAATATGTAAAAATATTGTATCATTGTTTGCATGATCATGTCCTTGTTTAAAAATTGGCCCTAAGGCTATTTAAAGTACTTTTTAAATGAGCCTATTTCTTATTAATGTGTATGAGAGCATCTCTCTCATTTAAATCTTGACCCCACCAAGTTAATATGAAGAAGACACTATGGTCATATTAAACCCATATTAATTTAGTTGATAATATTAAACATTAATCAAAAATTATTAAAAGGCATGAGGTGGTGTACCTCATTTAAATCTTTTTCCCAAATAATGATTATGAAGAGGTTGACCTTGGTCCACCTAGGTCATATGATATTAATTGAGGAAATTAAATCTTAATCAAACTTAATGAGAGGGAATTATTTTCTCTCAAGAAGTAAATAGCAACTTAAATTAATATTTATAATGAGAGGAAATTATTTTTCTTAACAATAATAACTAAATCAACTCACATAATAAGCATGTGTTATGATAGCTTAGTAAGAGTGATTCATATGTGTGCTTAGCTTAGTATTTGAGTTGTGTGGTGATTGTGTGTATTATACTCGTATTTAGACGCTAGTACCGAGGAGTACACCGAGGAGGAGGAGGTCTACACTCAAGGAGAGGAAGACCACTTTGATCAGTACAACAATCAAGGCAAGCTAATACACTTGCAAGTGCAAAGCTCCCAAGAGCAAAGCACCCCACCATTTTAATTTATCCTTACTAAGCCTATCCCAGTTTTACTACAAGTTATGCTTTCAAGTTTTACTACTTCATTTTATGAAGTTACTTTTTGATTCATGATTCACTTGGTCTAGGGTAGAACAATGTCATCAAAGCTAGTCTATGGTAATCAAGCTAAGTTAGCACCCCTCATGACTAGTGGCTAGTGCTAAATTACTAAAATTGACTACTCTAGATGGGAACATGGTGATATGAGATGATGATGGTGAAATTATGAAAGGAATTTTGAAGGTGAATAAGACCAAGAGAAGATAGTGATTTTTGATTAAAAACTAATGTTGGTTTGGATGCGATACCTTTCCAATATTGAGTACCCCCACAATACCTGATTATGGGTAAGGCTTAACTAGAAGTTTATGTATCTTAGTATGGGTTCCCTCTGAACACACATCATAGGGGTTATGCCGAGGCTGCCTCCGTTGTTGAGAAATGATGTGAATTAAGGTGAACTGTCCGGCCAAGCCCTGTGCAGTTCCCAGGTTGACAGTTGGTCTTCATTGGGAGGCCAAGCTCATGGGAGGTGCTCATACTAGGGTTAGTAAATGAAAGGTTATGGTTGATGATCCGCGTACGGTGATACGATGATTCGGGGAAATCCCGACGGATGAAATCAAATGTTGTGGCACAAGTGTGCAACCTCTGCAGAGTGTAAACCTATTCGAATAGCCGTGTCCGCGGTTACGGACGGTTGGAAAGGCCATCTAGTTTCCAGTATTAGAATCTGAAACTGTGAATAATGAATGATGAATAATGGTGAATCACAACTGAGTTGTGGGAATGACACTAATGTTCCCACTTGAGTTAGTTAATTGATGAATGGTCTATATGAAGTGATTTCGAACTAAAATTAGCTTTATGCAAATAAAACTAGAGCTTAGTACCCTTTCATTTAAATAGATAGTGATTAATTTAGTATTAGTTTGCGAGTACTTAAAAGTACTCACGGCTGTGTCCCTGGCTATTCAAATGGCCAGAATATGAAGAAGAGCAGCAGTATGAGGATGACGGTCAGCAGGACGTCTACAACAACTAGGAGTCGCCTGACGTCAAGCGTTGCCTGTGGAATAGATAGTCCACCTCTATTACGCTTCCGCTACTATGTTGTTCGTTGGTCAATAGATCAACTATTTGTGTAATATTGGATCATGTGATCCCCTTTTGTAAGACAATGATGGTTTGTAATAAATGATGACTTATGATATCAGCTGTTATGTCTCGCAACAACAATATTCCTGGGATTGCGATGAATGACATAATAGGCATCCGGACTTAAAAATCCGGGTGTTGACACTAACCCTCTACCCTAGCTAACCCTAAACCCTAATTAAACCCTATGTATAGGCCAACGTCACTTAATTGTGCATCGGGCAGCCCAGGGGTGCCTCGCGGTCCTCTAATTAAATTAATTGTGCCATGCATTAACCCTAAACCATATATATGTAACTAACCCTAGCTAATTAACCCTACTTAATTAAAACACATAACCCTAAACTATACTAGATATAACCCGAATCTAATAAAAACATGCTCTATATATAGCAGCTAGCTAGCAAACCGTAGATTAACACCAATTAAAATATACATGGCCTATATATATCGATCATGTTGTATAACATATCCCTGATTCATTAATTAATTATATAATTATCGTGATAAATTAATTAACTTGAATTTTGACAAGTTCTCTCGAATGAAAACACATTTGATTAAGTTGCCTCATAATATATATATAATTAATTAGTGTACATGCATGGCCTACCATGCATTCGTGCATATATTTTAATGTATATTTGAACATATTCTTAGGGATTTCAATCTCTCTCTCGATCATCAATATATCGTTGGTGGCCAAAAAACACACACATATATATATACGCATGCAATTTATGCGTAAAGGCGCGGGTGCCTCTAATAATGTGTGTGCGCACTCGATCGATGATCCCTAAACCTTAAACAACCCTAAAACCTTAAATCCCTAATCCCTAATCCCTAAACCCTAAACACCCTAAACACTAAACCCTAGACCCTAGACCCTAACCCTAACCCTAAACCCTAGCGGTGTATGTCTACAAGACGCAGGCCATCACATATTTGTATGGACATGATTGGAGAAAGTTTGCTTTTGACTACGGTCTGAAGAAGGGCGACGAGCTGAGGATCAGAAACTCAAACGGGCAGATATACGTAACTGCTTACAGAGTTGGAGACACTTCCAAATATATAATATGTAACTTTTTTCTACTCATATCTTTTGATAACTGCATTCTGAGCAGTTGTTCTAAACCATTCCCTCTGTTCTAGCTTGCTGGGTTTAACATGATCAAAGCTGCAGATCCCCTGATGGAACGAGGAGCGGATGTCACAAAGGCAACCACACCGGCACTCTGGCTTCCCACTCTCTGCCGTCGGCACCGGTTCACATTAGCTCCGTTCTACATCTGAGCAGTCCCCTACATCAGCATTGGTTCTGTAGAGGCCCCATATACTACATGCCCAGTGCCTCTGCGCATCAAGACCTTGGTTCCTCTAGCTGCACCCGTTCTGCACCCGCCAGGTCTCCTGCATCGGCACCGGTTCCCTCTAGAGGCATGACTTACGGCACACGCCTTGCTAGCCTCCACCTCGGCACCCACCGTGTACCAGCCAAAGCTCATGCACTGGCCAGGATCACCGAGTCTCGGCTCATTGCGCGGCCACCCGTGTGGTGACCGGACGCATCTGAAGCTGTGTTCGTGAGTATATGACAGCATAACACTCTTATCTTGATGTCTTCTCTGCTCAAAGTCTCACATGGTTCAGTGCATTGGTGCCATTGACTAATTTTTGGTGGTATCTCTTGCTTTGAATCAGAAATTGCCTAAAAGTATCTCCAAGGATCTCAATGCTGGTCGAAGGGGCAAGATATCCCTCGTCATGGAGAGTGAAGGTCTCACCGTGGAGGGACGGTACTCTGTCGTCCCACAGATGGCCGCTTGGCTCGTTACTTCCAGGTGGAAAAAGTTCATTGACGGTGCCAAACTTCGCATTGGATCAAAGTTGAAGGTCAAGATCTTTCGATGCCGCTGTGACATGCTGGTCATAAAGTTCGCGGTTGTCTAGTTCTGTTGTCCCATGAGCCCTTAGCAAATGCATTTGTAGTTATACTTATATAGCAAAAGTGCCCGTGCGTTGCGACGGGTTGTATTGTTAAATATTTCTAAGCTCCTGCAGAGTAGCATCATGTGTCAAAGTCAATCACCAAATTGATTCTGATCGATGTGTCCTTGTCCACATCAGCCCCTCCATGAGACGCGAAACACTCTCAAGGCAAGACCCCATGCTCGGGAAGGCTCTCAAGGGAATTCGGCGGTACTGACCTAGAGGTAAGACACCGTGCTAATATTATGATTAGTACTCTCGTAAGAAAACTACAATCATCTATGGTTTAATTAGTTGGAGTTGGCATAATCTGGTCACTAATAAATAACCTTTAACCAAAAAGGATAAAATAACTGGGATTTTTCTGATTGCATAATTTTTTCCTCCGGATGAGATTAACCGGCGCGCATGCAGTTAATAGAAACACTTTGGCCATTATTTTTTAGTCAATAAAACATAAATTATATGTAAAAAGTTATATCATTGAAAACTTGTTTTAATAATTCATATTTTGTTGACTAAATTAATGGTCAAAGTTTAGCTTAACGGAAGGAGTAGTTATTGGAGTATGATTGAGCAGAAAGAATAAGAGTATGCCAGCATGGTATACTTCATGATAGACTCAATTAATGGTACCGTTCCTCTATAATTTGGGAACACTACAGTGAAGCTCACCCAATGGAATCATGCATGTTGAAGTTCAGTAATACCTTGGACTCGATGACTCGTGCAACGCGTTGGGTATCTGAACCATGGCGCACAAATTCCTCCATGAAACGGTCGATAAAAAACAATTAGAGGCGAGCAACCAAAATGATAGCGTAATAATAATGTGCTCCATGGGACTCTCACAGCTGGACTTCGTCCAATCAGGCCACGCTCCCCATGGGCCACCCGCTGTTGCCAACCGCGGCGGCATGAGGCTTGCAAACTCCAACGCTGACAGCAGCTTCACGAGATGCGCTGAATAGCATCGGGAAGACAGAGAAGATGAAGTAGACCTAGTCCGAGGCCGAGGCTGCGCTAGATCCGCTGCTTAGCGCCGCGGACACGGCCGCTAAATCAATCTGGCAACAGAACCGGTCAGAGCACCCATTAACCTGTCAATAGAGGGAAATTCTGATTCAGACATCATTATCGCGGGGATGGCGGAAGCACCGGGTCTGCGCTCACGACCACATCAAAATCCACATCCAGAACACCAGCGATCACACCGCGGAACCTTGATTGGAGTAGAGTCCACATCTGGGCTCGATCAGCCAATTCCGATGGTAAAACGCTGGATCTAGGGGGAATTTGACGAGAGAGACGGTAAGAGGAGATCGATTTGGCTGGCTGGCTTGATTCAGAAGGATGTTAAGCACGGATTACTTCGGTGTCCTCCGCCGCCTTGAACGGGCACCCAGAAATTCCCCTAGCTTCCCGACGTTTTCCGCCGGCGCCGGGTTAACGAATCGAGATGCGGGGGTTTCGTTTGATGAGATTCGATCTGATTTTCGGAAGGCGGTGTGCTTCCGTGGCTATATATATAGACAGCTGCGACGTCAGCGATGCGTTTGATAGCCGGATAGGGGCTCGGAAAAAAAAAAGACGACCGAACCGGTACAATGGTAAGTGCCGTATTATGCGATTTGGTGGGAGGGCAAAACGGTCCAAAAAAAGCGTTGACGAAACTTTTTGGCAGAAACCTTAGCTCCTTTATTATTAGGTATAGATAAGGTTATCTTATCTGAACTGCTAATTAATTGTATGAGTGGTAAAACTCTGGCAAGCTTTTGCTCTTAGCAAGTATGTATGTATGATCAGCTATTATGATAACTAATGTTTGTGTTCATCTTAATTTGCATTTCCCTTTTAGAAAAAAACTTAATTTCTATTTTGGCTGACCTGTTAGAGAACTATCAGATTGAACCCACAACATGATTCATATAGATTCATTACACCGAGCCACATGTCTTGACCTTGCGATACACTACTTCCATTAATTAGTGCAAGAAGGCTTACCTGCTGCTGAACCATGGCAGATTCGAATCCACCTTATCTATCTAGAAATACAACCTTTGCAGAAAGAGGATTTGCGTATGGGGAGGCTGACATTGGGGACCCATGAGCCACGAGCGTCGTCAACGTTTTAAAGACGGCAGGAGATCGAAAGAAAAAAATAAGCCAAAAATCGTTGGTTTCAAGAAAAGAAACATTTACCTTTCGAGAGGATGACATGCGGGCTGACATGCCTAGCCCAAGGCAACAAAAATCCTCAAAATAAAAGGCTGGAAAGGGGAAAAAAATAAATAAGGAAATAGCCGCATAGAAATTAATTATGTGGGAACCGACTGGAAACTGCGTGTCATACGTTTCAGCCGAGGCACGATCCAAAAGTCAGAAAAATAGCCAAGGGGGCAGAAAAAAAAGAAAAAAGAAAGCCAGTTAGAGAGGATGACAAATGATAGCATCAAATCAACGTTTCAAAATCGAGGATGACAAGAAAAGCTCAGTTCCAGGAACGAAACTTTCATAGAGGATGACATGCGCCCATTTGGCAGAAGAAAAAGTGACTATCAGGAGCCAAAATAATCCAAGAAAAGAACGTACACATGGTAGCAGCGAACGTTTCCAAGACAGAAGAAAAATGAAGTAGCAAAATCGGGTGTGAAAAAATCCAAGAAAAGAAAGATTTAAATTGGGCTGCATCTGGACATCTGGGCCTTCGAACTATCCTGGGGCCTTTTGACTCGTACAATTTCAGCCCACTCCAAAACAAGAAAGGTCGGATTTTTCTCAAAAAAAAACAGAAAGTCCTATGCTTCAAAAAAAAAAAACAAGGAGATTCAACATATAAGTTTGTTTATAGATATAAAGATTTAATTTATCCGTTTGCAATAGGTCAGAGCGAAATACAACGTTATTGTCCAAATAAAATATCACATGTTTCTTGTACGGGAGGGTGACATCGGGGACCCATGAGCCAGCAGCGGAGTCAACGTTTCAAAGGCGCAGATGAAAATAAAAAGCCAAAATCAGTTGGTAAAAAAAAACAAGAAAAGAAAACATTTATCGTTCAGAGAGGATGACATGCGGGACCCATGAGGCAACGCATCCTCAACGTTTCAAAGTCTGGCATGAGATCGAAAGAAAAGGCAAGTGACAAATATGGGAGCCAAAAATAATCCAAGAAAAGAAACTTTATTGTACATAGAGGATGACATGGGTCCCATTTTGTAGCACGTGTCTAACGTTTCCAAGGCATGTGACCAAAGAAAAATGAAAGCAAAGATTCTCAACAATTCAAGGCGGCGGGGATCAAAAGAAAAATAAAGGAAATAACCAAATTAATTAGGGTCAAAAATAAATCCACCAAAGGAAACTTTTATTGTTCATAGAGGATGACATGGGGACCGACTGCCAACATCGTCCTCATCGCTTCAACGGGGGCAGGGGAGCAAAAAAAAGGCAAATAGCCAGAAATTAGGGGTAAAAAATAACTCCAAGAAAGGAAACTTTTATTGTTCGTAGAGGATGACATGCGGGACCATGAGCCAGCAGCTTACTCAACGTTTCAAAGGCGGCATGAGATCGAAGAAAAAGGCAAGTGACCAAATATCGGAGCCAAAAATAATCCAAGATTTATTGTACATAGAGGATGACATGTGGGTCCCATTTTTCAGAGCAGCGGTCTCAATGTTTGTAATGCGGCTTGAGATCAAAAGAAAAAGAAAGTAGCTAGTAATTAGTGGGTGAAAAAATCCAAGAAAAGAAAGTTGATGGACATAGAGGATGACATGCGGGTCCCTTGAACCAACAGCTTACTCAACGTTTCAAGTAGGGATCAAAAGAAAAAGGCAAGCCAAAAATGGAGGGTGAAAAAAAACCAACAAAGGAAACTTTTATAGCACACAGAGATGACATCCCATGAGCCAGCAGGTGCCTCAACGTTCAAACGTGGCATGAGATCGAAAGAAAAGTCAAGCACAATATGAGGTGCCAAAAACTCCAAGAAAAGAAAGTTGATTGCTCATAGAGATGACATGCGGGTCTCATTTAGGCACAGGTCTCACCGTTTGAGAGGCAGGGGATCGAAAGAAAAGTCAAGTGACCAAATATGAGGTGCCAAAAATAATCCAAAAATGAAAGTTTTATAGTACATAGAGGATGACATGCGGGTCCCATTTAGCAGCAGCGGTATCACTGTTTGAGAGGCAGGGATCGAAAGAAAAAGTCAAGCCAAATATGAGTGCCAAAAAATCCAAGAAAAGAAAGTTTATAAAGTGGCATAGACATGCGGGTCCCATTTAGCACGTATCATTCGTTTGAGAGGGCAGCAGTGATCGAAAGAAAAAGTCAATTGACCAAATATGAGGTGCCAAAAAAATCCAAGAAAAAAGAAAGTACATAGAGGATGACATCGGGTCCCATTTAGCAGAAGCGGTATCACCGTTGAGAGGCGGCAGGGGATCGAAAGAAAAAGGTAATTGACCAAATAAGAGGCCAAAAATAATTCAAGAAAAGAAAGTTTTATAGTACATAGAGGATGACATGCGGGTCCCAGGTTGAGCAGCGGTATCCCCGTTTGAGAGGCGGCAGATCGAAAGAAAAAGGCAAGTGACCAAATTTGAGGTGCCAAAAAACTCCAAGAAAAGAAAGTTGATTGCACATAGATGATGACATGCGGGTCCCATTTGCAGAGTCTCAACGTTTCCAAGCGGCAAGGGATCAAAAGAAAAAGGAAGTAGCCAAAGGGGGTCAAAAAATCCAAGAATAGAAAGAATTTTGGTTCATAGAGGATGACATGGGACCCATGATCATACATCGTAAACGCTCGATCGAGAACGTGAACGAGATGGCGCGATCTAGAAAAACAATGCCGAGAGGCGCCATCTCGGCCCTACATCCTCGGCGGTGCGGATTTGCGTTGACTCGGCCGGCGAACCCGAGATTTCGAGATGCACCACGCCCGGCCACCATACGACGACGGGCCGCTTGTCGGGCTAGGGTGGCCTCAAAAACGAAAAAACAGTTTTGACATGCACCACTGGAGGGACCAAAAATCGTCCCCATGGTACACCAGCAACCACGGCGCGACTTCAACTTCGTCGGCCATGGCAACTTTTCTTGTAGTGGCAGCAATCCAAATCTATTATCAACTTTACCATAGAGACTTACTTGGCACAAAAACATGATAAGGAGAGGTTGCTACAGTAGTAAACAACTTCCAAGACTCAACAATACAGTAAATAAAATGAAACTTGGGTTATCTCTCCAAGAAGTGCTTTAACGCCCTTCATCTAGGCGCAGAAAGTGCAAATCAAGTATTTTCAAGAGATGAAGCATCAACATTCTTACCAGAGGCTTTGAGCCTACCCTTCTTACTCTTTGGTTTAGGGAATACATGACCGCATCCGGGTGTAGAGGTAAAGTTTAGAGTGCCTTTCCCCATATCTATGATTGCTCCCATGAGTTTCAGCAGGGATCTTCCAAGTGTGATTTGTCCTGTCCCTACGCATTCAACAACGAGATAATCAGTGGATACCGTTCTTCCAAGAAAGGTTGTGAACACGCCTTCAGCTATTTCCTTAGGAATTATAACAGAGTTATCACTAAGAGTTATTCCTTCTCCTCTTTCAGTAAGTTCCCAAAGTGTCAAAGATTCATAAATACTTTTAGGCATAAGGCAGAACTCAGACATAATATCACAGCGGGCATAAAAAAATTCACCACAAATGGTAACTTTAATAGTAGGCACCCACATTGAAGGTTCAAAGCTTAATGGAACATAATCATAATATTCGCGAATATGGTTGTACCCTTCTTTTAAACAAGATATATTTGTTTCGAGAGTGTTTAATCTATTATGAATGCTAGCAAGAGATAAATCAAAGTTATTAGCTGAGCTAGACGATGTCACCAATTTTTTTATGGCATTAAAAGCTTGATCTCCATCACAGTGAAGGAAATCTCCTCCCACTACAGCATCTAAGGCATATCTATAGCGAAGAATAAGCCCAAAATAAAGTTACTAAGAAGCAAACTTAGAGGCATTTTAGTTTCAGTTTTACTATAAGAATTAAAAATTCTAAACCAAACTTCTTTAAAACTCTCCTCACCTCCTTGTTTAAAAGTAAAGACCGATTCCTCAGGTGATAGAGCAACAACTACAGGACTAGTCATGATAACAAAATAAAGTAAATGCAAGTAACTAATTTTTTTGTGTTTTCGATATAGAGCAAGTAAATAAGACAGTAAATAAAATAAAGTAAAGCAAGACAAAATAAAGTAAAGAGATTGATGTGGAGACTCCCCTTGCAGCGTGTCTTGATCTCCCCACAAGCGCCAGAAAAATAGCTTGATGCGCGTAAATGTACACTTCCGTTGGGAACCCCAAGAGGAAGGTGGTGACGCGCACAGACAAGTTTTCCCTCAGAAAGAAACCAAGGTTATCGAACCAGTAGGAGCCAAGAAGCACGTGAAGGTTGTTGGTGGAGGAGTGTGTGCGCAACACCAGTGAAAACCGCCAACGTGGAACGCACAACACAATCAAGATACTTTGCCCCAACGTAACAGTGAGGTTGTCAAGCTCACCGGCTTGCTGAAAACAAAGGATTAAGCGTATCGAGTGGAAGATGGTGTTTGTTTGCAAAGAACAGTAAAAACAATAATGTATTCCTCGATGTAAAAGAATGGACCGAGGTCCACAGTTCACTAGTGGTGTCTCTCCAATAAGATAACTAACATGTTGGGTGAACAAATTACAGATGGGCAATTGACAAATAAAGATTCAATACATATCAATGATGATTACTATGAGATTTAATCAGGGCATTACGACAAAGTACATAGAGCGCTATCCAGCATGCATCTATGCCTAAATAATCCACCTTCGGGTTAGCATCCGCACCCCCAGTATTAAGTTGTAAACAAATGATAATTGCATTAAGTATGGTGCGTAATGTAATCAACACAAATATCCTTAGACAAAACATTGATGTTTTATCCCTAGTAGCAACAGCACATCCACAACCTTAGACTTTCTGTCACTCCACATTCAATGGAGGCATGAACCCACTATCGAGCATAAATACTCCCTCTTGGAGTTACAAGTATTAACTGGCCAGCGCTTCTACTAGCAACGGAGAGCATGCAAAAACATAAACAACACATATATGATAGATTGATAATCAACTTGACATATTATTCTAGATTCATCGGATCCCATCAAACACAACATGTAGCATTACAAATAGATGATCTTGATCATGTTAGGCAGCTCACAAGATCTAAACAATGATAGCCCAAGCGGAGAAGACAACCATCTAGCTATTGCTATGGATCCATAGTCCAAGGATGAACTACTCACGCATCAATCCGGAGGCGGGCATGATGATGTAGAGCCCCTCGGTGATGATTCCCTCTCTGGCAGGTGCTGGAGGCGATCTCCTAATCCCGAGATGGGATTGGCGGCGGCGGCATCTCCGGAAGGTTTTCCGTATCGTGGCTCTCGGTACAGAGGGTTTCACGAGGAAGGCTTTAAGTAGGCGGAAGGGCGGAGTCGGAGGGGTCACGGGGCCCCACACGCTAGGGCCGCGCGACCAGGCCTGCGCCGCCCTAGTGTGGCGGCGCCTGTGGCCCACTTCCTTTCCCCCTCGGTCTTCTGGAAGCTTCGTGGAAAATAGGACCGTGGGATTTCGTCCAATTCCGAGAATATTTCCTTACTAGGATTTCGAAACCAAAAACAGCGAAAGAAACAACTGGCGCTGTCGCATCTTGTTAATAGGTTAGTGTTTAAAATGTATAATAATGATGTAAAGTATGTATAAAAAATTCAAGTATTATCATAAAAGTAGCATGGAACATAAGAAATTATAGATACGTTTGAGACGTATTAGTGTTGCGTCGCACTACACTCCTCCACCAACAACCTTCACGTGCTTCTTGGCTCCTACTGGTTCGATAACCTTGGTTTCTTTCTGAGGGAAAACTTGTCAAGCGCATCACACCTTCCTCTTGGGGTTCCCAACGGACGTGTACATCTACGCGCATCACATAACTTCGCTACTCATGATATGACTCTATTAAAAAGTAATAGGTGAAAGATAGTAGTGTGATACCGCGGCACTCCCCCAAGCTTGGAAGAAGCTTGTGATACCTTCCTCTTGGGGTTCCCAACGGAAGTGTACATCTACGCGCATCAGATAACTTCGCTACTCATGATATGACTCTATTAAAAAGTAATAGGTGAAAGATAGTAGTGTGATACCGCGGCACTCCCCCAAGCTTGGAAGAAGCCAAGGGGATGTGCGGTGACCCAGCATACCACTTCATGTTGTAGTATACAAGTCGTTGATATGATCTTCATGAAGGGACTTCTTCACAAATATCACATCCCTCAGAGTGGTACAACAAAAACGTTGCAGGTCATAAGACTCTAGATTATATTACAATCATGGTCTTAACAAGTTGGTATTCTCACAGGTCTGATGAGAACACCTTAAGATACAACTTAAGTACTATTAGAACTCAACCTATAGATGAAAAAGAGCTCAGCAACTTATTTAATTATGTCATTACGCTACTCGGCTCTAAGATAGCTGTTGTAAACTACTACTCCTCCGCCTCATTGTTGTTAGCCCCGTAGACTATCCCATAGTCTACGTCTTCCACTCCTCCGGATAGATCAGGTTCCTTGTAGACCAGCTCGTAGTCTCCTTCGGTTGCTTCATCGTTGATGGCCTCCACTTCGAAAGCCTAGCAAGGGTGTCGAAAGAAAGTGTTACAGAGGCTCAGCAAGTTCAAAAGATAAAAAGGTGTTTGATGCACTAGCTACGACCATTGATCAGAAAATCTCAGTAATGCATGTTTGAAAACATTTCTTCAAAAGATTGATTTTATTCTAAAACTATGCCCGCGTATTCACAGGTTGACTCAGAACTTCATGGAGTTCCTTTCTGCCGCGTTCGTAGTTCCCTTCCCGAACGGAGTGACAAACCACAATTTAATACACTCACAGAGGTGCGTTACTTTTCCCATAAGAGAACTTATCCTTGATACCAACCGAGACGCGTTTCTCGTCCACACTTCCTTGGTGTGGGGCCAGGTGTAAGATCCAAGCCAATCACCGCCTTCTCCGCGACCAAACCCACCTTTTGTCCACCCGTACATATCCCCGAGACATCTCCGATCATACGGCTTTACCTCCGATGTACGTCGGACAATCCTTCATAGACGTAGAGCTCTCATCCACACGGATGGGGATTTAAAGGATTTCCCAACTCATGAGGTGTTATCCCAACACCGCCTTGCTCCTATCAAGTCCTTGGTGTGCGTGAGGAAAAGATACAACTGACTTCCCAGAGCCATTATAGATCTTATGTCAATGCGAAATGTACAAGAAGAATCTTAGATAATTGGTGATTAGTCCTAGATGAGTAGTACCCTTGCAATGGAACCTCCACCATATCAACACATACCATGGTTCCATTGCCATCCACATAGTCATATTCATAATTGGAAAAGTAACATTTTATTTTCAATGCAGGAATGATAAGTATATAGATTTGCGGTAAATTGATATAATATAATCAAGATGACATGAGCAAGGGTGAACTTGCCTGTGGACTGCGAGATAATGCAGTTCGATGTGTTGGATGGAACCTGGACCTCGGGTTCTGTAAAGAAGCATCATTTTCCGGTAAGGACAATGTTATAAAATCCAAATAATGCATGCATGGATGTATTGTTTTATGTTGAATCCCTTACCCCGACATATTTATTAAGATTTAGGGTTAAGTTGAGAATTTATGCCTTTGGTAGTAATTTGTAATTACTTTGAAGTCATTAACATCAATTTCTTTTTATAAAGAAAAGAGTTTAAGATTAATAGAATTTTACTTTTGGAAAATATTTATTTAAAATATAATTTGAAATAATAGAATTTTCTTTTTATTTTATAAATAAAAGAAATAGGAATAATAGAATATTTTCCTTTTGGAAAATATTTTTCTTAAAGGAAATGACTTGGAATAATAGATTTTTCTTTTGAAAATATTTGAACTCATTTGAAATTTTTCCTTGATTTTTAATTCCAAGGAAAATGTACAAATTAAAATTCCAAGTTTAAATTTAAATTAAAAAATTCCAAAATTTGAATTTGTTTTCTTAATTCTATTTCTTATTTTATTCTTGTTAAGAATAATTTTTCATTCACTAATCCAATTTTTATTGGATTTTTAGAAGTATATTTTATTATTTAAAATTTGGTTGAATTCAAGGGTTATTACAAAATTTGGAAAGACAAAAATACCCCCTGGCCGAATTGGGCCAGCCCACTAACTAGGTCCACTAGGTCCATTTGGACAGCCCGTTTAGGTCTGTCCAAAATGGTTCGGTGGAACCGAACCGGTTCGGCCCACCTCGCTGATGCGCGTAGATGTACACGTCCGTTGGGAACCCCAAGAGGAAGGTATGATGCGCACAGTGGCAAGTTTTCCCTCAAAAAACCAAGGTTTAATCGAACCAGAGGAGCCAAGAAGCACGTTGAAGGTTGATGGTGGCGAAATGTGATGCGGCACAACACCAGGGATTCCGGGCGCCAACGTGGAACCTGCACAACACAACCAAAGTACTTTGCCCCAACGAAAAAGTGAGGTTGTCAATCCACCGCTTGTTGAATTAAAGGATTAACGTATTGTGTGGAAGATGATTGTTTGCGAAGAAAACAGAAAACAAGTATTGCAGAGATTATATGCGATGTAAAGAATAGGACCGGGGTCCACAGTCACTAGAGGTGTCTCTCCCATAAGATTAAAGCATGTTGGGTGAACAAATTACATCGGGCAATTGACAAATAGAAAAGGCATAACCATGCATATACATGATATGATAAATATAGTGAGATTTAATCGAGCATTACGACAAAGTACATAGACCACCATCCAATCGCATCTATGCCTAAAAGTCCACCTTCATGTTATCCGAACCCCTTTCATTATTAAGTTGCAAGCAACGGACATATTGCATTAAGTATGGTGCGAATGTAATCAACAACTACATCCTTAGACATAGCATCAATGTTTTATCCCTAGTGGCACAACACAACACAACCTTAGAACTGCACTGTCCAGATCAATGGAGGCATGAACCCACTATCAGCATAAATACCCTCTTGAGTTAAGAGCAAAAACTTGGCCAGAGCCTCTACTAATAACGGAGAGCATGCAAGATCATAAACAACACATAAATAATAGATTGATAATCACCATAACAAAGTAGTAAATAAAATAAAGCAAGACAAAAACAAAGTAAAGAGATTGGGAAGTGGAGACTCCCCTTGCAGCGTGTCTTGATCTCCCCGGCAACGGCGCCAGAAAACAGGCTTGATGCGCGAGATGTACACGTCCGTGGGAACCCCAAGAGGAAGGTATGATGCGCACAAGGCAAGTTTTCCCTTAGAAAGAAACCAAGGTTTAATCGAACCAGGAGGAGCCAAGAAGCACATTGAAGGTTGATGGTGCAGAAATGTGATGCGGCGCAACACCAGTGATTCCGCGCCAACGTGGAACCTGCACAACACAACAAAGTACTTTTGACCAACGAAACAGCGGAGGTTGTCAATTCACCGGCTTTGTCTGTAACAAAGGATTAACCGTATTGTGTGGAAGATGATTGTTTGCAAGAAAACAGTAAAACAAGTATTGCAGATTGTATGCAGATGTAAAGAATAGGACCGGTCCACAATTCACTAGGTGTCTTTCCCATAAGATTAAAGCATGTTGGGTGAACAAATTACAATGGGGCAATTGATAGAAAAGGGCATAACCATGCATATACATGATATGATAAATATAGTGAGATTTAATCATTACGACAAAGTACATAGACCGCCATCCAATTGCATCTATGCCTAAAAGTCCACCTTCAGGTTATCATCCGAACCCCTTTCGGTATTAAGTTGCAAGCAACAGACAATTGCATTAAGTATGGTGCGTAATGTAATCAACAACTACATCCTTAGACATAGCATCAATGTTTTATCCCTAGTGGCAACAACACAACACAACCTTAGAACTTTCACACGATCCCAGGTATCAATGGAGGCATGAACCCACTATCGAGCATAAATACTCCCTCTTGGAGTTAAGAGCAAAAACTTGGCCAGAGTCTCTACTAATAACGGAGAGCATGCAAGATCATAAACAACACATAAATAATAGATTGATAATCACCATAACATAGTATTCTCTATCCATCGGATCCCGACAAACACAACATATAGTTACGAGTAGATGATCTTGATCATGTTAGGCAGCTCACAAGATCCAACAATGAAGCACATAAGGAGAAGACGACCATCTAGCTACTGCTATGGACCCATAGTCCAGGGTGAACTACTCACTCACTCCGAGCGATCATGGCGATGAAGAGTCCTCCGGGAGATGATTCCCTCTCCGGCAGTGGTGTCGGAGCATCTCCGAACCCCGATATCCGGCGGCGGCGTCTCGGGAAGGTTTTCCGTATCGTGGCTCTGATCTGGGGCTTTCGCACGGAGGCTTTAAGTAGGCGAAAGGGCAACGCTGGGGCCACACGGGGTCCACACACCAGGGCCGCGCGCCAAGCCCCTAGGCCGCGCCGCCATGTTGTGGCGGCGCCTCGTGGCCCCACTTCCTTTCCTCTTCACGTCTCGTGCTTCAAAAATAGGACCCTCGGCGTTGATTTCGTCCAATTCCGAGAATATTTCCTTACTAGGATTTCGAAACCAAAACAGCAGAAACAAGAACTGGCTCTTCCATCTTGTTAATAGGTTAGTTCCAAAAAATGCGTAAATACGACATATAATGTGCATAAAACATGTAGATATCATCAATAATGTAGCATGGAACATAAGAAACGTCGTTGGAGACGTATCAGCATCCCCAAGCTTAGTTCTCCTCGTCCCGAGCAGGTAAACGATAACAAGGATAATTTGGAGTGACATGCCATCATAACCTTGATCATACTATTATAAACATATGTAATGAATGCAGCGATCAAAACAATGGTAATGACATGAGTAAACAAATGAATCATAAAGCAAAGACTTTTCATGAATAGTACTTCAAGACAAGCATCAATAAGTCTTGCATAAGAGTTAACTCATAAAGCAATAAATCAAAGTAAAGGTATTGAAGCAACACAAAGGAAGATTAAGTTTCAATTGCTTTCAACTTATAACATGTATATCTCATGGATAGTGTCAACATAGAGTAATATAACAAGTTGCAATATGCAAATATGTAGGAATCAATGCACAGTTCACACAAGTGTTTGCTTCTTGAGGTGGAGAGAGATAGGTAAACTGACTCAACAATAAAAGTAAAAGAAAGGTCCTTCAAAGAGGAAAGCATCGATTGCTATATTTGTGCTAGAGCTTTTATTTCGAAAACATGAAATAATTTTGTCAATGGTAGTAATAAAGCATATGAGTTATGTAAATTATATCTTACAAGTTGCAAGCCTCATGCATAGTATACTAATAGTGCCCGCACCTTGTCCTACTTAGCTTGGACTACTGATCATCGCAATACACATGTTTCAACCAAGTGTCACAAAGGTACTCCCATGCCGTACAAAGGTTCTAAGGAGAAAGCTCGCATTTTGGATTTCTCGCTTGATTATTCTCAACTTAGACATTCATACCGGGACAACATGGACAACAGATAATGGACTCCTCTTTAATGCATAAGCATGTAGCAACAATTATTATTCTCATATGAGATTGAGGATATATGTCCAAACCGAAACTTCCACCATGATTCATGGCTTTAGTTAGCGGCCCAATGTTCTTCTCTAACAATATGCATGCTCCAACCATTAAGGTGGTAGATCTCCCTTACGACAAGACGGACATGCATAGCAACTCACATGATATTCAACAAAGAATAGTTGATGGCGTCCTCGGGTAGCATGGTTATCGCACAACAAGCAACTTAATAAGAGATATAGTGCATAAGTACATATTCAATACCACAATAGTTTTTAAGGCTATTTTGTCCCATGAGCTATATATTGCAAAGGCGAATGATGGAATTTTAAAGGTAGCACTCAAGCAATTTACTTTGGAATGGCTGAGAAATACCATGTAGTAGGTAGGTATGGTGGACACAAATGGCATAGTGGTTGGCTCAAGATTTGGATGCATGAGAAGTATTCCTCTCGATACAAGGTTTAGGCTAGCAAGGTTATTTGAAGCAAACTCAAGGATGAACCGGTGCAGCAAAACTCACATAAAAGACATATTGTAAACATTATAAGACTCTACACCGTCTTCCTTGTTGTTCAAAACTCAATACTAGCAATTATCTAGACTTTAGAGAGACCAAATATGCAAATCAAATTTTAGCAAGCTCTATGTATTTCTTCATTAATGGGTGCAAAGTATATGATGCAAGAGCTTACACATGAGCACAACAATTGTAAAGTATCACATTATCCAAAACATTTTAAAATTACTACATGTAGCATTTCCGATTCCAACCATATAACAATTTAACGAAGAGTTTCAACCTTTCGCCTTGAATATTATGAGTAAAGACTAAGGACATATTTATCCATATGCAACAGCGAGCGTGTCTCTCCCACAAAGTGAATGCTAGATCCATTTTATTCAAACAAAAACAAAAACAAAAACAAACCGACGCTCCAAGTAAAGAACACAAGATGTGATCGAATAAAAATATAGTTTCGGGGAGGAACCTGATGATGTTGTCGATGAAGAAGGATGCCTTGGGCATCCCAAGCTTAGACGCTTGAGTCTTCTTAAAATATGCAGGGATGAACCACTGGGGCATCCCCAAGCTTAGAGCTTTCACTCCTCTTGATCATAGTATATCATACCTCTCTTGACCCTTGAAAACTTCCTTCACACCAAACTTCAAGCAAACTCATTAGAGGGTTAGTGCACAATTAAAAATTCACATATTCAGAGGTGACACAATTATTCTTAACACTTCTGGACATTTCACAAAGCTAATGGACATTAATGGATCAAAGAAATTCATCCAACATAGCAAATATGGCAATGCGAATAAAAGGCAGAATCTGTCAAAAACAGAACAGTCCGTAAAGACGAACCTGAAAGGTGCACTAGACTTGCTCAAATGGAAAAACTCAAAACTAATGAAAGTTGCGTACATATCTGAGGATCACGCTCGTAATTTTGCAGATTTTTTCGAATTTCTACAGAGACTTGTGCCAGAATTCGTGACAGACAGCAATGCTGTTTCTGCGCAGCGATCCCAAATATAACATCAACTTTAACATAGAAACTTTACTTGGCACAAAAACATGATAAGGAGAGGTTGCTACAGTAGTAAACAACTTCCTAGACTCAAATATAAAACAAAGTACTGTAGTAAAAACATGGGTTGTCTCCATAAGCGCTTTTCTTAGCTAGGCGCAGAAAGTGTGAATCAAGTATTATCAAGAGATGAAGCATCAACATCATAACCCGGGGTGTTGGGAGTTTTCTCAACAATGCATTGTATCTGGTCTATATAAGTAACTCCTCTCTCATTGCTCCTAGGCTTACTATTCTCATCAAACAAATTTTCGGAACAAGCCAAGCATAATTATTTTCCAAAGCTTCATGCATCCCTAGTAGCTTACTAGGTATTGGCGCTTTAATTTCCCTACCATCATTAACATTACTAGTATACTTAATTATATCCATATCCATCTTTTCAACTATTTGTTTAAAATTAGGAAAGAAACCAAGCCTCTTATGCTTGATAAAAACTTTTCTAGCTTCTTTAGCTATATCTTCAAATTCTCTAACAAGGACTTTTAAAACAAAATTTCTCTTTTCTCCCATCTCTATATCCGTAAGTGTAAGAAACATATGTTGTATTATGGGATTGAGATTAACAAATCTAGTTTCCAACATGTGTATTAAATAGGCAACAGCACTTTCATAAGTAGGGGCAGTTTTTAATAATGGTATATCTTTAAAATCTTCATCCATACTAACATGGGTGAAAAATTCTTCTATATTATCTCTTCCAATGATACACCCACGCCCTACCGGTATCTTTTCCAAATTAAACTTAGGATTAAGCATGATGAAATAAGCAAAAAGTAAACTAGGCAAATAAAGTAAAGACAAGTAACTAATTTTTTGTGTTTTTTGATATAGAGAACAAGACAGTAAATAAAGTAAAACTAGCAACTAAATTTTTGTGTGTGTTTTGTTTAGTGCAGCAAACAAAGTAGTAAATAAAATAAAGCAAGACAAAAACAAAGTAAAGAGATTGGGAAGTGGAGACTCTTGCAGCGTGTCTTGATCTCCGCAACGCGCGAAAAACAGCTTGATGCGCGAGATGTACACGTCCGTTGGGAACCCCAAGAGGAAGGTATGATGCGACAGTTGAAGTTTTCCCTCAGAAAAGAAACCAAGGTTTAATCGAACCAGGAGGAGCCAAGAAGCACATTGAACGTTGATGGTGGCGAAATGTGATGCGCAACACCCGGATTCCGGCGTGGAACCCGCACAACACAACCAAAGTACTTTGACCCAACGAAAAAGAGGTTGTCAATCTCACCGGCTTGCTGTAACAAAGATTAACCGTATTGTGTGGAAGATGATTGTTTGCGAAGAAAACAGAAACAAGTATTGCAGTAGAGTGTATGAAAGAATAGGACCGGGGTCCATTCACTAGAGCTCTCCCATAAGATTAAAGCACGTTGGGTGAACAAATTACAGTCGGGCAATTGACAAATAGAAAAGGGCATAACCATGCATATACATGATATGATAAATATAGTGAGATTTAGTTAGGGCATTACGACAAAGTACATAGACCGCCATCCAGCTGCATCTATGCCTAAAAAGTCCACCTTCAGGTTATCATCCGAACCCCTTTCAGTATTAAGTTGCAAAGCAAAGGCATTGCATGTAAGGTGCGTAATGTAATCAACAACTACATCCTTAGACATAGCATCAATGTTTTATCCCTAGTGGCAACAGCACAACACAACCTTAGAACCTTCTGTCACGATCCCAGGTATCAATGGAGGCATGAACCCACTATCGAGCATAAATACTCCCTCTTGGAGTTAAGAGCAAAAACTTGGCCAGAGCCTCTACTAATAACGAGAGCATGCAAGATCATAAACAACACATAAATAATAGATTGATAATCACCATAACATAGTATTCTCTATCCATCGGATCCCGACAAACACAACATATAGTATTACAGATAGATGATCTTGATCATGTTAGGCAGCTCACAAGATCCAACAATGAAGCACTCTTTTTCTGGCGCCGTTGCCGGGGAGATCAAGACACGCTGCAAGGGGAGTCTCCACTTCTCAATCTCTTTACTTTGTTTTTGTCTTGCTTTATTTTATTTACTACTTTGTTTGCTGCACTAAAACAAAACACACAAAAATTAGTTGCTAGTTTGTTTTATTTACCGTTGCTAAAATGGCCAACCATGAAAATACTAAATTGTGTGACTTCACAAATGCAAATAATAATGATTTCCTATGCACACCTATTGCTCCACCTGCTACTACAGAGAATTCTTTGAAATTAAACCTGCTTTACTGAATTTGGTTATGAGAGATCAATTTTTACTAGTTCTGATGATGATGCCGCCCATCTCAATAATTTTGTTGAACTTTGTGAAATGCAAAAGTATAAAGATGTAGATGGTGATATTATTAAATTGAAAGTGTTTCCTTTCTCATTAAGAGGAAGAGCTAAAGATTGGTTGCTATCTTTGCCTAAGAATAGTATTGATTCATGGACTAAATGCAAGGATGCTTTTATTGGTAGATATTATCCTCCCGCTAAAATTATATCTTTGAGAAGTAGCATAATAAATTTTAAACAATTAGATACTGAACATGTTGCTCAAGCTTGGGAGAGAATGAAAACTTTGGTAAAGAATTGCCCAACCCATGGACTGACTACTTGGATGATCATCCAAACCTTCTATGCAGGACTAAATTTTTCTTCGCGGAATTTATTGGATTCAGCTGCTGGAGGTACCTTTATGTCCATCACATTGGGGCGGCTACAAAACTTCTTGATGATATGATGATAAATTACTCTGAATGGCACACGGAAAGAGCTCCACAAGGTAAGAAGGTAAATTCTGTTGAGGAAACCTCTTCCTTGGAGTGATAAGATTGATGTGATTATGTCTATGCTTGTGAATGGTAGATCTAATGTTGATCCAAATAATGTTCCTTTAGCTTCATTGGTTGCTCGAGAAGAAAATGTTGATGTGAATTTCATTAAAAATAATAATTTCAACAATGCTTATAGGAACAACTCTGGTAATAACTATAGGCCATATCCTTCTGATGGTAATGGTTATGGTAATTCTTATGGGAATTCTTACAATAATAATAGGAATGTACCCTCTGGTCTTGAAGCCATGCTTAAAGAATTTATTAGTACACAAACTGCTTTTAACAAATCTGTTGAAAAAAGCTTGATAAAATTGATACTATTGCTTCTAGAGTTGATAGGCTTGCTCTGATGTTAATCTTTTAAAATTGAAAGTTATGCCTAATAATGATATTGATAATAAGATTACTACTACAGCAAATGCCATCCAAGTTAGAATTAATGAGAATATAAGATTAATGGCTGAATTGCGTGCTAGGTGGGATAGAGAAGAAAATGAAAAACTAGCTAAAGAGAATAATGTAGCTAAAGTTTGGACTATTACCACCACTAGTAATGCTAATTCTTCACATGTTGCTGCACCTCCTACTATCAATGGTAAAATAATTGGTGTTGGCAATGTTTCTACTCCTAGTGCAAAGCGTACAAACCTACTGAAATTGCTAAAGCTTTGAACGCTTGTGATAAAACCTGAAATTTTTTCCAACCTTGGGAATAATGATCCCATTGCTATAGCTCATAATGATTTAGATTTTGATGATTGACACATCTCTGAAGTTATAAAGTTCTTACAAAAAACTTGCTAAAAGTCCTAATGCTAGTGCTATAAATTTAGCCTTTACCAAACATATTACAAATGCTCTCATAAAAGCTAGAGAAGAGAAACTAAAACTCGAAACTTCTATTCCTAGAAAGTTAGAAGATGGTTGGGAGCCATCATTAAAATGAAATTCAATGACTTTGAATGTAATGCTTTATGTGATCTTGTGCAAGTATTTCTGTTATGCCTAAAAAGATTTATGATATGACTTGCCACCATTGAAGAATTGTTATTTGGATGTTAATCTTGCCGATAATGTTAAAAAGAAACCTTTGGGGAGGATTGATAATGTGCATATTACGGTTAACAATAACCTTGTCCCCGTTGATTTTGTTGTCTTGGATATGAATGCAATGCATCTTGTCCAATTGTGTTGGGAAGACCTTTTCTTAATTGTTGTTTATTGATATGAGGGAAGGTAATATTAAATACCAATTTCCTCTCAAGAAAGGTATGGAACACTTCCCTAGAAAGAGAATGAAGTTGCCTTTTGATTCTATTATTAGAACAAGCTATGATGTTGATGCTTCTACTGATGTTACTTGATTTGCACTTTCTGCGCCTAGAAGGCGTTAAAGAAAGCGCTTATGGGAGACAACCCATGTTTTTACCTACAGCAATTTTTTGTTTTGTTGAGTCTTGGAAGTTGTTTACTACTGTAGCAACCTCTCCTTATCTTTGTGCAAGTAAAGTTTCTATGTCAAAGTTGATGTTATATTTGGGATCGCTGCGCAGAAACAGCATTGCTGTCTGTCACGAATCTGGGCACAATTCTCTGTAGAAAATTCGAAAAAATCTGCCAATTTACGAGCCTGATCCTCAGATATGTACGCAACTTTCATTAGTTTTGAGTTTTTCCATTTGAGCAAGTCTGGTGCCATTTCTAAATTCGTCTTTACGGACTGTTCTGTTTTTGACAGATTCTGCCTTTTATTTCGCATTGCCTCTTTTGCTATGTTGGATTTATTTCTTTGATCCATTAATGTCCAGTAGCATTATGCAATGTCCAGAAGTGAAAATAATGATTGTGTCACCTCTGAATGAGTGAATTATTAATTGTGCACTAACCCTCTAATGAGTTTGCTTGAAGTTTGGTGTGAAGGAAGTTTTCAAGGGTCAAGAGAGGAGAATGATATACTATGATCAAGAGGAGTGAAAGCTCTAAGCTTGGGGATGCCCCGTGGTTCACCCCTGCATATTTTAAGAAGACTCAAGCGTCTAAGCTTGGGGATGCCCAAGGCATCCCCTTCTTCATCGACAACATCATCAGGTTCCTCCAAACTATATTTTTATTCAATCACATCTTGTGTTCTTTACTTGGAGCGGTTGTTTCGTTTTGTTTTTGTTTGAATAAGATGGAGCCTAGCATTCACTTTGTGGGAGAGAGACACGCTCCGCTGTTGCATATGGACACATGTGTCCTTAGGCTTTACTCATAATGTTCAGGCGAAGTTTCTTCTTCGTTAAATTGTTATATGGTTGGAATTGGAAAATGCTACATGTAGTAATTCTAAAATGTCTTGGATAATGTGATACTTGGCAATTGTTGTGCTCATGTTTAAGCTCTTGCATCATATGCTTTGCACCCATTAATGAAGAAATACATAGAGCTTGCTAAAATTTGATTTGCATATTTGGTCTCTCTAAGTCTAGATAATATCTAGTATTGAGTTTTGAACAACAAGGAAGACAGTGTAGAGTCTTATAATGTTTACAATATGTCTTTTATGTGAGTTTTGCTGTACATGTTCATCCTTGAGTTTGCTTCAAATAACCTTGCTAGCCTAAACCTTGTATCGAGAGGGAATACTTCTCATGCATCCAAATCCTTGAGCCAACTACTATGCCATTTGTGTCCACCATACCTACCTACTACATGGTATTTCTCCCATTCCAAAGTAAATTGCTTGAGTGCTACCTTTAAAATTCCATCATTCACCTTTGCAATATATAGCTCATGGGACAAAATAGCCTAAAAAACTATCGTAGTATTGAATATGTACTTATGCACTTTATATTTTATTAAGTTGCTTGTTGTGCGATAACCATGCTTCTGGGAACGCCATCAACTATTGTTGAATATCATGTGAGTTGCTATGCATGTCCGTCTTGTCTGAAGGTCTATCATTTTAGTGGTTGGAGCATGCAAAATTGTTAGAGAAGAACATTGGGCCGCTAACTAAAACCATGAACCATGGTGGAAGTTTCAGTTTGGACATATATCCTCAATCTCATATGAGAATAATAACTTTGCTACATGCTTATGCATTTAAGAGGAGTCCATTATCTGTTGTCCATGTTGTCCCGTATGGATGTCTAAGTTGAGAATAATCAAAGCGAAATCCAAATGCGAGCTTTCTCCTTAGACCTTTGTGTGGCGCATGGAGGTACCTTTGTGACACTTGGTTGAAACATGGCATGTGAAGACCCGGTAGTCCAAGTTAAGTAGGACGAGTGCGCACTATTAGTATACTATGCGTGAGGCTTGCAACTTGTAAGATATAATTTTCATAACTCATATGCTTTATTACTACCGTTGACAAAATTGTTTCATGTTTTCAAAATAAAAGCTCTAGCACAAATACAGCAATCGATGCTTTCCTCTTTGAAGGACCTTTCTTTTTTATTTTTTTTGATTTGTTTACCTATCTCCTTCCACCCTAAGAAGCAAACACTTGTGTGAACTGTGCATTGATTCCTACATACTTGCATATTGCACTTGTTATATTACTTTATGTTGACAATATCCATGAGATATACATGTTGTAAGTTGAAAGCAACCGCTGAAACTTAATCTTCTTATGTGTTGCTTCAACACCTTTACTTTGATTTATTGCTTTATGAGTTAACTCTTGCAAGACTTATTGATGCTTGTCTTGAAGTACTATTCATGAAAAGTCTTTGCTTTATGATTCAGTTGTTTACTCATGTCATTACCTTTGTTTTGATCGCTGCATTCATTACATATGTTTACAAATAGTATGATCAAGATTATGATGGCATGTCACTTCAGAAATTATCTTTGTTATCGTTTTACCTGCCGGGACGAGCAGAACTAAGCTTGGGGATGCTGATACGTCTCCAACGTATCGATAATTTCTTATGTTCCATGCTACTTTATTGATGATACCTACATGTTTTATGCACATTATATGTCATATTTATGCATTTTACGAACTAACCTATTAACGAGATCCGAAGAGCCGTTTTTGGTTTCCTTAATCCTAGTAAAGAAATATTCTCGGAATTGGACGAAACTTTCGCCCGGTCCTATTTTTGCACGAAGCTCGAAGGCCAAGACCTAACGGTGGGGCCACGAGGAGACAGGGGGGCCGGCCCAGCCCTGGCCGCGCCGACCTATCCCTGGCCCCTCGTGTGGCCCCCGCGCGTTGACCCTCCGCCTACTTAAAGCTTCCGTCGCGAAACCCCCGGTGAGCCGAGACGATAAAACCTTACAGAGACGCGCCGCCGCGGTCCCATCTCGGGGGATTCTGGAGATCGCCTCCGGCACCCTGCCGGAGAGGGATTCATCTCCGGAGGACTCTACACCGCCATGGTCGCTCCGGAGTGATGAGGAGTAGTTCACCCCTGGACCATGGGTCCATAGCAGTAGCTAGATGGTCGTCTTCTCCTTGTTGTGCTTCATTGTTGGATCTTGTGAGCTGCCTAACATGATCAAGATCATCTATCCGTAATACTATATGTTGTGTTTGTCGGGATCCGATGGATAGAGAGTACTATGATTATGGTGATTATCAATCTATTGTTTATGTGTTGTTTATGATCTTGCATGCTCTCCGTTATTAGTAGAGGCTCTGCCAAGTTTTTGCTCTTAACTCCAGGGGGTATTTATGCTCGATAGTGGGTTCATGCCTTCATTGAATCTGGGATCGTGACAGTAGGTTCTAAGGTTGTGATGTCTTGTTGCCACTAGGGATAAAACATTGATGCTATGTCTAAGGATGTAGTTGTTGATTACATTACGCACCATTACTTAATGCAATTATGCATGCTTTGCAACAATACGGGGAGGTTCGGACGATAACCCGAAGGTGGACTTTTTAGGCATAGATGCAATTGGATGGCGGTCTATGTACTTTGTCGTAATGCCCAATTAAATCTCACTATATTTACCATGTCATGTATATGCATTGTTATGCCTTTCTCTATTTGTCAATTGCCCGATGTAATTTGTTCACCCAACATGCTTTATCTTATGGGAGAGACACCTCTAGTGAACCTGTGGACCTTCCTATTCTTTACATAGCATACAATCTACTTGTTTTACTGTTTTCTTTGCAAACATCTTCCACTGATACGTTTAATCCTTTGTTACAAACAAGCCGGTGAGATTGACAACCTCACTGTTTCGTTGGGACAAAGTACTTGGGTTGTGTTGTGCAGGTTCTGCGTTGGCGCCGGAATCCCTGGTGTTGCGCCGCATCACATTTCGCGACCATCAACCTTCAACGTGCTTCTTGGCTCCTCCCGGTTCGATTAAACCTTGGTTTCTTTCTGAGGGAAAACTTGCTACTGTGCGCATCATACCTTCCTCTTGGGGTTCCCAACGAACGTGTGAGTTACACGCCATCAAGCACATAAGGAGAAGACGACCATCTAGCTACTGCTATGGACCCATAGTCCAGGGGTGAACTACTCACTCATCACTCCGGAGGCGATCATGGCGATGAAGAGTCCTCCGGAGATGATTCCCTCTCGCAGGTGCCGGAGGCGATCTCTGAATCCCCGAGATGGGATTCGCGGCGGCGTCTCTCGGGAAAGTTTTCCGTATCGTGCTCTCTGTATCGGGGTTTCGCGACGGAGGCTTTAAGTGAGGCGAAAAGGGCAACGCGGGGGCCACACGAGGGCCCCACACACCGGGCCACGGCCTCAGGCCGCCTGTTGTGGCGCTCGTGGCCCCACTTCCTTTCCTATTCACGCTTCGAAGCTTCGTGCAAAAATAGGACCCTCGGCGTTGATTTCGTCCAATTCCAGAATATTTCCTTACTAGGATTTCTGAAACCAAAAACAAAGAAAAGCTTGGCTCTTCGGCATCTTGTTAATAGGTTAGTTCCAGAAAATGCGTAAATACGACATATAATGTGCATAAAACATGTAGATATCATCAATAATGTAGCATGGAACATAAGAAATTATCGATACGTTGGAGACGTATCAGCATCCCCAAGCTTAGTTCGCTCGTCCCGAGCAGGTAAAACGATAACAAGGATAATTTCTGTGACATGCCATCATAACCTTGATCATACTATTATAAACATATGTAATGAATGCAGATCAAAACAATGGTAATGACATGAGTAAACAAATGAATCATAAAGCAAAGACTTTTCATGAATAGTACTTCAAGACAAGCATCAATAAGTCTTGCATAAGAGTTAACTCATAAAGCAATAAATCAAAGTAAAGGTATTGAAGAAACACAAAGGAAGATTAAGTTTCAGCGTTGCTTTCAACTTATAACATGTATATCTCATGGATAGTGTCAACATAGAGTAATATAACAAGTGCAATATGCAAATATGTAGGAATCAATGCACAGTTCACACAAGTGTTTGCTTCTTGAGGTGGAGAGAGATAGGTAAACTGACTCAACAATAAAAGTAAAAGAAAGGTCCTTCAAAGAGGAAAGCATCGATTGCTATATTTGTGCTAGAGCTTTTATTTCGAAAACATGAAATAATTTTGTCAACTGTAGTAATAAAGCATATGAGTTATGTAAATTATATCTTACAAGTTGCAAGCCTCATGCATAGTATACTAATAGTGCCCGCACCTTGTCCTACTTAGCTTGGACTACCGGATCATCGCAATACACATGTTTCAACCAAGTGTCACAAAGGGGTACCTCCATGCCGCCTGTACAAAGGTCTAAGGAGAAAGCTCGCATTTTGGATTTCTCGCTTTTGATTATTCTCAACTTAGACATTCATACCGACAACATGGACAAAGATAATGGACTCCTCTTTAATGCATAAGCATGTAGCAACAATTATTATTCTCATATGAGATTGAGGATATATGTCCAAATGAAACTTCCACCATGATTCATGGCTTTAGTTAGCGCCCAATGTTCTTCTCTAACAATATGCATGCTCCAACCATTAAGGTGGTAGATCTCTTACTTCAGACAAGACGGACATGCATAGCAACTCACATGATATTCAACAAAATAGTTGATGGCGTCCCCAAGCAGCATGGTTATCGCACAACAAGCAACTTAATAAGAGATAAAGTGCATAAGTACATATTCAATACCACAATAGTTTTTAAGGCTATTTTGTCCCATGAGCTATATATTGCAAAGGCGAATGATGGAATTTTAAAGGTAGCACTCAAGCAATTTACTTTGGAATGGCGGAGAAATACCATGTAGTAGGTAGGTATGGTGGACACAAATGGCATAGTGGTTGGCTCAAAGATTTTGGATGCATGAGAAGTATTCCCTTTCGATACAAGGTTTAGGCTAGCAAGGTTATTTGAAGCAAACTCAAGGATGAACCTGCAGCAAAACTCACATAAAAGACATATTGTAAACATTATAAGACTCTACACCGTCTTCCTTGTTGTTCAAAACTCAATACTAGCAATTATCTAGACCTTAGAGAGACCAAATATGCAAATCAAATTTTAGCAAGCTCTATGTATTTCTTCATTAATGGGTGCAAAGTATATGATGCAAGAGCTTACACATGAGCAAAACAATTGTAAAGTATCACATTATCCAAAACATTTTAAAATTACTACATGTAGCATTTCCCGATTCCAACCATATAACAATTTAATGAAGAAGTTTCAACCTTCGCCTTGAATATTATGAGTAAAGCCTAAGGACATATTTGTCCATATGCAACAGCGGAGCGTGTCTCTCTCCCACAAAGTGAATGCTAGGATCCATTTTATTCAAACAAAAACAAAAACAAAAACAAACCGACGCTCCAAGTAAAGAACACAAGATGTTGAATAAAAATATAGTTTCGGGGAGGAACCTGATGATGTTGTCGATGAAGAAGGATGCCTTGGGCATCCCCAAGCTTAGACGCTTGAGTCTTCTTAAAATATGCAGGGATGAACCATGGGGGCATCCCCAAGCTTAGAGCTTTCACTCCTCTTGATCATAGTATATCATCTCTCTCTTGACCCTTGAAAACTTCCTTCACACCAAACTTCAAGCAAACTCATTAGAGGGTTAGTGCACAATTAAAAATTCACATATTCAGAGGTGACACAATCATTCTTAACACTTCTGGACATTGCACAAAGTACTGGACATTAATGGATCAAAGAAATTCATCCAACATAGCAAATATAGCAACGCGAAATAAAAGGCAGAATCTGTCAAAAACAGAACAGTCCGTAAAGACGAACCTGAAAGGTGCACTAGACTTGCTCAAATGGAAAAACTCAAAACTAATGAAAGTTGCGTACATATCTGAGGATCACGCTCGTAATTTTGCAGATTTTTTCGAATTTTCTACAGAGACTTGTGCCAGAATTCGTGACAGACAGCAATGCTGTTTCTGCAGCGATCCCAAATATAACATCAACTTTAACATAGAAACTTTACTTGGCACAAAAACATGATAAGGAGAGGTTGCTACAGTAGTAAACAACTTCCTAGACTCAAATATAAAACAAAGTACTGTAGTAAAAACATGGGTTGTCTCCCATAAGCGCTTTTCTTTAACGCCTTTCAGCTAGGCGCAGTGTGAATCAAGTATTATCAAGAGATGAAGCATCAACATCATAACGAGGGTGTTGGGAGTTTTCTCAACAATGCATTGTATCTGGTCTATATAAGTAACTCCTCTCTCATTGCTCCTAGGCTTACTATTCTCATCAAACAAATTTTGAGGAACAAGCCAAGCATAATTATTTTCCAAAGCTTCATGCATCCCTAGTAGCTTACTAGGTATTGGCGCTTTAATTTCCCTACCATCATTAACATTACTAGTATACTTAATTCTATCCATATCCATCTTTTCAACTATTTGTTTAAAATTAGGAAAGAAACCAAGCCTCTTATGCTTGATAAAAACTTTTCTAGCTTCTTTAGCTATATCTTCAAATTCTCTAACAAGGACTTTTAAAACAAAATTTCTCTTTTCTCCCATCTCTATATCCGTAAGTGTAAGAAACATATGTTGTATTATGGGATTGAGATTAACAAATCTAGTTTCCAACATGTGTATTAAACAGGCAGCACTTTCATAAGTAGGGGCAGTTTTTAATAATGGTATATCTTTAAAATCTTCATCCATACTAACATGGGTGAAAAATTCTTCTATATTATCTCTTCCAATGATACACCCACGCCCTACCGGTATCTTTTCCAAATTAAACTTAGGATTAAGCATGATGAAATAAGCAAAAAGTAAACTAGGCAAATAAAGTAAAGACAAGTAACTAATTTTTGTGTTTTTGATATAGAGAACAAGACAGTAAATAAAGTAAAACTAGCAACTAATTTTTTTGTGTGTGTTTTGTTTAAGTGCAGCAAACAAAGTAGTAAATAAAATAAAGCAAGACAAAAACAAAGTAAAGAGATTGGGAAGTGGAGACTCCCCTTGAGCGTGTCTTGATCTCAGGCGCCAGAAAAAAGGCTTGATGCGCGTAGATGTACACGTCCGTTGGGAACCCCAAGGGGAAGGTATGATGCGCACAAGTTTTCCCTCGAAAGAAACCAAGGTTTAATCGAACCGGGGGAGCCAAGAAGCACATTGAAGGTTGATGGTGGCGAAATGTGATGCGGCGCAACACCAGGGATTCCGCCAACGTGGAACTGCACAACACAACCAAAGTACTTTGACCCAACGAAACGGTGAGGTTGTCAATCTCACCGGCTTGCTGTAACAAAGGATTAACCGTATTGTGTGGAAGATGATTGTTTGCGAAGAAAATAGTAAAACAAGTATTGCAGTAGATTGTATGCGATGTAAAGAATAGGACCGGGGTCCACAATTCACTAGAGGTGTCTCTCCCATAAGATTAAATCATGTTGGGTGAACAAATTACAGTCGGGCAAATAGAAAAGGGCATAACCATGCATATACATGATATGATAAATATAGTAAGATTTAATCAGGGCATTACGACAAAGTACATAGACCGCCATCCAACGCATCTATGCCTAAAAGTCCACCTTGTTATCATCCGAACCCCTTTCAGTATTAAGTTGCAAAGCAAGAGACAATTGCATTAAGTATGGTGCGTAATGTAATCAACAACTACATCCTTAGACATAGCATCAATGTTTTATCCCTAGTGGCAACATCACAACACAACTTTAGAACCTTCTGTCACGTCCCAGGTATCAATGGAGGCATGAACCCACTATCGAGCATAAATACTCCCGGAGTTAAGAGCAAAAACTTGGCCAGAGCCTCTACTAATAACGGAGAGCATGCAAGATCATAAACAACACATAAATAATAGATTGATAATCACCATAACATAGTATTCTCTATCCATCGGATCCACAAACACAACATATAGTATTACGATAGATGATCTTGATCATGTTAGGCAGCTCACAAGATCCAACAATGAAGCACATAAGGAGAAGACGACCATCTAGCTGCTGCTATGGACCCATAGTCCGGGGTAACTTCTCACTCACTCCGGAGGCGATCATGGCGATGAAGAGTCCTCCGGGAGATGATTCCCTCTCCAGGGTGCGAGGCGATCTCCTGAATCCCCGAGATGGGATTCGGCGGCGCGTCTCTGGAAGGTTTTCCGTATCGTGGCTCTCGTGGGGGTTTCGCGACGGAGGCTTTAAGTAGGCGGGGCAACGCGGGGGCCACACGAGGGCCCCACACACCGGGCCGCGGCCAAGCCCTAGGCCGCCGCCTGTTGTTGTGGCGTGGCCCCACTTCCTTTCCTCTTCACGCTTCGGAAGCTTCGCAAAAATAGGACCCTGACGTTGATTTCGTCCAATTCGAGAATATTTCCTTACTAGGATTTCTGAAACCAAAAACAGAAAACAGCAACTGGCTCTTCGACATCTTGTTAATAGGTTAGTTCAGAAAATGCGTAAATACGACATATAATGTGCATAAAACATGTAGATATCATCAATAATGTAGCATGGAACATAAGAAATTATCAATACGTTGGAGACGTATCACTCGCTCACTCACTCGCTCCTCTCTCTCACGAAACCTTAGCGCTCTGGCGACCGCGAGGCGATAGCGTGGCCGCCATGGCCGCCGCCACGCTCCGGCCAACTACCCAAAACACTACCCAAAACACTACAAAACCACCCAAAACACTACCCAAAACACTACAAAACCCCTGTCACCTAAAACACTTGTCAAAACACTTGTTTGGAACACTGGTTCTACAAACTAGTGGATTCAAGTGTTTTCAACACAAATGGATAAAAAATCAATATTTTTTGACATTTTAAACTAGACTTGCATCACAAGTAAAAATCCAATCTTTTTATATTCATTTCGAATTTACTGTTCATCCGGGAGCATGGGAGCCAAAACTATGTGCCCCCTTCGGCTCGCATAAGTACAAGTAAACAAAACTGTCATATTTTACTTGAATGAGGCAGTTTAGTCTACTGACAACTTTGTTCTTAGATTTCCACTTCAGTTCCATCAAAAGCTTATGTCCTACAACATTCTACCACTTACTACTTTAATTTGCAGATAACATAACAATCAAGAACTTGCAGAATTCATGAATGCAGCCATTTTCAACTAGACAAAGAGAGATGGAATTATCCATTGACACTGAAACTAACTCAGGTTATAATTTCATTGTTTGGGATGGAATGCTTGCGAAGACATAACATAGTACAAGCAGCCACCATGAGAATTATGCAAAAATAATAACTATATATATAGTGCAATCTTAGGAACAGGGGAGTATGGGTTTAACTTGCAAACTGCGAGACAACATTTCTCTCATGAACCAACACAGCAACACAGGTTATACCGTATAATCTCTGCTGGGAACTTACATCTCTCATGAATCAACACAGGTTTGGTCATAAGGCATATAGACAAATGATTTTATATCAAGTATAAAAGAGCAAGGGAGCGAATATAAAATGGGTATCATGTACTAGCTTGTTATCGTTCATGTCTTGTGGTGTATCTATTGCATCTTGTGGTGTATCAAGTAGAAAAGATAGCAATACATTATCAGCTGAAACGGAAATTGTCGGGCTCTTAAGACAAGATTACATGTCTTGTGGTGTATCTATTGCATCTTATATCCCTCCCTGGAAAATGGTATTCTGCAGATTGCTCACCAGTCATGTTGAAATTGAGCTCAGTGACGTCGGCGAGAGCGCATCCACCAATGTAATCTCCAGATTGTCTTATAAAATATATGGCTACTTCAAAAAAAAAATGATCGGAAGGAGGGAGAAATACACGGATACCGGGAAGTGCTCGCTGAAGAAGAACCTGGAGACGAGCACGCTGAACGACGGCTCCCCGCTCTTGATGATGTGCGTGAAGGACACAGCCACCTTCGCCATGCTCACGCCGCCACATGCCCGATTGTGTGCGCAATCGCCTCCTGAAAAAGGAAAATCCCAACACACGCATCAGCACACATCCAGAACAAGGCTGCTCCATGAAACGATGTGTGTCAATGTGGGGAGGATTGCTCACCGGAGACAGGGCCTTCCAGAAATCGAGGTCCGTCTGGGGCGCCTCGGCGATCCTGGTGGCCCAGGACGCGAGCATGATGGCGGAGCCGGCGGCCAGGGAGAGCGTCGACGTGAGCCACGGGTACGGGAACGCGTTGAGCACCTTTTTGTTGTAGATGTTAAAGATCAGGTTCAGCGCCCACCATGTCGCGAAATAGACCCCAATCTTGGCGCTCCTCGCGGTCTCCGGCGCGGCCACCGTCTCCACCGGCCGTGCTCCGTCCGCGGTGGCGGCAGGGGGCGCCATGGACGCGGCGCGGTCGTCACGGGACGCCGCTAGGAACAACTCCTGGCTGTACAGGGGCCGCGCGGAGAGGGAGAGGGGACGGAGGCCGGCGTTGGGGAGGGGAGGGAGGTGGATGGGCTTGAATGTCAGCTTGGTGGTGGCTGCGTTGGGGAGGGGAGGGAGGTGGATCGAGCAGTCGGTCGGTGGCGGCAGGAACGTCGGCGGCGCCGCGGGAGCGTCGACCTTGCTCTTGCGGCGGGACGGCGTGAGGGAGCGTCGGCGGCGGCGTCGTCTTGGAGCGTCGGCGGCAGCGGCGGAGTAAATGGCACTGGGGTCACACAACTTTCCCGCATGTGCACTTAAGTCATGAAAGTTACAAAAAGTGCGAATGAGTCACATAACTTTACTTCTGGTGCATGCCAGGTCACAAACCGGTCTGCTGTCTGGTTTTACAAAAATACTGCCGGAAATTTTGCAGAAACACCTTACTATATCTATTCCCTGGATCTGCTGTCTGGCTTCAAAAAATTACCGCCAGAAAATTTCTAGAAACACCCTTACTATATATATTTCCTTATGAAGTCAATCAAGAGTGACCAGCCTGTCCAGCGGGTCCTACATGTCAGGCGCGTAGGAAATAACTAAAATGAAAATTGGCGCACGATGGGGATTGGAAAAAGTCCAAATTAAACCTTGAACTTGTAGGCTTTGGCTAAATCGAACCTCAAACTAGCAATCCCTGAAATCAGCACACTAAACTTCGAATCACGATCTATTTTAAACCCTACATCTGTTTGGCACACCGGGAACGCAACAATCCCGGCCGGGATAACTCTTTAGTCTCACTGACAATGCGGGCCTACTTGTCATATCCATCCCCTTCATCAATCTGTGTCAAATTGGGAATTAAGAACGAGGTGTGGAGCGTGCGCTGCCGCTCCGAGGCCTCGCAGCTCGTCGCTGACCAGCACCTCCCATCGCTGGCGGGATACCGCGCACCGCATTGCGCCCGCTCCTTCCCCATCGACCCTCCCCTGCTCCTTCCCCATCCAGCACTCAACACGCAACCCCACTTGCAGGTCGTCGGAGGGAGCATGCGTGGGTTCGTCCGCGCCGGACGCAGGGTGTGCGGGAGCCGCGCAGGAGGTTCCCCAACCTCCGACTCGCGCCGCTGGGAACCCGCACCTCCAGAGGCGCCGCCAGACCAAGGTATCTCCAGCACGCGCTGCAGGGAGCCCCAACCTCCAACCGCATGAAGATGCTTCGCCGTCCGTCATGACTGCACGAGGCTGGTCTCTGTCCCGTCGTGCCGCCCCGGTGATAGGTCCACCCGATTGTACAAGCGGTGGGGGAGAGAGGCTAGAGGTGGAAGAAAGACATGACATTTGGGCCAGGTCTGTCATTGAGAGGTGCTGCTAATCTTATTTAAAATAAAAATTATAGACCGGGTTCAGGGTTGAAAATAGACTGGGATATGATAGTTCAGAGTGCCAATTACCGGGATTCCAAGTTTAGGGTTTGATTTAGCTAACGACTACAAGTTCAAGGTTTGTTTTGGACTTTTTCCATGGGGATTTGACATTGGGACCTGCTGGTTCCATGCAGGCGTGTAGAACCAACAAACCACATGATCGCTTGAGTATAATGGGTAGATTAATCTTATTATACTATATAGTACTCTGGAGAATTAGCATATTTAAAATTTGAAATTAAAAAATACAAATTTTATTTCAGAAATACATAAACTTTTTTATTATGTAAGTGAGAAGTTGCGGTAAAAAATCGTTATGATTTGGGCTGTTGAAAATAATAATTTGGAAAGTATATATACGAGTTGAATACGAGTATTTTTGTCAGAATTTTGTATTTTTTATTTATAAAAACACAACGTATTTTCAAAAGAAAATTTTGTCGTCCAATCTTTGACATATATATCTAGCTACATATTTTTTGGCGTATTATTTGGAGACTGAAAGGTGGATGTTCAGCGAGCTAAAAATATGTCGTCCTCAATGTATATGTATTTCCGAAATAAAATTTGTATTTTAACTCAAATTTATTTTTTAAAAAAAACTAATTCTCCACCAAAATATATAATATAAAATAGCATAGTCCCCATTTGTACTGAAGTGAACGAGTGGTGTCTTGGTTCTAAACCCAAGCCTAGACCAACAGGTCTCAAGTTTGAATCACCACTCCGTGCCTATTTTGATTTTACTCCTTTCTTATGCGTCTGATAGGTGGAACCCGCATGGACAAGCTGGTCACTCTGGGGTTGACTTCTTCAGGATATAGAGATAGCAAGGGTTGTTTCTGCAAAATTTCTGGCGGTATTTTCGTGAAACCAGACAGCAGACCGGTTTGTGACCTAGCATGCACACAGAAGTAAAGTTATGTGACTCATTTGCACAGTTTGCAACTTCCGTGACTTAAGTGCACATGCGGGACAAGTTGTGTGACTCCCAGTGCCATTTACTCCCCGCGTCGCCTCTCCGCCAGCCCGACAGAAACGCGAGGTGGGTGACGCGTTTTAGTTCCGCCCCGGCCCGACGGGTTTCAGCGGGTTTCGTCGGGCCTAAACAGGCCGAAACCGGTGTACCGAACAGCCCAGACGTGTTTTGAGGTCTTTTGGGGTGTTTTTATTGAGCCCGAAAAAAACACCCCAAAACCGGCCCGAACACTGCTAAAAACACTGGCACCGAATTGGGCCTAAAGGAGAAATGCCCTTTTCTCCACAAAAATTATCCGCAGACACGCTGCTTACCTGTGTAGTTCACCTGAACAAACGTATGTAGCGGCCGAAATGTCTCTGTTGACTCGCCTTATGGTTTTGCCTCGTGGGGCGGCGATCTATGCAGTGATCATTCAAGCCGGCATCGATCAACGCTCAGGTGAATCATGAGCACACCACTACCCTTTGTATCCACATCACCCCTCTAAAGCATCGGTGCCACTTTGCTGCTACAAGGAGCAACGAGCCAGCTGAATCTCCGATCATAAATTGGCTCCTCTTCTTAGTCAGACTCGCCCCGAATCACAGATTCAGATACAGATACTCTGATACTAGCTGATCAGCACGCACGACCTAGAATGGCTCTGTTCCGAAGAAGCCTTGTGGCCTGCCTCAGCCTCTGGACCCTCTCCGTGTCCACGGCCATGGCGGCCACGGGCATCAGCCAGCTCCGTTCGCGCGGCACGGCGATCGGCGTGTCCCGCCCGCAGCCGGACGTCAACTTCACCGTCGGCGTCGTCGGCGCCGTCTGGTGCAAGAACTGCCGCTACGCCGGCTACGTCCCGTCCAAGAACGTCGCGCCACTCCCGAGTACGCATCAGTCACGACGACCCACGCACTCCAATGTAACCTGACGCTGACCGGCTTTTCCTTCCTTTGTGTGCGTGCAGACGCGGCGGCGCTGCTCCGGTGCCGGCGAGGGAAGCAGGAGCTGTCCAAGTGGGGCACGACGGACGCGCGCGGCTACTTCATGATCCAGACGGCGGAGCAGGTGGTGCCGTTCGCGAGCAAGGACTGTGTGGTGTACGTGCCAAGCTCACCTCGGCGGGCAACATGCGGCGTGGCGGTCATGCCCCGCCGGAACAAGGGATCGCCGCTCAGGTTCAGGGACTACGTTACGCGACCTGACGGTCTGCAGGCGGTCTACACTGCCGGCAACTTCATCTTCGGGCCACGAGACCCCAGGAAGTGCTGAAGAAGCGTTTCCTCCCAGGGCGGCAATATGGCCACTGTTCTCTTCATTCAACAGAACTCATACGCCACGGCAGCAGTTGGCATAAGCAGATCATGCTGATATACACGGAAAAATAAAATAAAAAACTTACAAACACTTGAGCATATAATTGCATAAACACATGTGACAACCTGACAATCATCTCAAGGACACAACTAGTTGTTTCTAGACAGATGCACAAAACTGCTGCCTACTTCTATGGTGCAAAAACGTCCAGTTTCACGTGTATCAAACTTATGTTTTACATTGACTTCAAAGGACTATTGGCAGGCTTGAACTAATGCCTCTTCCTCTTCTTGCCACCTTTCTGGTGTTTTTTCCGCCCCGCACTCCTGCTACGCGGCTCACTAGCACCACCGTCGTCTTCCTTGTCTCCATCGAGCAGCAAGTTCATTCCAAGGTCGAATCCATCAGTTATGCCTCGCAACCTGTTAACAGAATCAGGTGCAGGTGAGTTTATAAATCAGGTGAAAGCTATCCCTTAAAGTGACCAAAGCAACTATCACTCATGTGTTTGATGAGTTCACTGTAAGAGGGAGTGAACCATAGAACAAGATAAACACTGCAGAAGAAGGTATAGCATACCCATTTAGTTGCTTCACCATCTGCTTCTCCATGTACTTATCACCTTTGGTAACGGGAGCTCGGGTGTACAGGTTCTCTTCTACTTTCTCTTGCGCCTCTCTCTTCCGCTTGTAATTCAAATATTCTTTGCTTTCATCCCCCGCTGTTTCCTTCCACTGCGAATTTGCAGGTACAGGTTAGTTCGCTTAAGAATAGCGCACCAAATAGTTTGATCTACTACACCTAAGCAAGCAGCTAAGTATCCAAACGGAACAATACACAAACCTCTTCCGGCCTATCAGCAGCAGCATCAATCATCTCCTTGAGATAAGGATTATCTGCTGCCGCACGGACTAATGCCTGTTCTCTCCTTGATGATTTGTCTTTACTACGCTTATCATCCATAATAACCGGCTGAATCTTCGGAGGACGGTATAGACCATCATTACCCTGAAAGTCAAGAGTTCAACATCAGACATAGTGAACTTGCATAAACTGAACATGACAAACCACTACTCAGGAAATAATCATTAATGCTGTAGAAGATAGGGAACCTAATCACAGTGTTGATAGGAACAGTTCAGTTAGTAAGGCGATATTTAATCAACGCCTTTTTCAGCAGTGTCCACAGAAGCAGGCAGTAATATAAGTTACCATAGTGCTGGCTTGAAACAAGACACATAAACCAACATGTCACAAGTAATCCGTAGTTCATCCGAAGGTACCGGAATAGCAACTCAACTTGATTCAACCAAATCCTGGACCAAGTGCTGATTTCTCATTTCCAACTCCAAACGATGACAATATATTAGACAAAACAGCCTTGTAAAGCAAAATTGGTAGATTCCATCTCATGGAAATTATGAAAGATTTATCGGTTTGTGTTTGGTCTAACGAGCTTCTAAGCTCAATGCAGATAAATGGATGAACACAACAAATTATAAAGGTAGTCTCGTCTAGGTGCGCACATTATCCCTTATAACCAACAATATAAGTGCAAGTTAGTGAAAAAACACACACCTGTCCATCCTGAGCAAGCTTGGTATCCATCATATCCGGGTTGGGCCGATACCTCAACAGGTCTTCCTCGCCCTGTTGCTGCACGGGTTGGGCATCTGGCACCTTATCCTGGGCAGCGGCAGCGCTATCCGCAGCGTTGGTGAGCTTCTGGATCTGGTACTCCATCTTCTTGTCTATCGGGCGAATCTGCCGCCGCACAGAGTAATTCAACATAGCACCAACCAGTTATTTGACAGCTACTAGATAAACCGAGACTGGCAGGTGAACAAATCGACAAGGGAGGGCACAGACCTTCTCGAGGAAGAGCCTGATCTCGACGAGGCTGCGCACGACGGGGTGGCCGTCGACGGAGAGGCCCTTGGCCTTGCGGAGCAGGTAGTAGACGAGGTCCTGGCAGTAGCCGAGCAGCAGGTGGTGCTTGGCCTCCAGGTACCCGATCCCGTCGCCCGTCGGCAGCTGGCCCTTCCGCACCTGCAAGCGCGCGCGCCGCCACGTTGTAGAGAACAACGAACGCGATTGTCAGATGATGGCATGCTCGGGGCCTCAGGGGAGATTCTGTTTGAATTCCGGCGGGCGGGCGGGCACGTACCTTGCGGGTGAGGGACTCGACTTTGGACCTGACGAGGTCCAGCCCGTCCTTCATCTCCTTCAGCGCCGCCAGCAGCTTCGGCGCGTCATCTCTGCAGCAAACAACCGAACCCGTGTGAATTTTTTCCTTTCGTTGTAAGCGAGTGAGTGGGTATGCAACGACGAGGCATGCGAAGCGAGGGAGCTTACCGCACGAGCAGCTCGGCCTTCCGCTCGCCGTCGGCTTCAACGGCGGCCGCTGTCATCGGCGGCGGGTGCAACCTACTACCCGAAAGGGGGAAAGGTCGGGGATTCGCCGATTTGGGGTTGGGCGTCGCGGACGCGCAGGGAAAGCAGTAGGGTCGGGACGGGGCGGGGCGGTGGCGGAGAGGCCGTGCAGGGGGGCCGCCGGGGAGTAGCGGCGCCGGCGGAGGCGGGGTTTAGGTCGGAGCACGGGCAAAACCCTAGGTTAGGTTCGGTGGTCAGACGGGCTCGCAGCATCGAGATGGTTTTCTTTCTTCTTCGTGGGCCAGAACGTCCCGAGCCACCAGTGGGCCAGCTTGATTCGTGGGCCAAGTGCTTGATGAGGCCCAAAAGCTCTAGTCAACGGAAGGCGCGCGCAGGAAGTTTCCGTTTTTTTTTGGCCGATCGGATTCAGCGGGCGGGAGCGAGCGAAAACCTGAGGTTGGTGGGGAAAGTGGGAAGGCGATCGAGGCCGAAAATTTCGTCCCGAAAATTTTGAACCCACGACAGTCGACAGGGCCTCCCGCGGCAGCACGCCCTGGGTTTTTCGCTTTGCCGCCATGGCGCTGACACGACCGACGGGCGCGCCCTGCCATGTGATCCGGTGATGCAGCACCTGCGGAAGGGCACATTTACCGTCCTGCCCCAAGACGTGCTCAAGCGCGTTCCATTTCCATTCCCGGGACTGCTTTGCATTTGGCATATGGACTATGGTGGAGTATGATAATTCAGCCTATTCTTCTCTGCATTTTTCGGAAATAAATTAAAATTAGTCACGGTTCAGCAACTACAAATTGAGCTTGAGCAAGTTTCATCTTTTGAAATCTTCACTGAGCTGACTAATGCATCATATTACGTTGTTATCTCTTAAAATGTGAATAAGTGTTGCCCATCAATCGGTCCACTCGATGTACATAAACAGGGATATCAAAATACCGTATTTTGGGTTTATGATCTACAAGATATGATACTTATGGTTATGGCACCCTTTTTTTAAAAAGTAACGGTATCCCTCACAGAAATTCAAAAGAAAAACCAACGGCATAATTGCTTCCAACGCGTCAGAAAGGACTTATCGATGGCAGTGGTATAGTTTGACCCAAGACATGAAAGAAAATTGTCAACCACATATTAGCCAACCGGAGAGGCGTTACAGCCCATGTGTGGTACAAAAAGATTGTCAACCATGTGTAGAGAGGAGTCGCAAGTTTAAATGTTGCTTGAACCGATGATAGCCACCCGATTCAGCAACGAATGCAATAGTGTTTCGGCGTATGACTCATACAATCTTTCAAGCACAATTTAAGTGCCTTTTAGTTAAACTAAATTAGGCCGCCTTTGGATTTGCCGTAAACTATCGTAATTCCATTTGGCTCACTTGTTTCTTTTGTCTATCTCAATTTTCGTTTGATCCATTTTTAACCTCTTCCGGTCCTATTTTTTTCTGTTGATGTACATTACGCTCAAAAGAAACATTCACCTGATCTTGATCTCTTTATCGAATTGACCAACACACTCGGTCATTTTGTCTCATTTCAATGAAATGGAACATGGTTCTGGACGAACTGGTTTTGAAAAATTGACCCCTGCATCATATGTTTGCTTGCCTCTTAGAAACTTATTTAGAAGTATTACCAACTACTCGGTTCAGTTGACTTCTACTAGTAAGCGATAAAAGAATGCTCTTTCTTTCGTTAGGCAACCAGATTAGATAGATTTTGAGCGTGGGAGACAAGATAAGAGATTCACCATTCCCAAAATTAGTAAATCAACAATATTTCCTAAAAGTTAAGTACCGAAAATATAACCATTTCCTGCGTGGTGGAAGATAACAATCAACCATTGTATAGTTTGATCCACGTCGCAGAAGAAGACCATCAAGCTCAGTTTGATCCAACAAAGCTGCATTATAGGTGGACCCACATGTTATTAAAGGTCCATCAACCATGTATGGAGACAAAGTCACGGTGATAGGAGGACGACGGTGGATAAAGAAAATCATGATGAGACAACTAGATCAGGTAGAGTTGAGCGTGGGAGACAAGATAAGAGATTCACCATTTCCCGATTTAACAAAGCAACGATATTTCCCGAAAAAAGAAGTATCAACAATATAACCATTTCCCGCATCAGGCGTGGTGTAGTTTGACCCACGACGGCAAAAGAAAATTGTCAAGCATAGTTTGGTGCAACAAAGATAGACCCACATAATATTAATTAGTCTTCCGTCCTATGAAGATTGTGTGAGGTTTATCAAAATTTAAATGTATGTAAATGGAGGGAGCAGTAAAAATATCCACATCCATGTTTGGAGACAGAGTCACGATGCTACTTGCTCGGGCGTCGATGGGAGGAAGCCGCATGAGAAATACAATGTTGGACATAAAGGCGTTATTTAGGTAGTAATAAAGCGATATTAAGGAGGAGGACAAAAGAGTAAAACACCAAAATTCGCATGGAGGACACGTCTGATTCCCGGGCGGAGCCAAAGTATCAACGATATAACCATTTCCCTTGAGGCGGAAGACAACCATCAATCGTGGTATAGTTTGATCCACGTCGCGGAAGAAGACAATCAAGCATAGTATGGTCCAACAAAGTTGCGTCATAGCTAGACCCATAGCAAAGGATCGCCAACCGTGTTTGGAGATAGAGTCACGGTGCTACTTGCTCGACCGTGTAAACTATCATAATTCCACTTGGTTCACATGTTTCTTCTGTCTATCTCAATTTCTGTTTGATCTATTTCTAGTCACTTTTGGGACTTTTTTTTTCATTAATGTACCTTACGCTCAAAAGAAACAATCACCTGCTTTTGACATCTTGATTGGACTGACCAATGTAACCATTTTGTCTCATTTCAATGAAATGGAACATGGTTGTGAATTAGTTGGCTTTGAATTTTTTTACCACTGCAAACATATGGTAGTTTGCCTCTTAAGACTCATATATAGAAGTATCACCCAATACTCGGTTCACTATATTTCTATTAGTAAGTAATAAAGAAGGCTCTGTCTTTTGTTAGACCACCGGATTAGGTAGAGTTTGAGCATGGGAGACAATATAAGATATTTACAATTCCCGAAATTAATAAATCAGCGGTATTTCCCAAATAAAATAACCAAAGATATAAACATTTCCCGCGTGGTGGAAGACAACCGTCAAACATGGTATAGTTTGATCCACGACGCAGAAGAAGACCATCAAGCTCAGTTTGATCCAACAGAGTTGCGTTTTTACTGGACCCACATGATAGTAAAGGTCCATCAACAATGGATGGAAACAGAGTCTCGGTGATACTTGCTCGGCAGCAATGGCAAGAAGACGAATGATAAAGTGAAAATCTTGATCATACAACTAGATCAGGTAGAGTCTAAGTGGGGGAGACAAGATAAGAGATTCACCATTCCCCAATTTAGTAAAGCAATCATATTTGCCGAAAAAGAAGTATGAACGATATAACCTTTTCCTTTGGGGTGGAAGACAACCATCAACCATGGTATAGCTTCATCCACGACGCAGAAGAAGACAATCAAGCATAGTTTGGTTCAACAAAGTTGCGTTATAACTAGACCTATAGTAAAGAATCGTCAGCCATGTTTGGAGATAGAGTCACGGTGCTACTTGCTTGGCGGCAGCGGGAGGACGCCACAAGAAAAATACAATCTTGGACCAATTTATGATTGAGATCTTCTATTTCATACCGTCCCTAAAATCCCTAAAAAACAATAAAAGCATTCTTTAGGGAGCAATAAAGCGACATTAAGGAGGATGGGCAAAAGAGTAAAACACCAAATTTCGCAGGGAGGACACGTCTGATTCCCGGGCAGAGCCAAGAGTGCGTGCGCGGGAATAATGCCCAATCCCAATCCGCCCGTCGATCCCATCTGATCTGATCCCCAATTTAATAGCGTGCGCCGAGTAACGCACCCCCCAAAACTGCTCTCTTTCTCTCGCCGTCCCGTCCGCCTCCCCAAATTTCCCCCCTTTTTCCACCCTAAAACCCTAGCTCGCCGGCGCCGCCCTCCTCCCCCCCGCCGCCCATGGCCATCGACGCTAAGCCCGCCTCCCCGGCCCCCGAGGATCCGCCCGCCGACGACCCCATGGACGCCGAGCCCGAGGCCGAGAAGGCCGAGTCGGACGCCGAGGAGCAGGAGGAAGATGGGGATGAGGAGGAGCCGCAGCCGAAGAAGCGGGGCGGCAGGGGGAAGAGGCTGACGGTGGAGGAGCGGGCGCTCGCCAGCCCCGCGTCCGAGAGGCCCTCCAGGGAGAGGAAGACCGTCGAGAGGTACGCCGAGCTCACCCCGCGCTCCACCTCCGCCAAGAAGGCCACCGTAATCCTCCAGGTAGAAATCTCCATCCCTTCCATCGATTTCCTTCCTCCGCCGCGCGTTATCGCTCCCGATCTGTCGTTGCTCCCCTCGCGGAGCCCGTATTTCCACCCCCCGAGTCGCCGCGACGGTGTAGCGCGGCTGAAATAGATAGATGTTAGCAGGGTACTGGAGATCCGGGTTACTGTCACCCCTGATCTCGGAAAGTTTGCTGATTCGGTTTTTGCCGTCTCTTGTGTTTCAGGGCCCTGGGACGATGCTGAAGGAAATCCCGAATGGTAACCACTTGTTGCCCCGAGACATCTCTTAATTCATTGCTTTTACTTGTATATACACGATGTCCCTGTTTGCCCGTGGAATCAAAGATCCTAGTCATGATCCACAAGTTCAATTCCTGGTATGCAATGTCACCGGCAGTGGGAACCTGTTACTGGAAAGTCTCCGTTTTCTCCTGACCTATCTGGTATTTGAGGGTTAAGCAGTAGGTACCCAGATCAGCTAAAGCACTGAAGGAAAACAGTGTTTGTGCTGTCCTGATCATTTTCTTTTGTAACCTACGTTGCTCTAAAGTATCGAACTTGAACAGTATCGACCTTGAACATTTCCTCTTAAGTAAATGAGGAAGTCTGCCTGGCAATTACTTGTAAATTGGAATGCCATGCACATCAACACAGTTCAGTACACTAATTAGTCCAGGGTCTTATGTCTGACATAACAAAAAAAGACGCGCGCACGTAGACTGGTAGAAGTTTCTTTGCATACTCCACGGTCTGTCTGCCCGATGATGTTGCAACCAGCAAATCAATCTGTTTAGCCAGTTATCTTTGCAACTTTCCCCCTCTGTACACTGTAGAATAATCCATAATTCATTGTACGCAGACCATTGTGTTATTTGCTATAATTAATTTCCTTCCGCATATTTGCCTGCTCTGTGTTTCTAAGTACTCCCTCCGTCTATAAATAGATGTCTCAACTTTGTTAAAATTTGAATGTATCTAGACCCATTTTAGTATCTAGATACATTCAAATTTGTCCTAAGTTGAGACATCCTTTATAGACGGAGGTTAGTAGTACATATTCATGGATTTTGTGTTTATGCTGCTGCTTGTTCAATGTTCATAATTTGTTTCAGTACTGTTTTTAGTCCCCTGTTCTGCATGTTGCTGCAGTTGTCCACTAAAATGATTAGTTTTGTTAGCTCTTTATGTATTGTTGAACAAATAAAAAGATAATATGAACTGTTCTTATCTTGTTACTGGTACTTCATTGTTTTGTATATCATTTTGGTCCTAGTCTGCAGTTTGGATTAATTGTTTTCTTCTCTGTGTTCCTCTAGTTTCCTTTAAACTGTCAAAGAGAAAATCGGATGAGGTTCTTCAGAGTCTTCATACTATAATGTTTGGGAAAAAATCAAGGGTAAGGCTTTTGCATTATGTTGCTCTAAGTTGGCTTATTAAATCTGTTATGTTAACTATTTGTTGGTCCTCTGCAGGTCCATTTTTTGAAAAGGAATATATCCCAATTTTCTGGTTTTGTTTGGATTGAAAATGAAGTGAGTTCTTGTACTTGTACTGTGTTATGCAAAATATGATTGTGTTTTCTAATGGATATCTCTTGAACTTTTGATTTAGGATAAGCAAAGAACCAAGGTAAAGGATAAGCTTGACAAGTTTAACAAGGAAAAGTTGCTTGATTTCTGTGAAATACTTGATGTCAATGTCAAAGGGACATTAAAGAAGGTTAATTTTCTTATCTACATGCCTTTTAATGATCTATACACAGTGAATCATCTGATAACAGTTGTGTTTTGCTGCACTTCAGGAGGAAGTTTCTGCCAAATTGCTCGAGTTTTTGGAGTCTCCTTGCATTACAAGAGATGTTGTTCTCACTGAAGTAAAGGTATGGCCTCTAATTAATGCTGAGGTTGCTCTTCCGAACTTCTATTCTTTCAGCAGGGGTGCAACAAACTGAAATACCTGTCCATTTCTTTGCCATTCCAGAAAGGGAAGAAACGTGGGAGAAAGTCTAAAGCAAGTGGCCAGGCATCTGCTGAAGGTGCTTCTGGAGAGAAGGTAACAACTTGCTATGCTGAAATGCTGAGGGCACCTCTAAAGTAGCGTTTTAACCTCTAATGTTCTGCTGGAAAACCCACCTAATGACTTCATCTGTGTCCTGATGTTTGGTGCTCAGTCATCTAAACTAGAGCATCAAGATAGTGCTCTTGCTTCTTGCATTCTTGTCATTCATCTCTTATTACCATCATGGTTCATGGACTATCTAGGTAATTTATACTCAGTTAGTTCTTAGTTTCTTACTTTATGTTTTCTAGCTTTCTTTGTGATTTTCTTTGCCCACTTAGAAGAAGCTCGTGTAGCCACCTTTTTAGACCATGCCCATATATCAAAACCACCTTGATGATTTTTAACTAAAATAATTGAAAAATGGTAGTTGTATCCCAGCTTAGATATATCATGATTAAATCTGTTGTTGAAAATTAAGAAGGCATTCCTGGAAAATATGCTGATATATTTGTATCTACTAAAATAGCAGCATTAGTTTTGTTCTATTTATGTGTCATGATTTTTAACACTGTTTTATTATGTAGCTGAGCACAAATATTGATCCCTATTTTTTCAGTTTTGTTGTAGGTCCTCCATACTGTATATTCCTTGTCCTTTCTTTCAGTACTCCATAATTTATTGATATATTTTCCATGGACAAAGGAAATGTGGGGCTTATTGAAATGTAAATACACACTAACAGTTTTATCCTTAATTCCATATATTCTGCTTTTAGCTGATTATATCATATTATGTAAATGCCACCTATGCTTACAAACAGTTAAGTAAAATTAGCATTTAGTGGTATTTAGTGATCAGAACTGTAATTTCCTGTGACAGTCCTTTATGTTGGGTATTTACTATAATCCTAATGTGTTTTATAATCAGAAAAAGAGGAAGAGTCGGAAACAAGCAGTTGAAGCTGAGAAAGAGAATGATGAAGAAGATGCTGGTCCTGCTGGTTCTGAAGATGTACAAATGGGAGAAGATGATGATGACTCTGAAGGGCAAGAAGATGCTGGGAGTGATGAAGAGCCTGAGGAGACTCCAGCTAAGAAAAAATCAACAGCTGGGAAACAAGGAAAAAAGGAAGCTGGTTCGAAGGTGAAAGAAAATGATGCATCAGGAAAGAAGGCTTCAACCAAACCTGCAAAAGCAAAGCCAGATGTGGAACCGGAGAGCAAAAAGGTTGGCAAGAAAGCCTCGAAGAGTTCAACAAAAGAGCCTAATACCCCTGTGGATAAGGCCAACAAGAAGGCTTCTAAACCAAAAAAGGATGAGAAAGAAAACCAAAGCAATAATAAGACTCCCAAGAAGAGAGGTGCCAAGGCATCCAGTGAAACTAAAGGTACGTGATCTGCAACATACTTATGTAGTCAGTGTTATAACTATTTGATTTAATTATGTTTAGATTTGATCGGTGAGCTGTCAATTTGGAGCCTTAAATGGTTGCTGTTAAAAAACTAACTGGAAAACAAGATTTTATTGGGTAGTGAAAGGGAAAATGGTGCAGAGAATACCTACTGAGAAAACTAGCTGGAAAACAAGATCTGTTTGGGCAGTGAAAATGAAAATTGTTTGTATAGAATAGGAACTGGAAAGCAAGATTTGATTGTCAGGGAAAACGAAGATGGTCTATTTGAAATAGCATAACCAGAAAATATTTTACTTGTAGCTACTAAATGAGTTCTGCAACATAGTTATTGTAGTCAGGGTTGCATCTACTCCCTCTGTCCCACCAAAGTCTAAGATTTATAAAAAATTGGATGTATGTAGACACTATTTAGTATTTAGTATGTAGATACAAGCAAATTTTGTCAAACCTCAGACAAGTTTCATGAGACTGAAGGGATATTTTATTTAACTACATCTAGATTTATTGGCAAGCTGTTAATTTGGGGCTGATAGCCTGATAGCTGAACGTGAAATGGTTGCTGTTGAAAAAACGAACAAGAAAGCAAGACTTGATTGGCAGTAGAATTGGGACTTGGTTCCCCTTTATCCATTGGTTAGGTTAACCTAACCTAAAAAAGTGCCCAATGGGCCAAATGGTTAACCCGCAAATGATTTAGGTCCAAACGGTTAGATCCATTTCCACCGAGGGTTAACCCCGCACGATTCGTCCCAGCTGCGGAGTCCCGACCGCCGCCTGCGCGCATGCTGCCGGAGGCACCGCTCGATCCGCTCGAGTTCCTCTGCTGATGCAGGAGAGTCTCCGCCGTAGATGTCTCCCGCACGCGGCTGCCGGCCCGTCGTCACCAGCCCTCGTCGGGCTCGGGCCCATCGCCGAGGACGCCCCATGCGAGCTTGGCGACCGGCAAGGCACAATTCTGATTCCTCCTTCGCCTCTGTGACGATCTCACAATTCATCATGATGCGGATCCGGGCGCAGTTCATGAGCCCTCTTTCCGTCCGCGGCTCCTCTACGCTCTCTTCTCTCCCGGCCAGACCAAAAAAGAAACCCGTTCTGCTCGGAGAGGAAGAACTCAGTTTGGTCGTTTCTTACTGGGAATTTCGACTCCTCAAGTTGTATTGCCCAGGTACTCTGTAACGAGGATTCAGTCTCTCAGTGGCAAGTGTTAGTATCAGTTCAAAGATTATTGTCAAGTTTTTATAGGAATCGGTTTCCGAAATTCCCTATAATTAGTAGTCACGTCCTTTTGCTTTAAATGTTTCTTGCGAGGTTGCTGATGCTAACTCTGAACATGTATATGATTCATCTTGGAAAATGTTACTGTATCATAGTTATCCTCTACTTCTGCTGGTAGATAGTACTATCGTTAGCAGAGTAGAATTGCCAAAGGAAAAAAAAATGTTAAAATCGGTTCGCTCCTTAATATCCAATGGTTAACCATTTAAACCTTAATAACCAGATGGTTAACCTATATTAACCTTTTACACAAAATGGTTAAATAGGTTCGAATCCGAAAAATAAATGGTTAACCAAATCCCATCTTGAATTGGCAGTGAAAGCAAAGATGATGTAGTTGAAATAGCATAACCAGAAAATATAGTATTTGTAAGTACTAAATGAGTTCATTCTGCGGGATGCCACTGGGAAAACTGGTATAACTAATGCATAACTCTTTTCCATTTTCTCCAGGAAAAGGCAAGGGTAGCACTGATGCTGGGTCAGCCCCGACCACTAAAGAGTTGCATGCTGTTGTCAGTGACATATTGAAAGAAGTGGACTTCAATACGGTATGCAGACTCAAAATGTTATGTTGTTCGCATGATTTTTTGGTCCTCTTGCACGCTAAGTTGGGTTATATTATCTTCTTGTAGGCAACCCTGGCAGACATTCTCCGGAAATTAGGTATCCTCTTGTTCTGCCATTCTCTGAAAAATGAAATAATGTCACGATGAATGAGTTGCACTGACATTTCTGTTTTTTTTGCACCTCAGGAGCTCACTTTAAGATGGACCTCATGGATAGGAAGTCTGAGGTGAAGCGCATCATAGAGGAAGTCATCAACAGCATGTCTGACGATGAAGGCGAGGAAGAGAATGATGAAGATGCAGAAGAAAATGGCAAGAAAGAGAATTCAAAGGAGGATCCTGATGAGGATGAGAAATAATCGACCTGGTCAGCTGTGATGCGGTTGGGCCAAGCTCCTGTATTTTTCTGGTGTTCTAGGTTTGTGTTGGTGTTGGGCCTATACAATGGTGGCACCACAACAACCAATCGGTGGCCCGGGCAGTGCTAGATTGTTGGCCATTTGATAGCCCTGCACACCTGGCTGGTTGTTGTGCTTGACTTGTGGTATTGACCTGTAGTCTAGCTGCTGGTCATGTACAATAGATGTTTTGTTAATGTTGCTTAGGTAGCTAGCCCTGACTGTAATCTGCAGAATATGTTTTGATGTCGTTTCCTTCTATTTATCCATGTAAAACAGTGTATCCTTGTGTTTGCATTCCATTGGAAGGGCCGTCTCTTCAGGTGATTATTCTGTTCCATGCATTGCGGTTGTGAGGTATAGCCTGCTGTAGGTTGATGGAATGCATCGCTCTTTGTCCACCCCATGCGCACCTCAAAGTTGTCTGTATTGCTCCTCCAAAATCGTTGGGCAACCATGTTGCTTGCTTTGTCTAGCCCTCTTTTTGCCCCTCATCTGTTCCTTCTTTTGCAATCTTCATTTCAGCTCAGCGAAGCAAGAAAAGACTACGGTGTTGCTTCAGCACAAAACCACCGCACAGTGGGTATGGCGATAAACAATGGAGCAATTAAGAGGGAGAATAGTTGACACGCTGGAGCAGTGGCGGAGTTAGACCCCACATCAAAGGAGGGGCCAACTGACAAAACAAATGCAGAATTTGTAACCATATGACAATCAGAGAAATATTTCGTATTAATATATAACCGATATTCGCTAAAGACCATGTTAACATGTTCACAAGAGAGCATCTATTTAGATTTTCTGCGCCGAAGCAGAGAAAGATTAACCAAAATACAAGTAAACTAAGCCATAAGAGTTCGATAATAACTAAAGAACAACTCTTATGTTCTTTCGAGCCTTAAATTCGGCAATTATATCTTTCATCTCTCATGTTTACGGGTATTGCCAAATTTGTACGCGTAAAGCGGGACCTCGCTCCAAAAACTCAATGGTAGACGGTTTAATCTTGACCAATCACAAATCACAGCTGCAATTTCAAGGCAGAACACACGCTCATGAGTCGAACTGGATTTTACAGACACCTAATTATCAGTTTATCCAAACTTGCAAAGCATATAAAAATCCCAAATAATGTGTGGCTAAAATACACAAATATCTCCAATCGGCAAGCACTGATTCAACATTTCAGTAAAATTACTATTTATCCAGAATAATCAAGCAATCGAAAAAGCTCCATTCAAACTAAGGATTAGTAAAACAAGATAGGAGAAGAGAAGCTCCCGTGTGTTCTGATGCTGAAGCTTTAGAACTTCCGAGAAAATGGTAAGACTAGATGTGCGGCAGCCATTTGAGTTGGCTAAAACCAGGGAGTGAAGGGGAATGAGATATATGAGGCTAGGAGATGGGGATTTTATGGAAGAAAGAGGACCTATGTAGCAGCCATGGGGAAATTTAGAAACGGCCTGGGATGTAGCGACTGGAGTTAGCTCACCAGTTAGTAAACTAGAGAACCTTCAAGTTCCACCGATTGGAACAGACTGGCCCATAGCGCTGAGACATAAGACTTTCTGATATTTTCTTTCTACAACTTTGAAAGCCGGGGCCACGGCTCAGCATGGTCCACTAGCAGCGCCGCTAGTGCGCTGGAGCTAGAGCGAGTCACAAAGTTCATGTTGTAATTCTATCGATGCATCGGTAGTTCCTGACCCCTTCTATGCCCACCTATCAAATGCATTTCCTTACAGCGCATGAGCACACCCAGGATTCATGAATTTGGACCGTACAATTTCAAGACATGGGAGTAAAGCAAGAAAGACAATAAGCTACGTGTGTTCTTGGAGAACTGTGGCTCCTTATAAGAGACGAGACGTGGTGGTACACAACGATATGAAGTCATTGATCTCCCGGTAGGTCTGATGGGTCTGCAGACTGTTTGCAAACACAACCTTCTTCTGTTTCATAAAAACCAACCTGCAGTCCAATTGATGAGGTTCTGCGTGCTGCTACTTTTACGAGAATGCTCTTGTACTTTATTATTATTGCTCCGCAGTGCATATTCTTGGAGTCCAGGTGCCTTCGGGTAGTTTATTACGCTTTGTTATGCCAAAATTCAGATAATCATCCCAGCTTACCTCGGTTCAAACCTATTTTAAAAGGCTAAAAACCGGCCACACACATGAGGTAAATGGGGACTATTTTCTTATACTTTACCCCTGCTGCAATATTACTAGGACCGGAATGTAAAAATGACACCGATTAATTGACTTTGCTCTCCCGCTGGCTGGTTTACCAGCATTTTGTCGAGCACCTCCTGTGCAGTGCATTGCTGGTGCGGCCCTAGGATTCCGCCCGACTTACTTGCGCATGCCGCCTGCCTGCTCCTCGCCGGCGCGGCTAGCCCCGCCCCGCCCCGGTCATAGCGCCGATCATGGGAGGCAGCTCGGCGGCCATTCTGCTGCCCGTCGGCATGAACGGCGTCGGCATCGACGACAAGTAGTCGACAACACTGGCGCGAGTGACCCCATCGACTGCGGCTTGCTCCTGGGGCTCGAGATAGCGGCCACGGAGGAGTTGTTGCAGATGCCGCAGGTGGACGGCACGCTTTGTCTGCCCAGAATGGAATGTACGTAGGCGGCCTGGGCTCTAGTTCGTGGCACCGAGCATGAATGCGGAGGAGCGCGGCGCGGGCTTCTTCGGCCCTCGCGCCTGACGAGGCTGCTAGGCCATCTCAGCGAGGAACAGAGGAGCGGCAGGGGCTAACTGGGAGCCCGAACGGTCACCGTCAGAGGACGGCGGAGAATACCGACGAGGCGGGGTTAGCTTGGGGACGCTCGTGTCAGACCTTTGACCTTCGGCCAGAGAGACACCGCGGAGATTCAGTAGTCGGACATCGAGGACCGACACGCGCAGGAGAGGGAGATCGACGGTGCGTCCTTCGGAGCCTGCCTCACGTGATAAGAGCGTGACCGGTTTTTGCCAAAAACCGGATGGCAAACCGTTTTATGACCACAGATGCACATGATTGACAAATTAAATGGCCGTTTTATCCGTTTTTCCTGCTGGATGAAGACCGACTTCGGATTTTTTTTCCTCTGCTCTGATCCAAATAGTTCGATTAGTTGACTAGTTGTTGTTGTTGCCGCGAGGAAGATTATCCTCGCAGTTTTTATCCCGACTGCTACGTCCTCAACAATGGTGATTCATACTCTCGTTTCTCCATCGTCGTCGACAAGGCTAGTCGGTCGTTATTCCCTGACATACTGGTGTTGGTACTCTTGCCAATGTTGAATGACTGGTTTAATGGTTGTGTGCGTGCATGCAGCCTTGGCATTGCGGCTCAAATTAAAATTATGAGAGAACATTCGTCGGTATTTACAGGTCTATGGTTTATTATCTATCTTTGCCTTCAGAGAGTACAAGATTGTGTTCAAGAAGAAAGAATTTGAAGACCTCGAAGATTTGTATATCTTTAGACTTTATTTTGTAATCGTTGGAGTCAGCTCGTGTATCTCTACCATGTACTATTTATTACAATGAATATATGTGGTATTGATTGTCAAAAAAAAAAAGGCCCGTTCTTTTGACAACTGTAAGAAATTACCTACCTCCTTCCCAACTTCTCTGGTAAACCGCCTAGCTTATTTGTTGGGGCTTCTAATTAAGCTACTTATCCCATAACTAATTTAGAAGTACATGTGGGTTGCCAATACATAAGCACACCTTTTGATGCCTATGCGAGCGCGGCTGCTTCCCAGCGGGCGGGCGAAAAAATGGGGTAGAAAATCACAAGCATGATCATGTTAGATGCAACATCGAGGAGGAGAACAACTACCCCTCAAATGAAAAATGTTCCAAAACCAAAAGCAGCAGCTGGCCGCCTCCACATCTGTTCGTGCACGCTGTGGCGGATATTCATCACTTTTGGTCAAAACTTTGGATATGCACACAATTGGATCAGAGTCCGGTGACCTAGATTGATTTTGTGGGCCGTCTTGACCTTTGCCTCGACTGCTTCCGCCTATCACCGTCCCGACATCACCAATGTAGATGAGTCTCGACAAGGGTGCAACCAATTCCACGCCTCCTCATCCACATTCTTTCTCTATCTGTCAAAACATCATCTTCGTCCCACGTCGCCTTTGAATGACTTTTGGGTTGGAACTTGGAAGCGACGGATCACCGTATACTTTTCTCTGTAATTAAGCACTAAGCAGTCAAAATTACAAAGAACAATTTTGCACGTCCAAAATGCCGAGCATGTGGTCCTGCCCTTTGCCAACACTAGACAAATGAATGAACATATAATACATAAAATGCATATTTCTTGGAGGTGTTCGAGATTTCAAAGAGAAAAAGAGCTGCATTACAAATGTTCTCACTGTAGTAGAAAGTAATGAAAACGGACATGAATAGAAAAACATCCTCGTTTCTTCTACCAGCACTAGTTATATGTCGGTCATAAAACAAGACTAAAAGCAAGTCTCTGATCTAGCCCACACCACTCACAGCTAATGGTTGAGTCATGCACACTAGATGAGGGGCGGAGATAGAAAAATGAGTTGTCGTTGGGGTCATGTAATACGTTTTGCAACCTCTTTGGGCCCACAGTGTCATTAAGTGAGTAAAAGGACCATGTCTTTGAGTATTTCTGGAGATCGTGAGTGTTGGTTGACATCAGTGGTTGAACGTAGCTCCGCCTCTGAACCAGATGCATCATCAATTCGTCCATCTCCATGCACATCTCAAAGTTCTCTATGTTTCTCCTCCAAACCCATTGAGCAACCATGTTTGTTCCTTTGTCTCGCCCTCTTATGCCCGTGCTCGTCGAACCAATCTATTGCAATCCACTCATCCAAGTGAAGGCAATGGTGTCAAGCCCGTTTCTTACTATGGATGGCACACGAGTCTCTCTTATGATATGGGCGTAGCAAGCGTACATGACGATAAGCAAAGAACTACCACATAGGAAGAATAGTTGACACCCTGGAGTAGGAGGGAGAGTCATGGTGTCATCACGAGCCAGGTTGTTCATGATGTAGTTCTAGCGAGGCCTTGGTACTTCCCGATGCCTTCTATGCCCATACCGACCAAATTCATTTCCTTTGAGTCCATTGACACAACAATGCATATATTAGGACTTTCTAATTTGATGACGTGGAAGTAAAATGGGAAATAAGCTATGCATTTGCTCAGAGACGTTATGCTCCTTATAAAGACATGGATGGTACACAATGACATGAAGTCATTGGTCTGTGGTAGCTACGTAAAAAAAAAAAACAAGGAGTCCCTTAGTTATGAGCTTGTTACTTGGGTGGGTCCACACACCTACAACTACTGTGAGCTTCAAATAATTAGTGAATTTTCTTTCCATGAACAACTCAGTGCATGCAAATACCTCTCTGATCCTTTTTCTAGCAGACTAACAACGCAAGGGTGAAAAATTCAAAGGTACTCGCCCCCTTGCCAACGAGAGGAAGCTACTCGGGAGTAAGAGCATCCCCACTCGTTGGCGCTCCCCACGCCCAAATCCGGCGATATTTTCGTCCGGATTGGAGGAAGATTTGGCGTGGGGAGCGCCGAAGTTCCAGCCGTCCCCCGGCAGGAAACCCCCAACCTCGACCATTTGACATATTTCAAACGAATTTAACATTAAATTTAACAAGTTCGGCGACCAACAGTACGAAAATTGCTGAAACAAATTCGGCAAAAATAATTGTACAATGTTTAACAAGTGCTGAAACAAATGAAGCACACAATTTCACAATTTTTCAAACAAATTAGACAGACTAGTTGGCGTCGGCGTTGGCGTTGCCTCGGAGCCTCCATATGTGCTCCACTAGATCATCTTGCAGCCTGATGCATTGTAGAGTCTCGAATCTCCTGACGCATAGCAATGAAGGCGGCCCATGATGGAGGCACTGGTGATTAGGCAAGAGGACCCTCTCTCTCATATGGTGCTTCTTGCTCAGCCAGAGGAACCGGATGCTTTCGCTCATTTTCAATAATCATATTGTGTAGGCACACAGCAGTTCATCACCTCCCACTGATCTTTGGACCAAGTCGAGCGGGGAACCGGACGACAGCAAATCTCTGCTGGAGGACACCAAATGCACGCTCGACGTCTTTTCGGCAAGCTTCTTGTCTCTTGACAAACTCGCAAAGTTTGGGGGTGCTAGGATTCGAGATAGTCTTCACAAATGTTGCCCACTTTGGATAGATACCGTCTGGTAGTATCCTTTGTTGTAGTGCCGACCATTGATCACATAGTCCACCGGGAGCATGACCCTCAACAAGCTTGGAAAAGACCGGGAGCAGTTTAGGACGTTGATGTCATTGTTGGATCCAGGCATACCAAAGAAAGAGTGCCAAATCCAGAGATCATGGGTAGCCACTGCTTCAAGTATCACAGTTTTTTGTGACCCTTGTACATTCCCTGCCACGCAAACGGACAGTTCTTCCATTGCCAATGCATGCAGTCAATGCTTCCAAGCATCCCTGGAAAACCTCTAGCTTCATTTGTTGCAAGGATCCTCTGTGTCTTCGACAGGGTGATCTCAAGTAATAGTCCCCGAACACTGCTATGACGGCCCTGCAGAACCGGTAGAAACAATCAAGGGCGGTGGACTCCGCCATCCGAAGATAGTCATCTGCAATCACCGGGAGCTCCATACGCCGCATCCTCATTGCCACTGCACTTCTGCAGTGACGAAAATCCAACCAAACCAGTGCAATCCGCCTTGCATCCAAGTAGGGATCAAAGTGGCGGATGGCATACACAATTTGCAGAAATAACTTTCTGCTCATCCCGAAACGACGCCGGAAAACACTCTCACCGTGCAACGGATTGTCGGCGAAGTCGGCGTACAACATGCAGTAGCCCTCCATTCGCTGTCTCGGCTTGCACTTCCGGCGACCTGCCGACCCACCACGTCGACCAGTTGCCAGTCCGGCGTACATGCTTGCCAAGCAACCGAGGATCATCATGTGCTCCTCGTCTTTGCGCTGCCATCTCTTCTTGCATCAGCTCGACGAACATCTGCTCCTCCTCTTCGTCCGAGTCCATGGCCGGCGAGGCAAATGGACGAACACCACGGGCGTGGTCGAGGCAACCCGAGCGCGAGCGGCGAGGAGCAAGGCCGGCGGAAGAGCAAGCACCGGCGGAATATAGGCAGTGGGGAAGGAGGGGCGGCGGAATCTAGGCAACAAGCCGGCGGGGTGCCGGCGGCGAGAGAGATACGAGGGGGGGGAGATTTTGAGCGACGTGGCGGTGGGGTTCGTGCGTCGAGTCACCGACAGATCGGGCCCTTCCCCGCTTTTCACTCGTCCGAGTCCCCGAGCGCTCCCCGGGGGCCGGGGATGGCGTGGGATCGCCGGATGAAACTAGGCCCAAATCCGGACGAAAACGAGGAACCGGGGCGACGGCGATTTACGCCGTCCGGATGTAAAAAACGCTCGCCGGGGGCCTGTTCGGGGGGACGAGTGGAGATGCTCTAACTATATCCAAGTTACAAATAGACCATACCATTCCACCAAATAGTATCACGCAAGTCATGTATTGCTAGATACTGATAACCTAGTTATTATAATCTGATAACTATATTGGTCATAATTTACAATTACCCATGAAAGAAAAGGTTGTAAAACATGTCGACATGTGGACGATCAGTTGTAAAAAAAAACATGTGGATGATCTTCTGATGACTAAGCCAACGGTGAAAATAAATAGATCAAGTTATTGTACCGATTTCACATTGTCAATGCTTGTAGCGGTGGTGAAATATCGTACTAGCTCTGTCCACAAAAGGGTATCGCAATTTGGTCTAAATTTAGATGTATATATACATCTAAATTTAAATAAATCTCCAACATCCTTTTATAAACGGCATTTTGCGATCCCTCAATGTGAAAGCCATGTCCATGCATACATATGACTTGTCCGGATTTTTGATCTCTTTGTACTGCGACCTTTTTTTTTTTTTTTTTTTTTTATATTAATATCAAAACGATACCAATTACACCCTCTGCAACAACGCACCACCCTAATGGCACTACGGATGCACACAACCAAAAAAGGAAAAGAAAACTAAGAAACAAAAGTCCCGCTACAGTATCTCGGGCCTAACAACACAATACATCCACCGCCAAGACAACACCTGAAATACTCTCCAAACGACGCCTCCAAGAAGGGAACAGTGCGCTAACACCATCGTCGCCGATCAACGATCTTAGGTTTTCACCGAAGATAGTCCCCGCTCTCAAAACAATGGCTCCAACAAGATCATTGCCCACAACCGTTAAGGCCACCGGTTTTCACCCGAAAGGTAGGACTCTGAACTTCACGTGTTGTCGCCCTTTCATACCGTTGTTGTGAAGCCGGAACACCAAGCAAGTTCCTCAACAGCGCGGAGACTTGAACCTCCTTAGCTAGTCCTCCCTCCGGCCTTCATGAACTTCTCTTCTTCCGACTTTCATCATGGATCCATAGTCACTTGATGTCAACACGGAAAGAGCTTCGCTCCGCTCCCTCCAACCAATCGGTCGAATAAAAGCATGGGTGCGCACGACCGAATACCACCGGAACCTCCGCAAAAGCATTACATTTGCCGGCGGAGCCTTCCGAACTCAACACTCCGGCTAGATCACGAGTCCAGCCTCGGTAGGTCTTCCTCTTCACGCAAGAGAGACCCTAGGACCACCACCTTTATTCAGGTCGGACCCCACGTCGGCGACCATCCCGGGCTGGCACTCCAACCCTCCACCGGCGACTCCGTCGGCTTCCAAGCATCTCCATCTTGCCGCCGAACGCGGTGATAGATCGATAGATCCACCACCACCAACCGGCCGACCCTCTCCGGCGAAGAAGAGGGCCACCTCCACCGTCGTACCCAAGGCTGCTGCCGGCGACCTCGTGTCGCGGGTGAAGCCCGAGATCGCCTCCACTCACCGGCGAGAGGCGGGGGGAAATGGCGCAGGCCATGAGCCGGCCGCAGCCCGCCACCACCCTCGGAGTTCTGCGGAGAGCCGAGAGGAGGAGGCCGCGCGCCGCCGCCCATCCCAACCGCGCCGGCCGATCCACCAGGGGAGAGCCGACGGGAGAAGGGGCGTAGCGCAGGTCGCCGCAGCCCAACCAATCCGCGTGCCCGCCATGCGTCGAGGAAGGAGATCGCGGCGTGGTAATGGTTCCATAAAGCTTCTAGTAGTAACATGTAACGAATGCGTCTGCAATGGTTCGATCGTTTTGCACACGTTCAGACACTGCAGGCTGGCGCATGCGGGTTTTGTACTAGCGTGACGTACGTAGCTTCGAACCGGCGTGGAAATTAAGCCGCGATCGACGATGCATGCCGCCCCGCTGCCCACGCGCGCCCGCGTCGTCTTTCGACGCTTGCGCGACTGTCCGAGCGCGGCCGGCGCCAGTCCCAACTGGCCCAAGGAAAAGTCCGACGAATAAAAACGGAGATCGAGGCGGCCAGATGCGCGCGCGATCATACTCATACGAATCGAGATTGACAGCTATAGCAAACACGCCCGCGCGCCCTGACTTTGAATACTGCGCTAAAAGCAAGACTCCAAGACGAAACAGAGGCGGCAGCTGGCCTGCCTGCAGATAGCTAGGTTCATGCACGCGCGGGTCTCTTTCTTGGTCAGGGTCAAAACATTGGATCTGTGGACCAAAGTCAAACCAACGGCGCAGATTGTTGGCTTCTTCCATTTTCTTCAGCCTAGAAGATGATCTAGCCATCTAGGGGAAGGGGGATGAATGAAAAGGTGAACGGGAGGTTACATACACGCATAGTATGTTTGAAGCAAGATTTGATGAGATTCAAAGATATGCCGTTTCAAGTGCGTGGATGCATGCCCTTTAAGTGATTTTTGATTGGGAGCGAGGGGAACACACCAATGCTGTAACAACCATATACCAGCTCGGAAAGTAAGCACTAAGCGCTCCAAATTAGGAATAAACATTTGCACGTTGTTGAAGGGGACTTTGCGGAGTGGTGAACGCTGGTGGTGCATTCCAACCCACGCCATATGCGTAAAGGAACCTCGTCGCTGGTTATGCTCATGGCTTGGTGGATATTTTTTTTCGATAAAGGGAATATATTAATATCAGAAGATACCAATTACACCAGCCTCTGCAACAACGCAATGTCCTAATAACATTACGGATGCACACAGCCAAAAAAGAGAAAAACAAAACTAAGAAATAAAAGTCCCGCTACATTATCCCAACCCTAGCAACAGTAATACATCCACCACCAAGATAACACCTGAAATTCAGACTCTTCAAAAGCAACGCCTCCAAGGAAACAATGCACCCCATCGTCGCCGATCAAAGATCTTAGGTTTTCACCCGAAGATAGTCTCCACTCTCAAAACAATGCCTTCAACAAGGACATTGTCAGACACAACCAATTAAGGCCAGACCTTGGGTTTTCACCCTGAAAGGTAAGACTCCGAACTTAACATGTGTTGCCGCCCTCACTTTCATACCACTATTGAGAAGTCTGGAACACCAAGCATGCCACTCAACAGCGCAAAGACTTCAACCTCCATTAGCTAGTCCTCCAAATCCGGCTTTCATGATATTCTCTTCTTCTGACTTCATCATGGATCAGCTGTCACTTGGTGTCAACACAGAAAAGAGCTTCGCGCAGCACCCTCCAAGACCGAACGGTCGGAATAAAAGCATGGGCGCACGACCGAATACCACTGATCCAGCAAACTCCAGGCAATAGAAGCACTGTTACATTCGCCGGCGGCGCCTTCCGAAACTCAACACTCCGGCCAGATCATGAAGGGCAGGCCTCCGGTAGGTCTTCATCTTCGCCCAAGAGAGACCCTAGGACCGCCGCCTTTATTCAGATCGACAAGAAGGCAAAGCTTCGCGTCTTGCCAGGGCCCCCACGCCACCATCCGTCCGCCGTGCCAGGAGATAGAGCTCGGTTTTCACCAGCAACCACGTCTCCCAACTCGGCTCGAAGACTAGTGTGGAATCCCGAGATCCGCCATAGCTAGTCGACAATTGGCCGACCTCCTCCGGCGAGGAGACCTCCACCTCCATGCCCGAGGCCGCTGCCCCGGTGTCCACGTGCTGCGGGCTAAGCCGCACGACCAAGATCGCTGCAGCATGCCACCGTCGAGCCAGCCAAACAACAGGAGAAGTTGTGCCGACACGCCCCGCCCAGCCCATATGAGCCCAGATCGGACCCGTCAACACGCCGCCACCACATGCCGTCCGCCATGCCCATGCCCATGAGCGTGCCGCGACGCCCTAGTCGCTGCCGCCAGCAGCACCGTTGCTTGGTGGATATGGAAGCATAGGAACACGGTTATCTTTGACAACAAACCACCTTCGGTGATCTCCCTAGTCGACACTATCAAAACTGAGGCAAGATCTTGGGCGGGTGCGGGAGCACGAGGGCTACGTCAACTTCTCCCTTATACTAGGTTTCTTGGGTTGAGTTGTATGGCGTGGGTGTTAGTCCACTCTTGAACTTGTAAATACAACTTCTTTTTTCTATCAATGCATCAGAACACAATGCTTTTTGCGTTTTCGCGAAATAAAATAAAATATTGAGCATGTATTGCTCTCTGCCAGCACTAGATATGCATGAATAGACATACATTTCATAAATTGCATACTTATTTTATGGCATCTAAAGGTGTTCTAGATTATGTTGTTAAACTGCCAAGTGTTCTTATTGTAGAAGAAAGCCGGGAAATCAAACTAAAACTGACGAAAATAGAAGTATTCAGCTAGGAGCGCTAGTTATCAGGCAAACCAGGCTAACAGAAAGTCTCTCTGGCCTGCACCAACCACAACTAACAGTTGAGTCATGTGCACCATATGCATCACCAATTCAATCTCCATGTACATCTCAAAGCTTTCTATGTTATTCCTCCAAAACCATTTAGCACCCATGTTGCTTGCTTTGTCTCACCTTTTGCCAGCGGTCAAAGGTGACTACACTGTGCCATTCCTTTTTTTTTGTGAACGCGAAGACGACAAGGTCGTTGCTTCTACTTGATGGCTAGCAAGCCTTGTGTATGAGACAGCCAAAGCAGGGGGGGGCATGATGATAACCAAAGGAATATGGCATAGGGAGAATAGTTGACACGCTGGAGTAGGAGTGAGACTCACGGTTCCTCAATGAGCTAGAGAGTTCATGTTGCAATTACATCTAACCATTGGCAATTCCTGATGCCTTCTATGCCCAGTCTAAGTTCATCATCTTGCAGTGCAGGGACACGACAAACTATCCACATATTCTGTCTGGAACTGTATGATTCCAAGAGAAGGAAATAAAAGAGGAGAAATAAGCTACGCATCTTCTTAGTGAAGTCTTGGTTCTTATTGGTATGTAGTGACATGAAGCCATTGAACCACCGGTAGGTTAATACTACCTCCATCCCAAAATAACCCCTCGGTTATGAGCTTGGTCCTCAGGTAAGTCTACATCCGTGTAAAAGGTAGGTCTACACATGTACAACTCTGGGAGCATTAGGGCATCTCCAGCGGGACAATTTAAATGGTTCTGGGCTGTCTGATTCGGTCGTGCAGACAAACGAACAGCCGGCGCACGCTTCAGCGGGACGACGCAAACGGACCAACTCTAGCGGACCGACCCATCCGTGCCTTATATTTGGACCGCCGATGCGGCGGGTCGGACAGCAAGCGCGTCCTCCCTTGTCCTCCCTTTGGCCGACCCATGCCCTCCCGCTAGTGGGACGAAAGCTATTGAGAAGAACTCCTCGGTCCCAAACATTTGCCCGCCTTCTCCGCCACTAACCCCAGGCAGCGCCGTCGTCCGTGTTTTCGGTTGTCGTTGGCGTCAGCAGTTCCCAACGGCCCGTGGTAGTTGTCGATTGCTGGGCAGAGCAGCTAGTACACCAGCTGCTGCCGCTGATTACGCTGTCGACAAATTTTTCTGGCCGGCAGCTCCCTCCCCTGGCCTCGTCGACTCCTCCCCATTTCGAGGAAGGATGCAGACCTCGCGTGTTGCCGGAGTTGCCTGCGCACTGTCCTCCACGCCACCTGGCAGAGCAACAAATATTCTGCGGACGCAATCTTGGCCAGCTCGCTCGGTGGTGCGCCCAAAACCTGCTCGTCCGGTCGCCAGAGCGAGTTCAATGTATCAATCACGGCGTGGGCATAGGAATTAAAGTGATCAAATATCATTGTCTTGTGCAGATGAGTATCAAGTCCATCGAGTTTTTCTACAGGAATGTCATCAAATCATCGTCGGACACTACAGATTTTGCAGCGCTATTATTGCGGTGTTTGGAAAAGTTTATCTGAGAGAGCCGACCACCAAAGACACTACTCACATCTTGTCTATCAACGAAAAGAGGGGGTTTTCTGGTATGCTAGGAAGCATGGCAATGTATGTTCAAAGGGCATAATGAGGGGTTCACGATAATATTGGAGGCAGTTGCGTCGCATATACTCTGGATTTGACACATTTTTTTTGGCATAGCAGGATCTAACCATGATATCAACGTCTTGCAACGCTCTGTGGTGTTTGCTAGGTTTGCAGAAGGCAATGCTCCTAAAATTACCGATGAGATCAATGGTCATTCTTATGACAAGGGTTATTATCTAGCTGATGGCGTTTACCCTTCATGGGCAACCTTGGTAAAGACAATCCCTAACCCATAAGATGAAAAATGTAAGGGGTTCTCAAAGGAGCAAGCGGCAACCCGCAATTATGTAGATCAGGAATTTGGCGTGCTGCAATCATGTTGGGAAATTGTTTGGCACCCTGATAGAACATGGAGCGCCGAGAGAATGCGCGAGTTCATGACAACATGTATCATGCACAACATGATCGGATGAGCAGGATGACAACATCTATGACGGTGACAGGAAATTTCAGGGTGAGTTGATTGAGCCACAGGCAGGGGCAACTTCTTGGGAATACTTTTTGCATATGCATAATTCATCCCGGGATCGGACCACCTATGACCGCCTTCAAGCCAATTTGATTGAGCATATGTGGACACATGTGGGAAACCAACATGGATATTCTGTTTCGATATTCAATTTGAGTTGTCTTATTTGTAAAACTATGTGGTGTGCAATTGTGAACTATTATTGTTTGAACAATATTTACTTTTCTATAATTTGAATTACTTTGTTCATAAAATTACTATTTGAAAGGCAATTGGCCAACTAGTCAGGCCAAAGCCAGCGCGAACCGAATGGGTCGCGCCATTGTACGTGTTGTTTTAGCAGGCCCGACATGCACCACCAAACTATCCGCTGATCGACCAAAACAGACAGAAACAGACCATTGGGATCGCCAATTTGGATCGACCCGCTGGAGACGCCCTTATTATTGCTCCAAATGATTGTTGCCTTTTCTCACCAATATTTTTTTGAAAAGTACATTTTGGCTGCTATTCGGAACAGTGGCAGACGCATCTGGGTGAACGGGTGAGCTGATATTTCGGAAAAACATCTTATGTTTAGTTATTGAGTAAATTTTTATCACACATGACCTTTGCAAAAATAAAAAATGAGGAGTGAGGAGATGTTGAATTGCTTCGGAAAGTATGTATACCCCTTCCCCGAGAGAAAAAAAAGCACGCTAATTAAGTAGGTATGTGTACCCTATAAACAATGGAAAATGATTGAATCCCCCCGGGGGATCGAGCGTGTTGCAACCTCCGCCTCCAGGTCGCGCCACGTGCCAGCACGGGCCCACACACCGACCCACCTCCTTCCTAAATCTCTTTCTTCTTCGTTCACATTTTCTGGCAGCGCCGCCCCAATTCCCCATCCCACCAGCCTCTCCCTCCCGCGTTCCGCGCCGCCGGCCGTTTTCTCGCCGCCGGTCGGCACGCCGTCGAGGTCGGCGCGCCGTCGGGGCCTCCATCTCCGCCGCCATCCCCTACTTTTTTTCCACGTGCATCCGGCCACCATCGCGCCATCCCCTACTTAATCTCGCCCACTGGCGGGCCCCCTTCTCCCGTATGCGCCGCTGCCGGTGGAGGTCTCCGGCGTCCCGCGTGCCGCTGCTCCGGTGCTCCCCATCATCTAGTCCCCCACAACTTCAGAACGATGCCATCACACGGAGATGGTGGTGCTGCCCGCGCGGATGGTGGTGATGGAGTGGGAAGCGGGCAGTAGGCTGGTGATGCTACGAGCTCGGGGTTGTGCATTTGCGCCGCCGCCCTCTAGTCCTGGTTGACTGCCTTTGCGCCGTCGCGTGTGAGTCTGCCTCCCTGGATGTCCGAACCATAGTGCTACTATTGGCCAACTTGTGTGCTACCAACGCTAGCCGGTGAAGCTACAAATGGTATTGCGCGTTCCTACTGTATGGGGTCCTGATTTGGGGATTTTGCTCCGCCAGCTACATAGATATATACTTTCTGCTATTTTTGCTGCCTCGAAGTGCTGCGAAGCCGCGATGCTACAATAGTGTATTTTTCTGCTACAATTTTTATACTGTTTTGCTACTTTTAGTATAAAATTATGCTATGATGTCTCCGACGAGGTTGGGTTTGCTACAATAGCACAACTTTTTTGCTACGAGGTCTCCGGCGAAATCTTCGGCAAGGTCTCCGGTGAGATCTAGGTTGATGTCTCCGACGAGATTGTTTTTTGCTACACGGTATCCGGCGAGGTCTCCGGCGAGACTCCGGCGAACTCAGCCTTTTTTCTTTTATTTCATGGCCGAACCGTTTTTTGCTACATGAGGTTGCTACCGGGGGTGTTTATTTTGCTGCTGCCAGAACTGTCGACTGGGGACCCGGGGGCTGGGGAATCAGATCCCCCGGGGGACGCCCAGCACTTTCCATAAACAATGTACTGTACAGTATTTTCGGTGGTTTCGTGTGCACACACTAGATTGAATTTCAGCTGCGTTCAATTCTGCCTTCAACAGATTATTCTTGTTAGAACAACACGCAATGGTGTTTTTTTGCCCCCGGATTGAGACCAGCCGTGGAATTCGCTCCGCTCCGGTCGATCCAAACGGTTGGAAATTTTCTCCTCGTGCGCGAATATACTACTGTAGTACAGTATTATTCGCAAACAAAAAGGAAAAAAAGAATGTACTCCTACATCAATTTGCGAGCGCGACTGGTTCCCCAGCTAGCGTAAGAAAATCAAGAAGGACGATCGCGCGCGCATGCGTGCTGACGCGCCTACTCGTACGTAGCTGGTCTCGCGGATGAACGCGCGCCCGCGCTGACTCTGAATGCTGCGCCGGAAAAGATCCGTTCAGCACGCGCGGCAGACCGTCTCGGCCACGTCTGCCGGCCTACGTCGTCAGGTTCGGTCACGGTCACAATTTGCAGCTGTACATTCTAGCTTCTATCTCATAAGTACTGCAGTATGCTTGCCATGGAACCGGGTAAACAATGAAATATAGCCATGCTTCCTCTTAAGTGGAGATGTGAGGCAGTAGAATGGTATTGCCTCCATAGCTCATGCTCTTAGAGCATCTCCAGCGTCTCAAAAAGCGTCCATGGAACAAAAGAGACAAAAATGTACAAAAAGAGCGCTCGCTCCCTCAAACAGTCCGGATGATGTGGAGAGTGAAAAGTAGGAGAAAGTGTGGGAAAGAGACTGTGTGGGGACAGGCTGATGTCCGTCCGACTCCATTATGGAGTCTCATGCAAATGAGCGCTTATTTAGCTCGGGACGTGATTTTCCCCATTGCCCCCAAACGCCGTTTGGGGGACGCGACTGGAGATGCTCTTACTTGCTTGACTCCTACAACCTTTATTTGTATATTTACACAATATGTGACATTTTTATATATGCACCTATGGACTGAAGTAAGGATCCAAATAAACAACCTGTGAAACGACCCATATAATCGGAAGTAAGGATCCAAATAAACAACCTGTGAAACACCCCATATAATCGGAGTTAACTTGCCGCAATTTCTGTCTTCCCAATAAAATAAGGTTGACTTTTGAGATACTAATTTGGTGGATTTGAAATTGCAAACCTTCATCTATGGATATCCAAAATCGTTCAGTTTAAATATTGCAAAGGAAAGAAGCTTAAATAAAAGTAACAGGCAAATTCATTCATGTGAGCAGGCATGCCCACCCAAGGGTGCTAATTCCTTACTTCAATCTGTTAGCTTAGCAGGCTAGGAGATCTGTTTTTCCCTTCTCTGTCCTCACCGGGTCGTTTCTAAACCTGCATGTGTATCCTTTGAACCTTGCATTCAGTTGGATTTCCTCTTTTCTTAATGGATACATGCAGCTCTTTTGCATGGTTTGAAAAAGGGTGCTAATTCCAACATGTGTCGGCTTCATCTCTGTTTTTTTTATATGCACAATACTGAGTGTAACGTGCCCGCATTGGCTTCACCTTTACTGCCTGCTCGGCCTTCGCCTTCCCACCGGGTCGCCATATCCCTGCCTCGACGATGTGGGCGAGAGTCCTGTATTTTATAGCTATTACATCCAACATCTCCCCATCCTTCTTTAATGGTGAGATGATATATATCCATCAGACTATCCTTTGTCGCCCTCCTCTAGCCACCAACAACGCATGTCTACCCTCTCCTTCCCTCACCCCCCTATAAGTGAGGAGGGGACATAAAAAGTGGTTTGCAAACTAGTGCTAGTTTACATTATAAGAAACTAGTAAAGAGTTTTCTCAACTTCGTTATTTCTTCTCATCTCATGTATTTTCAAAGGTGTTTTATCATCTCAACTAAGTACTTTTCAAGTTTACCGTTTATCCTGCGTTTTCTATCTGTTCGTTCAATAGTATTTTTCTGTCATTTTGTTGCTTCTCAATTGCGTAATTTTCAGAACGTGCTTTGAATTTTGCTTTTTTCTTCTCAAATACATCCTTTTTGCCATGTTTTTTTCCTTCTCAAGTGTGGGTTCTCTTCTCAATTGCTTCCATTAAACTTCATTATTCTTGACCACTATATTTATCACTCTCACTTGTGTCCTTTCAACTGCGTTTTACTTCTCAACCATGTATTCTCCACTCTGCATTTATCCTTCTCACTTGTGTCCTTTCAACCGTGCTTTACTTCTCAACCACGTCTTCTCCGATGTGTTCATCCTTCTCACTTGTGTCCTTTCTATTGTGTTTTCCTTCTCAACCACGTCTTTTTCAACTCCATTTTTCATTCTCAACACCGTACCTTATTCTCTACTACATCATACCAACTGTGTTTTCCTTCTCAGCTACATTATTTCAACTTCAGAACAAGTTTAAGTTGAATCTCTAGTTTATATTTCGGTGTAGCCCTATGTCCCTCTTTTTTTTCTCTTTTTTTTCGAACCATGCAAGAGCCTTGCATGTATTATATTATAAGAAGGAAAGCCAAAGAAGTGGCTACAGTTTTACAGAAATAACAACAAAAAGCGACCAGCTGACTGTCCCTCATCAATATGAGACTAAAATTATGTGCTCCTCCCTGTACGTGCGGTTGAGAGCAGTGCAATTGGTAAGGATGCAAGTGAGAGTGGTGTAGTTGTGAACATGTTCAAATTGCATAGCGTGTCTCAATTGTATCATGAGTTCCAAAGTGCATACATGTCTCAAACTGTAGCACGTGCATCAACTACATCACATTAACTGTTAGGCCTTGTTTGATACTAGAGTTTTTGCGTGGATTGGTGGGGATAATACTCTAGAGTATTGGGTGAAACCGCTACCGTCACACAATTTCCACAAAACTCCATCCTCAATCTACTAGGTAGGGGTAGTGTATTGGGATTAAAAAATACACTAAGAATTGGGAAAAAGTGTGGATTAGCAGGGATTAAACTCGTTCAATATTCTAGTACCAAACATGCTTTTGAAAGTAAGTGGGGATTTAAAATTTGGTGGGGATTATCCCCACTAATTCCCACAAAAACTCTAGTACCAAACGAGTCCTTAGAGATGTTTACCACTTTAAGAAACTGATAACCTTGTACTCTAAAATCGTTCCCAAAAAATAAGCACTTCCCGAACTCTAATGTCGTTGGGGAAATGTCATCGTTGAGGACATTCTGCGGAGGAAAGAACAGGAGAGAGAACACTATGGTTTGCCGGACACAGAGAACGCATGAGTCACGAGTGAGAAATAATAACAAATGGTTGCTATTTCCTGAACTGAAAGCTTACATATATGCACATGCTATCAGTACAAAAAAAAAGTTCGTTCAGTAGTTCGTCATTTGAACTTCCAAGAGTGTGATTTTATAAAAAGCGTGGATGTTCGACGTCTTCTTTCTAACTGCAAAAGAGCAATAGTTTGTATGACAGTATTTTTATTGATCGATTGCATCACAATATTTAGCTAGGCGCAAGTCCTAGGGGGAAGAGAGGTGTTGAGGGATGGCCTGATCGGCTGATCACACTGTGGTGGCTGGCCGACATAAACGGAGGCATCGGAAAATAGGGGAAGGATGGCCAGAGGTCGCAGAAAGACACGATTAGCCGATCAACACTGTGTCATGATATTGTCATGATATATGAGAAATCTCATAAATATATAGGCCGTTCACACCAAGTCGTGGTTACTTGCTTGATCCTTACTCCATAAAAACGTGCTCCGTATTTTACAGTTTTTTTTATGGATGGAAGAACACCCAAATCATTCGCCCCAAAACTCATCGCTTTCTTTTGTAGGCCACACGCAGACACACGCTTACATGCATGCATATGCATAGAGATCTTCTTCCTTTTGATTCCTATCGAACCTAAATCAGCTAAGCTGTATCCTGTATGCCTAAGAGAGAGAGAGAGAGAGAGAGAGAGAGAGAGAGAGACGACTAAGTATATGCAGATTACGTACGTACTGCTCGATGATCGATCGATCTGTATCACCTTCTCTTGCCACCCGTCGTGGTAATCGGCGAAGGCTTGGGCGATAAGAAGAAGGACGCCGGCGACGACTTGGCCGGGCTGAGCACCCGGTACCCTGCCGACCGGCTCTTGCTGCCGCCCCGCTGCATGCCGCAAATCGGCGACGACAACGGCGCGACCGCGTTATCACCGCCGTCGTGGTCGTGGTCGTGGTCCATGTGCCAGAGGACGTCAAGGAAGGCGTCGACGGAGCAGGGAAGCGCGAGGGGCCCCTGCGCCGCATAGCCGTACTCGCGCTCGGCGTCGTCGAGGAGGCGCCGGAAGAGCGGGTGGTTGGCGCGGTCGGCGCGCACCACGAACCGCTCCCTCTCCGGCCCCACGTACACCGAGAAGCATCCCGGCGCCGTCCCTGCCGACACCTTGCCGCCGCCGCCCAGCCCTGACCTGCAACGCTCCAGCGTCCTCGACACCAGGCTCTTCCTGCTCGCGCCCCTGCTCGCCGCCATGCCGCAGCCGCTCCTATTCAGCCCGGAGGTTGACCAAGGTAGATGCCGGCCGGCCAGGTTATGGTGAGGAGAGACGGGAGCTAATGCATGCATGCGTGGATATAAATATGCAAGCTATGCGGCACTAAGCTTTCCCTAAGCTCGCAAGGTATGGGATGTTGTTGTAGCTAGCCGAAAACGTAGTGGCGTGGCGTGCAGCGACATGGTGGATAGCCCCCATTCGTGGACCTGAATGCTGGGGCATTGACTTGTTGGGGGTACAGTACAGGGTCATATGGTGCAGCTATACCTAGCGACCGCAGGACCAGGAGGAGGAAGAGAAAGTGGAGATGGATGGTGCCTAGTAATTGTTAACTAACTTATTTTGCTTCTTGGGCTAATTATGTATGCAAGAATGTACTATATGTCAACTTGTGTAATAGGAAAGTGAAATGGGAGACTCTCCATCCATGTGCATCCATCAACAGAGACGAAGCAACAAGTGGTGTGTGTGATTGCAGTAGCGAGCTGGGGAAAAGGTAATCGGGAAAGGTATGTGTTGACATGTTGGTGTTTTGTGGTGGGGATCAAATGGGCAATAATTAATTCGCAAAAAAAAAAATGGGCAATAATTGACTTGATTAGTGCTCCATCCATCTCATAGTCAACGCGGCCACGCGGGCCTTTGGAATGTGATGTGGAAGGGGCATTGCATCTGCATCTGCATTGCTAGCTAGCTTGGCCTAAACCCTAAGGACATATCAGAAAAAAATTGAGGTCAAAGGCAGTCGTTCTGTCGTCCGATTAGTGAGAAAAGAGAGTTTATATACAATTTCCGTTTTTAAAAGAACCATAAAACGAAAGAGTGCAAACTTACGGACAACCGGAACATCTCCGGGATCCTGGTTGTGGGCATATGCCCCCTGAGCCATTTCTTCTCTAACAAGAGTTACTACTTCATCAGCTAGTAGCCCCTTGTGTCGGAAGACCCTTTTATTTCTCTCCTTCCAAAACCCCCACATAGTGTATACAATTGCTCCGCTGGCCTCCTTCCTCTTGTCCATCGTGAGGGCAGCAATGGTGTCGTCCCACCAATCGTTGATGTTTTTGTTCATAACTGGTGGGGCAATGCCGACGGTGTCACTCCCAAGTGAAAGATCTACTCTCTGATGGCTTCCGCTAAACTGCAATCAAGTAGGATATTTCAGTGAACATGGCTTAATTACATTACAATCTCAACAAGTGATAATGGTAGGGTAGTTGCAAAAGTTACTCGTCTGCGCGATCTACTCCAATATGGACTGAAGTATTATTTTCTAAACGGTAGCAAAATCTTCGCCATTCGGCCAACGGCCAAGGCCCTAAGGTGAAGCAAGCCTAGAATCTAGGATAAAATTCCCTAATGTCACGAATAATGAGTGACGAGAAGGAAGAAACATTTTGAAAAAGAGTCTTACATTTCTTTGATTCCACCAATCCTTGACGTATCGTATACATGTCATTCTTCCGGTCTAAAGATAGATGTGTCGCGTGGTGGTGAAAGTAAAGTTCCAAATTTGTATAGAGAATCGTCTTTAGAAAAACAAGTGAACACACGCTTGCAAAGGGGACAAAAGGGACAGTTCAGCGAACTAGGGCGAACAAGGTGATTGGTTATCCAAAATCAATTTTAAATGATTATCCGAGCAAAGAATTTTCATTGGGGAGTGGTGGAGTGCTTCCACATAGCCGCTTGAAGGAAGTAGAGGTTGCCCAAAGAAATTGGGAATTATATAGACCCACTATGAATTGTGTGTAGTTCACTTCCAAGCAGTGATTAGGCTTCCGCGATATCCATCTGTTCAATCAAGCTCTATTTGCCAGACAAGCCTGGAGGCTAATCCAAAATCCAAACAGCTTGTATGCAAAAACCCTTAAAGTTAGGTACTACCCAAATGGTAATATCCTAGACACGGTTTTCGCCACAAATCCTTCACCGGTTTGGAGAGGAGTCGAGTTCAGCCTTGAACTGCTGAAGAAGGGCATCATTAGCCGGATCGGAAATGGCAGGAACACACAAATCCTTTGAGACAAGTGGATCCCAAGGAAGAATAAACTCAAGATCACAGGCTTGAAGAAAAACTCAAGAAGGCGATGGGTAAACCAGCTAATCATCCCTGGGACAAAGAGCTGGAACACCACCCTCTTGGGTGAGCTATTCCATGAGCACGATGTAGAGGCCATCTTGCGCATCGAGATTCCCCAAAGAGATACAGACGACCGTATTGCGTGGAATTTTGAAAAGAGCGGCTTCTTCACAGTTTGCTCTGAAGCACCAAAACCAGGACATTAGTAGCTGCAGTACAACACCAAATGGAGACATATCGATCTGGAACAACATCTGGAAGGCCAATGTACCGCCCAAGGTTCATATCTTCAGTTGGAGAGTGGCCACGAACACTCTCGCCACGAAGAAGAACAAGTGGAGGAGAACACTTGAGTTAAACCGCCTTAACTCCATATGTGGCAGAGCTACTAAAGATGCTCATCATGCGACAGTTTCCTGCACTAAAGCGGCTGCCTTTCGTCACGCCATGAGGGAACACTGGAACCTGTCTCTTGAAAAAAATGTTCCGGAACACTGGGAGAAAACTAGCTCCAACTCCTACTTCAACAGCTGGATGACTGATAACGCGTGAAGCACACGTCCGTTGGGAACCCCAAGAGGAAGGTGTGATGCGTACAGCAGCAAGTTTTCCCTCAGAAAGAAACCGAGGTTATCGAACCAGTAGGAGCCAAGAAGCACGTGAAGGTTGTTGGTGGAGGAGTGTAGTGCGGCGCAACACCAGGAAACCGGCGCCAACGTGGAACCTGCACAACACAATCAAGATACTTGCCCCAACGAAAAGTGAGGTTGTCAATCTCACCGCTGAAAACAAAGGATTAAGCGTATCGAGTGGAAGATGGTGTTTGTTTGCAAAGAACAGAAGAACAATGATTGCAGTTGTATTCAGATGTAAAAGAATGGACCGTCCACAGTTCACTAGTGGTGTCTCTCCAATAAGATAACTAACATGCTGGGTGAACAAATTACAGGTGGGCAATTGACAAATAAAGATTCAATACATATCAATGATGATTACTATGAGATTTAATCAAGCATTACGACAAAGTACATAGACCGCTATCCAGCATGCATCTATGCCTAAATAATCCACCTTCGGGTTAGCATCCGCACCCCTCCAGTATTAAGTTGTAAACAACAAATAATTGCATTAAGGTGCGTAATGTAATCAACACAAATATCCTTAGACAAAGCATCGATGTTTTATCCCTAGTAGCAACAGACATCCACAACCTTAGAACTTTCTGTCAGATTAAATGGAGGCATGAACCCACTATCGAGCATAAATACTCCCTCTTGGAGTTACAAGTATCAACCTCCTCTACTAGCATGAGAGCAAGAACATAAACAACACATATATGATAGATTGATAATCAACTTGACATAATATTCTAGATTCATCGGATCCCACCAAACACAACATATAGCATTACAAATAGATGATCTTGATCATGTTAGGCAGCTCACAAGATCTAAACAATGATAGCACAAGCGGAGAAGACAACCATCTAGCTACTGCTATGGACCCATAGTCCAAGGATGAACTACTCACGCATCAATCCGGAGGCGGGCATGATGATGTAGAGCCCTACGGTGATGATTCCCGTCTCCAGGGCGGAGGCGATCTCCCGAATCCCCCGAGATGGGATTGGCGGCGGCATCTCGAAGGTTTTCCGTATCGTGGCTCTCGAGGGTTTCGCGACGAAGGCTTTAAGTAGGCGGAAGGGCGGAGTCGGAGGGTCACGGGGCCCCACACGCTAGCCGGCGGCCCTAGGGCGCGCCGCCCTAGTGTGGCGGCGCCCATGGCCCCACTTCCTTTCCCCCTCTCGAAGCTTCGTGGAAAAATAGGACCTGGCGTTGATTTCGTCCAATTCCGAGAATATTTCCTTCAGGATTTCTGAAACCAAAAACAGAAAAAGAACTCGCACTTTGGCATCTTGTTAATAGGTTAGTGCCGGAAAATGTATAATAATGTTGTAAAGTATGTATAAAACATGCAAGTATTGTCATAAAAGTAGCATGGAACATAAGAAATTATAGATACGTTTGAGACGTATCAAGCATCCCTTAGTTCCTACTCCCTCGAGTAGGTAAACGATAACACAAATAATTTCTGAAGTGACATGCTACCAACATAACCTTGATCAACATTATTGTAAAGCATATGAGATGGATGGAGTGATCTGAAGGAAAAGATTGCTAACAAAAGATGATGACTAAACAAATGAATCATATAGCAAAACTTTTCATGAATAGTACTTTCAAGACAAGCATCAATAAGACTTGCATAAGAGCTAACTCATAAGCAATAAATTCAAAGTAGAATGCATTGAAGCAACACAAAGGATGATTAAGTTTCAGCAATTTCTTTCAACTTGTAACATGTATATCTCATGGATATTTGTCAACATAGAGTAGTATAACAGTGCAATAGGTAAACATGTAAGAATCAATGCACAGTTAACACAAGTGTTTGCTTCTAAGATAGAAAGAAGTGGGTAGACTGACTCAACATAAAGTAAAAGAATGGCCCTTCGCAGAGGAAGCATGGATTACTATTTTTGTGCTAGGGATTTTATTTTGAAAACATAGAAACAATTTTGTCAACGGTAGTAATAATTCATATGTGCTATGCATAATACTTCCTACAAGTTGCAAGTCTCATGCATAGAGTACTAATAGTGCTCGCACCTTGTCCTAATCAGCTCGGATAACACGGATTATCATCGCATGACATATGTTTCAACCAAGTGTCACAAAGGGGTGATGTCTACGGGTGCTTCTATTCTTGTAGACAGTGTTGGGCCTCCAAGAGCAGAGGTTTGTAGAACAGCAGCAAGTTTCCCTTGGATTACCCAAGGTTTATCGAACTCGGGAGGAAGAGGTCAAAGATATCCCTCTCAAGCAACCTGCAACCACAAAGCAAGAAGTCTCTTGTGTCCCCAACACACCTAATAGGTGTACTAGTTCGGCGAGAGATAGTGAAATACAAGTGGTATGAATGAATATGAGCAGAGTACGGCGCCAAAATAGCTTGCTGGCGTGCGATTGATGGTAGTAATATTGTAGGAAGTAAACAAGCGAGTAACGCAGATAGTAACGCAAGAAACAATAAACAAGCAGCGATATTTAAGAACAAGGCCTAGGGATTAGACTTTCACTAGTGGACACTCTCAACTTTGATCACATAACGAATAGATAGATGCATACTCTACACTCTCTTGTTGGATGATGAACACATTGCGTAGGATTACACGAACCCTCAATGCCGGAGTTAACAAGCTCCACAATTCAATGTTCATATTTAAATAACCTTAGAGTGCATGAAAGATCGAAACGACTAAACCAAGTACTAACATAGCATGCACACTGTCACCTTCATGCTTATGTAGGAGGAATAATACACATCAATACTATCATAGCAATAGTTAACTTCGCAATCTACAAGAGATCATGATCATAGCATAAACCAAGTACTAACACGGATGCACACACTCACCATTACATCGTGCAGGAGGAATAAAACTACTTTAATAACATTGCTAGAGTAGCACATGGATTAATTGTGATACAAAACATATTGCAATCATAAAGAGATATAAATAAGCACTTCACTACGCCATTCATAACAGTGAATAAGTATTCTGTGAAATATAGCCTAAGAGACCCACACGGTGCACACACTGTCACCTTTGCACACGTGGGACAAGGAGTCTCCGGAGATCACATAAGTAAAACCCACTTGACTAGCATAATGACATCTAGATTACAAGCATCATCATATGAATCTCAATCATGTAAGGCAGCTCATGAGATTATTGTATTGAAGCACATAGGAGAGAGATGAACCACATAGCTACCGGTACAGCCCCGAGCCTCGATGGAGAACTACTCCTCCTCATGGGAGCGGCGGTGATGAAGATGGCGGTGGAGATGGCAGCGGTGTCGATGGAGAAGCCTTCCGGGCACTTCCCCGTCCGACAGTGTCGAACAGACTCCTGTCCCCCGGATCTTGGCTTCGCGATGGCGGCGGCTCGGAACCGTGGCTTCCTCCGAAGTTTCGATGCGGGGGCTTTATATAGGCGAAGAGGCGGCGCAGGAGGGTCGAAGGGGTGCCCACACCATGGGTGGCGCGGGCCCCCCGCGCCGGCGTGGTTTGGTGGGCCTGTGCCCCTCTCGCGGCTCTCGGGTGTTGGATGGTTCCGGGAAAAATAGGAACGGCGTTGATTTCGTCCGATTGAGAATATTTCGTTACTAGGATTTCTGAAACCAAAAACAGAAAAGAACCTGGCATCTTGTTAATAGGTTAGTTCCAGAAAATGCGTAAATACGACATATAATGTGCATAAAACATGTAGGTATCATCAATAAAGTAGCATGGAACATAAGAAATTATCGATACGTTGGAGACGTATCGGTGTCTCTATGCCGTGCAAAAGGTCTAAGGAGAAAGCACGCATTGGATTTCTCGCTTTGATTATTCTCAACTTAGACATCCATACCGGGACAACATAGACAGATAATGGACTCCTCTTTCAATGCTTAAGCATTCAACAATAGATAATATTCTCATAAGAGATTGAGGTTGTATGTCCAAACTGAAACTTCCACCATGATACATGGCTTTAGTTAGCGGCCCAATGTTCTTCTCTAAAACATGCATACTCAAACCATTTGATCATGAAATCGCACTTACTTCAGAGAAGACGAACATGCATAGCATCTCACATGATATCCAACAAAGGTAAAAAGTTGATGGCGTCCCCAGAAACATGGTTACCGCTCAACAAGCAACTTATAAGAACTAAGACACATAACTACATATTCATCACCACAATAGTTTTTAAGCTATTTGTCCCATGAGCTATGTATTGCAAAGATAAAGGAATGAAATTTTAAAGGTAGCACTCAAGTAATTTACTTTGGAATGGCAGAAAAATACCACATTGTAGGTAGATATGGTGGACACAAATGGCATGGGTTTTGGCTCAAGGTGTTTGGATGCACGAGAAGCATTTCCTCTCAGGTACAAGGTTTGGGCTAGGTTGTTTGTTTGAAGCAAACACAAGTATGAACAGGTACAACAAAACTTACACAAGAACATATTGCAAGCATTATAAGACTCTACTCTTCTTCCTTGTTGTTCAAACACTTTACCAGAAAATATCTAGACTTAGAGAGACAAATCATGCAAACCAAATTTAACAAGCTCTGGTAGTTCTCCACTAATAGATTAAACTACATGATGCAAGAGCTTAAACATGATCTATGAGAGCTCAAACAATTGCCAAGTTATTCCAAACCATATGCACATTTTCTGATTCCAACCAAATAGCAATCAACGAAGCAATTTTCGCCATGAACATTAAAGCACAATTAAGAACACAAGTGTTCCGTATGAAAAAGCGGAGCGTAATATCTCCAATATAAGGATGGTGGGATCCAACTTTATTCAAACCAAAACAAAAATAAAAGCAAAAGACGCTCCAAGTAAAGAACATAAGATGTGATGGAATAAAAATATAGTTTCACTAGAAGTGACCGATAAGTTGTCGATGAAGAAGGGGATGCCTTGGGCATCCCAAGCTTAGATGCTTGAGTCTTCTTAAAATATGCAGGAATGAACCACGGCATCCCCAAGCTTAGACCTTTCACTCTTCTTGATCATAATGTATCATCCTCTTCTCTTGACCCTTGAAAACTTCCTCCACACCAAACTTCAAGAAAACTCATTAGAGGGTTAGTGCATAATCAAAAATTCATACATTCAGAAGTGACATAATCATTCTTAACACTTCTGGACATTGCACAAAGCTTCTGAAAGTTAATGGAACAAGGAAACTCATTCAACATAGCAAAACCGGCAATGCGAAATAAAAGGCAGAATCTGTCAAAACAGACAGTCAGTAAAGACGAATTTTGCAGGGGCACTTAACTTGATCAAACGGAAAAACTCAAAACTAATGAAAGTTGCGTACATATCTGAGGATCACGCACGTAAATTGGTAGATTTTTTTGATTTTTTACAGAGAGTTAATTCATGACAGACGAATTCTGCTTTCAGCAATCCAAATCTAGCATCAACTTTACCGTAGAGACTTTACTTGGCACAAAAAGATGATAAGGAGAGGTTGCTACAGTAGTAACAACTTCCAAGACTCAACAATATTGTAGTAAAATAAAAACATGGGTTATCTCCCAAGAAGTGCTTTTTTTAACGCCTTTCAGCTAGGCGCAGAAAGTGCAAATCAAGTATTATCGAGAGAAGAAGTATCAACATCATAATTTGTTCTAATAATAGAATCAAAAGGCAACTTAATTCTCTTTCTAGGTAAGTGTTCCATACCTTTCTTGAGAGGAATTGATATTTAATATTTCCTTCTTTCATATCAATAACAACACCAACAGTTCGAAGAAAAGGTCTCCCAACACAATAGGACAAGATGCATTGCATTCAATATCCAAGACAACAAAATCAACACAAGGTTATTGTTAACCGTAATGCGAACATTATCAATCCTCCCCAAAGGTTTCTTTTTAGAATTATCGTAAGATTAACATCCAAATAACAATTTTTCAATGGTGGCAAGTCAAGCATATCATAAATCTTCTTAGGCATAACAAAAATACTTGCAAGATCACATAAAGCATTACATTCAAAATCATTGAATTTCATCTTAATGATGGGCTCCCAACCATCTTCTAATTTCCTAGGAATAGAAGCTTCAAGTTTTAATTTCTCTTCCCTAGCTTTAATGAGAGCATTTGTAATATGTTTTGTAAAGGCTAAATTTATAGCACTAGCATTAGGACTTCTAGCAAGTTTTGTAAGAACTTTATAACTTCAGTAATATGACAATCATCAAAATCTAAACCATTATGTCTACAGCAATGGAATCATTGTCACCAATATTTTGAAAAATTTCAGCAGTTTTATCACAAGCAGTTTCAGCCATTTTTGCACGCTTTGCACTAGGAGTAGAAACATTGCCAACACCAATTATTTTACCATTGATAGTAGGAGGTGTAGCAACATGTGTAGAATCATCATTACTAGTGGTGGTAATAGTCCAAACTTTAGCTACATTATCCTCTTTAGCAAGTTTTTCTTTTTCTTCTCTATCCCACCTAACATGCAATTTAGCCAACATTCTAATATTATCATTAATTCGAACTTGGATGGAATTTTTTTTAGCAAACCTAGCATCTTTAACTTACTCAGGCATAACTTTAAGTTTTAAAAGATCAACATCAAGAGCAAGACTATCAACCTTAGAAGCAAGAACGTCAACTTTACCAAGCTTTTCTTCAACAGTTTTATTAAAAGAAGTTTGTGTACTAATAAATTCTTTAAGCATGACTTCAAGACCAGGGTACACTCTTATTATTGTTGTAAGAATTACCATAATAATTACCATAACCACTACCATTATTAGAAGGATATGGCCTATAGTTGTTGTTACTATAATTATTCCTATAAGCATTGTTGTTGAAATTATTACTCTTAATGAAATTCACATCAACATTTTCTTCTTGAGCAACCAATGAAGCTAAAGGAACATTATTAGGATCAATATGAGATCTACCATTTGCAAGCATAGACATAATAGCATCAATCTTATCACCCAAAGAAGAGGTTTCTTCAACAGAATTTACCTTCTTACCATGAGGAGTTCTTTCAGTGTGCCATTCAGAGTAATTGATCATCATATCATCAAGAAGCTTAGTCGCGGCGCCCAAGGTGATGGACATAAAAGTACCTCCAGCAGCTGAATCCAATAGGTTCCTTGAGGAAAAATTCAATCATGCATAAAAGGTTTGGATAATCATCCAAGTAGTCAGTCCATGGGTTGGGCAATTCTTTACCAAAGATTTCATTCTCTCCCATGCTTGAGCAACATGTTCATTATCAAATTGCTTAAAGTTCATAATGCTACTTCTCAAAGATATAATCTTAGCAGGATAATATTTACCAATAAAAGCATCTTTACATTTAGTCCATGAATCAATACTATTCCTAGGCAAAGAAAGCAACCAATCTTTAGCTCTTCCTCTTAATGAGAAAGGAAACAATTTCAGTTTTATAATATCACCATCTATGTCCTTATACTTTTGCATTTCACAAAGTTCAACAAAATTATGAAGATGGGCAGCAGCATCATCAGTAATACCAGAAAATTGCTCTCTCATAACAAGATTCAGTAAAGCAGGTTTAATTTCATGTAGTAGCGGTGGAGCAATAGGAGTACATATAAAATCATTATTATTTGTGCTAGTGAAATCACACAACTTAGTATTTTCAGAGTACCCATTGTAGCATAAAGTAAACTAAGCAAATAGAATAAAGACAAGTAACTAATTTTTTTGTGTTTTGATATAGAACGAGTAAATAAGATAGAAAGTAAAGTAACTAATTTTTTTGTGTTTTTAATATGAAGCAATCAAGACAGTAAATAAAATAAAGTAAAGAAAGACAAAAACAAATTAAAGAGATTTGATGTGGAGACTCCCCTTGCAGCGTGTCTTGATCTCCCGGCGCCGCAAAAAGAGCTTGATAACGCGTGAAGCACACGTCCGTTGGGAACCCCAAGGAAGGTGTGATGCGTACGAGAAAAAGTTTTCCCTCGAAAGAAACCGAGGTTATCGAACCGGTAGGAGCCAAGAAGCACGTGAAGGTTGTTGGTGGAGGAGTGTAGTGCGGCGCAACACCTGAAACCGCGCCAACGTGGAACTGCACAACACAATCAAGATACTTTGCCCCAACGAATGGAGGTTGTCAATCTCACCGGCTTCTGAAAACAAAGGATTAAGCGTATCGAGTGGAAGATGGTGTTTGTTTGCAAAGAACAGTAAGAACAATGATTGCAGTAGATTGTATTCAGATGTAAAAGAATGGACCGGGGTCCACAGTTCACTAGTGGTGTCTCTCCAATAAGATAACTAACATGGGGTGAACAAATTACATGTGGGCAATTGACAAATAAAGATTCAATACATATCAATGATGATTACTATGAGATTTAATCAGGGCATTACGACAAAGTACATAGACCGCTATCCAGATGCATCTATGCCTAAATAATCCACCTTTGGGTTAGCATCCGCACCCCTCCGATTAAGTTGTAAACAACAGATAATTGCATTATGTATGGTGCGTAATGTAATCAACACAAATATCCTTAGACAAAGCATCGATGTTTTATCCCTAGTAGCAACAACACATCCACAACCTTAGAACTTTGTCATCCTAGATTAAATGGAGGCATGAACCCACTATCGAGCATAAATACTCCCTCTTGGAGTTACAAGTATCAACTTGGCCGAGCCTCTACTAGCAACGGAGAGCATGCAAGAACATAAACAACACATATATGATAGATTGATAATCAACTTGACATAATATTCTAGATTCATCGGATCCCACCAAACACAACATGTAGCATTACAAATAGATGATCTTGATCATGTTAGGCAGCTCACAAGATCTAAACAATGATAGCACAAGCGGAGAAGACAACCATCTAGCTACGCTATGGACCCATAGTCCAAGGATGAACTACTCACGCATCAATCCGGAGGCGGGCATGATGATGTAGAGCCCCTCCGGTGATGATTCCCGTCTCCGGCAGGTGCGAGGCGATCTCCTGAATCCCCGAGATGGGATTGGCGGCGGCGTCTCGAAGGTTTTCCATATCGTGTCTCTCGTACGAGGGTTTCGCGACGAAAGCTTTAAGTAGGCGGAAGGGCGGAGTCGGAGGGTCACGGGGGCCCCACACGCTCGGGTCACGCGGGCCCCCCCGCGCCGCCGCAGTGTGGCGGCGCCCGTGGCCCCACTTCCTTTCCCCTCGGTCTTCTGAAGCTTCGTGGAAAAATAGGATTTGATTTCGTCCAATTCCGAGAATATTTCCTTTGTAGGATTTAAACCAAAAACAGAAAAAATGGGCACTTCGGTATCTTGTTAATAGGTTAGTGCCGGAAAATGTATAATAATGCTGTAAAGTATGTATAAAACATGCAAGTATTGTCATAAAAGTAGCATGGAACATAAGAAATTATAGATACGTTTGAGACGTATCAATGACAAGACCAGAGCTAAAACACTGCTAATCCTATGGTGCTCATGGCACCTAAGGAACGACATAGTACACAATGATGGAAGGGTGACAATCGCCGAATCCGTCTCATTCCTTAGATCTTACCTGACCAATGCCACTCCACAGTCCTATGTCATGGAAGACCACAAAGGAAAGCCGAGTCTGCCCACTACTACTTGTACTGAAACACTGACTAAGCGTAAAGCTCCTACACCTTGGACCAAGCCACCCCCTGGTTGGACCAAAGTGAACTCTGACAGCTCCTTCCTGCGGGATGATGGCACAGGTGGACTCGGCATCATCGCAAGGGACTGCGAAGGCGTTGTGATTTTTGCCGACAGTTTAAAACTTCATGGCTGTGAAGATGCTAAAGAAGCTGAAGCAAAGGCGGCCCTCCAAGTTGTCACACGCATGGGAATCCAGGGACACGAAAAAATCATCCTGGAGGTGGACTGTGATGTTGTTGCCACATCACTTGATGCTACAACTGAAGACATATCAAAGCTCTGGAGCACGCACGAGGAGGCTAGAAGAATCATGAGAAATTTCAATGATCAACGCATAGTCTTGATCAGAAGAGAGAGAGTAATATTGTAGCTGATGCCCTTGCAAAATTTGCCAGAAAGTATGATGTTAGTTCTGGCATGAACCCACTTCCATCTCACGTAAGGGATCTTGTAACAGACGATGTAAACCTTGTTGTTACCATGGAAATATAGAACTCTATTTCCCCTAAAAAAACATCCAAGTAGTAGAATCCAGACTATCTAGGTGGATGACCACCTCCTCGAGAAGAGTTGAATGTTCCACAAACACCAACTATGATCCACAAAAATCCCCCGCGAGATGTCTATGTGCTCAATCCAAGCATTGTGATGAAGGTCAGATTTGACCTTTAGCGACTTTTTCGTTGAGATAGATGAGGGATTCAATAGTCTTTGGCCCTCGCCCACCTAGCATGTCGAGTCCTAGAAGTTGTCTATCTCACCATTTCCAATGGTAAGAGATGTGCACACGTGAAAAACTCCATATCCTTAGAACCACAAAGGTAGCCTAAGAGTAGTCAAGATTTATCAAGGGAAGTCCATTCGAACCAAAACGAAGGCAGAGTGCAAAGACATTTTCTCTCCGCTCAAGACTCACCACAAAGCTTTTCGTTGGGTGACAAATGGTCTCTATCCCACTGACTTTGCATTTTTTGTATGAGATTTTCTCTATAGCTTCCCTAATGAAAGCTCGATCAATCTATACCAAGTGCACTAAGGGTGATGTAGGCACATCAAGGGCCATGGCATGGTAGACAGCCTGAGCCATAAGGACTGATCTGACAAGTATGGCATGGTAGACAACCTGAACCACAAAGCTTGATTTACCTTATCCACAAGGGGTTGAATGTGGATCCTCTTCAAGCACTTCACGAACAACTATAAACCAAGATGTTTTGTTGGGAAGTCTGTGATGATGGCATGGAGGTTTTGCAAGATCTAGGTAAGATTAATATCAGTGAATTTAATGGACACAATGATTAAATTTTGTAAGTTGGTGAACATGGTCGTGAATTTCCCAAAGTTCCTCAAAACCTGATATAAGACATCAATGTACTGTTTGTATGGGGCAACAAGAATGGTGTCATTATTGTAAAAAGGTATGTCTAGAAGGTGGCCCCTTTCTCTAGGAGGGGGTGAATATGAGCAAGAGGGTTAGTCTGGTACAAAATTTTATGCTAAGAGCAAATAATAATGCCAAACAACAATGGTTATCGTGAGTCCCCTATATTAGCCCCCGACCGTGACAATGTTGTCCGAATTAACGCACATGAGGTTGTGGATATGACGTGGAGTGAAGCTCTAGACCACTGCATTGAAGTCACTATCAATTATCTCCCCGCAACACTTGAAGAAAGAACCCATGAATCCTTATGTCCCAGGGAGCCTTGTCTAGAGCAATGTACATGACAACCATGTTGATCTCATCCACCAAGAAGGGGGGGGTCAATCTCCCATAAGTCGCACTCTAGGAGGTCATTAGCTGACCAACTAAGGTCAACATGGCTCCAATTAAGCCTAGCAATGGATTTGGATAAATGTTGATGAATGACTGACTCCTTTTCATCATGTGAAGTGACCCACCAATACCGCTCTTAAGCCTATGAATATGGTTTTCCTTTCTTCTAGAGTTAGCTCTTTGAAGAAAATACATCGTGTTTGCGCCGCCTTGATATTTGCGATGTGCGCATGTTGTTTCTTTCTTTACTGCTCAAGAACTTCCAAGCAAACCACCTATTGTTTGAGACGATTCTTGAGATCCCGCTCATCCAAGAAGAGAGCACGTGTCTCCACAACCATATCCAGGTGCAGAATCACTTCCATTGTCATGCGCCTCTGGAGTTTTGAATTTGAGAAGAACTTGTTGTTCCATGCAAGAAATACATCTTCTTTGTAAGCTGTAACTTATAAAAAAGCACATGGTATTGCTCTGCGAGCGTAGTGGGCTAATTCCAAACCTCCTAGACAATATCCTTGAACCCCGTCATCCCGACCAGAAGTTTCCAAATTTGTAGTTTCTCAATCTCCTAGGTCTCCCATCACAAGCAAGAATGAGAGGGCAGTGGTCCGGGAGTGAAGAAGAAAGGGTGTGTAGGATATGTTGTTGATGCGACATATCCCATTCCTCGTTGCAAAGAACGGCATCGATTTTACTTAAGGTAGTTCGGCCTCATGTCAAGGTTCCACCAAGTTCTTAGACGAGTAGATCACACTTTTGGTCATGTAAGTACATAAGTGATAAGTTCTATGAGGCCATGAGTGTAATTACCATGTTTAATTAAAAAATTAACTTAATTTTTAGTCGACTCCCAAACTTTTCGATTGTGCCCTGATTCATGCTAGCAAATGATATGCAACCTATAAAATTTCATAGTTGCACATGAGTTGCAACTAAGAAAAAATCCTCGGTTTCATTGGATTGCTTCGTGATTCATGCTTATCATGGGTTACAACTTAGATTTGATGATGTCACATTTAAGCTAATTGTCACCGTTGAGAGAATTAGTCACTCCAAATAAATAAATAGTATACCTTTGTATATTAGCTAGACTGGTCCTGATATTTAGATGGAGATATTTTCTTTTAAGTTCACATGTAGTAAGCTAAGGTACACGTGTCAAGGTAGAGAAAGTACCGTCCTAGTAAATTGCTCTTAAGATACTTCCTGGTAAGAATGAGCATGACAGTTCTCTCATAGTGCAGACAACGACCCCTTATCCTGTGCCTAAATGGAATGAACACGCGAAGTGGAAAATACGTACAAAGGAGTGTAAACATACGATTGATTGGAGTATTATGTACTTTTTCCAGTTTGTCTACAGAATATTAGAGCACGAGCTAAACAAAAAATTGGCGCTTTGGATATTGTCACAATCTCACGGGGACAAAAACACAAGTATATAGGAACTGGTGGCTAGATCATCGGAACTGGTGGCTAGATTCCATTCATCAGCTCGCGGTTATTTTTCTCATCAACTGACGGAGACATGTGTAAGATGTTTGGTACTGGTGTAGGTGACTGCTGGTGATCGATCATACTACATCAAACAAATGTCGTCACCCTTCTGTTAAATTAACTATACAAGAATTGTTAATCCAGCAATCAGTTAATTGTTTATTCCATATGTATAACTTCTATTGAATTAATCAAATACAGCAACCAGTTTATCTATTCATTATATATATAACATATATTTCCGTTGAGTTGGTTGACTAATCGGTCCAGTCCACCATTGGATCTATTCAATACGGAGCATGTCATTTGTCTTGAAATAAAAAAAAGCACAGTTGATCCAGCAATCAATCTATATACGGAGTATAGAATACATGTCATTTCTATTGAATTAATCTTGCACCCTGTTTAGTATTGTTTTAACAGAAGAGTTTGCATGTCGTCCTTGTAGGGCGGGAAAAGGTAGTCTTGAGTTCAACATCAGCGAAAAAGCAACGGAAGATCGATCTAAGTTAACGTGCATATTACTAACACATGAACATTGGATTTGAGTATACTACTCTATTTCTTTGACCTGAACAATTCTTTTCTTTGTCCTGTAATTAACATACTTATCATATATGGTCAATGGTCAACCGATTCAGGAACAATGAAACATTTTTTTACTCCCAAGGAAAAAATATTCCTTGATTTGACTTGTTTTTCAGAAAAAACAACATAGTTGTTCACTGAATATCAAAGTGGAGTATTATATGATCAGCTGAAATACGCATAGAATTTGATTTTCCATTGTTATTTGCAGAAATAATAGATCATTCGCTCCCCTATTTCTCCTCTTCTTCCATGTGCGTTTTTTGAGTCATCATATATTGAGGTGAAGTTCATACATATGTGCCAACATGAATAAAAACGTAACATGGGGTGAAAACCACGCAACATCCCTCAGGCCACACCCTTGGCCGCTGCCGCAGTCGAAGCCAGTGATGGTGGTGGCGTCCGTCTCGCCAAAACAACAGAGGGCTAAGGAAGCATGCAACGGCATTGCGGCGGAGCGGCGACTCATGTCGACGGGCACGTGTTGTTGGCGGCGCGTGGAGGAGGAGGTGTCGTGGTGGCGGCGCTGGTGCCGATCAGCGAGGATCTCCTCGATGGCACAAATGTTTTGCTGCCATGGCGGGCGGCGGCTACAACGGGTCTGGTCTGGATTCCATCTGGGCCTGCGGCTATGGTGGCATCTGCGTGCTTTGATCCTCGCGCGCTGCTTCGGTGGCGGGCGGTATCATCTTCTCCTCTACTTCTGGCTGGCTTGGATCGAATAAAGGAGGCGGTCCTAGGGTTTCTCTCACGTCAAGACGAAGATCTGTCTGATTCTTGTCTTGATTGATCTGGTTGTAGTGGCATGTTTTGGAAGGCTCCACTGGTGAACTTCACTAGGAGATTCATGCGTGGAGATTGCTAGATTGAGTGGAATTCAGTCGTGTGTACCTGTGTTTTACTCCAACCATTAGGGTTCAGAAGGAGCACTTTGAAGGAGGTGGCGTTTTGGCTCATAGGAGCAAATGCTCCTATTATACAAAATAATTAAATAACAATTTTAAAAATGTCAAAAAAATTCTGACATAAATTTTTTGTTGTACATCGTGACATTCTATGTTAGTGCACAAGTTTTCATGGAGAAACAACATTTTATGTGGCGTGTACAAAAAAGATAAAAAAAATGTCCTGTAAGTAGTCGTGTTATAGCATCAAAATTTGTCTTTTTTACTGGAGCCACAAATTTTTATAGTTTTTTTGGAAAACTTGTGTACAAACATAAAATGTATAGATGTACATGAAATTTTTTAGTTTAAATTTTTTTTAAACTTCGAAATGTGGATTCACACAATGGGAGCAAATGCTCCTATGAGCCAAAGTGAATATCCCCACTTTGAAGCTTTGTTGGCTGTTAATATTATGGAGGACGTTCTCGTTCCATGGTGCTGGCAGAGAATGTCATGGATACCGAGATCCAGGACTATCAAGGGTGGTTTGAGCCTGGGTGGTGATGAGAAATTGACTTGGTGATTCGTGAATTGGAGCAGCGCCGTGAAAGTGGGGTGACTGCATAGGAGAAGTTCTCAGTTTTACCTTTTAGGGTGAAATCTAAGATTGGTTGTGCCTCGCAATATTCTTGTTGAAGGCATTGTTTTGAGAGCGAGGACTTTCTTCAGGGTGAAAATCTTAGATCTATGATTGGGTGACTACGGTCTTTGTGCAATGTTTCCATCTAAGAGGTGTCGCTTACGGAGAAGCTGGACTTCTGGTGATGTCTTGGTGGAGTTAGTACCGTGGTTTCAAAAAATGGATCACTATAGTAAAACTTTTATTTTTTGTAATTCTTCTTTCTTCTTTGGTTGTGTGCATCCGTAATGCCGCTAGGGAAATGCGTTGTTGCAGAGCTAGGTGTAATTCTATCTCCACGATACTAATATATACTCTTTCTCGAAAAAAAGACCAAGCTTATCCGGTTCAGAAAGCTGAGGGCCCAAAGGTGAAAAAAAGATAACGGGAAAAATAAACTATTTGAGAGTTAAGGGACCAAAAATATAATTATGTAGTAGAGTGGTTGTTTTCAGAAATTAAATCGCATTATTTTCTTTGTAAAGTCTCAGAACCATTTAATGAAACATATTACGATGTATTCCTTTATACAAAGCATGCTGAATGATACAATGTATCTAAGCTGTACCCAAAAAATGGAAGAAGACCTATGGGTCACTTTAGTTCCTCGCGAAGTGCTTTCCCACACGCGTGGAGAAGAAATCGACTCGTTTGCTTGGCCTGCTCGCACCATTTGCCTGCAATGCACGAGTTTTAAATTAAGCAGCTCAAATTATGACCCACCAGGCACGCTCGATTCGAGCATTGTCGCCGTGAAGGCTCTCGTGAGCGCAACGTGACATCTCCTCTACACGAGTTGGGAAGCGCAGGAGACGCGGCGTTCCGCATTAACTTCCCACTCCACTCCCCTCCCTTCACCGCCCAAAAACCACTCTCTCACCTCCTCTGCACCTCCTCTGCACCTCCGCACGCCATGGCCGACGTTCCTCTCCACCCCCTCCTCCGCTTCGGAAGCCCCTCGCAGTGTGCAATTAGCCCGGCCACGCATGAGCATTGGGATGCGAACTAGATCGAAAGGCTCGGTATGGCCAGCGACTTTGATTTGGCGAAGGCTCTAAGAGCTCGGTCGCCAGTCAGCTAACGGGCACGTGTGAAAAGGGCAACGACAGCCTCATCAGAGGCTAGGACCTCGAGTGCGCCCGCGGAGAAGGCGCCGACGGTCGTTGGGCCAATCCTAGTTGAGCTAGCAGGTATTTTTTCCGCTAGCGGTGTCGCCCCCATCCCTACCATGGCGGCTTCCGTCCACGACTCCGGGAGCTTCATCTGGGTCATCATCAACGGTACGGCACCTGATTTGTCCATCGGAAGTCCTCGGTCCTTCTAGATTTGATGTGTGGTTAGTGTTTTTTAGTGAGGTTAACAGTGGATAAATTTTGCACGTCCGGCATTTGTACGGCCTTGTACTTGCTTATTTCCATCTATACATATTTGATCTGTTGTAGAATCGCACAGATCAGTTACATTTTATTTGGGTTCGACTTTCCCTAATTTGTGATCGTACTTTCTGCGCATCTTACATCACTTCGTGCTCCAATTTTGGAAATGTGTAATGTCTTCAGTGTTGTCATGTCCTTGTCATGCATAGCATGATCGTAGGAATGCTACGCAAGATCTTGCCATTGCTCAGCTTCATCATGCACCACATGCTATGCTCGTGCTCTGCAACACCATGGACATGAACTGCATTCATTCTTTCGAGTGTGATCTTACTTGTATGTCCATGTGCTGACAAGGTCGTCAAGTTGGAGTGCGACACGGTGGGAAGGGGTTGCCATCCTCTACCCGGGAACATGGACAAGCTGGTGTGCAATCGATGGACTAAGGTGCTCAAGTCGGTGGTGCCAAGGAGGATTGAGGCTATTGCGCGGGGGCAACCTTGGCCACCTACTCAGGCCCCTCATCCTCCGTTGTTGCTATGTCCAACTGGAAGTGAACGACTTGCACATGCTTGTCATTCCACCGGCGTTCCAGGACGGCTTGAGGGAGTGGATCAAAATCCCTATGCTGGTACGACGAGTGGGTGCATGTTGGATATCACGGCGGGCAGGTGGTGCTGGGGAGGAACTGGCCGGCGGCTGTCTACAAGTACGACCTACAGCGCGGAGATGTGCTGGAGTTCAAGATCAAGGCATTCAGCCTGAAGATGAGCATCTACAAGCGCAACAGCTCCAGCGCCAAGACCTACACCTGCCCTGACCACGGCTAGTCGGTAGCCTCCCTGTTTATGTGTCCATGAGTGCTCACTATCTATGTTTGTAGTTGCCATAAGTGCGAGACAATGATGAACATACATGCTGATGTGGTTCATTTTGATCTAGGGTTATTCTCTAGTATCACCAGGAGTTTTAGGAGCCTCATGTAGCTTTTGATCAGGGGTGTTCATCTGAACCCTTGATTTGTGGAAGCACATGTATATGAAACATGCTTACTAATATGATGGTCCTTGCCAAATTCAGTGTGCTCTATGTGCTATATGTGATCATAGCCGGGGGTAACATCACCAAGTTTGAAGTGGTAAACATAAGCCAGTTATAGCACATAACCAAACACCATTTTTTCATCTAGCTACCATATTTGTAAACGGTCAGTCCTATCAAACACTCAGCCAAAACTGCACCGAAACACAATGTTGAAAATCAAACTATGTGCGTAAACATGTCCAGCGTAGATTTCCATTGATGCAGTAGCTGGCAGGCCAAATATGAAAAACGAAAAAAATGCAGGTAACCAAACATACCCTGTAAGAATGCATGTGCATCAATCTGAGACAGAAGAAGTATCACTGTATAATACAAGTGGTTTTGTGGTTGTAGCTACTAGCAAAAGGCTAATCACAAAAGGTACATATATGCATGTTGTGGTTGGGAACCTAATCCTGCCGAGGTATTAAATATGGACAATAATTGCATGTCTTAGTGTGATGACCTCTCATGATCAACGCCTATCGTGTATGTGGAAGAAGTACTCGCTGAATTTTCATGGAGGACACCACCTGCGGAATCACTTCAAGTTGCAAGCGGCAGTGTGTTGTTAATTAGTTATTAGGGTTTTGCATTTTTTTCTATTTCCATGAACTCGGAAGATGCTCTCTGAGTTAAGTTAGTGCAAAACATAAAAATGTGAATATAGAGTCATCTTGACTATTTCTTCATTTCCAACAAACTAATAACATGATGGGTCAGAAATGTAACTATGTACTTTGTGTTTTCTTCTCATACAAATGACAACGTTCTGAGATGTGCTCATGAATAAAAATAAGTGTGATTTCATTTGTGTCACGTATTACCTCATTTAGTGTTTTTTTACTAAAATTCCTATCTACGAGAATTCAAACACAGTTTTTACCCTAGTTTAGCATTTTGATTATATTTGCTAGATAGGACTGGCATGTTACATTGACGTGGCATGAAAAATATGTAAAGATTAGAGTGCTTCATCGACGATCATCTCTTTATAATAAAGAGTGGTTTATTATTAAAAGTTTTAAGCTATATATGGCTTTTTCATAACTGAGCAGAGCTGCAAAAAGTCCAACAACAAAAGAAAAAAAAATACAAGTAATCATCCAGAAACCTTGGGTGATAGGGGAAATCCGCAGATTACGCTTCCATCTATGTTGAATAAAAATATCCCTCGCCTCCATAACGAGGTATCTATTCTCCACATGTTGTACAGACGGCCATGAACAAAGCAAATCAAAACACCGTAAATGACCTGCATGAGAGATAAATTTGTACCATTAAAAACCTTATCATTTCTACATAGCCAAAGTAGCCAAATTACGGGAAGCGCTTCCACCCTTATAAGAATCCTAAAATTGTGATCGACACCATGTAACCAGTTTCTAAAAAAGTTTGCAACATTAAGTGGCGGATACAATATAGAAGCTACATGGATGAACGACCATATAAAACGAATAATTTTGATTGAAAGATCAAGTGTTTGATTGTCTCGTCATGATAATAAAAAGATGCACACTCAGTGTTTCCTTGGCAATTGCATTTTACAATATCTTGTGAGTATTACTCCTCTACAAAAATAGCATGCAAAGATTTTGATCTTGAGATGTATCTTTATTTTCTAGATCTTTGTATTATTAGCAACTAGACTAGAGTCTATACATTGGATCCACTTAAAATTTATCACTCTCATGTAGGTTCCAACGACATTAATTAGAACCCTGCGGTAATTGGACCATTGCATATCGATCTAGCACAACATTCTATGATGCAAGTATGTAGCAATTAAATATCGTCTGAACGTCACATTCGGTGGAGAGGACTCAAGCACCGTCGCGATGGTATCACTCTTATGACCGAAAATTAATGTCCACAGAGTATAGTGCTTCTTAGCCACTTACCCTTCCTGAATCTGATTTCCGAGCCATTCTTAATTATAAATGGTCCAAATCAGAAGAACCATTTCTCATTATCATTAGACCGGGCCAAAAATGATAGGCCGTGTGGGATTTCCCGTACACTTTGTCCAACACATTTGAGCCTATGTATTTTCTTCTGGGTAATTTTTGCCATACCCCAACTTCAGTAAGTAGCTTAAAATCCATTTACCTTGAAGGGGTGAGTTTTAAACCTCAAGGTCATGAATACATAACCATTTTTGATCTTTGGGTATGCAAACTACACTTCAATTGTGAGTTGATACTTCTTTTCTCACTATCACCTTGCCGGAAGAATCTTGATCAAACATAATCCAATCTTGTAATACTTCTTTGTGTAGTTGGAAGAACAAAATCATATAGAATATTATATTATGTAGTATGAATTGATGAGAATTTATCTTCCTCCTGGAGATAATACTTTTCCTTTCCAACTGCTTAGTATTTTTGTAGTCTTTTCTCGGCGTGTTTCCATTCAGCATTAATGAGTCTTCAATAATGTATCGGAATATCCAAGTAGTTAATAGGAAACTGGCACTGCATGCAGCCAAAAAGCTCAACATAGCAACCTCATCATGAGCCGCACCGAAGCAATACAATTCGCTTGTGGAAATTTATTTTGATCCCAAAAGTAGCTTGAAAGCTGATAAATAAATTTCAGATTTCTTGTCGTTTTAAGGTCATGTTCCATGAAGAGAACCGTATCGACAATCATGTCTAGACTTCTCTTATCAATCTCCTCGTTGTTCTGATATTTTTGAACCTCGGTCATCACCTCACACATTACCCAATGTGCATCCGTCAGAAAATAAGCGTTCGTAACTTTTAGAAGGGGAAATCTAGATGAATTTTCACTCGACGGAATTTCTTTCACTTGACGGAGTAATTAGTTTCATAAATACTAAACTAGGGGGTAAAGGGTGAAATTTACTGAAAGAAGAATGCACTATTTGAGAACTTAGCTAGGGTTACTCGTTTCTAGAGAGACAACAATCTCGTAACTAAATTAAGACACTCCACATAAGGAAGAGCTTGACAGTTCACATAGTGCAATATCGTAGGAAGACAGAATAATCTCGTATATACATCAGGCAAAGATATTGATGCTGATCAGCACGTAATAGATTAGATACGCCATGTTGCACATGAATAAATAATAAAAGAATATGGGATCCACATAAATAAATTGGAGTGATATTTTTGTTGGATTCCTCTAGTCTAGAGGATTTACCAAAACACAAGGGAAGTCAAAGGAGCGTTTGGATCATTTGGACGTCACATGGAAACTTGAAACAGAAGAATACACTAGGTGGCTACACTTGATTCACCAACTTGGCTTCCTTTTCTCAGCAATATGGAATGCTTTATCTGGGTAGGCAACACCTGATGATCAAACTAATGTCACTACTGTAGATTTTTATTTATTTGTAAATCTCAATCGTTTGAGAACTAGCTATTCCATATGTCATTTATGTTCCCACAAAAAAATACGTATGTGATTTCTGTTGAATCAATCAGTTACTTGACGAATGAGTAGGTGTTATTTGTGTTGAATAATCTGGCAACCAATTTATTGTTTAATTTGGAGGAATAGTGCAGCAATCAAGTTGGCATGCATGTTGTTCTTGTACTAGCTAGCTACGGGTATGGCAGACTTCATCTCAACATCATGGAGAAAGTACTGGAAACATATATCTAAGATAACGTGCATGTTACTAACACATATATAAATATATTGGAGTATAAACTCTAATTTTTGACCTGAACAATTCTGTCATTTTCGTCTAAAACAATATATATTGTCAACAGAATCTGGAATTATCGAAACACATTTGATTCATCAAAGGCAAAAAAAAAAACACATCCATGAGTTGAATTCAATAGTACAAGAAAGCAGATGAGAAACAAAATGCTCGTTAATTTATATATTGTATGATTGACACAGATATTGAATCAAGATTTGCCAACGGTTGCTTTCAGATTCAGTATATTAATCGCATTATTTTGTCTACAAGGTTGCAGAATTGATTAATCAAACACATTATTTCGTATAGCTTCATACGAGGTATATAGAATTGAAACAAGTTGCAGAATTATTTAATCCTACTCCTTTAGAAAATATCAGCAGAGGTGTAGAACCATGGCAAACCTTCTATTTAATTCAGAGAGATCCTTGACTCGGTTTCCTTAATTTAACGTGTTTGCTTATTTCCTTCAGGTAAGCATGTCTCAGTAGAGACATCCCTAGGTGTTGCCTGCACAGAGGCAAGCTATATATATATATATAAAAGGCATGTACACACATGTAAGTGGCGTGAAACATGAATATGTTGTGGAACATAGGTTGAAAGTTTAATAAAGTTATGGGGAAAGATTCAGTGTAAATAGAGGCATTTTACATGTATCATGTAAAATTTCAATACAAAGACTATGCTTAACTATGGTTACGCGGTAGTGCCCGGTGGTCACAACGGGCATATAAAACCATGTATACCGACATCAACGGCGGTTCTACAAAAGCACATCAATGACAATTTATGGAGCGAGTTCTATGCATGGTACTCCCTCCTTCCTAAAATATGATACCTATAGTTTTAAGTCAAAGTTAAACTTTTAAAAGTTTGATCAACTATATAGAAAAAGGTGTTGACATTTATAATCTAAATCCACCATGAAATATATTTTCATATCATATAGATTAGTTATTTTAAATGTTGATATATTATTTTTCTATACATGTAGTTGGTCAAACTTCAAAAAGTTAAAGTTTGATCAAATATTATAATTATGCATCCTACTTTGGGAAGGAGGGGGTAGTAAAAATTGCTATATGGATCTCAAAAAAGGGCTATATCCATCATATGATGAAGAGGCCATGCTCCCCCATTTAAAAGAAAAACATAGGAGAAGAAGATAGGCTTTGTGAATTTTAACCATAGCCGCTAGCTGCTGACCTGTGAACAACAGACACCATCAGGCACATAACATCTCAATTATTGTGTATGGGTGTACCAAGACTTGTCTCCCTACAAGAGATGGTGGCATCGTTCCCAAAGCTATCCTAAGATTTGGTGCATGCACTGTCCGTCGAAAGTGCTCCATAATATTTGACTAAATTCTATCCAGGGAATCTAGTGATTTCAACAAGAATGTCATGTCTTCAAAGTCGTGTGGGCTGTGAAAGCAAGTGATGTGGACCGCAGGGAGCACTAAGGTGAAAGGCCAAGCCTAGCTTGCAGTTGATGAACCACAGCCTACAGATGTGCCATAGATGAATGTGAGCCATATATATATACTGAAAATAAATAAATAACAATGGTAGCACGGGTAGGGTTTATTAGAAAAAATCTATGCATGGGAGGCGTAGATCTTGACATGACGCCGTAGTAGTTCCGTCCAAGAGGCGTGAGCATGGGAGGTGTGCGAGCCCACGTGGCCAACCTGCGCTGACGGCCGTCGGCCGTCTTCACGCTACGCCGACGGTCTTTTTTACGCCGATGGTGGCCGTCGGCGCTGAATGTACGCCGACGGTTTTTTTTTTTGCCGACGGCCGGGCTTCTCGGCTCTCGTCCTCCAGAGTTACGCCGACGGCCCCGATAAATCACCGTCGGCGTAGGCATATGGCCGTTGGCCTACATGGAATTTCCTGTAGTGCTTGTTGGTCAGTTCGGCATACAATTGTGGAGAATTAATGGAGAGATGCACATGTATTTTTCTCAGTGTTAAATGTACATGTTTGACTTGGTTCGTGTCTTTGATGTCACTTATTGAATAATATTTGATTGATGGACCTTATGTGCGAAGACTGACTGCCTTTTGTGGTGATCTACTGTTCTGATCTGGCAATGTATTCTATCATTGAAATTCCATATATAAATGAAAGCTAGAATTCTCCATATGAAATGAAACATGTCCATTTTCAATCTTCAGCTATTAGCGGCGTCCAAACTTTCAACCGTATACTCAAAGACCATCCATCTAAGACGCAACCTCAAACTCTCTAGACACAAGTCAATCCTGGATGGTTCCGAGAGAGTAGGTGGCACGTGAGATAAAGGAGAGAACCAAAGACGGTGTACAAAATCGATTGTGGACGGTATACAAAATCTACAGCGTGCTATAACGAATCTTTAGTTATAGCTATAGAAACGTCATTGTCCATAGCTCGGATTCTCATAAGTCGTTTTCATTGCAATAACATGTACAGGAACCCCAAATAGTGCAACAGTCCATGGCAATATATGGCACTATATCTGCTAAAGGCAATCATGGAGGCACCTTGAGAAAGTGTGAAAGAGAACGGCAGGCAAATGAACTGGCTTCATGAGGTGTTGCTTTCTCTCTCAATCGCTAAATTATTGGTGCTATGAGTCTTGCAAGTGCGGATGACAGAGAAACGTATCTAAGGCTGTGTATTTCGAACAAAACCTATCTTTTTTTTTCAATCAATAAAGAAAATATATTAATATGAAAAGATACCAATTACACCCAGCAAAGCACCCTAATGGCACTACGGCACAAAAAAAATAAAAGAAACTAAAACAAAAGTCCCTAAAGTATCTCTAACAACAAGAATACATCCACCACCAAGACAACACATGAAATAGACTCAAAACGACGCCTTCAAGAAGGGAACAATGCTCTAACACCGTCGTCGCCCGATCAAAAATCTTAGGTTTTCACCCTGAAGATAGTCCCCTCTCAAAACAATGCCTCCAACAAGGTCATTGCCAGGCACAACCAACCAGACCTTCCCCGAAAGGTAGGACTCAACTTCACCGTGTTGTCGCCACTACTTTCATACCGCTGTGTGAGCCCGGAACACCAAGCAAGTCCCTCAACAGCACGGAGACTTGAATCTCCTTAGCTAGTCCTCCCATCCGGCCTTCATGAAATTCTCTTCTTCCGACTTTCATCATGGATCCATAGTCACTTGATGTCAACACAGAAAAAGAGCTACGCGCCGCTCCCTCCAGAACCAAACGGTCGGAATAAAAGCATGGGTGTGCGCGACCGAATACCACCTGATCCAGCAAACTACAGGCAAAAGATGCGCTGATGCATTCGCCGGCAGAGCCTTCCGGAACTCAACACTTCGGCTAGATGAAAAGAATCAGCCCGGTAGGTCTTCATCTTCGCAGAAGAAGAACCCTAGGACCACCACCTTCAAACCCAAAGCAGACGAACAGGCCCCCACGCCGCCATCCGCTGACCAACGATGACGAAGGAGAATTCGGTGACGGCGGAAGCCGCAACCACACCATCCCGCCGCACATCGCCGCCCCTTTCCTCGCGCCGCCAAGAAGCCACGATGGATCTCGGCGGGCACAAGATCCAACAGCTGCGGCCACCACCATCCATCGCCGAAGGCCGTGGAGGAGGAGCCTCCGCCGCACATCCAGGGACGCCGCCCTAGACACGGAGCACGCCGCCCCAGCTGCCACCGCCGGTCGCCGCCTCCAACAACCCCCCGGGGCACTTTGGCGCTGGGGCCCGCCACCGTGGCCAGCGTCGACGGCAGCGGCGGAGGGAGAGAAACGGAGGGAGGGGGCGGCGGAAGGAGGGAGATCGGCGCCCTGGGGAGCGCCACGGGAGGGGTTAGGTCGTCTCAACAACAAAACTTATCTAGGTAGCTTCTGTGTGTCAAACAAAGAGGATGTGCTCTCTGATACCGAGACACACACACGCACGCACACATCAGGTAGATAATGTCAGGACCATGCTGCTAGCTAGCTAGCTAGAGTGTGAGATGAAATATGACTTCAAGGATGAACATTTGGCAGCAATTGCGATTTGCAGAGCCTGAAAGCTCTATGTTTGACACAGTGCAGTGGTATTACTCATGGTACATGATAGCAACTATACTCTCACGAATTGATTTATTATTAAATGCGTCAAGGAGTTGATCTGTAGAATGTTTCGTTAGGAATAAGCCACGCCGTCGATATCGACCAGCGCGTGTGTGTAGGTTCAGGTCGGACGCCGGTGTCTAGCCGAGTTGTGCTCGAGTCAGATTCGCGTGGCGAGCTGGCCGAGTCGCGTGTCTAGGTTGTACGTGGCTACTCCCTCCATCCACAAATAAGTGTACATTTAGGTTTTTAGATAAGTTAAACTTTATTAACTTTGACCAACTTTTTCGAGAAAAGTAACAACATTTATGACACTAAACTACCATCACTAGATTCATCTTATAATACAGTCTCATTGCGGGTGTTCCCCGTGTGTGTGCGTGTGTGTTGCGGTGGCGCGTGAGCCAGACTCGCGTTGGAGCCCGCCGCCTAGGGCTAGGTCGTTTGCAAGAATTCGGGGGTGACCGTGCCAATCCATTGGATGTTGGCCGCATCGTGCGTGCTGCCTGGGTGAGCGGATCATAGGCGCTGGGAGTGTGTCATGGACGCGTAGGCAGAAGCGGGGCAGCATCATGTGTGAGTGCCTCGTATAAAGTTCCTCCATTGTGTATTGGCCGAAAAAGAGAAGTGTGTTTGTGCGCCGGGGCGTTCGTCGCCAGGAAAATTGTGATGTCTCCGCCTTTCATCTACTTCTGCTCTGGTGCTTCTCCATGGTAAAATTTTGGATGCGTCAAACATAATAAGGGTAGAGATCTTTCTATACCTATTTGTACGGAGAGGCACGGTGATAATTTCCGTGTAGGTCCACCGTCCGTACAACCATGTATAGGTTCGTATGGCCTGCGTTGTGTTGTACCTCGTTTTTGTACGTGTCTATGGTCATGTGCATTTGCCGAAACAGGAAGGTCCTATAAAGATCTTGCTCACGTGACCTATTTTCTTTTCTTACGCGACGTACACATACTGTATCAGTATAGACGGGTATACATAGGTTGGATATGGTTTTCGGTGGATCCAACACAGGAAAAAAAAAACCCAACTATAACCCTTCAACTTGTTTAGGGGGGAGCACCGAGCAGCCCTCTCCTTTCATCATCTTCTAAATTTGTCCATGAGCGTACAGTAGCGAGGGAGGGCGAGCTAGCCCAGGGTGTAGCGCCATCATATTTCATCACTGCCAATCGTGTGGGGGTTCCACTCTAACCTCTTGATATAACTCGTTATGAAATACACGTAAGATAACCAGCAATCTACATAAGGATCCACACAGAACATCTTGATTGGTCCCGCCGCCACGCTGTGGACCAAGCGGGCTTCGCCTGACCACTGGTGTCCTTCAGTGGCGGTGACAGGAACGGGGAGAAGGAGGGGTTTGGGGGCGCCTGCAAGGGCAAGGGCACCCAGGTCACCCCTGGAGAAAACATGGGGCTATCAACATCGAAATAAACATCACATAAACATCCATGTATTTTAAATTACGATCATCTGTTTGTTGGTTTGGCTGCTAGCTTTTTAGGCCGATAAAGACTACCTTCTCAGTATATTGAAATGCGAGCTTTGCATTTCCTCAAAATAAAATTATTTAGGATAATCTTGTAACCAACACTTTATGCTACACTGAAACATGTCATGCTCAGCAGCATCTGTACTCGATTATATTAGTGGCGGATATAGAACAAAATAATCCAAACACATGAGATTTTCACTTCATGATCGACGGCTTCGACACTCATTGGCAACACATGATGTGACCCTTCTCGGCCACGGAAATTTAAGATTTGATGATGTGAGGCCATGTCAGTGACCATTTTTATATTTTGACTGTGTTTTTGGTGTCACAATGCAGACGGACGGTTTAGTATGTCTGTGTGCATTAATCTAACCTTGTAGATAACTTCTTGCCTGTAATGTGCCACCACAAAGTAGTTCATCAAAAACATTCACGCAATATTAGAAAGATATAATCCACAACAAACATAAACATAAAATCCATTACATTCATATCATGTAGAAACGACAACTCATATCTTCACACCAACATTACATGACTCCAGTTCACCATTCTCTGAAGATAGTTATAGAAATGTATGATGCAAATGTGGAACCGTTGATATTCTTGGTCATGCTGAGACCAATGTTACCCTCCTTAGACACGGAAATGACACCACATCAAAAGAACATTTTATGCTGACCATGGGGAGAATGGGGGGAGGAGAGAGGCCATTGGGGAATGACCAATATGAAGATGGAGAACCGAGAGAAAGGGCCCATGAGTGGGAAATAATACCAAAATTACTTTCATTTCATGAACTAAAAGTCACTAACATGCATTGATTCGTTATTTGGGTTTGTGGTTGGAGAAGTGTGTACGTGTGTGTGGTGTATTCTTTCTAACCGAAAAATGTATTAATATCAAGTTGATATTAGTTACACGTGCCCACATGACAATTTTCTTATTGATCGAATGCATAACAACACTTACCTAGGTATAGGTTCGGGTGGATCAGGGTGGGGGTGGGAGGTGTTAGAGGGATGGCCTCATCTGATGGCAAGGTCAGAAAGAGGAGATGGGTGTCTAGGAGAACGTATCATGTACATCCCCACTCAAAGGTACTCCAGCTACTCCAAAATTCGAAAACCTAACAATAAAAGTCACAAAAAAACTATAACAAAAAAAGTTAATCGTTTCACAAAAGTTCAAATCTTAATTCAAAACCGAACCCGATAAACAAAACAAAAAACAACTCTAGCTATGAAGGGGGTTAGTTAAAATTGGGTCATGAAATTGACCCATTGTCACCATCAATGCTAAATTTTTGATTTTAAATTTCTTGAGGTGCATATTGGATTTAGTTCTTAAATTTTATGACATGATAGATACATGTAGCATCAATGTTGTAAATTTATTTCACAAATTTTTAAAACATTTATGTACATCTAAACTCATGGGTGCACCGGGGGTGCTTCCAGGGTGGGAACTTTATACGTTGTAGGGTGTCTGGAGGTCGAAAAAAACCAGGAGCCGGTCAACAGTGGCATGCAGGACTGGTGGCATGATATATGAGCAGTCCCATATATATATATGCCGTCCACAACTATCTGTAGACTTTGTAGTTACTTGCTTGATCTTTGCTCCATGATAAAAACATGTACTGAGTATTTTACATTTGTATACATAGAAGAATGCCTATTTCTATTTCCTTTGCTTTTTTCGAAAATGATTCTACTAGCACCCGCACGCTTGCATGCATGCGTTGATGCATAGAGATCTTGTTCCTTTCTTGACTCTCATACTATCAACCTAAATCAGCTAAGCTGTATGCGTGAGAGAGACTAAGTACATGAAGATTACGTACTGGTCGACGCACCACGCGCAGCCGCGGTCTCGGTCTCCACCGCACGGCCGGCGGCGACCTCCTCTGGTGGGCTCGCTCCGGTGGATAATCCAGGGGCCGGAGTCTCGGGGGACGTTTGATTTGAAAGAATCCGCCTCAGATTATCAGATAGCTCGCTCGATCACCTCCTTTTGCCATCCGTCGTCGTCGTCGTCAGAGAAGCCTTGGACGAGAGGAAGAAGGAGGCCGGCGACGACTTGGCCGTGCTGAGCACCCGATGCCCCGCCGCCCGGCCCTTGTTGCCTCCGCCGCCGCCGCGCTGGAGGCCGCAGATCGGAGACGTCCGCGCAACCACGCTATCGCCGCCGTCGCGGTCGTGGTCCATGTGCCAGAGGACGTCGAGGAAGGCGTCGACGGCGCAGGGAAGCGCGAGGGGACCCTGCGCCGCGTAGCCGTACTCGCGCTCGGCTTCGTCGAGGAGGCGCCGAAAGAGTGGGTGGTTGGCCCGGTCGGCGCGCACCACGAACCGCTCCCGCTCCGGCCCCACGTACACCGAGAAGCACCCCGCCACCGTGGACGGCTTCCCGGCGTCGCTCGTGATCCCGGACCTGCACCGCTCCAGCGTCCTCGACACCAGGCTCTTCCTCCTCCCGCCCTTCTCCGTTGCGGCTGCCATGTCGCGGGCCTCAAATTAGTTAGCAGGGAGGGCTACCAAGATCGATGCCGGACGGTCGGGTTATGACGGATGGATGGATCGAGCTAATGCATGCACGCGTGTGTATATAAGTATGCGAGCTATGCACAGTAAGCTAGCTAGGTACTGTATGAAGATAGACTAGCTGAAGACGCAGTGGTGTGACATGGTGCGTAGACCTGATGCTGACGCGGGGGCATTGCCTTGCCGGCCAGCATATCTGGGTGACCAGGAGGAAGAGGAATTCCACAATATCTGGCAACCATCTTCATGACTAGCACGAAGCAATACAACGGTCCAGTTATTTTTATCAGTTGCAACTGGTTGCAACTTATGGTTGCATTGCACAAATCATAGTGTAACCATGTGATCTATGAGTCGACTAAGAATTAAGCTACTCCATATAAGAGATGGAGCCAGGGAATCTAGTCTCGTTTCAAGAAGAATGTCGACGTCTCCAAGGTGATGTGAGATGTCAAGATCGGCTGGCTTGGGCTCGGACTCACGCCAAGCCTGGATGGATATGAGCCATATATATTGTTAGTCACTTTGGCACAAATTGAGGAATAATGGAGATGCACATGCACTTGTCTGTGTTAAATGTATTTGTTTGACTTGGTTCATATGTCCCTCATGTCACTCGCTCAATATTTGATTCATGGACTTTATGCGCAAAGACTACCTTTTGGGGTTCTTTCAACCTTCAACAGTTGGTGGTGTTCGACTTTCATCGCAGACTCAAACCATCTAGAACGGATGATTTTGAGACTCGGGGCCAGATTTGAAAGAAAAAAAGAAGAGAGAATCATGAGCGGACTATAAAACCGACGCTGCATACAGAATCATTCCCTATGTCTATAGAAACATCGTTGTCCATAGGATTCTCGAGTAAATCATTTTCATTGTAATCACACGGCGAAAGGCAATGATGGAGCCACCTTGAGCAAGTCTCAAAGTGAAGGGCAGGCAAACGAACTGGCTCCACGAAGTGTTGCTTTCCAAATTATTGGTGCTATGACTTGCAAGTGCCAATCACTGAGAAACCTAGCTAGCTAGATCGTGTGTGTCAAACAAAGGGGCTGTGTGCTGATGGTGAGACACACACACAGACATCAGGTAGATAATGGTCAGCCACATGCTGCTAGCTAGCTAGCTACAGCGTGAGATGAAACATAACTTCAAGGAGGAAACATTTGGCAGCGATTGCCAATTTGCAGAGCCTGAAAGCTCTGGGTTTGACAACAGTGCAGTGGCATTAGTCCTGCTATCTGATAGCTACTACACTACCACGTATCGGTTCATTGTTGAACGAGTACAGTGGTTCTTTTTTGACTGTCAATGCGTACAGGACTTTGATTTGCACAATGTTTCATCACCGCCCAATTGCGTGGGGACTTCGCAAAGGTCGAAAGCTACTGTGCGTAGGGGGTTCCACTCAAACCGCCTGATACAACTCCATGGTTTTCTGTCATATAGGACGCAAGAGGACATGTACAACTCCGACTATTTACATTCTTTCTGGAATTCTGCAAGTCAAAAGAGGGCCTAGTATGGTCCAAGTTATGTGGTGTTAAGACTTGACGAGATGGGCTTTTAGGAGCATCCATCAAAATTTATAACTAGGAACCAATGGCAAATGAGCAGAGTACTATAGAAGCAGCTTTACCCACTGACAAATTACCAAGCAAAAAAGTGGATGGACGAAAAATAAGAGCACTACTCATGTAATATCAAGGTTTACAGAGCAGAATACTCTATTGCAGAAGTAGACAAGCAAGATAACCAACAACCTATATCAAAGCATGCTGAAACGTTCAAACAATGGCTCCAATCTCAAGTTTAGACAGTTTGTTTTAGACTTTTAGGTTTATGCCCTGTAATTATTATCTTGTAAATTTGCTTTGTATTAATAAAAAATGCAGTGGTATTCTCTCCCATTGTTTACCCTCAAAAACAAAAGCAACCTATATCAGGGATCTACACAAAACATTAACACAGTTGCTGCAACTGAAGCTAGCATTCCTACAACGCTGAAGCCATGAAAAACCAAGTAATCAAAGACTGCAGCATCAGAAAACAGCATAATGTTTATCTCATAAGGTGACTCTAGAAGCAAAGCTCAAACATGCACGGAAAAACATCAGGCACTACAGCAGCACAGAAATGAAAATGAAAGGAAAATTAAGGGAGCAAAAGATTCAAATACCAAGCAGCATTACCCCCATACACCAAGCACTAGAATTACCTACCCCAAGAAAAACATCACAGGGACAGCTATGTATTCTAATTTCTGATAATCTTGTAACCAGCACATGCTATAACAAGTTACAAACATGTCATGCTAAGACAGCATCTGTCCACAACTGCCAGACACACACTTCTTCTGGCTGACAGAGCAACAGAATCCAGACACATCAAAATCTATAGTTTTCACTCCACGACCAAGGCAGGAACAACTAGATCAGTTAACTAACTTTCTGAGCAAGCTAATCTCTGGCTAACTGACTAAAATGTACAACACTGGGACAGCCTTGCAGGCTCCACAACACACATACAATGATGAATCATCACGGGCCATATTCTTGATTGAAACAAAACCTATGACAAGCCGTCCAGACCTCCATGTACCACGATCTCATATGCTGGCTGACTGGCACTACTAATCTGCTGATACAGAACTTCTGTTCATTGGTGGGGTGCCGACGGGAAAGGCGGGCCATAGAACGGACCCCCGAATCCAGGGAAACCCAGATGAGGAGGGTTTGGAGCACCAGGGAAAGGCGGTGGCATGTTGATCATGGGATAGTTTACAGGCGGAGGAAATGGTGGGAAAACGCTGTACGGCATTCCTCCCATTGGAGCAGCTGGAACTGGCATAAATACATCAGTCGTAGGTGGTGGTGGTGGGATTGGGGGTGGCATTGAAGGCGGAAGTGGCGGTGGGCTAGACTCAGGTGATGGAGGATACTGAGGTGGTGGTGGTGGCTGTTCAAAATCAGGATACGGGAATGGCGGCGGCGGTGGTGGTGCTTGAGGGTGAGGAACAGATTCACCGTTCTCTAGCTTCTGCTTCTTATTACCAGGAGAGTGCTCTTCTATTTTCTGGTCAATACTGTCCCTGGTGGCTCCTGAAGAAAAAACACCGTTCAGGGGGCTCTCATACTCACCTCCATCTCCTTCCCGTGAATACAACACTGCAGTTGATTGTCTCTTCTCAAAAGAATCACCATTAGCTGAAACTGGGAAAGAAGTAACAGGCACTTCAGAGAAACTGGAGTTCTCAAGCCCTTTAGATGGTTCCTGCCTTGCTACATCTATTCCAAGCTTCTGGCAGAGGTCATCAGCTTTTTTATATCGGACCTGAGCTGCCTGGTAAATAATGGAAACATTAGTACAAAGTACGGCTATTCAAGCACCCATGCATAACTCGCTGCCTCGCTGAGACAATGCAACTCTGCTGCTTACCAGACTGATTTTGAACAAATTAGGCATAAACCATTATGTACCTAGTGCAGAAGATATCAATTTGACCCAAATCGGAACTTCAGACCCTTTAATTCTTTACTTAGAAGAAACTTGCAAACGAATATGCCAGTTATACAAGTCACAGAAAGCAGGTAATAAATAGCCCATTCTGGAGTTCTATGGGCTAAAACTGGGCTGCCAGGTTTTAGGAACCAGGAGGTAATATTCTAGTGCACACAACACCTGAGAACCCAACCATGCATTGATGTGTTTATGCTGTACAATGTGTATATCTCTTTAAAAGGGCGTACACAGTGCTGAAAGCTCCCACACATTGTGGGGTCTGGGGAAGGGTATTTCTAGGCAGCCTTTCCCTTACATTTTATTATGTAAGGAGGCTGATTCGAACCCAGGACCTCCAGGACACAAGTGGAGATACTCTACCACTGCGCCAGGCCCGCCCTTCAACGTGTATATCTCTTTATGAAATACAAATTTTATTTCTTTCAAAATTATTTTTTCGTAAAGTGTGCTATAATTGGAATTCTGCAGAACCAGATAACTTAAGAAGAAAAAAAACATTGCTGAATGTAGGAACATACCCGAAGTTGGTGTCTGACTAGTTCCATTTTGAACTCCTGAAAACAACTCAAACATTACAAGGAGCATTTGAATATCCATGAAACAAATAAATAGTTCAGTCAATGAGTCAAATAGATCTTAAACTTTGCATAGGCATTTACTTTTACACACCTGCTCATGGAGTGCTTCCTTCAAATGAGAAACCAGAGTGGCCCTGAGTGATTCAGCCGTTCTGAATTGGTCAATGGTGTTCCTCAAGGTACTATGTTGTTCCTGCAGCTCCTCCACAAAGCTAGATCCATTACTGCTCCCTGGCAACATGCAAGTGAAGATATTTGAGCTACAAAGAGTACAATACTGATAAAGGGGAATACAAAGAGTACAATACTGATAAAGGGGGATACACCCAGGTTGGCTGGTTTTAGATGTATTAGCAAGGAGGAACTAGCCAGTGTGCTCTGTTGTGCCAGCATAATTTTGACGGGTTGACTAAATTTTCGGGAAAAGATCAAACGCCACCGATAAAGGTACATTTTTTCCAATGTAGGAAACAAATACTGTACTGATATCCAAAGGACAGCAGATTGCTATACACATAGTACCTCCTAATTAAGGAGATAAAAGTCTCATTTTTTCAACCCACATGTGAAGCAGGCCATTAGTTAAGCAACAGAATGACACTGAAGCTCCAGATAATACTAACAGCTGGATGAGATTTAAAGTAATACTAAAACCAGCTTGCGCAGCGCCAAAATAATACTAAATATTAGATGAGGTGCAAAATAATACTGTGCACACCCATCCTACAATTGGATCAGCCCGTAGGGCACTTTCCACCCTAGATCTGACTAACGCCGTTAGCAACCAATAGTCCTTTTTTCCTTTTATTCGGCTCCACCCACACTCGCCCACGCAAGAGAACCGCCCCGGCCAACCAACCTTCTCAGCCCGAGAGCCGCAGCGGAGAAGCCAGCTCGGCCGCCTGCCCTGGCCACCCGCAGATCTTCTCACGAGCATTCCCCCATGTTCGCCCGCACTCTGGCGCAGCCCAGCACCGCCTTCTCTCTGCTCCCTTCCCAGGAGCCGCCCGCGACCTACGCATCGCCTCCTCAAGCCTTCCATGGACCACTGTGGACCACTGCCGAAGACAGCGAGCGTACGTACACATGGCCACAGGCCAAGATCAAAGTACATAGAACAAGAGAAATTTCGATTTATTTTTCTTCTTGCCGATCTCTTCTCCCCATCGGTGTGATTTCTTACTGGACCCCTCCTCTTGTTTGATTGGTCTGCTTTGGTTTGATCTGGTTGCAGCATCCGTGGATTCCGCATGGATCGACCGCCGGAGCACGGTTGCGGAATTCGTTGGCGCCCGAGGAGTTTCCTGTTCCATCTCCCGGTTCAGAGAATTGTTTCTCTATTAGATATGTGGCCGGCAGATTCTCTAGTGGGATCCTATTGTGCGTGTTTTCCTTACTTGGGTAGATCTTCGTGGAAAATTCGGCAAGGACCCACTGAATTAGTGTCCTGGATTTGGTTTTGGGTGGCAATGATCGGTCATCGTTTGAGTTTCTCAATTCCAGCGGATTTGTTCAGCACTGTGCTTAAATAAACACGCCACTTCCATTTGAGACATTTTTAGAGTTGAATTTTGTGATTTGTGCCAGGATTGCTCCGCCATTTTGCATCGGGCCCAATTTGTGCCAGGACTGCTCCGCCATTTTGCATCTTTCAGCAAAGGATTATTATCATTGCTCTCCTCAGTAAAGCCAGGATTCGGGCCAAGTGTTAACTCTGTCTTCCCTGTATGATGTTTGTTGGGATTTTGTTTTCTTGATTGAGAATTTGGCTTTATACGATCCAAGTAGTATCTTTCTTGGATCTGCAAATTTACTTATTGTTTTGTATTAACATCGGACAATTTTCCTGCTGAATAAAATTTGTGTTGACCACCAAAGAATTTCTTGCAGACGAATATATACCTCTGTGTTTTTAGTTTGCATCTCTCGGCGAAGGTGCTTAGTCTTGGGTGACTCGTTCCAGATGCTCCTTGGAGGTGATTTCGCTCCTATAAAATCTCCACCGCTTCTTGCTGCTATTGCAAGTCCTACTGCATCAAACCATCCGACTTCAGGTTTCCCTGGGATTGACCCAAGATGGCCTTTTTCCCTTTTCAATTTTTTATTGTCATTTTTTGTTCTGGTTGGGGCTGAGCAGTTCTAGTTTTGCATTGCAAGCAATCGGTAACCGGGAATCTTCACTGAGTTAGTGAGTTCTATCTAATTGGTTGCAGATAAAGATCACTTATGTGCCATTTCAGTTCATTTACTATCTGACAAAGCTGTTTTGTTAAGTGAGATCAAGATATGATGGCACAGAAGAGGTTGGAGTATGGATCGCGAGGTCACCAGATTCCTGGCATGCCGCCTGTTCCAAGCCCCGCCTCCAGGATGATCTGCACCGCGTCGTCCCATCCTGCCTCCCTGGGCACGGGTCTAGGAAGAGAGGGCCTCGTTTGACCTTCCCATCCCAGTTTTTCCCCCTTTTTCACTTTCTGTTTTGCATTTTTTATTTTGATCCAGAATTTTGCATGATGCTTCATTCGATTTGTGTTGTCACTAAATAAACATGCATGAACCTCCCTATTTATGTTTGAATCTTGAATGGATCTGTTAATTCGCCTAAAAAATGGATCCGTGAATTAGCGGAAAAAAAGAATGGATCTATGAATTTTTCTCAGAAGTTAAAAGTGAATGGATCTTGCATGGAGTTGGGGACGCCGCGCTGGTGGAACCTTCTGACGATCGCACAGTGGACGGCACCACCTAGCCAGGCTGTAAGGTGTGAATGGGAAACCTTTTTTTTTTCCATTGACACGGACAGGCATGGCTAACAGACTCTAACGGCAACACGAATCACGAGACAATATTGTAGAAAATCTGTGTCGATATATATATCTTACCTAAGTACGAGTTTCCATACTCTTTGTTGAGGTTGTCAACAAAGCTTAGAGCACTGTTGCATTTTCGCATTAACTTGTCCTCATCTATAGGTGCACGTAGCATATGCTTGTAGCTCGATATGACCTTCTCCATTAGCTCCCCACCAGGTTTTTTCTGTAAATATGTGGAACCATAATAAGTTGATACAGGAATGATATGAATATCAAAACAAATAATTCATATTACTTACTGATTTCAGCTCCTTAAATTTCCGCATGTATTCTTCCTTTAGAAGTTGTCCTTGGGTGCCAAACAACTTGCGATCATCCCAAATATTAACCTGCAACGCTTACACAAAGTCATGAAATTGAACAGAGGGAAGAGAGACATAATGTAACACCACAGGGGCCCCAATTCCAGGAACCACGTAAATCACACTTGTGTGGGCTTTCATACTTGCTTTCACCCAAAATTGTTAACTCAAAACTGCTATAATTTGAGCCCGTAAAAAAATGTATGCTAGTGCAACGCAATGTAAAGTAGCAAGATGAGATGTCACTGTCACAAATAAATGCAAACCCAATCATGTCAAAAGTAAGAGACTTTCCTAAGACCTGAGATATACATGCACAGGCTATTTCTGCAATACTTAACCAGGGCAGACATAACACAAGAATGTCGTAAGACACATGCTAACAATATTTTCCAATGCAAATTTACATGGTTGCACGTCGATGGCCCATCAGGGCAGATCTAGCAAACCTCATGGTGCTTTTCAATATGCTTAAGCATAACTGGCCCAAGCAAAAAATGAGTAAAGATAATCATGAAATGTTGGTTATAGCAGGCAGCACTGGTGAAAAGGAGAATGAAAAGAAGCAAGAAAACAATTAGAAACTTCCGCAGGGGCGCCTAGACCGTACATCAACATGCAAAGAGATAAACTACCAAAATTGAATGAGCAGAAGCAAGAAAATAAGAAAGATACAAAAAGATTGCGTGCAATGAGATAAATAACCAAAAATTGCTCCTGGCTATTTAAAAGATCAGAGCCGCGTGCTATAACAAGGGACAAGCTCCCACCATACAAACCATGGCGACTCTCCATGCTACAATCCAGATCAAACCATAGTTCATGCCTTTCTCAACCCTGCACTACCAAATACCTGTGCATGTGATACATGAGCTACTAAAAAAGGAACATGCAGGTCATATTTTGGTCAACTCATCATGTTTACCAATATATTTGGTAGGTGCATTTGTTGCCAAAGAGTACACGACAGAAAGGATGAGCACTAGTTTCCTGACACCACTAGCTCCCAGACACCAGTAGCTCCCCGATATCAGCCACGAAGGCCACGCGGGGAAACCACTATTGTACACGACATCATCTCCCCCACCGAGACACCGGCACTAAGGACACAGAAAACCAAGAGAAAAAGGCCAAAACTACACGCCATGCAAAGATCCAGGGTTCTCCCCACCTCCTAGCGGCTAGAAGGTCGCCGCCAAGGATGAGCGGAGCTAGTGTAGGACGCTGGCGCCTGGCGGCTAGGATTTGCTCGGAACTTGTCAATTGGCAACCCTGTTACACAACCCAAATCAGTGTTTAAGTACCTGTTGCACCGCCCTCTATACCAGTGGTTGGGCCGCCCACCCAGACCCAACCAAATAGTATCATAGGCTTATAGGAAGTTTTGGGCTCTCTATCCCTACAAGGCTAGCATGCTAGCAAGGGCCACCAACACCCGTATAACTCATGCTCTGCCTCCTACAACCGATGTAGAATTAAACCTAACAAATCTCCCCCTCACATATAGGACATCTATCAGGATATACACCCCAAAATCATGACCTGCAAGTGTGACTCAATTGAGATTTTGTATTCAAGCACCTACGGTGCGATGCCACTCCTTACGCAACCACGGCTCGCTAAACCAGCATTCCAACCCCAATGTATAGGCCCAACCAAAGAGTGCCATAGGTTTATAAGAGGTATTGGGCCCTCTCCACCAATAAAACCTGGGGCCACCCTCACCTTTCTAAGTCATGTTCTAACCCATCCCACAATTGATGTGGGACTGAACCCAACAAACCACCCCCTTCCCCTCACAACATTTCGTTTTCTCTTCCTCTGTTATTCAGCATTTGTTCTGTTGTTAAGAAGTTACAGAGACCTACTAGAGAGAGTAACTTCAACATCAAACGTATAACTAGAGATCTTTCCAATTATAGATGTCATTGCAATATCTGTTCATAATGGCATTCTAAAACTGCAACATTGGTTCTACAAAGGTGTTGTCTAACATCTTCGTGTCTAACATACTTCGAAAAAAGGTGGTGTCTAACATGGAAAGCACTATTGAATAGTTCACTGGTTCCCCACTCTCAAAATTCCCTCCTGAATACTTGACCTAGAATTAGTCATGCAATCATCGCCAGCCATGGCTGTTGAAAGCTCGCGCTACGGCTAAAAAGAGGTCCGAGCTGAAAAATTGTACACGAGGCCAGAATAGCGAAAGAGAGAAACAAATGGCCATTGTACGTACCATGAGCACGAGAAGCCTGTCTAGCCAAACCCAGAATGATCATCTTCACATGTCACCTCGAAAGATTAAGTGATTGCCCTTATGGCCACAATCAAAGGCCTTGTGATCCAATCAGAAATAAAATAAGCATGCCGTAGATACCGATTGATTGAGACCTCCGCAAGGATTGTGTCTTCACTGAAGACTCAAGAGGTCTAGACCGTCATTTGCTCCTACAACAATGTCTAGTCTAACCCGACTACATTCGCAATGGGTTGCACAAAGGCCCCAAAGTTGTCGCAAAGGAAAGGTGTCAAGGATTAAAAATCGGGACCTCGCAAGGGTATGATAATTGCACATGATTTTCTTGGTCGTGGAGATACGCTTGGGGCACCATGTGTCTACGGGACATGAGTTTTACCCAGTTCAGGCTCGCCTTGTACGGGTAATAGCCGTACTACTGTCGTTGATTAATATTATATTGGGAACAAAGTACAATGGGGGTTACAGAGATGAATCCGATGAGTTAAATGGGCAACTTGATGAATCTATGAGGACGAAACTAAGCGGAGCACCCCAAATCGGTCTTGGATTCTGACGACTTGAAGGCTTGAGCTTCGGTGGATCTGAAGAAATTGGTCCTCCTGCTGGCTCCTGGATCCTCCTTTTATACACGTGGCTAGGTCTGTGGCCTCCTTCCTTCTATGCAGGTCTCCTCTTGGCGTAGGAGTAGGACTCCAGGGTGAACATAAATCTAAGAACAATTCTAATACAAGGCAGCCTTCAATGACATACTGCAACCAATTAATAATTACAAAAGCAATTGAACAAGGGCACACAGTAAAAAAGATTGCAATATGTGCACTCTCAATTACCTAAATAGATGACATATCAATTACATGCACAAAAAGTAACTAGATAGCTGAACTCAACAATTTAGCAGCCATGCCGCGAAGACACAACAATTACAATATGAGATAATAGCTATAATCATAGATTTGAAGAATGTGAGCTTCTAAGTGGTTATATAAATAAAGACCAATAAGATTCACATACCAGTCTTTGTACGACGTTCCGTCCAAAATCATCTCCGTTGGTGAACAAGTCATCCAAGGCAGCAGCAATGACCTTGAAGAATTCATGTATGTATCTCATGCCGTCCTTCTTACTATTCTGCATAATATCATTTGCAAGATACAGCAAAGATATCTTCCTCTCTTGAGGAGCAGAGTGAAAATCTCTATCCCATGTTTCAACAACTTGCTGGCAGCACCGATGGTGAAAGACACACCAGTGTGATAAAGCTTTTTTTGTGTTAAGCATAACAATAAGTTATTAGCAAAATGACAAGCGGAGCAGTGAGCTAATAACTAGACAAGCCTAGAGAAAAATTGTCTACTTGTACACAGCAGTTCAGAAAGACGCATATTTGAGCAAGCACTGGTGTGACAGACTATAGCACAGTTCTATTAAATGTTCAGTGCCCTAAATAAATCGGTTATCAGCTGGATGAAAAAGGTCTACTTTGCACAGTGATCTGAAAAGTAAAAAAGCAACAACTAACAACGTCAATACCAGCCTTTTCCAACAGCTTTCTGCTCTGAGTTTTGCTTCCAAAACCACAGAAGCCAGTGAACTGCGAGATCAAGTCAGCTGAAGTAGGATGAAAATGATTGTTTTGTGCTGTTTGTTTGTTGCACAGGGTGCAACTAGAAAAAATCAAACTCAGTCTCTTCCGTGAGAAACGCTAGCTGGGCCGTAGTTCACTAAAGCGTATGCAGAAAAGAAACCACTAAGTTGAAGCCATTGAACTGCGAGATCAAGTCAATTGAAGAAGTAGGATGAAAACGATTGATTTGCGCTGTTTGTTTGTTGTACAGGGTGCAACTAGAAAAAAAAAATCCAACTCAGTCAAACGGTATCTGGGCTGTAGTTACACTAAAGCACATGCAGAAAAGAAACTACTAAGTTAATGCTGGATGAAAGTAAAAGGATACTCTCTATACTCTGTTGTGAAATATTGAGCTTCACAAGCTTCTGCGCAAAGATCTCTGAGCTGAACCCTGTGCTCATCTTGGGCACCCTGGCTTGTTCTTTAAGGAACTCCCAGGTGGCACATCAGACAGAAATCTGCAAAATACACAAGCACACTAAGAAAACCAGTGACCCTCATAAAGCGATATGTTAGAGCAGCCACAAGGAAATAATAAACCATTGCTCAGCATTAAAATTCATATGCTGATGATAAAAGAAGCACACATTTCCTTCCCTGTGTACACAATTTCCTTTTATATAGTCCATAAGAAAAAAGATAATTAGCACGGAAAATGTGCGCCAAGCAACATTTGGGTAACACCCAGATGATACAGCAGATGGACAGAAATATTCCTAATGTCCTCGACCGCAACCTATATACCACCAAGTAACAAATAAAAGATCCAAACGAGTTATCTGCAGCAATGTCATTGCACGGCATGGTGGGTTCTAAGCATCTAGACAAACAAGCAAAATGGAAATAGAAACAAAACTCCAGAGGTGTCGGCTTGAATGCTCCTTACCAGCTCAGCAAACAACAATTGACTGCTCACCCCCATCCAGACACTTCCAAAAAAAAAAAACGGCGCAGTAAAAAAGCAATCTTTTGCCACAGATCATATTCCCAGCACGCAGTATCACAGAGATACTGGGTAGATGGAGCCGTAAATGAAAAGGAAATTGTGTAAAACTCTCAACTCATCAGCGCCCAGCAAGACTAGAAAGAAGAAAATTCCAATCTTTGCCGCTCCAATCAACGCATACGCCCACAGAACCTAATAAACTAGTAGGGAAAAAAAAAAAAGGAATCTTGTACGATCCCGGCCTCCGCAGCACCAACCGGATGGGGAAATTCCCCGCGGGAGACGGCCTAGGGAGGCCTCCCCGGCCGGCGGCGAACCAAGCACCGCCGCCTACAAACCCAGCAACAGCCGACCAGAGCATGACAGAGGAGCGGGAAGGGGAAGGGGGGAATCTCTAACCTTGCTGCGCCTTCAAGCTCGCGGTTTGGATTGGGCGGGAGAGGGGGGAATTGTAGTCTAGGGTTTAGCTGCTGGTTCCGGAGAGGGAGGGGAGATGTGTGGAGGTGGAGGTGGAGGTGGGGCGGGGTGTGGCGTCCGAATTGGAACCGTGGACGGGAGAGAGGGGGAAGGTTTGGCCTTTTGGGGGGGAGCAAGCAGACGTCCGTTACTGGTGGCGACCAGCGGCGGTGTGGCTGGATGGGGTTGTGGTGACGCGAGAGCAGCCGCCCGCGCGTGCTTCGTCTCGTGCTGCGGCGCAACTCGGCATACGGACTTTTTTTTCCAGCACGGCACGGTTTTTTTTTTTTTGAGGAACCAGCACGTCGGCCCGTTTGGCTCGCGGGGCCGAAAACAGCCCGTTTGTCTGTTTTTTTTTTTTGCTGTTTTCCTGTTCCTAACTTGAAACTGTCCGAAAAGAAAAAATTCAAAGAAATTCAGAAAAAGTAATAGTATATGAGAATACTTCATATGGGATAAAAAAGACATTTATTATATGATGCCTCGTTAAAAAGCATTACATTCTGTGATAAGAAAAACGAGTACAGCCGCTCTAAAAATCTAAACTACATTGGCGCTCGTTCGTGCATTGCTCTGGTGCCTCAAAAAGTGGTCAGTTGATACCTTTGATCTGTATTGTAAGATTTTTCACCCTAGAAGATTTAGGTTTAATCGAGTTTTAGGAACCATTGCTAAAATGGTTATGAAGGAAACGTCTACAGGACTTGCTAGGTAATTTTATCTTACGTTTACCGGATCTTTTCAGTTTACTTTGTTTTGAGTTGTATTTAATTGATAAAAGATAGGCCAGCGTCAAGGATTATTAGGCATCTACGCATACATATAGAAATAAAGGGCAACAATGTGTATTAAATAAAATAGTGATAAGAGATTTGTGAGCAGCACATCCGTAAATACTATTGCCCCTAAAATCAGAAGTGACAACAGCCTATTGATCCAACCATCATCCCCACAACCACGAGTAACAATAGCTATTAAGTAAAACAGACCAAATCATTAAAATAGATAATTGTGGCGTTTATTCCAAGCGAATCACTAAACATGTACCGCTCCTTTTTCCTTTCTGTCACTGAGGTTGCGAGATAGCACGTCATTCTCCACTCATCCCACATCTTCCCTTGATCGATCCCGAGAGGCTTGGGTACCTACAAGTCCTCGAATCGAGGCAAAGAGATAAGGTACAAGATTACAAACCTCCTATTCACTTTTTACACAAAACTCATATGATTAGATGCACATAAACGCTGCGATAATCCACCCAAACCCGCAGCCCGTGAGGACTACTCACGCATGATAACAAGATCAAAGATAGAAATCATTGTGGCAAATAATTAGATTGAAATCAAAATATTCTTACAATGGTCGTCAATTATCAATGAGATCTATATATTACAAGGTGATGGTTATGACTATGGATGGGATTTGAGAGGAAATGGATGAACAATGGTGGTGGATCTACTCCGGTGTGTTGCAGATGGATCTAGTGGATGACGGCTCTGTTTGGCAACGAATGACTCTCTCTATGGGCTGACTCCCTTCACGAAAGTTATAGGGTTTAACCTCAGAAATGCGCCGGCACCCAGTATGGACGGATGGATGGATGGGACGGGTGGGGCTTGCCAGTCTCCAGGGATATCCGCTTGAGTGCTCCTTACTAGGTCACCAAACAAACATTGATTGCTCACACTCATGCGGACACTTCCAAAAATGGCGCAGTAAAAATGCAATCTTTGGCACAGATCATATTCCTAGCACCGAGTATCACAGACATACTAGGTAGATGGATCCGTAAATAAAAAGGTTATGCACTCTCAACTCTGCATCTAGCAAGACTAGAAAGAAGAAAATTCCCATATTTGTTGCTCCGCTCAACACATACGCCTACAGAACCGCTACTTACACTAATAATAAACTAGAAAAAAAATAGGGAATCTTGTACGATCCCGCCCTCCGCGGCACCAACCGGATGGGGAAACTCCCCGCGGGAGATGACCTAGGGAAGTAGAGGCGCCCTCCCTGGTCGGCGGCAAACCAAGCACCACCGCCTACAAACCTAGCAACAGTCGACCAGAGCATCAGAGAGGAGTGGAGAACTGGAAGGGGAATGGGGAATATCTAACCTTGCTACGCCTTCAACTCACGCTTTGGATTGGGCAGGAGAGGAGGAATTGTAGTCTAGGGTTTAACTGCTAATTTCGGAGAGGGATGGGGCAGGGAAGGGGAGATGTGTGGAGGTGGGGCGGGGTGTGGTGTGGGGTAGCATCCAAATTGGAACCGTGGTCGGGACATGGGAGAGGGGGAAGGTTTGGCCTTTTGGGGGAGGATACGTCTGTTACTCATGGGGACACGCGGCAGTGATGTGGATGGATGTGGTGACGAGAGAGCGGCCATGTGTGCTTCGTCTCGCGCTGCGGCGCTCCTCGGCGATGGTGGGGCACGTGAGCGGCGTCATGTGCATGTCAAAGAAGGCAAAGGGGTTGCGTGTTGTGGCTGCTGTGTTGTTTAGGCTATTTTTAGTTGTTTAATTGTGTGCGGTGGTCCCATGAATCATGGCTAGTACGATGTTAATGTGGCAATCTTACATGAGGGCCAACCTATCCATTGTACTAGTGAAATGCATTAACTGTTTATTTTTTACAATGTTACTAATGTTTTTTCATATTTTCTAGAATACCAGGAAACATGCTTATGCGTTGCAGCGGTGGAATGGAAAATAAAATCTTGAATAAAAAGCCAACGCAACCTAAATTTTACTTGCTTTGCAATTTAGGGAAGAAAAGTTATCTTAAAAAATTGTTAGGGATTTTTTCAATGGCCTCACAATGAACCAGGAGCCCTATATATCGAGACAAAAGTGAGATACTTATTTTTAGACGGAGTGAGTATTCCTCTCCTCCACAATTCCCAAACACCATGGTCATTGCCCACCTCAATTGTTCAATCGCTTGCTCTGATAAGGGCATCTCCAGCGGGCCAATGTAAAATTAAATAAAATTTAGAAGATTTCCAACGATTTTTAATATAACTTTTCTTCTCTAAATTCCAAAGTAAGAAAAAAATTTAGGTTGCGTTGGCTTTTTATTGAAGATTTATTTTCATTCTACCGCTCCAACACACAAACATGTTTCCTAGTATTCTAAAAAATGCGAAAAAAACATTAGTAATATTAAATAAAACAGTTAATGTATTTCACTACTACAGGGAAGACGTTGCCCCCCATGTAAGATTGCCACAATTAATATCGTACCAGCCGCTTACTCATGGGGACCATTGCACGCAATTAAACAACTTTTTAAAACGCCAACACAACACATCAGCCACAACACACAGCCCCCTTGGCCCTCTCTGACACGTGGAGCCCACCGTTGCCGCGCCCCATCTTCGCCGAGGAGCGTCGCAGCACGAGATGAAGCACGCGCGGCTGCTATAGCGTCACCACAGCCATCCATCACATCCATCCAGAGCACCACCGCAGGTCGCTAGCAGTAACGAACGTCTCCTCCCCCAAAAGCCAAACCTCCCCCCTCCTCCTCTCCCATCCAGACTCAGCTTCAGTGACTTGTTGGTCATAAGTCACCATGAGACTTAGTCCTCATCTCGGACATCAATTGCAGATCTAACGAGTTGAAACGGAGAGAGGCAAAGTGACTCCAGATTGGCCTATTTCAGTCGTTAGTCTAAAACTACAGATTTGTTTATTCGTAAACCATATGTCAAAACTCAAAGAAACTTTCTCATAATACATAACTTAATAGATGTGATTTACTGGATTTTTTTTCAAAATTTTGGGAAGTTCACATTTTTTACTTCAATTTTTAGGACCGAACTTGAAATGCTCTCAGATCACAAACCGTATGTCGAAATTCATTAAAATTTTCCCATAAAACATAACTCAATAAATTTGATTTACAAGATTTTTTCCGAATTTTTCTGGGCAGTTCGAATTTTGGCCAACTTTGAGTTTTGGCTGCATTTTAACATGATTTCAGCGGCATTTTTGCATGATTCAGCAACACTTTTGTAAAATTTAAGTTATCATTAGCTTAGCTTGTTAGTACTCCAAACAACACTTAGCATCATGCAATTATAACAACGGAAAATCCATCTACACATTTGCAATTATTGACAACTCACAAGTAAAACCAAGAAAGCATTGTAGAGTTCACATGAGACACTTCATTTGGTTGTAGCATATCATTCAAATTTGGTGGCAACAAGTACTACTGATTGAACACAATTGCTAGCCTCCATTCAGGCCTCACCGGTTGTGCTTGGCCAAAAAATACTATAGTCAACCATCAAAATACACACAAAAGACTATCTTTAACCTCCAAAATACACCCAAAAGACTATAGTTAGCTCCCGACATACCGTGTAACCAACATCTGGACATTAGTACATATTTCCACCGTGAAAACTATCATCAACGCAAATAGAAGGAGCTCTGAGGAGTTGGGTAAAACTCTCGATGACATTCTACTTTTCACTCTCCACATTGGCTTCTTTCTTGTGGTCATCATCCTTTACTTCTACTTGAGGTTGTACATGATCGTTTTGCTTTTGTTGCTTCCAATAAATGTTTAACTAGTTAGTTTATTAATAGATGACAACATTTTTGTGTCATGTGAATATTAGAACATACATTTGCTCCTTTTTTTGTTCAAAGTAGTGGGTTTAGTTGCCTTTCGCTTGCCCTTACAGAACTTATCAAGCCAAGTTTTATTTCTCTTCAAAAAACTTGATTGACCTTTTTTCTTCAGCCGTGCATCTCTTAGCCAAATCATCCATTTGTTCCACATTTGGGTCAACATTTTCCTTGTCGTTATTTGGTTCATTCATAGCACTAGTCGATACATTCAGTTTTTCCTCCAACTTTCGACCAACTGAATAAAGTGCATTTTCTAACAACAAACAACAATCCATGGAGGATACCACTTTATATTCCATAGTATGAAATTTATGAGATAGTTCCTTGTACCGAAGCATAGCTTCGAGTTTTGGATTTTCCACCGCATTCCTTCCTTGTTTGTCCAATATAGTCCTTTTGTGTGCTTCTCTAGTCCATCTCTTCAAGATATAATGTGTTGTCAATGTTTGTATGCTCATCATATCTAGAACTTTCATTTCATGTCCACACAATATTCCTGTCCTTTCAAACATTCGACAAGAGGATGTTGTTGTTTGGTTCAGAAGATCAGCTATCACTAAGCGCTCATCCTCAAAGGTTAAATCACCATGCAAACTACCAATAGCAACAACATATTTGTTTCCATCTAATAATTTAATGTATGCAGCCATGGATCTTTCATACTCACTTTGGAAAGCTTCAAAAATAATTGGCGTGTACACTTTGCTTGCTTGTACCAACATTGGGGTGTTCATCTTGATTCTTGGTATATTTTTCCTTGACTGAAATTCAGATTCGAACTCCTTGTTCTATTACCGTTGGATTTGCTTTAGGAGTGGATTTGGTAACCGCGTGTATACGTGAGCACGCATCCATTACCGTTGGATTTGCTTTAAGATGCTGGCTCACAAACGGAGCCAAACGGCCTCGGATCTATTTTTTCCCCACGCGCGAAGTCACTCTAGCTAAAGACACCGTCGTCCCACCGCACACGAAGCCGACGCCCTCCATACGCCTTGCCTTGCCCCCTTGCATCCACCATCCATCTCCATTATGGTCAGTTCGATCCTAAATGACGCCTTGCCTTGCCCCCTTGCAACCAAACCATCGAGCTGGTTGTGCATGTTGTTCCTGGACAGAGCTCTGCCGCCGGCGCTGCCGTGGGAAAGGGACGGGCGAATATGAAGGGGCGCCTGGAAGGAGAGCAAGGGGAGGTTGCCGTCGTGGAGGAGAGGAAGGGCAGCAGACGGGAGCTAGTGGACCTGCGCGTGTAGGGAGGCAGGCCACGCCGACCGGCAGGGCAGAGAACCGCCGGCGCCTCCTAGGAGGATGCCCAGCTGTAGTGGAAGATAGGAAGATAATGCCTCCACCGTCCGGGTAATATCTGGCACCGCTCAATTCTACAGGCCGCAGAGGCTAAGTGTTGTACCATTTTGTTAATGTGCTGTCAAATGATTGTCGTGATGTGCAATTCAGTGACGTTTCTATCTAATTTTGAGAAAAACGTGCTCTGCAATTGAGTAATTAAACGTCGTTTGATTTTTCTGTACTTTTTATGTCCAGATTCTGTCTAAAGTGGATGCAGGATCAAGCCGTGTTAACTGAGTGTTCATGTTCTCAAAATGGGGAATAGTCCAAATAGAGCAGCGAGATGCGGGAGCAGCGCCCAGAGGATGGCCTTGAGTTGTGCGACCATACGGTGGAGGCCATCTCCAAGTCAGGGTTCATAGAATTCAATTGCAGAAAGGGCAGACAGTGAACAAGAAATCAAGAACATCCTCGTTTTATGTTGATTTATGAAAAAAGGTTACTGTAAGAGCAATTGTTCCTGCCATCGAATCACAGGAAACAACAATTAGCATTCATGGCAACACCTCCGGCTACTCCTCCTCGGTGGCGCTGACGCCGCACGGATGGCCGCCCACCTGACGTCTCCCAACCAGCGCGCGACCCGCACCCCAACTACTCCCCGATTCAAGCTTCCCCAAGTCTCACTGTGCCCACGCCCCACGGCGCGCACGCACGCACGAAGCTAGCGCCGGTGAGTAACCATCATCCGGATTCGATCTAGCTCGGCGGCGAGGTGACCCCGAGCACACGATTGCCATGGAGAAGAAGTAGCCGCTGCAGCTGGCGCTGGCGCACGGCGGCGAGGGCCTGTGGGTGCGGCCGTGGCGCTGGGCCAAGACGGCCTTCTTCCTCGTCTCCATGCTCGCATCGCTGCTCCTCGTCTGCGCGCCGCCATGGCCATCTCGACGGAGATCTTTATCCTAAGATCCGCCTCCCGCCGAGCTCCTTGACAACACGAGCACCTCTCTCTCTCTCTCTCTCGTGCCGATTTGTGCGGCTCCAGCAACAGTGAATCCGTTGGGGTCCAAGGGCAGCGTCGGCAGGGAACCGGCAGCGCTCCTACCGAGGCGGAAACTGTTGTGGGCAGGCTGGGGACTAGAGAGGAGGAGCAGACGGAGGGGAAAGGGATGAGCTACAGCGGCCAGGAGGACGGGTCAACGAGGGAGGAAAGTTTTAAGGGTGAGGCCGTACTAGAAGGCTTTTTTTAGAGGACGACGCACAGGGTTATCATCTAACGGAATCACAAACGGCCATTGGACACGTGTCAGCCAGTCACCGCGTGCTCACGTATACACCCGGTCACCAGGCTTCTTTTGGTATGAAATTTATGAGATAGTTCCTTGTACCGAAGCATAGCTTCGAGTTTTGGATTTTTCACCGCATTCCTTCCTTGTTTGTCCAATATAGTCCTTTTGTGTGCTTCTCTAGTCCATCTCTTCAAGGTATAATGTGTTGTCAATGTTTGTATGCTCATCATATCTAGAACTTTCATTTCATGTCCACACAATATTCCTGTCCTTTCAAACATTCGACAAGAGGATGTTGTTGTTTGGTTCAGAAGATCAGCTATCACTAAGCGCTCATCCTCAAAGGTTAAATCACCATGCAAACTACCAATAGCAACAACATATTTGTTTCCATCTAATAATTTAATGTATGCAGTCATGGATCTTTCATACTCACTTTGGAAAGCTTCAAAAATAATTGGCTTGTACACTTTGCTTGCGTGTACCAACATTGGGGTGTTCATCTTGATTCTTGGTATATTTTTCCTTGACTGAAATTCAGATTCGAACTCCTTGTTCTATTGTCGTCCACTGTCCTTTCAAGATGCTTAAAAAACCTGATAAATTAAATTAAATTTCAAGTGGTTCTTCGGTGCATTGTTGAAGCTCTCACTTAGTTGTGTACTTCTCACTCCGAAACTGAAGACATCTCTCATAAAACATTCAGCCCATTTTCCTTTTACCTTGTAGATACTATCTAACCAAGTTTGCTTATGCATTTTGCACCTCATGTTGGCAAACGATTCCTTGTCCTCATAGCAATATATACAAGCACCAAAATCACAGAAAATAGTTGGTCAGATTAACATCCTAAACACCGGGGGTAGTTGATTGATCATACAATCTTTTTGTCGGGTCAATGGATTATGTGGCACTATTATTATTTTATCCAACCGGACATCTGGTCCATATTTTTAAACTTGGTGCTAGATTCATTTGAAATCCATGAAGATGGCTTCCAATGGAATTCGAAGGGAGATTGAGCTACCTAAATAAATAAAAAGTAGAGTAGAAACATGCCGATGGCATGAGAAGTGATTGGTACCAATACCCCTGCATTTTCGTACAAGTCATCACTAATGTAGGGACTAGATTTGGGAACAGAGAATGCCTTGTTGGAATATCTCATCTATGTGCAACAACATATCTGGGGTGTCTAGAGCTATCCTAGAGACAACATAAACAAATATACCAGGACCCAAGGAATCCATAGGAGGTGGCCAAGATATAGTGGCAAGATCGAGAAACATTGTGGCAGCATGCCCCATTTGAGAGAAATCTTTATTTTACTACCTTTTATACATAGGAGGTGACGTGAACCCTTTCCTTTCTACTCTGACTAGTCTGGCTACTTAGAATTTTCTACCAATATAAAAGTGAGTATTGTTTCTATGGAAAATGAATATTATTATATTTATATAAATGTATAAAGTCACATGACTTTTTGAACATGCTGATGTGCATCTTGATTTGTCCAAAGGGCCTTTGACATTGTCTCTAGCAAGATTGTCATCCTTTGATGTGGTGCCACCAAGTTATTGTCGTGGGTCCACTAGATCACCTAGCCTAACACTGGGGTGACCAAACCTCAAACCCCACAAGAGGGCAAACCATACAAATTTAAAGGACAAACTGACGCCATAGACCACCCCACATCAACAAAAAATATGGGCATAAACGAAAATGATCAATATGGAAGGTATTGATGCTAGAAACTGGAGTTAAAAATCATATACGTACACTCAAACAGTCCATCTAGAGCACTTAATGTGTGAAACTAGACAAGCAATATATGAGCAAAAAGAAATCCTATCATTGATATCTAGCCAAGATGAGATAAAGCATCATCACCAAAGAAGCAAGGTATTGTGTAGGGAAGCTTATTGTCACGAGGAATTAGAGCAAGAACAACGTGACATGGTTGGAAAACTAAGATGGCAAAGATATGGACGTGAAGTGAGATCTACATCTAGATATAGAGAGCCATGCGCCAACAATGGGCCTTCGGTCACTAGTGAATAGAGAGGCCCAATGCTGAAAATAGAACCGAAATATGGGGGCAAATCTAGGAAGGCATAAGGTCCCACTAGTAGATCTTACCTAGATGTGGCAACATACGGCTATAATGGTCTGGTCTAACCGATGGCGATGATGGTGAAGCCCAACACATGAACCCACTAGAGGATCTCAAGATCCAATAGTGAGCATAAGAAACACAATTGTAACATTGATCCTCTAAGATAATCATTTTATTATACCTCATATTATATAGAGGAGGTGGCAGACACCATGCCCCATCCTACTTCGTAAGGTCGTCGAAGGAATTTCTATTCATAGCAAATAGTTACTAACAAAATCTCTAAGATTTTTCTAGAAATTAGTTAAACTCTAACCTGTTGATCGTGTACCATGATTCGCCTGCATGAACTTTGTCTTCATCATTTGGCCAGATCCTCCTCCTTCTCGACCTATGTTGCACAATCATGTGAGGGTCCATGGTCCACTTGATCTCCTGAACATAAATGGAGAGAGTGGAGAGTGAGTGTCACTAGTGTAGTGCAAGGGAGGCGAAATTCTAGTGCTTGGTGATTGCCCACATGTAGCCCGCCATGGGAGTGAGACTCCAGGCATGGGTAGGGTGACGGTGGAGGATGCGGAGGTTGATGCTTATGAAGGCGGAGGAGGTGGGCGATGAGATCCATCATTGTGGGGAGATTGCGGCGGGCCGAAGGCCTTGGGGAGGAGTAGTTGAGGGTTAGGGTTGGGCGTGATGAATTTATATAGGAAGTGGTGGGGCAGAGGACGAGAGATGACCTAGATCCAATGGTCAGGAAAAATCAAACTTAGACATATAAAAAATAAAAGTATTTGTCTAGGTATGAGTGTATATTACACGGCCTACTAGCACTTCCAAACGAAGTACCGTTAAGGTGACTCTAATATGGCATAAGGGCCAAAAAGACTCGGAACGAACAATGGTTAACGACTTAATATGAGAGAGGGGTCAAAACGAAAATCCAATTATCACAATTTGAAACATGAAATTGCAACCTTTGGCTAGACCATTTGGTTTTGCATGCAAGGTTAAAGCATTTGGTTTTGCACTATGAATGTTCGAAACACAAGGTAAAGTAAAATGTGCTAATGTTAAACCATCGGCTGTCCCTGAACAATCAAACAAGTGATGATGTACCGATGTCCTCCTGTTCCTTGACCTGATAATGCATCATGCGTGTCTACCTGTAAAAGGAAACTCCTTTTGAACCAAAATGTACTAGTAAATGGCAACACTTCTGCTGGTTTAAATGGCATATACTACTCCAGTAATGTTGAGCCATTGCTGTCGAAATCGGAAAACAATTGAACAGTGGGATTCTTTCTACTCCAGCGCGCCATCACGGTGATATCAGACATGAAACGTGACCAAAGAAAACAAAGTTGGAAGTTTTGCACTGTGCATCTGATCTTGATCCCCTTCAGGAAGAAGACATTATGGACAATGGATACCATGTTCCGTAAGACAGTACTAGCATTTTCGTTCAAGTTAACGCAACATAATTTTCTGTCATAAATTCATAATTTTCACCATGCCAAATGCAAATCATGGATTCATCCAATTTTGGGATGAATAAACTGCGATTTTTAGCAGCCGCCTGCCGTCCTACACAATTTCTCAATTTAAAACTGCATCTCGCAATCTCCAGCTAATGACAAAGGAACAAAGCGGAGAGCGGCGAATTTACCGGCGCCGGTAGGTAAAGGAGTCTAATCCAGCGTCCACTCTCTGCTTTGAGATTGGTGAGCCTTTTGACATTTATCTAATATAAAACTAATAATTAAAACAGAAGTGAAACTTTTATGAAACTAAAGTGATACATGGAAAACATTGTGAAACAGTCTGACAAAAAGTGAAACTGATGACATCATTGCTGATGTCACTACAGTTTGTTTCCCAAAAATATTAGTGTTTCAGTTATGTTTCAATTATGTTTCAAATTTGTTTCACAATTTGATACAAAAATTAGTCAGGACATGGCTGACGTCATTGCTGATGTCACTACTGTACATGCGCATGTAAAAACAAGTTTTTGAACAAAGCGCGGGCATCTCGTAATAGCATCTGTCAGTATAGAAGTCCACGCTTCGTTCTCCGCACTCCAGCACACACACGCAGGCCTGTACTGCTCTTGTACCGCGGTGTGATCGAGCTCACCATGGACGCCGCCGGGTCCTCCTCGCCGCCGGCGCCGCTGCGCATCGTGATCGTCCCGTGGCTGGCGTTCGGCCACCTGCTCCCGTACCTGGAGCTCGCGGAGCGGCTGGCGTCGCGGGGCCACCGCGTGTCCTACGTCTCCACGCCGCGCAACCTCGCGCGCCTCCCGCTCCCGCTGCGCTCCGACGTGGACCTCGTCGCGCTCCCGCTCCCGCGGGTCGAGGGCCTCCCGGACGGCGCCGAGTCCACCAATGACGTCCCCGACGACAAGCGGGAGCTCCACTGGAAGGCCTTCGACGGCCTCGCCGCGCCCTTCGCGGAGTTCCTGGCCGCCGCGTGCGCCGACGAGGCCACGCGGCCCCACTGGATCGTCGCCGACTCCTTCCACCACTGGGCCGCCGCCTCCGCGGCCGAGCACGGCGTGCCGCTCGCGATGCTCCTCCCGACCGCCGCTATGATCGCTGCTGTGCCCCGCCCGCCGCCGTCGCCGGAGAGCGCCGCCTATTCTTTCGAGCTGCAGGCGGCCGCAGCCGCGCGCGCCGTGCCGCGGTTCGAGCGGGAGGGGATGGCGCTGGTGTTCGCCAACGACGGCGCGTCGTCGGGCATGTCCAGCCGCCAGCGCATCGTCCTGACGGCGCAGGGGTGCACGGTCGCGGCTATTCGGAGCTGCGTGGAGTGGGAGCCCGAGTCGTTCTCACTCGTGGCGCCGCTCCTCGGCAAGCCGGTCGTGGCCCTCGGCCTCCTTCCGCCGCCACCGGACGGAGCCCGCCTCGCCGCAGCGGCAAACAGGGAGCACGCCACCGTGCGGTGGCTGGACGCGCAGCCGCCCGGCTCGGTGCTGTACGTGGCGCTGGGGAGCGAGGTGCCGCTGCGCGCGGACCAGGTGCATGAGCTGGCTCTCGGACTGGAGCTCGCCGGGACGCGCTTCCTCTGGGCCCTGAGAAAACCCAGCGGCGCCGCCGCCGACGGCGACATGCTCCCTCCCGGTTTCCAGGACCGCAACGACGGCCACGGACTGGTGACGACGGGGTGGGTTCCGCAGGTGAGCGTGCTGGCGCACGCCGCCGTAGGCGGGTTCCTGACGCACTGCGGCCGGAACTCGCTCATCGAGGGGCTCCTGTTCGGGCACCCGCTCGTCATGCTGCCCATCTTCGGGGACCAGGGCCCCAACGCGCGCCAGATGGAGGCCAAGAATGTGGGGCTGCAGGTGGCAAGAGACGAGGAGGACGGGTCGTTCGACCGCCATGGCGTCGCGAGCGCGGTCCGGGCCGTCATGCTGGAGGAAGAGTCCAGGAGGGGCTTCGTCGCCGGCGCAGCGAGGATGCAGGAGGTCGTCGCCGATGCCGAGCGCCATGAGAGATACATCGACGATTTCGTAGAGCACCTTAGATCGATTTCTTACACCGATGCCACCTCCACCTGATAAAATTAGGCTCTCACATGTAACTTCAGGAATGAATAAAGGATGGAGGAAGGCCTTGAACTCCAGGTCCAGGCACAATCTGGCTAGCTTGGCCAGGAAAGTATGAAGGCTTCGACCCGGTTTTTTTAAAGGAAAGTTAGTTCTATACCATTAAAAGACCCACCTTTTAGAAAAATAACACTGAAAATTTTGGTTTTAGAAAACTACCACCCAAAGTTTTACTAAAGGTCTATCTAGGGCTCAGTTAGTGAGAGTTAATTAACTCTCGGTGGATCAACATTTTTCTCCACCTCCGGCTTTCCCCGCAGCAACCGCTGGCCGGACCGTGCACCTCGCCGTCCCGCCCTGCCTCAAGCTCCCTCCCTCCACTGGTCCACCGCCGCCCAAGCCATCCCTCTAAGCCTCGCCATCTTCTTCTTTGACGCCAACACCCCGCACTCTAAACCCTAAGGTCCATCCTCACCATCGCCGTCTCCGACGTGGCCAGCTGCGTTGTCACCGGCTCCAGCTCGGTGGACGTTCGCTCGTGCCCTCCCTCCTCCTTCCGATGTGCTCAAGATAGAAGACGACACGAATCTTAGCGCGATTCAACGGCTGCAGATTCTACTGAGCTCTAACATAAATCTCAGTTTACTTAGAATTAACAAAACCGTTTTTCTAAAGTGTGGATCTTTTGATGGTACAGAACCAATTTTCCCATTATTTTACGCACTAGTAAAAGCAAAGCAAAAGCTAAACGGCGGAAAGAAAAGAAACTAACGCGACGTTCCGCCCCACCATTGCTGGGTGCAACAGTGAATCGATCGCAATGCCTTGCGTGGCAGCTCCAATCTCCTAGCCGCCGCCCCTCTCTCAGTCTCCTCTCCAATCCGGCTCCATCTCCAATCGGGAGCGATATTAATCTACTCCCGATTCTTCCGAGTTCAGTTACTACTCCCCAAAACTCTGCTACTCCGCTTCCTCCCAGGCTCCCACCATCGTCTCCACTTCCTCCCAAGGTCCGCCTTTTTTTCCCAGAGCCTTCTCCGATTCCGTCTTGCGTAGGTGGCAGTAGTAGTATTTCACTGGCACCGCATAATCGCCGTCCGCCAAGTTTGTCAGCATCTCTTTCTGATTGATTCTATCACCGGCCGCGGAGAGCCTAATTTCGCGGGGTTGTTTCCCAGATACGGCGGCGGAGAGGAAGGAAGGAAAGAAACCTGTGCGGATTCGCCACCGACCGATCGGCTTCTTTCTTCCTTCCAATCGGTGTTGCGGCGGCCGGCGAGTCCGAGGAACTACAAGGGCCGGCACGACACTCTGTTTGGTGTGCAGGGGAGAAGACAGAGTTAGATGGGGGCCATCCTCGGCTGCTTGCGCGGCCCAGACGACGAGGCGCGTGGTTGTTGCTTGTGCCTGCCATGGCCTTTCTTGAACAACGATCTTCAGGACCCGGTATGTATTTTACCCATCTGTTTGTTTTACGCATGCCGTTTGGCGATGTTCCTATGCTCTATTACTGGAGCTGCGGTGATGGGGTGTAGATATGTGATCAATTTAGTCACGGCCGGTGGGGGTTGAATTTTCTTAGTTTCTGATCTACACATAGTTATCTCGGGGCGGGCATTTCATTGTGCTCATTTTATTTGCACAATTTGTTTTGTTAGTGCATAAGTATAGTAGTGGATAAACCCACAAACGGACAAGCCTCGATCGTCTTGTTTGACAATCAGCCCAGAGCTGCTATTTATAGAAATTGAAACTTGACAACTTGGTACTGAATAAGCAAGATACTAATACAGAATTGCGGCATGCTTTGGTGCTTTCTTCAAAAAATGTGTTTCATTTGTTCACACTCGCATGTTTCAGTCAGTTTCTACACAGTTTCATAACTACTTTTTCCCCAGGGGGCTGCTGCACGTCAAAGAGCGGATACACGGGTTGCACCTGTTGAGGGAAGGGTTCCTCTTGCTGGTTCCACTGGTGGTTCAGGGCAGGATGATGCAATGAATACTTTTCGCTGCCCTCCGAGGCCATTACCTTATGACGATCCTCAGTCCATCCATCAGATGGAGCAGCACCCGCTAGTGGCAGGGCGTGATAAAGCTTCAACGCGGTTCCGGAAATCTATTCAACTTGAAGAAAGCAACAATTCTGATATCAGCTCAGGTCGCGCAGCTCACAAGGCTCACAGGTCATCCCTTAAAGCTCAATCACACGGTCAAAAGTTTGTGGGAACACAAGTCGATGTTCCTTCTGACTTTCAGGATGACTGTCCAATGTGCCTAGAAGGTCAGTGAACGCAAGTACCACTCAAGTCCTGACTTTTTTTTTTCCGTTCGATGAGCTTTATAATGTAGAGTTCTTCACCTTGTGTCTGTTACCAAGAAGATTCACATTTATTCATGTTTAACCACGGACGTTAAGGAACGAAAAATGTAGCCTTCCACCTGTCTGAATTTATTTCCTTTTTCTTGCAGAGTATGATTACGAGAATCCAAAAATAGAGTTGCAATGCAACCATAATTTCCATCTTGGTTGCATTTACGAGTGGATGGAAAGAAGTCAATCTTGCCCTCTCTGCGCCAAGGTACTTAGCTTCTTTACCAGAAATTCTTTCACCTTAGAAAGAGAAGCATTAGTTTGTATTTGCATGAATCTGGCAAAAACCATGTCTAACATTTTGAATACTGAACCGCCCCATTGCAGGTAATGCTATTCAACGAGGAGCAATAGCCATGCTGCCGCAAGTCTTTGCGCATGCTGAAGACATGAATTGTGTAGGTTGTGTACATAACCTTGATGAAATCAAGTCGCTAGATTGTTTGCTGAAACCTCCAGCGGCGCCAAAATTTGGCTTTGCTGTCTAGAGCAGATAATCTTTTTTTCTTTTCTCCACAAAGTTGATGATTTGTGCCAATGCGAAACTGACATTTCAAATTGATGTTAGTTTGATGAATTTGGGTTGATTACATTAGCTTGGCATACTGAAGCATGAAACTCTGGAAACTTCACCAGTTATTGCTACTTCTTTGCAACTGTTTACAACGGGAACCATGCTGTTTTTATTGAATGATTCTCGCGAAAAGGAGTATTAATTATTTCCTTTGTTTCAAAAATAAAGAAAAAAAATTGGTTGTCCTTTTTCCTTAACCCTGTCTCTCGGAGAGATGAAACTATAGTTCAAATAAGTTTGATATTTTCCAGCATAACATTGAACAAGGCACTGGTTGGACCAAGGCAATCAAGACTGCAATTTACATAACATAGAACAAAAAATTTATGCACCATGAATAAATCAAGATGATAGAAAGGCATAAAACATATTTGTTTTCTCAATGGTTCAGTTAGACAGCTTACATAGTAGATATACTACTTAGGTGACAAAAGAAACAAATAGTATGAAGAAACAAATGCAATGGCATCACTAAGTACCATAACTAGAGAATATTTCAGATCTCTATGGAATTTTAAACCATATTCAAAACCAAATTATCATTGCTTCCCGACACTCTCCTTGAAAGATCTCAGTGAAGCCTGCCTTTTTATTTTCACCAACATATAAGTCTTTGTGATATACATTGTAGCAGTGCGCATAGCTAGCCTAATGACAGTGACTCACATAAGCCTCATTAAGAAATGTTTGTCCATAATCATATAATTTGCATATCAACTATGATGTAAATGGGACTATTGCACGGTTTTGTTACCAATCTGATTCCTACGCCATATAAAAAGTGACCAACCACCATGATAAGGAAGTTAGGCACTGCCGCTCTGAGAAGAGCTCCAACCAAATACGAGATAGAAGCAACAGCAAGCTCTTTGCGACTTCCTGTGGTAGACAATAGGTACATATCATATACCAGACTAGATTGCACCGCACAACATGGTTGAAAATATGAGTGTCACAGGACAGGCATAGCTAAAAAATGCGCAATTAACTTAAAGTGTATGGATTTGTTTTCGCGAGGTAGGTTCATACAGAAATATTATTCAGCAAACAGGAACATTACAGGGCAGATATCATAATTTTTTTTTGAGAAACATATTAAGGCAACCGGTGGAAAAGTCATGGCATGTTTCTCTCTTGAACTAATGGATATCTTTCATATCAGTCATGCCAAGTATTCAGATTTGTCTACCAAACTAAGTCACAAAATCAATATTCATCTTCTTTAATTTGTTAATACCTTTCAGTTTCTCTGATTATTTGTTTCATGGCTTTTGTTGATTGAGGAGGTTCAGTTAGATCGAAGCTTAATGGTTGTCAGTATGACATTCACAATATTCTGCACTCATTAGTCATTTGTCACCCCGAAAACATCTGGTATTGACCCTTAAAAGCCGGCATCAGTGGCCATCCAGGCCCAAATGAAGGACGCTAAGCCTACTAAATTTGGTGCATGGTCTACAACTTTTTTTTTGCGAAAATTCCACCGATCTATTAATGATCATCAACAGTTGTACAAATAGCCCAAAAAGTAAAAAAAATTACAAATATGTACTAAATTTGGTGCATGGTCTACAACTAAATCCAGATGCTAACATATCTTCAAAGGCACAACTATGGATAAATAAAATTGCAGCAGGTGTAAATGACACGAATAATTACCCCAGTTCCATACGTAGTCATTCCCCAATATTGTCTGAGATGGCCTCCTACCAACAACAGCTTGCTAAACATAGGACATGAGATTATTAGGAATTCCACATGGGGCTTCACCAAGGTATCCACTCGGATGAGCCCCAACAGGATTGAAGTACCTAGGTAGAATGATCTTCCGTTCAGGATCTGTATGGTAGACATCATGATCATGTCAGTACCAAACTAATATTGCTGACACCAAAGTATCAGGTATTGAAATCATGGCATACATACCCATGTATATACTTCGAGGGGATTCTTCACATCCTTTCTTTCATAGATTGGTAAGATTAAGTTCTCCTGAAGAGGTGAACTCCTTACCTGCACACGATTCTGATGCCCAGAACGCTTGCCACACAGCCAGCCCACCAGAGCAGGGCGTCCTCGCCGGCCTATGCTCGGAGATTTCGTCGGCCCCCTCCTGTTTTGGCAAAAGAACAATATTGGCCGAATATAGCCATTGAAGGTGAGCCACCTGAAGATCGTTGAATTGATGGATGGCGTTCATGACATTGTTTTTTATGATCCCCTAACTGTTTTCGAAGAAAGCACCGGTAAAGCCATCCCCACCTCTTCCAGCTCCTTCATCCCGGCCAGCACCTCCAGGAGCATCTCCAGTTTCAGTGGATGACGATGTTGCTGAATGGCGAATCCAGCGCATTTTATTAGGGTAGGGTAGACCTTAACTTGCTCTGTATTTTTTTATTACTTTCAATAGAAGACATATGGGTTGGGCGGCCCGCCCCGCCCTTCCACACTGCTGGCTCCGCCAGATCATTTCACTGCAATACAGGTGCATGTTGAGAACAACAGTTGCAGGCAGAGCAAGTGCAGCACAACTTCTGAAGCATGTTTGCAGTCATTACAACAAGAATGACGACTGTCCAACAACCTGAGACAATCCTTAACCGATGTCATGCCTAAGGTGAACACATAACTACGTGTCAAAATTCCTTTTTTCACTGCTTTGTTTCTTACAGCAATTTCATAAAATTCTTCACCGAAAAGAAAAGGAAACAGGTGCAGACTTAGAAAAAGATTGTGTTTCACCAAGGTAATACCAGGCGCATTGCCCTTCTTCTCGTCAGCTAAGTCATGAGCATTCTTATATAGTTGAGAAAAAGCAAAGAATGGAAATGTCATGATACAACAAGGGCAGACATTCATAGTAGAAAAAATAGAGCAAGGGCGGACATTCACTGAATACTTGGCTATGATTAAAAAACAAAAAGAGATGGCATTAATTGTACAGTCTGAAAATATAATGGATGATTCTAGCAACTGTAGATTTTGCAAATGAGAACATAGTGGCCAGGGACGGAGACAAGGGGGCGAGGGGGTGCAGCCCCCCCTATGCTCATGATTTTCCTTTAGACACAAGCCATGTCAGCTCCTTATTTGTGTGATTTTAGCTAGTTCTGTCCCCCTCATACTAAGATTGCCCCCCCTATACTTCATTACTGGCTCCGTCCCTGATAGTGGCAGCAAAAGCATTGCCCACACAGCAATTCAGAATCATTGACAAGCAGAGTAGCAAACTAGAATTTGAGTATCCTTGTGCATTAGTAGAGAACAAGCAGGGAATTATTATGTCATGGCACCAAATACTAGCATCCACAATTTGCTGATCATAAACTCTTGCCGCATGACGCATACACCATAAGGAGAACTTGCGGCCCAAACATGACCGCAGAACATAGATATCGTTCTTTACAAAGCAAAATAACGCGGAAGCGCCTGCGCGGTTGACTAACAGCATCATCAAGGTGTGTGAGAATTTACATACACATCGATCACTCTGTTTTCATTAGATGAAAGGCCAAGCATTCATGTCACCCTGAAACGTTGAGAAGAAGTCATGTGAAACCAGGCTTGTCTTCAGGAACTGCTTAGAAATTGAGAGGCTATGATCATCATCACGGGAACTTGCCAGCAACTTGCCCTCAGTGTCAACACAAAGCAGCAATCCTCCAAAAGCGACGAGCACGCGCACAACCCCCTCTTCGCACACAACCATCAGGCTCCTCCGACGCTCCTGGGTCAGCGGCATCTCCGGCATCATCGGCAATTCGACGCTGCACTTGAGGGACCAGACCTGGCTCTCGTAGTCCTGCATGGCCCAGATACGAACAGCTCTCATGCCATTGTCCCAGCTGTACATGCCAAGAACGCCGTCCATCTCAAACAGATCAGCCCCGTGTATAGGAACATCAGGAGAACTCATTCGACGGAATGACTCGGCCGTGGTGTCGAACACTTGTATTTCTGTCCGACGCGGCAGAGCCAGTGTGTCCAATGTCCAGTGCAGGTTGCCGCGGAGCAGGACAGGCGTGGAGGAGGAGGAGGAGGATAACCGGTAGTGCGACGCGTCCGGCGGGCACTGGATGCGCCTCAGCGGCTGCGTGTGGCGGTCCAACGCCAAGACGTACATCGACCCCCTGCTGAACCACCAGCGCAGCAGCAGCCGGTACTCGCCCGTAGGGCGGTGCCGGTACAGCCCCATGGCGACGTACCCCTTCAGCTGCGGGAGACGGCCCATCTGGCGCGTCGCCGGGTTGCAGATGGAGGCGCTCAAGCCGGTAGGCGTGCCGCGAACTCCTTCCGCCAGGAGCAGCAGCCCGTCGCAGGAAGCCTTCACGCAGACGTGGAGGCTGTCCAGCCGCGCCACGGGCTGGAGCTGCTCATGGTCCAAGGCGGCGACGTGGAGCCAGCGGCGTCCCTCGGCGCCGGGTGATCCTCTGCGGTTGATGAGGGGGCGGGATGGCTGGCGGCGGTGGTGCTCCACGAGGAGATCGCGGGAGGAGGCGGCACGGCGCCACGCGTGGCTCACGGCGCGGCAGCGGACGAGGTCTTTGTGGGGCAGGCGGACCAGGATCTCCCACACCAAGATCTCCTCCGGGAGGCTGCTTCCATGGGTAGTACTCCATGTTCTCGCGGGCTTCGCCATCGTCGCCTTCGCCCTTGCCGGCGGGGAGCTCATTTTCCACCCAGAAATTAACGAGGGTCAATGGTGATGCATGGTGGTGATCGGGTCCTCCTATTTGGCGCTGGCTGCGTTGCCCTTGTACTCAAGCCAGCCAGCTTTGAAGACCACGGATCACTTTCGATTTCTATAGTTTTTAGTTTGTGCCAGCTCACGCTTTGGCGGCATTAGGTGTTAGTGTGAAATGTTGAATGTTTATGTATGGCTTGATATCCTATCACCTGATGTAAACTTTTTGGCTGCGACGACTATGTCGTGCCATAATGTGCCATAATGGAGTAAATTGGCCCATCTAAAAAAACAAGTTGGGTGCACCAAAATGAGATTGTTCATCAGTTCAAAGTTGATAGGATCAATCTGATAATCAGGAAATACATGTCATCCTGGACGATTTGGTGCCAAAGCTAAACACAGGAAATGTGCAAACTGAACCTGAAACAACATCGTTCAGCTTACACTCACAGATCATTTTTTAGCAGGCAGTCTTCTCTTAAATCCAAAATGTTCCAGGTGATACATTTGCACATTCAGATGCATACATGATACTAGTACAAGTGCATACAAGAAAGAAGCAATGCTCTGTTATTCCTCCGGGAGGCTGCTTCTTAAGGGCTTCGCCATGGTCGTCCTCGCCGGCAGGGAGCTCATTTTCCGCCCAGAAATGAGGGTCAATGGTGGTTATCGGCAATGAGTGGGCTATTGTGTCCTCGGCAAACTGGGCCGTTTATTGTCCATATTTGAGGCCCAGGTAATTTTTAAACTAGGTCGTGGATAGGATCCGCGGTTCATTCATCTGTGCCGCCTTCCTCTTCACCCTGCGTACTGTGTCCCCTCCCATCCTCCAAATCAACTCCACATTCGCAATTCTTGCAATTTCGCTATTCTAGTATGTTTTATAGTAGGAATCGATCGGAAAACGCTGAGATGAACCGGGCGGCACATGCACCGGGCTGAAATCGTTTTCTCATTGGCTGAGGGAGAAGTGGGCAACAGCGGTGGCATTTTATTTGAGGGCGATCAACAATACAGACATGAATACACAGAGAGGGACCTATCGGGACAGAGGAAGTTAAAGCAGGTTAAAGTGTCAGACGTCTTCCCCAAATCATTTTTCTCTCTCTCCTTCCGGCTGTCTTCTTCGAATCGTTTTCTTCTCTCTCTCCTGCCACGGCCATGAACAAGAACACGGACGAGGCCACGCACCGCAGTCCGGACTCGACCTAGGTGCGCACAACGATGGTCGACGTCGCGGCGTGGGCGTGGCTTATTCCTAACAGAAACGACGCGGGACACGAGAGGGTGTGGGTCTGCGAGGTGCGGGAGGCTGTACGGGAGGTCTGCGGGCTGCGGCGATTACCTCGCCAGAGGAGAAATGACTACGGCACGGGAGGGCAGCGGCAGTTACCGGCGGCGCCGCAGCATCAGGATCCTGTTGGGATTCGGGAGTGGGGAAACCAAGGGTCTGCTCGGCGGCGAGCGCGTTGACTACTCTGGCGCGGGGCTGCTGAAGCTCCCGCCGGTCCGCCATGGGCGCTACTGCATATCCCGTGGGGCTGCTGAATCTCGTTTCAGGTACGGTCTGTCTCAGCTGAGGTGCAAGCGAAGAAAGAACACGGGGACCACTAGACAAGTACTCGTATATTGTATGGTCCTTTTTCAATTGATGATGGGAAAGAATACGATTCAGTGTACCCGGACACCACATCGCGCTGGACCAATCGGATCATGACTTAAGCCAGGAGCACATGTCTGCAGGTTCAATATATTCAGTCTCGAATCGATCGCCTTGATATAGTCCGCGAGAGATGCTACATATCCTCTCGGCGCAAGCAAGAATAATGAGCCACGTCCGGTAATTTTTTCGATAAAGGGAATCTATTAATATCAAAATATATCAATTACATCTAGTCTCTACAACAACGCCCCACCCAATGGACGAATGACACAAAAAAAGTAAAAAAACTAAGAAATAAAAGTCCCGCTACATCCTTCTAACCTAGCAACAGCAATACAACCACCACCGTGACAACAAGTGAAGTACAAACTCTCCAAAAGCAACGCCTAAGAAAAAACACCACGTGTGTGTCGACCAAAGGTCTTAGGTTTTCACCAAGATAGTCCCCACTCTCAAAACAATGCCTCCAACAAAAACATTGCAGACACAATCGCTTAAGGCGGACCTTTTTTCACCCGAGAGGTAAGACTCGAACTTCCGTCTGCCGCCCCCACATGCACCCATCAAGCCCGAACGCAAGCATCCTCAAGATCACGTTGACTCGAACCTCCTTTAGCGAGTCCACCAATCCGACATTCATGATATTCCTTCTTCTAACTTCACCATGGACCAAAAAGTCACCCGATGTCAACACAGAATATAGCTTCGCGCTCCTCCGGAACCAAACGGTCGGAATAAAAATATGGGTGCGCGCGACCGAATATCACCCGATCCAAAAACGTAGGCAAAATATGCAATGTTCCATTCGCCACGGAGCTTTCCGAACTCATCTCTCCACCCGATCAAAGCAAACGACCTCCGGTAGATCTTCATCTTCGCCGAGAAACCCGAGGACCGCCACCAAAAATAAAGCAAGACCAAGCCCCACGCCGCCCCCTCCTGCCGGATCACCAGAAGTAGACGGCGGCAGATCATGCGTACCACCGAACATCCGGCGGAGGCCGCCACCGCTCCACCGAATCCTCCATGGCTACCGATGGAGAGAATCAAGCCCCGGCCAAGTAGTCGTGCCGCCCGGCTTCCTCCACCGGCGCTTCATCACCTCCCATGGAACGCCACCGTGGAAACCCTCTCCTCCCCCCGTCGTTCGACGGAAGGGGCGCCAAAGGATCGTATGCCGCACCTAGAGGGGGGTGAATAGGTGCTAACCAATTTTTAGTTCTTTTTCAATTTAGGTTTGACACAAAGGTAAATTCTCTAGATATGCAACTAAGTGAATTTACCTATATGACAAGGTTATCAACTAAGCAAGATATAGCTACGCAATATATAGGAGATAGAGTGGGATAGAGGTAACCGAGAGTGTAGCACACGTTGACACGGAGATGATTCCCGTAGTTCCCTTCCTTTGCAAGAAGGTACGTCTACGTTTGGAGGAGTGTGGTTGCTATGCAAGCCAAACCAACAGCCACGAAGGCTTCACTCAGATCTCCAGTGAGCAACGCCACGAAGGCCTAGCCCACTTCCACTAAGGGATTTCCTCGAGGCGGAAACCGGGCCTTTACAAGGTTCTTGGGGCACACATCCACAACCGAATTGGAGGCTCCCAAATCTGTAACAATACAACAATCAACAACAACACATCAACACAAATCAACTAGGGAACCAAATAGGAACGCTTCGGTGAGGATGTAGATCGGTGGCTTCTCCTTCGAATCTCCAAAGATCAAGAGATTTGGTTGGGGGAGGAAGGAGATCTTGCAAATCTTGTGTTTCTTGAGGTGGCTCTAATGGTGGTGTAGCTTGGCAGAATTCTTGAACAATGATTGAGCAAAGGGGTAAGGAATAAGAAGAGGGGTATAAATACCCCTCCCCAAAATCCAACCGTTGAGCCTTCCGGGGGGCCGGATAATCCGGCCTAGTTAGGGGCCGGATAATCCGCCCCCGGGATAATCCGGCCTCCAGGTACAAAACCAGGACAATGTCCGGTCAAATGTCCGGCCCCATACCAGAGCCACTTTTCTTCAGGTCCTTAGCCGTTTTCGAGGGGCCGGATATTCTTGAAATGTCCGGCCCGGATAATCCGGCCCTGGGACAAAACCAGGACAATATCCGGGCAAATGTCCGGCCCCTATACTGAGCTGATTTCCCTCAAGTCCTTAGCCGAAAGGGCCGGATATTTTGGAAATATCCGGCCCGGATTATCCGGCCTGATGAACTTTTTCTGATTCTCTTTGATAGCACTGACCACATCCAACACACACACAAATGTATCTATATAATCCCTGTACCACTTAACCAAACATTAGTATATCACGTACATTGACATCAAACACTCAAAACATAATATGAGAGATGTTCTTTCAATCTCCCCCTTTTTGGTGTTTGATGACAATATACGGATTTGCAAGAGAATCACTATAGAGACAAGCATAATGGCAAAAAATAGAGGCACTCCCCCTACATGTGTGCATATAAGTAATTTGCATTTGAATACAAATACACAACACATAGGAGCGAGGTGCCTCAACACAAGAGGTATCCATCATGAGCTCTAACAAGAGACATAAACAAATATGAAGTTGAGATAGGATGCTAGAAATCATACCCATGTGTAGATATATGATACGGAGATATAGCATCACACATAATATAATAGTCTTGATCTCAACATATAGAAATCCGAAAACCATAACAATGTCTCACACCACATAGCACATAGTTTTAAACGGAACACAACCAAAGCAAATAGTTCAAATAAAATGGAACACAAGCAATAAAGGAATGGTAAACGCATATGCTTGTGCCCCAAACCATGCAAATCCCCGAGAGAGTTCCTAATAGAACACTTCTCCCCCTTTGGCATCGAAACGCCAAAAAGGGGACAAGCGCGATGCTACTCGCCCCATGGGGATCACTCGGAGACATCTTCATCATCGGACGCGGATGGCACTTCTTCTTCTTCTTCTTCTTCTTCTTCTTCTTCATCGTCATCCATCCGGAGAGCGGCGAGTGAGACTGGACCTCTGAAGGCAACTATCAAGATCACTCCACGGAACCTGTGCAGAATGCCACCCACTGTAACCTGGGTGAGCAGGAGGCTGAGGAGGGGGTCCTTGCTCACCACTGAGCTTGTGCAGAATAACCGCCTGAGTATGCTTAATCTCAGCCCGCTCCCGGCTGGCCGCAAAGTTCTCCTTATGAATCTCAATGTTCATGCAAAGGATGTAACGCTGAAACCAACTGAGCCTGTTCACTTGTTTCTTCATAGCAGGGAGGTCAGGATGGCGAGCAGCAAATCCACTAGAACGAGCATCACGCATGAAGGAGTCAGGTGGAGGTACAGCAGAAGAGACAGGCTTAAGCTTGTAGGCCTTCTTGATAGAGTGTGTCATCAAAGGGTACCCGCTCAAGTCTTCACCACGCCCGCCCGCAATGTTGTTGATGAGGAGCTGGATGTAGGGCGCATAAGGTATAGTATTGCGGGAGACCATGGTATCATGAATCTCATGGAAGATGTAGTCCATGATATCAATAGAGAAGTTATGTTCCTCATTCTCATCACGAGCACACCGAAGGCTGAGGCACATGAGATCCACAAGAGATCCCCGGATTGCATCATTGTTACCACCACTAGGAGCGATGGTGGACCGAAAGAACCGGAGTAACTGACCATAGATGGGAAGCAGCCCCTTTGTCGTTCCCACTTTTCCAGCAGATGTATAGAGATCAAACATTGCATTCTTATCTGCCCTCTGAGGTCCATGGAGACGACGGCCTTCTTCTACAGGAACTCCAAGAATAGCACCAAAACGACGCAAGGTGGCACTACAGTGAGTGGAGCCAGACATCCATTCCATAGTACGGTCCTCATCTTTCTTGATGGCCAACGTAGCAAAGAACTGCTTTACCAACTCTGGACTATAGTCACATCGAATCTTCATCAAATCCTGCAAGCCCATCCTACCAGTCACCCAGATGGCATCCTCAAAGTGATTGTTGACTGCCAGAACGTCCACATCGATAGCTTGCATGGGACGTAATTTCTTCATGGGCTCATAGATATCCTTATAGATGAACTCCTGTTCCATGCACCAGTATTTTCTGCCCTCTGTCTCTTCATCCCTTGGGAGGTCTTCATACCAGTTCTTCAGGCGGATAGCAGAATAAGAGATAAGGTCCATGGTCTTGTAGTTTTCCCTTGATGCCTTGTTCTTGTGCCTAGATGAGGTTGACTTGCGAGGAGCGTTGGACACGAACTCATCACTTGAACGATCAGCCCTTGGGCGTCTCCGAGAGGTACCCCGAGAAGAACGACCTGAGACTAGCAAAGATGAATAGCAAAGAGAGGATGATGCTCATCAGTCATGTAAGATACAGTAATGTACTCGAGAAACATACTATAAGTTGGTACAAGTCTAGACATGGTAGATTGAATCAAAACTGCATAGGCGATGAAGCTCCAGGCCGGATAATCCGGTGCCCCAAGGGGGCGGATAATCCGGCCGACCGGATAATCCGGTCCTCGCGGGGGCCGGATAATCCGGCCCTGCGAATCTAGCAGAAATTGCAATCAACAACATGTCTATGAACAGATCGGCCTTATAGCATGCAAGAGGAGTACACTACAAACAATTTGGAACAACTAGACACCAAATCCACCAAGAAAATAGCACATACAAATCACAACACCTAGGGTTAGGGATTGTGAGTCATACCCGCATCCATTGCGAAAGCCGCTTGGAGGAGAAGGTAGCTAGGAGGGAGGAGCACCCGATCCACCCAAAAACTCCGGGAGGGAGTGGACGGGGCGGCTCCGGCGACCTTGAGAGGAGAGAGAGGAGAGAGAGGCGTGTTGGGGGTGGTATGAACCGTTTGCCCCCCGCGGCCTCGTCCTCAGCCCTTTCAAGATCTGCTGTAACACCCCAACTTTTGCAACCTTGATTAGTTGTCCTTATTTCAAAAATCGGGGGGAACAAATTTTTTTTCTATAGACTAATTAAGATGAATTGCCTTGATCTGTCTGTTAAGATGAATTGCTTTGATCTGTTGGTAGATGTATTGTCTTGATTTGCTTGTTGAGTTTTGTCTTGAGCTACCTCATAGAACAACACCCCTAGTGGTTAAACAAGCAACTCACCAAATAAAACACATGTGTGGCTTAGGAAGAATTGTTTTCCTTCTTTCTACATCAAACCCTTCTCCTGATGACAACATGAGTATGCCTACTTAAAAATTTCCGACTTTGGCAGTTGATATCTAAACAACCACAACTGTTATAGGTGGCCTCCATACATGGATCTTATCTATGCAACACCCTCTTCAACCTCCACGTCCTGCATGTCTCAGTCAATCCTTGCAACTCATATATTCAACTTGATCTGGTATCCTATCCCATGTTCCAGCACCAGATCACTTCTTCCTCTTTTACCTCTTGTTTTTATTCAAGCTTAATCTTCACAAAACCAAGAGTGGGAATGATGGATACATTTTGTAGCCACCATCTATCCTTGAGAACACTCCTCCCTAAAATAGTTCTCTTTCTCAAAAACCTATTGTTTTTCTTCTCAAGTTTTGATCACAAAACTACTTCTAGTTTTATTAAATCTTTTCAAAATATTTCTTCAAGGAAAACAAGGAACTGAAATGAGTTTTGTTTTTCATCCCATTCCTACCAAGTACTGATTTCTAAAACATTACTCTCTATTTTGCTTTCCTTTTTACAAAAAGGCTTGTTATGGTATTTATACCATTTCTTGTTTATTTTAAGATTGAGAAAACTCTACTTTACTTGAGAAAGTAAGTAGAACATTTTGAACTCCTATGTTCCAACTAGTTCTCTCTCAATATTTTCAAATTCCATTCCACTTGAGTTCATTACCAATTGTCCCCTAGACAATTGAGGTGTTTCAAATACTTTTCAAACAAGTTCTATTTCAAATGACAACTCTTGCACATCTTGTGTACATCTCTGATCTACCCATTATGTTCCTTCATCCTCCAATTCTGGATCAAATGGATGATCATTTGATACTCCCAAATCACTCCCCAATTGACCTCTTATTTGAAGAGCAACTTATATTTCATCATACATATCTCACTCCTCCATTCCTTTCCATCATCACCTTGACCTCATGAATTGATGATTCATGTCACCATATTCATCCTTGTGAGTATATGGGTACTTCACTCACCATCTCTCCTAGCCTTGCTCTACCATTGTCTAAATCACCATCACCACCATCATCTCATGGACACATCTTTTATCAGGTCAGAAATGCCACCACCATCTACTTTAGCACCCTTGTGCATTAGTATCTCTATGCCTAAAATTCTATATCTTTTTAGGCCACCATTTTAGTAATTTGTGAGGCACTCAACCTTGGGTGTCATGCATGTGTAGCAATGCTCTCTTGTTGATCACTTGTGCATGGCCAAAAATATGTGGCCGGCCATGCTATGGCACACATGCATCATGCCTCTCTATTTCCCTCTCTCTCATAATTATTCCACCTTGGGAAGCCTCTCACTTTTTGTCCCTTCCCCATGCCACTAATAATTTCAGCTTGGGTCAAATTCTTCCCCCACAAGCCAGCCTCCCAACTACCCCAATCAATGAAGAGGCTACCTCCCAACCAACCCAATCAATGAGGAGGCAGCCCACCCCCTCTCCCTCTATATAAAGGGGCTTGGCAGCCCACCCCCTCCTCACTTGCTCTCACTTTTCACTCTCCACTCCTTCCTCCACTCCCTCCCATCCCTCTCCTACCTCTCTCCCACGAAAATGGTGCTCCTTCTAGCTACCATGACCAGCCATGGCCATGGAAATCCACCAAGAGGAAGCTCCCCTTCTCCCTCAAGCTTCACCTCACCATGAGAGCCTCCCTCTCCTTCTTCTCCCCAACCCTAGATGGTTTTATCACCTCTTCTTCTTCCTCCATTGCTAAGGTTGGATCTTGATGCAGGTGCATGTTGGTTCAAGCATGGAGAAGGTTGAGCAATCCTCAGATCTGAAGCTCTTGATCCAAGTTCGTCCAAATCCTTGCAGTAATTTCTGTAATCTTGCTGTTTCAGATTCTGGTACGAACTTGTAAAATCCACCAAATCTCGTGTGCAGATCCAAATCGAGTGATTCAAAGTTCCACAGATAGATATCGAAAAGATCTACAACTTGGCGTTGGTCTCATCCTCAAATTCGTTACCGATTCTCCCTGGTAAATAAAGTTCTGGAAACATGCAGATTCACTGTTTGTTAGATTTGTTCCGTTTTACAAAACCTTTTTGAGCAAACTCAACTGTGGGTGAAAGCCCTCTTCAGTACCTTCATTTTGGCGTTGGTTTCACATCGAATGACCTCCTAAAACTGAAATGGTTCACAGATCAAGATCTGGACAGATCTGGCTTTGTCGAATTAAACCAGGAGCTTGGGAACGAATTTTTGAATGAAACAAATTGGGTAAGAACCAGCTTTTCAATACCTTTCAGATGCAACTGACCTCATATTTTTATGATTTATGTACGATTTGTGGTGAATTAAACTTGTTCTGGGTGCTCTGCAGACATGGCTGTTAGCTTTTAAATCCCCAAAAATCCATTTTTGAACCTAATTGAGTGATTCCAATTCTGTAGGACTACTGATTGTTTTCTTAATCTTCTCAAACAAGTTTCAAACATTTATCTGTTCTGTAACTCCAGAGGTAAAGCAAATGGTATAGACATGCAGTAATCTTGTCAATCCATTTGTGAGAGTTTCAGAAACAATTTGAACCCAAATCCAATTGTGTGTGCATCTATGGTTAAATATCTTTCAAATGCCAGTGGTCTCATATTTTTAGGATTTTTCTATGATTTATGGCTTACAGATCTTGTTTTCTGTACAGTCAGATTCAAAGAAATTCCTAAAATTGTAGGTTTAATATTTTGGGGTGATTCCAATTGGGTTAGTCTTGTATTAGTACTGGCCATCTAGGAAAAATAGTATTAGTCTTTGTTCATGCATATTTGTTACTGTTAGTAATGTATATGTGTGACATGCATTGTTGAAGCAAAACTTTTCGGTTTATTTAGAACCCATGACCAACTCTTTTTATTAGAAATGGGCAACCTTTGTTTTATGATTGCAAAACAAAACCTCTGCAATTTAACATTAGCTCTTTTGTTTTGCTTAAGTTTTCAAATGGTGGGGCATATCATTTGCTTCCTATTCTTGTGTAGTGTTGTGTAAGCTTTACAAAATAGAGAGAATGATTTCCCGCTTTTCCAAAAATGTTTCAAAATATAATGTGAATGTATTTGATGTCAAACTAATGCTCTTGTCCTCTTTATGATGTTATCTACCAGGGGATGTTTGGTTCATACCATGGTGATAACCGAGAGAGGCAATTGCTAAGTGGTGATACTCTCATACCTTTACTTGGTAAATAAAATGGGTTCTCTTTTAGTTGCTTTGTAGTATCTATAAGTCTTTAATATGTTAGCCGTATAAGAGTGGTTAGTCTTTGATTGATGCTTGTTGCTTGTTGTTTTGTTGGTGCAATATGTTTGATTGTGTTCCTTTTATATTTTCCGACGATAGATGCGAACAATTCCAGAGAAGAAGAAGTGGTTCGGACAAGGATTTTATTTATATTGACGGGATTCTTATATTGATGAAGTTGAAGAAGTCTAGGGACAAATAAGCCAAGGCAAGCCATCTTTTGATCTCTGTTTTGGTGTCTAGTTGGATGTCATTTGTTGATGTCCAAAGCACCTTGAATTCTATGTGTGTTATTCTCTCTATTTATGTCATCTATGTGTGTTTCCAAGTGGGGTACTCCCTAGTGGTGATACTCCACCTTTGTCTTGTGATTATGGGATACATGGCATCATGGCCGTGCTACTCCCATTGGTTATCATGTATGCCCAACTTGAGCATGCATAATCTCAAGAAAATAACTTACATCACACCCACCCCCTTTGTAGTATAGAGGTGTCTATGTCATGATCTTGGTGTATTCTCCAATTGAGAGGAGTATGCCGTGTACCCTATTGGAGAGTATGTTGGATAGTAATACTCCACTATCTAAGTTGTATAGTTACCACCACAAATCTGAGAGTATATTCCTCCTTGTGTTGTCATAATACATGCTTACCATAAGCAAGTATGATTCACTCCACTACACCTTTATACCCCTCTATGGCGTGATGACTCTCATCTCGGCCGTAGTGCAATAGTAGTTCAGCTCATGAAACTTTAGGTTGGGAACCCCTCAAGGTTTTACCTTGTTGTAAAAGTTTTTGATAAAACCTTGGGCATGATGTTTTCCCCAAGTGAGAATTTATGAAAGGAAAGGATTTGGTAAAAATGATGAGGATATGAAAAAGGTTGGGTTTTATGAAAACTTTGGCGCCTAAGTACTCACCCATGACAATTAACTAGCGCAACCACAATATCCAAAGTGGGCACGGGCTTAGTCCGTAGTTTGTTGAAGTTGACATGAGATACCTTCACCACTCTCTAGGAGGGTCACGATGACCTCTGACACCGGGTTGCGCTCTGAAGGAGGCAATACACTGCATTAACTTGCAGCCGGACGATTACTGAGGGTCTTCTGTCATGGCGCCGGAGATACGCTCAAAAGGAGGTATGCTGCCGGGGTGCCGGGAAGGGGTAAGCCCGCAGGGAAGGACTCATGACAAGGGAGACAGGCGAAAGGCTATGACTGATTATCCGAGACTCGCATACTTTAGTATGACGAACCGGGGATGATCTCGGCGGATTTATCGGTTCTTGTGGGGAAAGTGCGCACACTCTGCAGAGTTAAATCTATTCGAATAGCCGCGTCCGCGGTCATGGACGGTTGGAATGGCTGTTGCTTAGCCTGATGTGTTTTGGTTTACAAAATGGTTTGGCAAATGAAAGGAAAGAACTTGTTTTGAAGTACCGGAAGGGTACGGGAAAGGTTGTGTCGACCATATGGAGATGGTCGGGAAGGACAAATAAATTGGGTTACCCCATCCTAGTGTTTTATGTTGTGGAAATCTTTTGAAGTATCTTCTTCAACAAAGATATATAGATGTCATAGGATATCTTTTGAAGTATCTTCTTCAACAAAGATATAGAGATGTCATAGGATATCTTTTGAAGTATCTTCCTCAACAAAGATATAGAGATGTCATAGAACCCTCTTAAGTGTCCCCTTCAACTGTGATGTTGGGATGCTATATCCACAAGAGAAACTTATTCTCTTTCACATGCTATATCCACAAGAGAAACTATTTCTCTTTCACATGCTTTATCCACGAGAGAAACTATTCTTCCTCTCTTGTCTTCTTTAGTTAGAATTGTTATCACCTTCTTGATGGTTTGCGAGTACAATTCAAATGTACTCACGGCTTTGTCCCTGGCTATTTACTTGGCCAGACTTGGAGGAACACGATGGACGAAGAAGGAGTTGACAACGTCTATGCGAGCTAGGAACGTCTTCCCAGTCAGTTGCCTGTAGGGTTATGGCAGATGACTTGGGTACTGCGCTGCTGAAGTGATGTTGCTACTCTGATGTTTAGTTAGGCCCTTCGAGGCTATTATGTAAGTATTGGTCATGTGACCATGTTGTAATTTTCTTATTCCGCTTTGTAATGGATGGTGTAATTTGATATCAGTTCGGTTATGTGTTCACGGCGCACTGATCATGGGATCGTGAACTGTATACATAACAGGATTTTGGACAGCTAGTCCGGGGTCCCCACAGAGCTGGTATCAGAGCTATCCTGACTGTAGGAGACCTTAGTTAGCATGGACGTTAGTTAGGAAACAAGTACTTGGGAAAAACTATTTAAGAAACAAATTCTTTCTTTAGTCGGAAGCATAGCTTCTGCTCCTCTTATTTCTTCAAAGCTTCTAAATTCTTATCTCTCCGCTTTATTAAAATGTTTGAAATTTCTTACTCTATTGTCTCATCCACTTCAAAACCTACATACTGGACGATGTCCCAACTCAGACCGGAGACTCGACCTCAATTATGGATCAATCCCTCAGGAAGACTCGTGTATCTCCAAACAACAGTTATTGAAGATTGGAAGCCGACTTAGTGTGCAGATAAAGGGATAATAAGATCATGCCTTTGGTTGTCACCAAAGTCTGTCGATGAGCTGACCTTGTTCCTCCGTGGACTTGCACCTTTTCGCAGTCGTCTGGGATCAAGTCCTCAGTTCTTGACTAGTAATTTTTAGGCCAGCCACCAGAAGTTGTCAACTTTGGAAGTACCTCGACATCTACCCCTCTGAAGACCTCACGTCCCCGGGATGTTGAGACTGGAAGTTCTACGCAAATCTCGCCTTCACCTCGACATCGACGACTCAACACTAAGCCGCTTCACCACCAACTGCTTCGAGAAATCCTTGTTGAAGACGATGTCAACAAGATGAAGACGCCAACATATGTGACCAGCCCCAAAACTATAGGATGGATAGGACAAACTCAATCGCTTCGATTGAGCTACCCCCACGTATTAGGTATCCCTAGATACTTAGAGTGCCTTGTTTGGTGTGCTGATTGCTTGTAGTTCACTAGTGTGCTGCCTTGAGTGTCTTTTATTTGTTTGTTGTGTGTATGTTTTTCTAGTCTTTCGGCCTGAAAAATACTCCTAGTGTGATGACCTAGCGTAGGAAGCCTCCCCAGGATGTTTTCACCCTCATCTACCTCGCCGATGGATTGCTAACATCTAGTTAATTGGGTAAATCAACGAAAGACTCTAACTCTAGCCCCGTTAGAAGTTGTTTTTCAAACCTCAGAAAAACTAACTCAGACCCCTACCTCCGCTTACTACTTTCAAGATCAGCCGAAGCATATCTACTACGCCAACAAAGAAGAAACCCCTACCTTCAAGAGTGACTGCACCTCTGCGAGAAGTCTTACTAATTTGGTCTAACCTTAGAGCATAACCGCACTAACCTCGAGGATATCTTCTTGAAAACTACCCTCTAACACACCGTCTAACAAGCTGAACAATAGCGTCAAAGCCAAGCTACATCGCATGGTTCATCTGGTCCTCATCAAGTGAAGCTCCTGAAGATACCTCAAGACTCAAGATTAAGTGCAACTTACCCGCTCACTTCCCAACTGGTATAAGTCAGCACCGACCCGCAAGCTGAAGATTGTCTTCGACGACCTTGTTGCTGCTTCATATGGATACCCCCCCAGGAGTTCATCAACTTACTAACTTACTGCGCGTCATATGGTTTAGTTAACACCGTGAGTGTCTCTTGAAGTGGTGGTCTGCACGTCGCCCCCGAAGATTCTTCAGCTGAACAAGGAAGACCGATGACTTCTTCAGAAGCCCCAGACAGAACTACAAGGCAGAAGCTCTGAGTTTTTCCGAGAACCCGATGAAAAATCTTAAGGGTGGAAGACTTCGTCTTCCACTATAAATTGGAGCTAACCCTAACATTTTTTTAACCTTTCTAAAAACACCGTTGAGAACTTGTTAGGATGCATAACCCCCCTTGAAGCTGTGGACTACACATTGCCCCCTGAAGCTGTTCAACTCAAGACGAGAGAAAGATCACTTCTTCGAAAGCACCGACAAGACCCGTGGCCGAAGCTTAGAGTTTTTAAACCCCCTCAATGAACAATTTTAAGGGTGGAAGACTTCGTCTTCCACTAAAATTTAAAGCTAACTCTAATACGTTTTCAACCCTGCTCAAGCACCGTTGGGTGCACTAACCCTCCCACAGTCTTGAACCTCCCCTAGGATCGTTAAGAAGCTAAAGATCCCACACCTGCATGGAGTATTCTACCTCTTCATGAAGCTCGCCATAGGCAGGAATCCATCATGTCTCCCAGAAGATGAAGCAACGACCTTCTCTACAACGGCACGTCTACAGAAGAATGGAGTCTAACTTTGGTTAAACTTTATAACCCCTCTAGTTCTACGCTCAGTAATCTCGGGACGAGATTATTTTAAGGGTGGAAGATCTGTAACACCCCAACTTTTGCAACCTTGATTAGTTGTCCTTATTTCAAAAATCGGGGGGAACAAAAACTTTTTCTATAGACTAATTAAGATGAATTGCCTTGATCTGTCTGTTAAGATGAATTGCTTTGATCTGTTGGTAGATGTATTGTCTTGATTTGCTTGTTGAGTTTTGTCTTGAGCTACCTCATAGAACAACACCCCTAGTGGTTAAACAAGCAACTCACCAAATAAAACACATGTGTGGCTTAGGAAGAATTGTTTTCCTTCTTTCTACATCAAACCCTTCTCCTGATGACAACATGAGTATGCCTACTTAAAAATTTCCGACTTTGGCAGTTGATATCTAAACAACCACAACTGTTATAGGTGGCCTCCATACATGGATCTTATCTATGCAACACCCTCTTCAACCTCCACGTCCTGCATGTCTCAGTCAATCCTTGCAACTCATATATTCAACTTGATCTGGTATCCTATCCCATGTTCCAGCACCAGATCACTTCTTCCTCTTTTACCTCTTGTTTTTATTCAAGCTTAATCTTCACAAAACCAAGAGTGGGAATGATGGATACATTTTGTAGCCACCATCTATCCTTGAGAACACTCCTCCCTAAAATAGTTCTCTTTCTCAAAAACCTATTGTTTTTCTTCTCAAGTTTTGATCACAAAACTACTTCTAGTTTTATTAAATCTTTTCAAAATATTTCTTCAAGGAAAACAAGGAACTGAAATGAGTTTTGTTTTTCATCCCATTCCTACCAAGTACTGATTTCTAAAACATTACTCTCTATTTTGCTTTCCTTTTTACAAAAAGGCTTGTTATGGTATTTATACCATTTCTTGTTTATTTTAAGATTGAGAAAACTCTACTTTACTTGAGAAAGTAAGTAGAACATTTTGAACTCCTATGTTCCAACTAGTTCTCTCTCAATATTTTCAAATTCCATTCCACTTGAGTTCATTACCAATTGTCCCCTAGACAATTGAGGTGTTTCAAATACTTTTCAAACAAGTTCTATTTCAAATGACAACTCTTGCACATCTTGTGTACATCTCTGATCTACCCATTATGTTCCTTCATCCTCCAATTCTGGATCAAATGGATGATCATTTGATACTCCCAAATCACTCCCCAATTGACCTCTTATTTGAAGAGCAACTTATATTTCATCATACATATCTCACTCCTCCATTCCTTTCCATCATCACCTTGACCTCATGAATTGATGATTCATGTCACCATATTCATCCTTGTGAGTATATGGGTACTTCACTCACCATCTCTCCTAGCCTTGCTCTACCATTGTCTAAATCACCATCACCACCATCATCTCATGGACACATCTTTTATCAGGTCAGAAATGCCACCACCATCTACTTTAGCACCCTTGTGCATTAGTATCTCTATGCCTAAAATTCTATATCTTTTTAGGCCACCATTTTAGTAATTTGTGAGGCACTCAACCTTGGGTGTCATGCATGTGTAGCAATGCTCTCTTGTTGATCACTTGTGCATGGCCAAAAATATGTGGCCGGCCATGCTATGGCACACATGCATCATGCCTCTCTATTTCCCTCTCTCTCATAATTATTCCACCTTGGGAAGCCTCTCACTTTTTGTCCCTTCCCCATGCCACTAATAATTTCAGCTTGGGTCAAATTCTTCCCCCACAAGCCAGCCTCCCAACTACCCCAATCAATGAAGAGGCTACCTCCCAACCAACCCAATCAATGAGGAGGCAGCCCACCCCCTCTCCCTCTATATAAAGGGGCTTGGCAGCCCACCCCCTCCTCACTTGCTCTCACTTTTCACTCTCCACTCCTTCCTCCACTCCCTCCCATCCCTCTCCTACCTCTCTCCCACGAAAATGGTGCTCCTTCTAGCTACCATGACCAGCCATGGCCATGGAAATCCACCAAGAGGAAGCTCCCCTTCTCCCTCAAGCTTCACCTCACCATGAGAGCCTCCCTCTCCTTCTTCTCCCCAACCCTAGATGGTTTTATCACCTCTTCTTCTTCCTCCATTGCTAAGGTTGGATCTTGATGCAGGTGCATGTTGGTTCAAGCATGGAGAAGGTTGAGCAATCCTCAGATCTGAAGCTCTTGATCCAAGTTCGTCCAAATCCTTGCAGTAATTTCTGTAATCTTGCTGTTTCAGATTCTGGTACGAACTTGTAAAATCCACCAAATCTCGTGTGCAGATCCAAATCGAGTGATTCAAAGTTCCACAGATAGATATCGAAAAGATCTACAACTTGGCGTTGGTCTCATCCTCAAATTCGTTACCGATTCTCCCTGGTAAATAAAGTTCTGGAAACATGCAGATTCACTGTTTGTTAGATTTGTTCCGTTTTACAAAACCTTTTTGAGCAAACTCAACTGTGGGTGAAAGCCCTCTTCAGTACCTTCATTTTGGCGTTGGTTTCACATCGAATGACCTCCTAAAACTGAAATGGTTCACAGATCAAGATCTGGACAGATCTGGCTTTGTCGAATTAAACCAGGAGCTTGGGAACGAATTTTTGAATGAAACAAATTGGGTAAGAACCAGCTTTTCAATACCTTTCAGATGCAACTGACCTCATATTTTTATGATTTATGTACGATTTGTGGTGAATTAAACTTGTTCTGGGTGCTCTGCAGACATGGCTGTTAGCTTTTAAATCCCCAAAAATCCATTTTTGAACCTAATTGAGTGATTCCAATTCTGTAGGACTACTGATTGTTTTCTTAATCTTCTCAAACAAGTTTCAAACATTTATCTGTTCTGTAACTCCAGAGGTAAAGCAAATGGTATAGACATGCAGTAATCTTGTCAATCCATTTGTGAGAGTTTCAGAAACAATTTGAACCCAAATCCAATTGTGTGTGCATCTATGGTTAAATATCTTTCAAATGCCAGTGGTCTCATATTTTTAGGATTTTTCTATGATTTATGGCTTACAGATCTTGTTTTCTGTACAGTCAGATTCAAAGAAATTCCTAAAATTGTAGGTTTAATATTTTGGGGTGATTCCAATTGGGTTAGTCTTGTATTAGTACTGGCCATCTAGGAAAAATAGTATTAGTCTCTGTTCATGCATATTTGTTACTGTTAGTAATGTATATGTGTGACATGCATTGTTGAAGCAAAACTTTTCGGTTTATTTAGAACCCATGACCAACTCTTTTTATTAGAAATGGGCAACCTTTGTTTTATGATTGCAAAACAAAACCTCTGCAATTTAACATTAGCTCTTTTGTTTTGCTTAAGTTTTCAAATGGTGGGGCATATCATTTGCTTCCTATTCTTGTGTAGTGTTGTGTAAGCTTTACAAAATAGAGAGAATGATTTCCCGCTTTTCCAAAAATGTTTCAAAATATAATGTGAATGTATTTGATGTCAAACTAATGCTCTTGTCCTCTTTATGATGTTATCTACCAGGGGATGTTTGGTTCATACCATGGTGATAACCGAGAGAGGCAATTGCTAAGTGGTGATACTCTCATACCTTTACTAGGTAAATAAAATGGGTTCTCTTTTAGTTGCTTTGTAGTATCTATAAGTCTTTAATATGTTAGCCGTATAAGAGTGGTTAGTCTTTGATTGATGCTTGTTGCTTGTTGTTTTGTTGGTGCAATATGTTTGATTGTGTTCCTTTTATATTTTCCGACGATAGATGCGAACAATTCCGGAGAAGAAGAAGTGGTTCGGACAAGGATTTTATTTATATTGACGGGATTCTTATATTGATGAAGTTGAAGAAGTCCAGGGACAAATAAGCCAAGGCAAGCCATCTTTTGATCTCTGTTTTGGTGTCTAGTTGGATGTCATTTGTTGATGTCCAAAGCACCTTGAATTCTATGTGTGTTATTCTCTCTATTTATGTCATCTATGTGTGTTTCCAAGTGGGGTACTCCCTAGTGGTGATACTCCACCTTTGTCTTGTGATTATGGGATACATGGCATCATGGCCGTGCTACTCCCATTGGTTATCATGTATGCCCAACTTGAGCATGCATAATCTCAAGAAAATAACTTACATCACACCCACCCCCTTTGTAGTATAGAGGTGTCTATGTCATGATCTTGGTGTATTCTCCAATTGAGAGGAGTATGCCGTGTACCCTATTGGAGAGTATGTTGGATAGTAATACTCCACTATCTAAGTTGTATAGTTACCACCACAAATCTGAGAGTATATTCCTCCTTGTGTTGTCATAATACATGCTTACCATAAGCAAGTATGATTCACTCCACTACACCTTTATACCCCTCTATGGCGTGATGACTCTCATCTCGGCCGTAGTGCAATAGTAGTTCAGCTCATGAAACTTTAGGTTGGGAACCCCTCAAGGTTTTACCTTGTTGTAAAAGTTTTTGATAAAACCTTGGGCATGATGTTTTCCCCAAGTGAGAATTTATGAAAGGAAAGGATTTGGTAAAAATGATGAGGATATGAAAAAGGTTGGGTTTTATGAAAACTTTGGCGCCTAAGTACTCACCCATGACAATTAACTAGCGCAACCACAATATCCAAAGTGGGCACGGGCTTAGTCCGTAGTTTGTTGAAGTTGACATGAGATACCTTCACCACTCTCTAGGAGGGTCACGATGACCTCTGACACCGGGTTGCGCTCTGAAGGAGGCAATACACTGCATTAACTTGCAGCCGGACGATTACTGAGGGTCTTCTGTCATGGCGCCGGAGATACGCTCAAAAGGAGGTATGCTGCCGGGGTGCCGGGAAGGGGTAAGCCCGCAGGGAAGGACTCATGACAAGGGAGACAGGCGAAAGGCTATGACTGATTATCCGAGACTCGCATACTTTAGTATGACGAACCGGGGATGATCTCGGCGGATTTATCGGTTCTTGTGGGGAAAGTGCGCACACTCTGCAGAGTTAAATCTATTCGAATAGCCGCGTCCGTGGACATGGACGGTTGGAATGGCTGTTGCTTAGCCTGATGTGTTTTGGTTTACAAAATGGTTTGGCAAATGAAAGGAAAGAACTTGTTTTGAAGTACCGGAAGGGTACGGGAAAGGTTGTGTCGACCATATGGAGATGGTCGGGAAGGACAAATAAATTGGGTTACCCCATCCTAGTGTTTTATGTTGTGGAAATCTTTTGAAGTATCTTCTTCAACAAAGATATATAGATGTCATAGGATATCTTTTGAAGTATCTTCTTCAACAAAGATATAGAGATGTCATAGGATATCTTTTGAAGTATCTTCCTCAACAAAGATATAGAGATGTCATAGAACCCTCTTAAGTGTCCCCTTCAACTGTGATGTTGGGATGCTATATCCACAAGAGAAACTTATTCTCTTTCACATGCTATATCCACAAGAGAAACTATTTCTCTTTCACATGCTTTATCCACGAGAAAACTATTCTTCCTCTCTTGTCTTCTTTAGTTAGAATTGTTATCACCTTCTTGATGGTTTGCGAGTACAATTCAAATGTACTCACGGCTTTGTCCCTGGCTATTTACTTGGCCAGACTTGGAGGAACACGATGGACGAAGAAGGAGTTGACGACGTCTATGCGAGCTAGGAACGTCTTCCCAGTCAGTTGCCTATAGGGTTATGGCAGATGACTTGGGTACTGCGCTGCTGAAGTGATGTTGCTACTCTGATGTTTAGTTAGGCCCTTCGAGGCTATTATGTAAGTATTGGTCATGTGACCATGTTGTAATTTTCTTATTCCGCTTTGTAATGGATGGTGTAATTTGATATCAGTTCGGTTATGTGTTCACGGCGCACTGATCATGGGATCGTGAACTGTATACATAACAGGGATTTTGGACAGCTAGTCCGGGGTCCCCACATCTGCCCTGGCCGGATAATCCGGCCCTAGTTTAGGGCGGATAATCCGGCCGGGCCGGATTTTCCGGGTCGCCTGGGGGGCGGATTATCCGGTGTTCTGGAGAATTTCAGAACACCGCCAATCCCGCCTATCTTTCGTTGGTTATTTGCGGACCCATATGTGGTGCAATAAATTATCACCTCACATATAAGATGCATATTTACCAATAAGATGGGGCAACCTAGATCATCCGACCGAGAAACCTCAAACTCCAAGTTTTTTATCAAACATGACAAATGAGCAAGATGGAAATGGCTTATAGATGAGTGTAGGCTTAGGTTTAGAGGAAACAAACTGTTAATGGTACATGATCACTCAAGTTTGCAAGAGATGAGCAAATAAGGCCAAACTAGAGTGATTTCCCATAAGAACATGGAGTTGTCAAATAAAAGGCGATAAGATCCAAATAACTCCAACTCTTCTCAAAGAAGAGTGTGGTGGCCTAGGCCACCATATATGAGTGTTATGGCATGGCACCGCGAAGATATATCTTGGGCCCAAAACCACTACTCATCATTGAAGCTCACATATCATTATATGATATAAAGAGAATGATTTTATTTAATGTTGGCATTATGGGGGAGGGATAGCTCAATAGTTTAAACCGCACTCCCCTATTTCCATGCCCACATCTAAACCAAATAAAGTTTTGAGACAAAGGTGTGTTTGCAAGATGGTCAAGCTATACTCCTTGAATCAATGATATTTAGCTCATTCCTCAAATAAGAGAACCTTGCTTCATCAAGAGGCTTCGTGAATATATCGGCAAGTTGATCTTTGGTAGGAACATAGATAAGCTCAATATCACCACGGGCAACATGATCCCTAATGAAATGATTCCGGATCTCAATATGCTTCGTTCTTGAATGTTGCACCGGATTATAGGCAATCTTGATGGCACTTTCATTGTCACATAATAGAGGCACTTTGTCACAAATGACACCATATTCCTTTAAAGTTTGCCTCATCCATAACAATTGAGTGCATCCACTTGCGGCGGCAACATATTCGGCTTCGGCGGTGGAGAGAGATATACAATTTTGCTTCTTAGAAGACCAACACACCAAGGACCTACCAAGAAATTGGCAAGCCCCGGAAGTTGATTTCCTATCATCCTTGTCCCCCGCCCAATCCGCATCGGTATATCCATTGAGAATAAAGCTTGAGCCTTTGGGGTACCAAATACCATATCTTGGGGTATCAACCAAATATCTAAAGATTCTTTTGAGAGCCATCATGTGGCTCTCCTTAGGAGAAGCTTGATACCTTGCACACACACCAACACTCAACACTATGTCCGGTCTAGATGCACAAAGGTAAAGCAAGGATCCAATCATGGAGCGATATACCTTTTGATCCACCTCTTTACCATTGGGATCAAGTGCAAGATGACATTTGGTAACCATAGGAGTGGCCACACCCTTCAACTCGGTCATCTTGAACCTCTTGAGCATGTCTTGGAGATATTTTGCTTGATTGATGAAGGTTCCTTCTCTCAATTGCTTGATCTCAAAACCAAGGAAGAACTTCATCTCTCCCATCATAGACATCTCAAAACTATCGGTCATAAGCTTTGAAAATTCATCATTGAAAGCTTTGTTAGTAGAGCCAAAGATAATATCATCAACATATAATTGGCAAAAGAGTGGGATCGATTAGCCCAACATCAAACCCACGGTCTACCAACAATTCTTTAAGGTGCTCGTACCAAGCTCTAGGAGCTTGTTTGAGACCATAAAGTGCTTTATCAAGCTTGTAGACATGGTTAGGAAAGTTGAGATCCTCAAACCCCGGGGGTTGCTTAACATAAACCTAAATGTACATCCAAAGGAACCCCAAGAGGAAGGTATGATGCGCACATGGCAAGTTTTCCCTCAGAAGAAACCAAGGTTTAATCGAACCAGGAGGAGCCAAGAAGCACGTTGAAGGTTGATGGTGGCGAAATGTGATGCGGCGCAACAACAGGGATTCCGGCGCCAACGTGGAACGCACAACACAACCCAAGTACTTTGCCCCAACGAAACAGTGAGGTTGTCAATCTCACCGGCTTGCTGTAACAAAGGATTAACCGTATTGTGTGGAAGATGATTGTTTGCAAGAAAACAGTAAAACAAGTATTGCAGTAGATTGTATGCGATGTAAAGAATAGGACCGGGGTCCACAGTTCACTAGAGGTGTCTCTCTCATAAGATAAAAGCATGTTGGGTGAACAAATTACAGTCGGGCAATTGACAAATAGAGAAGGGCATAACAATGCATATACATGATAATGATAAATATAGTGAGATTTAATCCGGGCATTACGACAAAGTACATAGACCGCCATCCAACTGCATCTATGCCTAAAAAGTCCACCTTCAGGTTATCATCCGAACCCCATTCAGTATTAAGTTGCAAAGCAACAGACAATTGCATTAAGTATGGTGCGTAATGTAATCGACAACTACATCCTTAGACATAGAATCAATGTTTTATCCCTAGTGGCAACAGCACATCACAACCTTAGAACTTTCTGTCACTGTCCCAGGTATCAATGAAGGCATGAACCCACTATCGAGCATAAATACTCCCTCTTGGAGTTAAGAGTAAAAACTTGGCCAGAGCCTCTACTAATAACGGAGAGCATGCAAGATCATAAACAACACATAAACAATAGATTGATAATCACCATAACATAGTATTCTATATCCATCGGATCCCGACAAACACAACATATAGTATTACAGATAGATGATCTTGATCATGTTAGGCAGCTCACAAGATCCAACAATGAAGCACAATTAGGAGAAGACGACCATCTAGCTACTATGGACCCATAGTCCAGGGTGAACTACTCACTCATCACTCCGGAGGCGATCATGGCGATGAAGAGTCCTCCGGAGATGAATCCCCTCTCCGGCAGGGTGCCGAAATCCCCGAGATGGGATTCGCGGCGGCGGCGTCTCGGAAGGTTTTCCGTATCGTGGCTCTCGATGCGGGGTTCCGCGACGGAGGCTATAAGTAGGCGAAAGGGGGTCAAGAGGCGGCACGAGGGCCCGGGGACAGGCGCGCGGCGGGGCCGGCCGCGCCGCTGTCACTGGCCACCTCGTGGCCCCCGACTCCCCTTCGGTCTTCGAAGCTTCGTGCAAAAATAGGACCCTGGGCGGTGATTTCGTCCAATTCCGAGAATATTTCCTTACTAGGATTTCTGAAACCAAAAAAGAAAACAGCAACTGGCTCTTCGGCATCTTGTTAATAGGTTAGTTCCAGAAAATGCGTAAATACGACATATAATGTGCATAAAACATGTAGGTATCATCAATAAAGTAGCATGGAACATAAGAAATTATCGATACGTTGGAGACGTATCAGCATCCCCAAGCTTAGTTCTGCTCGTCCCGAGCAGGTAAAACGATAAAAAAGATAATTTCTGAAGTGACATGCCATCATAATCTTGATCATACTATTTGTAAACATATGTAATGAATGCAGCGATCAAAACAATGGTAATGACATGAGTAAACAACTGAATCATAAAGCAAAGACTTTTCATGAATAGTACTTCAAGACAAGCATCAATAAGTCTTGCATAAGAGTTAACTCATAAAGCAATAAATCAAAGTAAAGGTATTGAAGCAACACAAAGGAAGATTAAGTTTCAGCGGTTGCTTTCAACTTATAACATGTATATCTCATGGATATTGTCAACATAAAGTAATATAATAAGTGCAATATGCAAGTATGTAGGAATCAATGCACAGTTCACACAAGTGTTTGCTTCTTAAGGTGGAGGAGATAGGTAAACTGACTCAACAATAAAAGTAAAAGAATGGTCCTTCAAAGAGGAAAGCATCAATTGCTGTATTTGTGCTAGAGCTTTTATTTTGAAAACATGAAACAATTTTGTCAACGGTAGTAATAAAGCATATGAGTTATGTAAATTATATCTTACAAGTTGCAAGCCTCATGCATAGTATACTAATAGTGCCCGCACCTTGTCCTACTTAGCTTGGACTACCGGATCTTTGCAATGCCATGTTTCAACCAAGTGTCACAAAGGGGTACCTCCATGCCGCCTGGTCTAAGGAGAAAGCTCGCATTTTGGATTTCTCGCTTTTGATTATTCTCAACTTAGACATCCATACCGGGACAACATGGACAACAGATAATGGACTCCTCTTAAATGCATAAGCATGTAGCAATAATTATTATTCTCATATGAGATTGAGGATATATGTCCAAAACTGAAACTTCAACCATGATTCATGGCTTTAGTTAGCGGCCCAATGTTCTTCTCTAACAATTTGCATGCTCCAATCATTAAGGTGATAGATCCTTCAGACAAGACGGACATGCATAGCAACTCACATGATATTCAACAATAGTTGATGGCGTTCCCCAGAAGCATGGTTATCGCACAACAAGCAACTTAATAAAAGATAAAGTGCATAAGTACATATTCAATACTACGATAGTTTTTAAGGCTATTTTGTCCCATGAGCTATATATTGCAAAGGTGAATGATGGAATTTTAAAGGTAGCACTCAAGCAATTTACTTTGGAATGGCGGAGAAATACCATGTAGTAGGTAGGTATGGTGGACACAAATGGCATAGTAGTTGGCTCAAGGATTTTGGATGCATTAGAAGTATTCCCTCTCGATACAAGGTTTAGGCTAGCAAGGTTATTTGAAGCAAACTCAAGGATGAACCGGTGCAGCAAAACTCACATAAAAGACATATTGTAAACATTATAAGACTCTACACCGTCTTCCTTGTTGTTCAAAAACTCAATACTAGATATTATCTAGACCTTAGAGAGACCAAATATGCAAATCAAATTTTAGCAAGCTCTATGTATTTCTTCATTAATGGGTGCAAAGTATATGATGCAAGAGCTTAAACATGAGCACAACAATTGCCAAGTATCACATTATCCAAGACATTTTAGAATTACTACATGTAGCATTTTCCAATTCCAACCATATAACAATTTAACGAAGAAGAAACTTCGCCTTAAACATTATGAGTAAAGCCTAAGGACATATTTGTCCATATGAAACAGCGGAGCGTGTCTCTCTCCCACAAAGTGAATGCTAGGATCCATTTTATTCAAACAAAAACAAAAACAAAAACAAACCGACGCTCCAAGTAAAGAACACAAGATGTGATTGAATAAAAATATAGTTTCAGGGGAGGAACCTGATGATGTTGTCGATGAAGAAGGGGATGCCTTGGGCATCCCCAAGCTTAGACGCTTGAGTCTTCTTAAAATATGCAGGGATGAACCACGGGGCATCCCCAAGCTTAGAGCTTTCACTCCTCTTGATCATAGTATATCATACTCCTCTCCTGACCCTTGAAAACTTCCTTCACACCAAACTTCAAGCAAACTCATTTGAGGGTTAGTGCACAATTAATAATTCTCACATTCAGAGGTGACACAAACATTCTTTACACTTCTGGACATTTCACAAAGCTACTGGACATTAATGGATCAAAGAAATTCATCCAATATAGCAAATATGGCAATGCGAAATAAAAGGCAGAATCTGTCAAAAACAGAACAGTCCGTAAAGACGAATTTTAAATTGGCACCAGACTTGCTCAAATGGAAAAACTCAAAACTAATGAAAGTTGCGTACATATCTGAGGATCACGCTCGTAAATTGGCAGATTTTTTAGAATTTTCTACAGAGACTTGTGCCCAGATTCGTGACAGCAATGCTGTTTCTGCGCAGCGATCCCAAATATAACATCAACTTTGACATAGAAACTTTACTTGGCACAAAAACATGATAAGGAGAGGTTGCTACAGTAGTAAACAACTTCCAAGACTCAAATATAAAACAAAGTACTGTAGTAAAAACATGGGTTGTCTCCCATAAGCGCTTTTCTTTAACGCCTTTCAGCTAGGCGCAGAAAGTGCAAATCAAGTATTATCAAGTGATGGAGCATCAACATCATAACTTGTTCTAATAATAGAATCAAAAGGCAACTTCATTCTCTTTCTAGGGAAGTGTTCCATACCTTTCTTGAGAGGAAATTGATATTTAATATTACCTTCCCTCATATCAATAACAGCACCAACGGTTCGAAGAAAAGGTCTTCCCAACACAATAGGACAAGATGCATTGCATTCGATATCCAAGACAACAAAATCAACGGGGACAAGGTTATTGTTAACCGTAATGCGCACATTATCAATCCTCCCCAAAGGTTTCCTTTTAACATTATCGGCAAGATTAACATCCAAATAACAATTCTTCAATGGTGGCAAGTCAAGCATATCATAAATCTTTTTAGGCATAACAGAAATACTTGCACCAAGATCACATAAAGCATTACATTCAAAGTCATTGAATTTCATATTAATGATGGGCTCCCAACCATCTTCTAACTTTCTAGGAATAGAAGTTTCAAGTTTTAGTTTCTCTTCTCTAGCTTTTATGAGAGCATTTGTAATATGTTTTGTAAAGGCTAAATTTATAGCACTAGCATTAGGACTTTTAGCAAGTTTTTGTAAGAACTTTATAACTTCAGAGATGTGGCAATCATCAAAATCTAAATCATTATGAGCTACAGCAATGGGATCATTGTTCCCAAGGTTGGAAAAAATTTCAGCAGTTTTATCACAAGCAGTTTCAGCAGTTTTAGCAATTTCAGGCAGTTTTGTACGCTTTGCACTAGGAGTAGAAACATTGCCAACACCAATTATTTTACCATTGATAGTAGGAGGTGCAACAACATGTGAATCATTATCATTACTAATGGTGGTAATAGTCCAAACTTTAGCTACATTATTCTCTTTAGCTAGTTTTTCATTTTCTTCTCTATCCCACCTAGCACGCAATTCAGCCATTAATCTTATATTCTCATTAATTCTAACTTGGATGGCATTTGCTGTAGTAGTAATCTTATTATCAATATCATTATTAGGCATAACTTTCAATTTTAAAAGATTAACATCAGAGGCAAGTCTATCAACTCTAGAAGCAATAATATCAATTTTATCAAGCTTTTCCTCAACAGATTTGTTAAAAGCAGTTTGTGTACTAATAAATTCTTTAAGCATAGCTTCAAGACCAGAGGGTACACTCCTATTATTGTTGTAAGAATTCCCATAAGAATTACCATAACCATTACCATTAGCAGAAGGATATGGCCTATAGTTATTACCAAAGTTGTTCCTATAAGCATTGTTGTTGAAATTATTATTTTTAATGAAATTCACATCAACATTTTCTTCTTGAGCAACCAATGAAGCTAAAGGAACATTATTTGGATCAACATTAGATCTACCATTCACAAGCATAGACATAATCACATCAATCTTATCACTCAAGGAAGAGGTTTTCTTCAACAGAATTTACCTTCTTACCTTGTGGAGCTCTTTCCGTGTGCCATTCAGAGTAATTTATCATCATATCATCAAGAAGTTTTGTAGCCGCCCCCAAAGTGATGGACATAAAGGTACCTCCAGCAGCTGAATCCAATAAATTCCGCGAAGAAAAATTTAGTCCTGCATAGAAGGTTTGGATAATCATCCAAGTAGTCAGTCCATGGGTTGGGCAATTCTTTACCAAAGTTTGCATTCTCTCCCATGCTTGAGCAACATGTTCAGTATCTAATTGCTTAAAATTCATTATGCTACTTCTCAAAGATATAATTTTAGCGGGAGGATAATATCTACCAATAAAAGCATCCTTACATTTAGTCCATGAATCAATACTATTCCTAGGCAAAGATAGCAACCAATCTTTAGCTCTTCCTCTTAATGAGAAAGGAAACACTTTCAATTTAATAATATCACCATCTACATCCTTATACTTTTGCATTTCACAAAGTTCAACAAAATTATTGAGATGGGCAGCATCATCAGAACTAACACCAGAAAATTGGTCTCTCATAACCAGGTTTAGTAAAGCAGGTTTAATTTCAAAAAATTCTGTAGTAGCAGGTGGAGCAATAGGTGTGCATAGGAAATCATTATTATTTGCGTTTGTGAAGTCACACAACTTAGTATTTTCAGGGGTATTCATTTTAGCAACGTAAATAAAACAAACTAGATAAAGTAAATGCAAGTAACTAATTTTTTTGTGTTTTTGATATAGAGAGCAAGACAGTAAATAAAGTAAAACTAGCAACTAATTTTTGTGTGTTTTGTTTAGGTGCAGCAAACAAAGTAGTAAATAAAATAAAGCAAGACAAAAACAAAGTAAAGAGATTGAGAAGTGGAGACTCCCCTTGCAGCGTGTCTTGATCTCCCCGAACGGCGCCAGAAAAAGAGCTTGATGCGCGTAAATGTACACGTCCGTTGGGAACCCCAAGAGGAAGGTATGATGCGCACAGTGGCAAGTTTTCCTCAGAAAGAAACCAAGGTTTAATTGAACCAGGAGGAGCCAAGAAGCACGTTGAAGGTTGATGGTGGCGAAATGTGATGCGCAACAACAGGGATTCCGGCGCCAACGTGGAACCTGCACAACACAACCCAAGTACTTTGCCCCAACGAAACAGTGAGGTTGTCAATCTCACCGGCTTGCTGTAACAAAGGATTAACCGTATTGTGTGGAAGATGATTGTTTGCAAGAAAACAGTAAAACAAGTATTGCAGTAGATTGTATGCGATGTAAAGAATAGGACCGGGGTCCACAGTTCACTAGAGGTGTCTCTCCCATAAGATAAAAGCATGTTGGGTGAACAAATTACAGTCGGGCAATTGAAAAATAGAGAAGGGCATAACAATGCATATACATGATATGATAAATATAGTGAGATTTAATCCGGGCATTACGACAAAGTACATAGACCGCCATCTAACTGCATCTATGCCTAAAAAGTCCACCTTCAGGTTATCATCCGAACCCCATTCAGTATTAAGTTGCAAAGCAACAGACAATTGCATTAAGTATGGTGCGTAATGTAATCGACAACTACATCCTTAGACATAGAATCAATGTTTTATCCCTAGTGGCAACAGCACATCACAACCTTAGAACTTTCTGTCACTGTCCCAGGTATCAATGAAGGCATGAACCCACTATCGAGCATAAATACTCCCTCTTGGAGTTAAGAGTAAAAACTTGGCCAGAGCCTCTACTAATAACGGAGATCATGCAAGATCATAAACAACACATAAACAATAGATTGATAATCACCATAACATAGTATTCTCTATCCATCGGATCCCGACAAACACAACATATAGTATTACAGATAGATGATCTTGATCATGTTAGGCAGCTCACAAGATCCAACAATGAAGCACAATTAGGAGAAGACGACCATCTAGCTACTGCTATGGACCCATAGTCCAGGGGTGAACTACTCACTCATCACTCCGGAGGCGATCATGGCGATGAAGAGTCCTCCGGGAGATGAATCCCTCTCCGGCAGGGTGCCGGAGGCGATCTCCTGAATCCCCCGAGATGGGATTCGCGGCGGCGCGTCTCTGGAAGGTTTTCCGTATCGTGGCTCTCGTGGGGGTTTCGCGACGGAGGCTATAAGTAGGCGAAAGGGCAGGTCAAGAGGCGGCACGAGGGCCCGATGACCCACAAGTATAGGGGATCGCAACAGTCTTCGAGGGAAGTATTACCCAATTTATTGATTCGACACAAGGGGAGACAAAGAATACTTGTAAGCCTTAACAGCGGAGTTGTCAATTCAGCTGCACCATGAAACAGACTTGCTCGCAAGAGTTTATCAGTAGTAACAGTTTTATGGCAGTGGAAATAGTGAAATAACAGACGGTGAAATAAAGACAGCAGTAGTGATTGTAGTAAACAGCAGGATTAAAATACTGTAGGCACAGGGACGGATTTAATGGGCGTTGCATGGATGAGAGAAACTCATGTAACAATCAAAGCATGGGCATTTGCAGATAATAATAAAACGGTATCCAAGTACTAATCAATCAATAGGCATGTGTTCCATATTTAGTCGTACGTGCTCGCAATGAGAAACTTGCACAACATCTTCGTCCTACCAGCCGGTGGCAGCCGGGCCTCTAGGGAAACTACTGGATATTAAGGTACTCCTTTTAATAGAGTACCGGAGCAAAGCATTAACACTCCGTGAACACATGTGATCCTCACATCACTACCATCCCCTCCGGTTGTCCCGATTTCCACTTCGGGGCCATTGGTTCCGGACAGCGACATGTGTATACAACTTGCAGGTAAGATCAATAAACAATGAATATCTTCATGAAACAATAACATGTTCAGATCTGAGATCATGGCACTCGGGCCCTAGTGACAAGCATTAAGCATAACAAGTTGCAACAATATCATAAAAGTGACATCTACGGATACTAGGCACTATGCCCTAACAATCTTATGACTATTACATGACCAATCTCATCCAATCCCTACCATCCCCTTCAGCCTACAGCGGGGGAATTACTCACACATGGATGGGGGAAACATGGCTGGTCGATGGAGAGGCGTTGGCGGTGATGGCGGTGAAGATCTCCTCCAATTCCCCGTCCCAGCGCCGTAACGGAGACTTCTGGCTCCCGCGACGGAGTTTCGCGATGTGGCGGCTCTCTGGAGGGTTTCTGGCGATGTCCACTTCTCTCCGTGCGTTTTTAGGTCGAACCCGATAAGTAGTCCAAAGGGGGCGTCGGAGGCCGGCCGGGGGCCAGACCACATGGCCGCGCGGGCCCCCCTGGGCCGCGCCGCCATGTGGTGTGGGGCCCTCGGGCCTCCACCTCCTTCGCCTGGCTCCGTCAATATTTTGGTAAAATAGGGCCATCTGAAGAAATTCCGATTTTCCCGAAAGTTGGATTTCTGCACAAAAACGAGACACCAGAGTTCTGCTGAAAACAGCGTTAGTCCGTGTTAGTTGTATCCAAAATACACAAATTAGAGGCAAAACAATAGCAAAAGTGTTCGGGAAAGTAGATACGTTTTGGACGTATCAACTCCCCCCAAGCTTAGCTTATTGCTTGTCCTCAAGCAATTCAGTTAACAACTGAGCGATAAAAGAACTTTCACGAACACATTTGCTCATATGATGTATATATTCTCATGCTATGGCTAATACTTAAGCAGTTCATAATGAGATACATGCAAATAAGATCATCCAACAGTTATGTCAATCATGGAGAAGTACCAACAATTAATAATAAGCACCATGAATCATGTATATAAGCAGGATTGCAATGTTCATAAGAGAATATGATAAAGTGGTATCTTGCCTGTATTTGATCGGCAAAACATAAATGCCGAGGCACCTCTTGAGTTCATAGAAAGACTAGAAGTAGTGATTGTCAAAGATAAAAGCATCAAAGTTATACCACAATCAATCATATTTTGAGACAAGCATATTATACTAAGAATGACAGTTGTGCTCTCAAGATAGTGCTCAAAGAAAGAATGGAGACACAACATAAAAATAAAAGATTGACCCTTCGCAGAGGGAAGCAGGGATTAACATGCGCTAGAGCTTTTCATTTGTAAAGCAGGAGTAAAATTATTTTGAGAGGTGTTTGTTGTTGTCAACGAATGGTAATGGGTACACTAACTACCTCATCAACCGGACTCACAAGAGCGGCTCCCATTTATTTATTTTTGGTTGGCACTCCTTCCAACCTTTCTTTCACAAACCATGGCTAACCGAATCCTCGGGTGCCTGCCATCAATCACATACCATGAAGGAGTGCCTTTTTATTTAAGTTTTATTATGATGATGACACTCCCCAACCTTTGCTTACACAAGCCATGGCTAACCGAATCCTTCGGGTGCCGTCCAACAATCACAAACCATGGAGGAGTGTCTTTTTAAGTTAATTAATTCGACTGGGAATCCCATTGCCAGCTCTTTTTGCAAAATTATTGGATAAGCGGATGTGCCACTAGTCCATATGAGAGTCCGTCAAAAGTAAATGACAAGGTTGAAAGCTAAACACCACATACTTCCTCATGAGCTATGAAACATTAACACAATTTAAGAAGCATTTTGAAAGTTTTAAAGGTAGCGCATGAGAATTTACTTGGAATGGTTGAAATGCCATGCATAGGTATTTTATGGTGGACACTTATGGAACAACTTGGTTTTCGGGTGTTTGGAAGCACGAGCGGCGTCACCGCTCAGTACAAGTGAAGGCTAGCAAAAGACTAGGGAGCGACAAATCAAGAGAGCAATAACTGTCATAATTATGCTTGCGGCAAAATAAATTAACGGAGGCATAAAAGTGATACAATAACTCTGAAGCAATATAAATCATCGAGGCTTAATTGACTTTTTGTTCAGTCATATACATGCGTGAGCATGTGCCAAGTCGATATAAATGAATTATTCAGAGGAGGATACCACAATGCCATACTTAGTTATGAATAAAACAATGCAAGCAAACATCCATGACATGCTACTCATATTAATAAATTGGAACTAAACATGAGAGACCATGAACTACTAGACTTTCTCAAATAACATATACCTCACATGAACCAACTAAGCATGCTCATATGTATGAGTATATGTACAAAAATGAAAGCAAATAGAGTTCATACCAGCCTCTCACCACAATCAGATTGTCGTAGATCGTCATTATTGCCTTTTCACTTGTGTAGCTTGGATAATATGAAATGAAAACCACGCTCCAGCCACCGAAGACCATTGAACTCATGATGAACTTTACAAACTAAAGAAGAACAGCAAATATTTTTGGTGTTTTCGAATTGGAAACAAGAACAAAAGAAAACAAGCAAACAAAGCAAAATCTTTTTGGGTTTTCTTATAGCAAACTAACGATAGCAAATAAAGCAAACTAAGAGCAAGAAACCAAATAAACAAATGGTGAAAAGAAACAACAGAAATATTTTTGGTCTTTTTGTGTTTTAGGAAAGAAACAAAGCGAAAACAAAAGAATGCAAACTAACAGAAACACAGAAAAGCAGGATGACAGAAATCTGCCAAATCCTGACAGCAGTACAGAAATCGAATTTAACAAAAATCTTCCATTGCTCAGACCAAAAAGTGTTCAACTAATGAAAGTTAGATAACAACCTGGGGAACATGCTCAAAAATTGGCAACTCAAAATAACGTTCTGGCTGTGCGTACGAATTTTTTTGGTAACAGCACAGAATCTGTTTTTGGACAGCACTTCCCCAAATATCATCTCCCTCTCATTAGAAAACCACTTTAAGAGACTAAACAAGTATGTACAAGTATCCAGCAATCATAATATGCAAAGAATGAGTGATGCCGGTATACCTCCCCCAAGCTTAGGCTTTTGGCCTAAGTGGAGTTCATTCCCAACGAGGGTCGGGGTTCCACGCCGGTGGATCATACATGGAGTGGTAATAAGGCCCCTGTGCAGAAGAATATCGTGGAGGCTCCACGTGACCATGATGTTGATATGAGGAGCTTGCTGCATCGGATGAAGAGTCGGGATGCTCCTCGGTCTCCTCCACATTTTCCCTCGCACGACGGCTTTCTCTTTCTATGTATGCATTTAGCTCATTTTCTGTGATCGACCACCCGTTCCTGGCATCAAGGTTAAACAAAGCAGGTGCAGGCAATCGTACTAGTTTTTCAATTTTCTTAGTTATACTCCAACTTTTCTTATACAAAGTTATCCTATAATGCAGGTTGTTCAAACTAGATGCATCTGAAATAAACTCATGTCTAATCATGGAAACCACATCAAGCTTCTCTATAGAAAGCGGAATATCTAAATGGTGAGGTTCTACACCATGCATAGCTAATAAGCGAGAGGCGATAAGACCTCCACAAATTCCTCCTTTCTCACGGTTAGTAGCAAGTCTACAAGCTATTAAAGCACCCAAATTATAAGTCCTATCCTGTTGCAAAGCAGCAGCTAAGAAAGCCAAGTCTGGGACAGATAATTTACCTCCGGTCCTTCTTGCAAGGACGCACTTTGTAATGAAATAGGCAAAGTAGCGGATGGCTGGATGTTGAATGCTACTAATCTTACCATCATCATTGGAGAGACTCCTCCCATTACAAATCCTTGTATAAAGATCTGAGAGCTCCCGCGGTGTTCCCCTGATCTTCTCGCAGGATCCCCATTGCGGTACTCCAATTGCTGCACAAAAAACACTAAATGGCAAGTTGACAGCTTTATTGTAAATTTTATACTGGACCATGGGGTCAGATCGCGACCAATTGAACTTGAAGTCCTGCACAAAAGACATAGTTAATTTTGCATATTGTCTTGGCTCTCCTTCAACAAAACCACTCAGCCCTGCACGAGAGATTAGAGTTTGCACATCTTGTAAAATCCCCGCATTTCTCATAAAGTCCACGCATGGGTAGTAAGAGGGGTATACTCCCTCCTCACGATTGACTCTCGTAACTTGCTGGACTTCCAATTCTTCTTGATTCAATTGGGGCACACCTCCTTCCATTTTCTGAAATTTTCAACAATCATTATAAAATTTGATTTCAAGGTGTGTAATTGAAGGGAACTACTATAGGAACTTGCTAGAGTACTAAACATGCATCAAAACTAATTTCTACCACTTAGAACAAGCATGCAAGCCCACTAAACATGTTATCTACAGCAGCAAAATATTCAATATATACTCAACCAAATGAAATTCTAATTGGACAATCAAAGGAGTCACATACCAAGGAGTAAATGTGCCAAATTTCAGACAGAAATCTGGGCTGAGCAAGGAGATCGAAAAATCGCGAGTTCTTGAGCAGAAACACGAGTGAGAGAAACTTGGTACGAGCTTTTTCGGGAGAGAGAAGGTGCTGGGAGGAAGAGATGGTGTAGTGGGGCAAGGGTGGCCCACACCATAAGGTGGCGCGGCCCCCTTGCTGGCCGCGCCGGCTATGGTGTGGCACCCCCTGTGCCCCACAGGTCATCCTCTGGTGCTCCCAGTGTGCCTCGTCGAAAAATAGGACCAACGGTGTAATTTTTGTAATTTTTAGAGAACTTTGAAAAATGCACATTTCTGGGTATTAAATTAATGATTACTGCGCAGGAAAATGATTTCTAAAATCTTAAATGACTAAAGCATATTGCAAAACAAAAGTGCTACAGCAAGTAAAATAAGTGAAGGGAGAAAGAAAGAAAGAAGTGTTGTTTAGCTCTTTTATGCAATAAAATATACTTGTTAACAAGGTTGATCAAGTCTTGCTACCAAATAAATTTTATATGACATAAGAAGAAATAAACCTCAAATCAATCATGTTACCTTATATTGAATTGATATGGATCCAATCACAAGAGTTTGATATTCTTCTTTAGGCTCATATATAGGACAATCAATGGATCCCACTTTGATAGTTTTCACATTAAAAATTGTATTGACTCCACATACTTTATCAATCCTCTTGGGAAAATAGACAGTGTGTTCCTTATTATCAACATTAAAAGTAACCATGCCTTTATTGCAATCAATAACAGCCCCTGCAGCAGTAATAAAGGGTCTTCCAAGAATAATGGACATATTATCATCTTCAGGCATTTCCAACACAACAAAATCAGTTAATATCAAGCAATGCTGAGTAACTTGAACAGGAACATTTTCACATAAACCAACAGGAATAGCAGTAGATTTATCAGCCATTTGCAAAGATATATCAGTTGGTATCAATTTATCTAAATCAAGTCTCTTATAAAGAGAAAAAGGCATCACACTCACACCTGCTCCCAAATCACATAGAGCAGTTCTAACATAATTATTCTTGATGGAACAAGGAATAGTCGGTATACCTGGGTCGCCCAACTTCTTTGGAATCTTACCATTGAAGGAGTAGTTAGCAAGCATAGTTGAAATTTCCTCATTGGGGACTTTCCTTTTGTTAGTAACAATATCTTTCATATACTTTGAATAAGGAGGCAATTTAATAGCATCAGTCAAAGGAATTTGCAAAAATAAAGGTTTCATCCAATCACAAAATTTATTATAATGTTCCTCTTCCTTTGATTTTAGTTTCTTAGCAGGAAAAGGCATTTGCTTTTGAACCCAAGGTTCTCTTTCATTACCATGCTTCTCAGTAATAAAGTCTTCTTTAGTGTACTTTTTATTTTTAGCATGCTTTTCAGGTTCTTTTTCAACCTCTTCTTTATCAGGAGTATCATTCTTATCATTATCTTCCTCATGTTCATTACCACTTTCAGTTTCAGCATCAGAAATAGAAATACTATTAGGATCATTAACAGGTTCAGAGGATTCTACAACATTCTTATGTTTCTTTTTCTTTTTCTTAGATGGAGCACTAGTTTTAATTAGTTGAGAATCTTGTTCAATTCTTTTAGGATGCCCTTCAGGATATAGAGGATCCTGGGTAGAAACACCACCTCTAGTTGTTACTTCACAAGCATGTTTTTCTTTAGAATTATTTCCCAACAAGTCATTTTGCACTTTAGTAAGTTGATCAATTTGAGTTTGAACCATTTGAAAATGTTTAACAAGTATCTTAACATCATTGGAGGTTCTCTCCACAATACCATGCAATTCACTAATAGCTCGAGAATTTTCCATTAAATGATTCTCTACTCTCATATTAAAGTTTTCTTGCTTAACAATATAATTATCAAATTCATCTAAGCATTGAGCAGGAGATTTTGAATACGGAATATCTTCCCTAGTAAAGTGTTGAAGCGAGTGTACCTCAATCATGGATGAAGGGGGAATTGTCTCACATATATCTTCTATAGGAGGTAAATTCTTCACATCTTCAGGTTTAATACCCTTCTCCTTAAGAGACTTCTTGGCTTCCCTCATATCTTCATCATTTAATTTAATCATACCCCTCTTCTTCACTATCGGTGTCGGGGTTGGTTCAGGTGTAGACCAATCATCATGATTCCGGCCTATTTTAGCCAATAATTCTTCAGCGTCGTCTGGAGTTCTTTTCCTGAAAACACAACCAGCACAACTATCCAGGTATGCCCTAGACTCAATAGTTAGTCCACTATAAAATATATCAAGTAAATCATGCTTTTCCAAATCATGGTCAGGCTGAGCTCTAATAAGAGAACAGAATCTCGCCCAAGCCTCAGGCAATTTCTCTCCATCTTCCTGGTCAAAATTATAAATTCTCTGCAAAGCAGCGTGTTGAGCACTAGCAGGAAAGTATTTACGGAAGAAAACATCAATTAATTCTTTTGGACTTTTAATAGAACCAGGAGGCAAATTATTATACCAAGTTTTAGCATCATCCTTTAATGAGAAAGCAAAAATTTTAGCGACAAAATAAGTACGCATCTTAATATCATCAGAAAACAAGCCACTAAGAGTAGATAACTCAGTCATGTGTTCAACAACACTTTCTTTTTCAGTACCACAAAAGGGTGTTTTCTCAACAATAGCTATATGAGATAGATCAAGAGAAAAATCATAATCTTTATCCCTAATGTTTATAGGAGATGTGGCAAATTTAGGATCAGGAGATGGTTTATATCTAACAGCATGTTCTGCAAGCAACTTTTTAATTTTTCTTGCATCAGTAGTAGCATTGCATTTTTCAATAAAATCATCATCTAGCTCTACATAATCTTCATCAAGATCATCACTAGAATATTCAACAGACTCAGGTGAATTAACAGGTGTAGCAGCATTAGGAGTTTCAGTATTTTCAATTTGTCTAGACTTAGCAATTGTAGCATCTAGAAAAGATCCCAATGAACCACTATCATCAAGCACAGCAGAAACATTATCAATATTATGAGAATTTTCAGATTCAGCAGAAGTACCAGCACGCGAAGCATGTGGCGGTGAAACAAGTTTATCAATCACAGATGGTGAATCAAGAGCAGCAGAGGTACTCAGAGTTGTACCTTTTCTTGTAGTGGATGGTAATATGGCGATCTTAGTATCGCGAGGTTTACCCATAATGGAGAATTTGCAGCGAACAATATCAATCCAAGTGAACTTCCAAATAAAGCTATGCTCCCCGGCAACGGCGCCAGAAAATAGTCTTGATGACCCACAAGTATAGGGGATCGCAACAGTCTTCGAGGGAAGTATTACCCAATTTATTGATTCGACACAAGGGGAGACAAAGAATACTTGTAAGCCTTAACAAGGAGTTGTCAATTCAGCTGCACCTGGAAACAGACTTGCTCGCAAGAGTTTATCAAGTAACAGTTTTATGGCGTGGAAATAGTGAAATAACAGCAGCGGTGAAATAAAGACAAGTAGTGATTGTAGTAAATAGCAGGATTAAAATACTGTAGGCACAGGGACGGATTTAACGGGCGTTGCATGGATGAGAGAAACTCATGTAACAATCAAAGCATGGGCATTTGCAGATAATAATAAAACGGTATCCAAGTACTAATCAATCAATAGGCATGTGTTCCATATTTAGTCGTACGTGCTCGCAATGAGAAACTTGCACAACTTCTTCTGTCCTGGCCGGTGGCAGCCTCTCTAGGGAAACTCTGGATATTAAGGTACTCCTTTTAATAGAGTACCGGAGCAAAGCATTAACACTCCGTGAACACATGTGATCCTCACATCACTACCATCCCCTCCGGTTGTCCCGATTTCTGTCACTTCGGGGCCATTGGTTCCGGACAGCGACATGTGTATACAACTTGCAGGTAAGATCAATAAACAATGAATATCTTCATGAAACAATAACATGTTCAGATCTGAGATCATGGCACTCGGGCCCTAGTGACAAGCATTAAGCATAACAAGTTGCAACAATATCATAAAAGTGACATCTACGGATACTAGGCACTATGCCCTAACAATCTTATGACTATTACATGACCAATCTCATCCAATCCCTACCATCCCCTTCAGCCTACAGCGGGGGAATTACTCACACATGGATGGGGGAAACATGGCTGGTCGATGGAGAGGCGTTGGCGGTGATGGCGGTGAAGATCTCCTCCAATTCCCCGTCCCGGCGAGTGCCGGAGACTTCGGCTCCCGCGACGGAGTTTCGCGATGTGGCGGCTCTCGGAGGGTTTCGGCGATGTCCACTTCTCTCCGTGCGTTTTTAGGTCGAACCCGATAAGTAGTCCAAAGGGGGCGTCGGAGGCCGGCCAGGGGGCCACCACATGGCCGCGCGGGCCCCCCGGCCGCGCCGCCATGTGGTGTGGGGCCCTCGGGCCTCCACCTCCTTCGCCCTTCCCGTCAATATTTTGGTAAAATAGGGCCATCGAAGAAATTCCGAGGATTTTCCCGAAAGTTGGATTTCACAAAAACGAGACACCAGCGTTCTGAAAACAGCGTTAGTCCGTGTTAGTTGTATCCAAAATACACAAATTAGAGGCAAAACAATAGCAAAAGTGTTCGGGAAAGTAGATACGTTTTGGACGTATCGTGGCCCAGGGACAGGCGCGGCCAGGCCGGCCGCGCCGCCTGTCACTGGCCACCTCGTGGCCCCACTTCGACTCCCCTTCGGTCTTCGGAAGCTTCGTGCAAAAATAGGACCCTGGCGGTGATTTCGTCCAATTCCGAGAATATTTCCTTACTAGGATTTCTGAAACCAAAAACAGCAAAGGCTCTTCGGCATCTTGTTAATAGGTTAGTTCCAGAAAATGCGTAAATACGACATATAATGTGCATAAAACATGTAGGTATCATCAATAAAGTAGCATGGAACATAAGAAATTATCGATACGTTGGAGACGTATCACTTAACATAAACCTCTTCATGCAAAGGACCATTAAGAAATGCACTTTTAACATCCATTTGTTGTAACTTAAAGTTATGATGCGATGCATAAGCAAGAAGGATACGGATGGACTCAAGGCGAGCCACGGGAGCATAGGTCTCCCCAAAGTCAATTCCTTCAACTTGAGAGAAACCTTGAGCCACCAATCTTGCCTTGTTCCTCACAATATTTCCAAACTCATCTTGCTTGTTCTTGAATATCCATTTAGTGCCTATAACATTGCGGCACTCCTTTGGCTTCTCTACTAAGGTCCACACTTTGTTGCGCTTGAAGTTGTTGAGTTCCTCGTGCATGGCTTCCACCCAATCCGAATCTTCAAGAGCTTCAAATACTTTCTTGGGTTCCACAACGGAGATATAAGCATGATGATTGCTAAAGTTAGCCAATTGCCTTCTTGTGGAGACCTTTGCTCGAACATCACCAAGGACCTTGTCATGAGTGTGTCCACGAATTTCAAGGGTCCTATCTCTTCTTGCTAGACGACGGGCCTCGATCTCCTCCTTGGTTCTTTTAGGCCTTGGAGGTGTCACTTGATCAACTTGATCATTTGGGTCCCCGTCTTGACCTTCAATTTGAGCTTCCTCAATTTCTTGAGAATGCTCATCCTCATGTGCTTGATCTTGGACAATATTTGGTGAAGTGCAAATATCGAATGGTTGATCTTGAATTCTTGGTTGATCTTGTCCTTGATCTTGTTCATGAGAGGGAGGGTTTTCTTCTTGTTCTTGGGTTGGTGCATCATTAGCTTCAAGAGATGGGGTTTGTTGATGTTGAGAGGATGAGGGCTCCACCGTGGTAGAGCATAGTTCTTCCCGAGACGCCACACCGTGTCCCTCAATGGGGCGGAAAAATCCCACACCCATTCTTACTATGGCATCTTGAGGTATTTCATCACCTGCACATACATCAACTTGCCCCACTTGGGAGCCATCATTTTCTTCGAACCTCACACTACAAGATTCGATGATAATCCCGGAGGCTATATCAAAGATTCTATAAGTGTGAGATTCAGCACCGTAACCAACAAATATACCCTCCAAAGCTTTAGGAGCGAATTTAGACAAACGAACTCCTTTGATTTTGTAGAAACACTTACAACCGAACACCTTGAAGTATGAGATATTAGGCTTGTTGCCGGTGAGTATTTCATATGGAGTCTTGTTCAATCCCTTGCGGATATAGAGCCGGTTAGAAGAGTGGCAAGCGGTGGAGATGGCTTCGGCCCAAAAGTTATAGCGGGATTTATACTCCGCCATCATAGATCTTGCCATATCCATAAGAGTCCGGTTCTTCCTCTCCGCAACACCATTTTGTTGAGGGGTGTAAGCAGCGGAATATTGATGACGAATCCCCTCATCACTAAGGAAATCATTGAGTGTGTAGTTCTTGAACTCGGAGCCGTTGTCACTTCTTATTGCCATAATGAGGAGGTTGTGTTGACGTTGCACCTCGGTAGCAAAGTCAATGAATATTTGTTGAGTCTCATCTTTCGTCTTGAGAAAGTAGACCCAAGTGTATCTTGAGTAATCATCAACAATCACCAAGCAATGTTTCTTCGCACCAAGACTTGCATGAGTAACGGGACCAAAGAGATCCACATGAAGGAGCTCCAAGATCCTCTTGGAAGAGATGATAGTCTTGCTTGGATGCGGAGAGTCATGCATTTTGCCTTCAACACAAGCCCTACAAACACGATCTTTGGCAAAAGAAACATTTTCCATTAGTCCCACAATATGGTTCCCCTTGTGAAGACTTTGCAAAGTTCTCATGTTGACATGGGCTAGGCGGCGATGCCACAACCAACCCACATCCGCCTTTCCGAATAGGCACATCGCACTTGAAGTGGTGGTCCCCGAAAAGTCCACCACATACAAGTTATGTTCGCGATACCCAACGAAAGCGACTTTTAGAGTCTTGCTCCACAAGAGGACCACAATATCATTATCAATAAAGACGGCGAAACCCATCTTGCCAAGGGCGGAAACGGAAAGCAAATTGTAACCAAGGGTTTTGACAAGCATGACATCCACAAGTGTTATGTTGTGTGCAACCACAACCTTGCCAAAACCCATTACCTCGGATGTAGAATTATCGCCAAAGGAGACGGTGATATTGTTTATGTTGGGCCTCAACTCCTTGACGAGGTTCTTGCCGCCGGTCATATGACTTGTACATCCACTATCAAGTACCCATTTTGAACCTCCGGCGGCATAGTCCTACATGAGATCAATTCTTGGATTTAGGTACCCATTTCTCAATGGGTCCTCTTTTGTTAGCAACAAGGGTCTTTGGGACCCAAATAGACCAAGCAACATAACCATCATATGGGCCAACATATTTAGCATAGACATCACCATAATAATCTTTAAATAGAACATAGTTAGGGTTAGCATTTCCCGCATCATCATTATTGATGGTGTTTCCCTTAGGAGCTTCACCATTGGTGATAGCTTTCTTTTTCTCTTGTGCGGGCTTGGCTTTTTGCTTGTTTGCCTTCTTTGCCTTGGCATTATAACCTAGGCCCTCCTTCCCATTGTTTGATCTTTGCTTACTCAAAAGATCATCCAAAGAAAGTTTACTTTGGGGAGAGGAGGCCTTAGCAAGTTCATCCTTCAACCTAGCATTTTCCTCAATAATATTTGCATGATCACATGAAGGGGTAGAGGAACTAGGCACATCATATGAAGCAAGCCTAATTTGAAGTTGCTCATTTGACTTGGATAGGAGAGAGTATTCACTCTTCAAAGCTTTGTGAGCTTTGTCTAGTTCATCTAGATCCTTCACAAGTTTCTCATGATCAACACCAAATTGGGCCATTTCCTTTTTAAGCAATTTAGTCTTAGCCCTAGCATGATCTCTAGCTTTAGTGAGCTTGTTAATTCATCTTGAGGCTCTTCAAGATTGTTCCCTTTTGCCATACCAATGGCACGATTGCGAGAGTCATGAGAGTTTTGCTCGAGCACCTTGAGGGCTTGCATCTCGTGCACGTCATCTTGAGATGAGAGAGAGGAATAGCATTCTCTCCCAACAAGGGTCTTGACATCAATGGGTACAAAAGGCATCATGCATTCAATGTACTTCTCCTTGATCCAAGAGTCATTGATGTGGGTGGCACCACTAAGCCGGAAGGCATCGGCAACGATGAGGAGTCTTCCATACATGACTTGATGATCTTCATCCGGTAGCCTCATGAATCCTTCGGCTTGATTCCGAAGAGCATTATACTTGTTCCTTCTCGTGCTCTCACTTCCAATGCAACTAGCGGCCAAACCATCCCAAGCTTCCTTGGCGGTGGTGTAGTTCCGAACACGAGGAAGCTCTTGTGTCCCCACACTAGTTTGAATCATGTGCAAGGCGGTGTTGTTGAGTTGACTATCAACCGCTTCTCTTCTAGTCAACTTGTCGGGGTTGTAGGGCTTGAAGCCTTCCAAGATGATTCTCCAAAGTTCATTGGAGGCACTGCAAACATGAGAGCGAAACTCAAATTGCCAAGTATCGAAATTCTCAACGGAAAACTTAGGTGGGTCGCCTCGAATGTTCAAATGGGGATGTGGAACCGGTATATCGGGAGATAGAAAAGGTGGAGCTACTCGATTGTAGCTCTCACCTCCACTAGTTCCACTAGGAGATGCAATGGGAGATTTGATAGTGTTTAAGTTATCACCTTCCACGGGTTTGGTAGAGGAGGGTAGTGCCGAAGCACCTCCCTCTTCTAACACACCCGTGTCCTTTACCTCTAAGACGGGAGCCTTAGGAGGGACCGGAGTCAAAAGCTCGGAAATCAATTTTCTCATGCTTTCCATTTGAGCGTCCATGGAGGATCTCAACGAATTGATTTCCTCCATGATGACCAACTTATCGGATTCTTCCAAAGGCGCCTCGTCCGGCATACTCTTAGGCGGTTAAGTCCGAAATAAGAGCCGAGGCTCTGATTGAAAGGATCGTATGCCGCACCTAGAGGGGGGGGGGGTGAATAGGTGCTAACCAATTTTTAGTTCTTTTTCAATTTAGGTTTGACACAAAGGTAAATTCTCTAGATATGCAACTAAGTGAATTTACCTATATGACAAGGTTATCAACTAAGCAAGATATAGCTACGCAATATATAGGAGATAGAGTGGGATAGAGGTAACCGAGAGTGTAGCACGCGTTGACACGGAGATGATTCCCGTAGTTCCCTTCCTTTGCAAGAAGGTACGTCTACGTTTGGAGGAGTGTGGTTGCTATGCAAGCCAAACCAACAGCCACGAAGGCTTCACTCAGATCTCCTGTGAGCAACGCCACGAAGGCCTAGCCCACTTCCACTAAGGGATTTCCTCGAGGCGGAAACCGGGCCTTTACAAGGTTCTTGGGGCACACATCCACAACTGAATTGGAGGCTCCCAAATCTGTAACAATACAACAATCAACAACAACACATCAACACAAATCAACTAGGGAACCAAATAGGAACACTAGCATGAGATCCCTCAAACAAATGAGGGGGAAATGAAAAACGCTTCGGTGAGGATGTAGATCGGTGGCTTCTCCTTCGAATCTCCAAAGATCAAGAGATTTGGTTGGGGGAGGAAGGAGATCTTGCAAATCTTGTGTTTCTTGAGGTGGCTCTAATGGTGGTGTAGCTTGGCAGAATTCTTGAGCAATGATTGAGCAAAGGGGTAAGGAAGAAGAAGAGGGGTATAAATACCCCTCCCCAAAATCCAACCGTTGAGCCTTCCGGGGGGATAATCCGGCCTAAGTTAGGGCCGATAATCCGCCCCCCGGATAATCCGGCCTCCGGTACAAAACCAGGACAATGTCCGTCAAATGTCCGGCCCCATACCAGAGCCACTTTTCTTCAGGTCCTTAGCCGTTTTCGAGGGGGCCGGATATTCTTGAAATGTCCGGCCCGGATAATCCGGCCCTGGGACAAAACCAGGACAATATCCGGGCAAATGTCCGGCCCCTATACTGAGCTGATTTCCCTCAAGTCCTTAGCCGAAATTCTGGGGGCCGGATATTTTGGAAATATCCGGCCCGGATTATCCGGCCTGATGAACTTTTTCTGATTCTCTTTGACAGCACTGACCACATCCAACACACACACAAATGTATCTATATAATCCCTGTACCACTTAACCAAACATTAGTATATCACGTACATTGACATCAAACACTCAAAACATAATATGAGAGATGTTCTTTCAGCGCCGCCACTGCCGCCGGGGCCGGGGCCAAGGCCAGGGCCAGGGCCGGGGCCGAGGCCGGAAACAGCGGCGGCGGAGGTGCGGTGGTCCGAGGGTGGCTGCTCGGAGCGGGGCGGGTAGATCCTCCGCCGCCGCCCGGGAGGGGGACGGGAGAGGAGGAGGCAGCGGCTAGGTTAGGAGGAGGAGGCGGCTAGGAGGAGGAGGAGGAGGCCACGCCCGGTAATGAAGAGGAGAATTGAACAGCTCAAGAAAACAACCAGCGCACCACAAAGTTGGAGCGCAAAGAGTTTCAAAAACATAAAACAACAGATCGTTTGGGCGAATACAATCGTTGGCTTGATGGACCAAGCTGAAGACATCAGAACTTTATGTTTTAGGAGAGATGGCTTCGACAAGAGCTGAAGAAAAAATTGCTTGGTCTATGTACAACCGAAAAAATCATGGCTCGGCAAAGGTCAAGAATATCTTGGCTCAGTTCAGGAGACGCCAACACAAGTTATCTTCATAATCAAGCCAACCATAGGTGGAGGAAAAATTTCATAGGAAGTTTACAATACGAACATATAGTAGCTACCAATCATAATGACATTGCAGACGTTCTCTTTGATCATTACAAGAATAGATTTGGGGTGCCAGCTACTAGAAACTCTAGACTCAACCTGGACTTTCTTGGCATGCACCGTATAGATTTGCAAGAATTAGAGACGCACACTTTATAGAAGAAGAAATCTTCAAGGCCATTAAAGAAATGCCCAATAAGAAGGCACCAGAACCTAATGGTTTTATCATTGACTTATACCAAAAGAGTTGGAACATCATCAAAATATTTCTGATTCTAAAATAGCTAAAAGAGCCGATAGACTAGGTATATCTTTAGGACAATCAGAAGAGGAGATAGGCAAATCTATTAAGGGGGTTAAAATGGTGGAAGAAGAGCGAATTTCAACAATTTGAAAAAAAAAAGACTGGGATTCAGAATAAGGAGGAAGGTTTGGAGACTCTTGTATTGTCAAAAGTGTCCCCCCTTTGTGAGGATTTGATTGAGGATGATGATATCCCTTTGGGTTTGGATGATCAATTAGATCATCTTAAACCAATTGTAAAGGTAAATAAAAATAGAAAGAGAAAAGTATATGATACTAGTAATATTCGCAAAAGTACTAGGAAAATAACTAAAATACAATTTTCATGATGCAAAATATTAAAGGAATTAATTTGAATTCAGGGGGTTTTGGTGATACTGCTAAGCATTTGTTTGTCAAGGAGGCAATCAGGAAACATAAATTAGACTTCATAGCCTTGTTGGAGACTGGAAGATCTAATTTATCTATTCCTTTTTTGAACCAATTAGTGGCGGGATATAATTTCTCTTGGTTTTGTTTACCACCACATGGTCGTTCATGGGGTATTCTAGTGGGAATAAATTGTGATACACTCCAAGTGTTAAAGGTAAGCACCGGAGACTTTTGTGTCAAGCTTCATATTAAATGTAAGAGGGATGGTTTTGAATGGATTCTTGTGCCGGTCTATGGGGCTGCCGAAGACGTACACAAAGCAGAATTCCTGGCGGAGTTAGTGCGAACTTGTGAATCTGAAACATTGCCTATGCTGGTAGTGGGTGATTTCAATATTATACGCAAAAGGGAGGAAAAAATAAAATAATGATAATTTCAAGGCGCGTTGGCCCTTTGTTTTTAATGCAATCATTGAGCATTTCAACTTGCGTGAAATTGCGCTAACTGGGAGACAATTTACATGGGCAAGTAGGAGAGAAGAACCTACTTATGAGAAATTAGATAGAGTGTTAGCATCCATCTGTTGAGAACAGAAGTTTCCATTGGTTACCGTAAGAGCTTTATCAAGAGCTGATTCTGATCACACTCCAATACTTATTAATTCACGAGTGAAAGCACATCTGGGTAATCAGGCAAAAATTTCTTTTGAGCTACATTGGTTGCGACAAGAAGATTTTTTTGACATGATAGTAAAGGAGTGGAAATCAGTTGTGGGTGGGGCTTGTCCAATGGACGTTTGGTTAAATAAGTTAAGACATATACGAAGATTTATTAAGGGATGGGTAAACAATCAAAGTGGAAAATATAAAAAAGAAAAGGAGAGGCTGTTGAACATCATTGATCATTCAGATATGAAAGCGGAAACAAACCTTTTGAATATGAACGAAAGAGAAGAGCTTAAAAAGGCAAATGATAGTCTGAATAAATTAAGAAGAGATAAGGAGTCCAAATGGGCTCAAAGAGCGAAAGTTAAACATATTCAAGAAAGGGGAACAATACAAGATATTTCCACTTAATCGCGAATGGGAAACATCGAAAAAAGAAAATTTCCAGTTAGAGCAACAAGAGGGGATATTGTTGGAGAAGATAATTTGAAGGTCTATATTACGGAATTCTATAAGAAATTGTTTGGGGCGCCGTCCCCAACTAATATTTCTTTAGTTGAAGAAGAGATTCAGGATATTACGCAAATTTCACCGCTTGAGAATGAAATCTTGACAGCCCCTTTTACTGAAGAGGTTTTCGAGGCAATTTCTCAAATGGAACCGAATAAAGCTCCTGGACCTGATGGATTTCCAGCTGAGTTTTATCAAAGGTTTTGGGAAGTAATAAAAGATGATCTGATGGCTTTGTTTCTACAGTTTAGTCAAGGGGATTTGCCCCTTTATAAACTAAATTTTGGCATCATCACGTTGCTACCCAAAAAAGAGGATGCGATACAAATTCAGCAATATAGACCCATTTGCTTGCTAAATGTATGCTTCAAGATACTCAGTAAAGCTGGTACAAATCGCATTTCGGGGATTGCCCCAAGAGTTATAAAGCCAACTCAATCTGCATTTATGCCAGGCAGAAATATATTGGAGGGGGTGGTCATTCTTCATGAAACAATCCATGAACTGCATACTAAGAAAATGGATGGGGTGTTATTTAAAATCAACTTTGAAAAGGCATATGATAAGGTGAAATGGCCTTTTCTACAACAAACTTTACGTATGAAGGGTTTTGCTCCAGAATGGGGAAGACTAGTGCAACAGTTTGTTCAGGGGGGTAGTGTGGGGGTGAAAGTGAATGATGATATTGGTCATTATTTCCAGACAAAAGAAGGTCTACGGCAAGGGGATCCGTTGTCTCCAATGCTTTTTAATATTGTATTAGACATGCTTGCCATTCTAATTGATCGATCAAAAGAGGATGGCCAAGTTGGAGGGTTAATCCCACATCTAGTTGAGGGAGGACTCTCGATACTACAGTATGCCGATGATACGATACTTTTTTTGGAACACGATCTCCACAAAGCAGTCAATATGAAGTTAATCCTATGTCTTTTTGAAGAGCTGTCAGGGTTAAAGATTAATTTCCATAAAAGTGAGATTTTTTGTTTTGGAAAGGCTAAAGAGGAGGAAGACCAGTATAAGCAGATCTTTGGATGTGATGCTGGATCACTTCCCTTTAGATATTTGGGTATTCCGATCCATTATTAAAAACTAAGAAATTCTGATTGGTATCTGGTAGAATCAAGGTTTGAGGGTAAATTAGGGTGCTGGAAAGGGGAGTTACTATCCTATGGTGATAGGTTAGTTCTTATAAATTCAGTGTTAACTAGTTTACCGATTTTTATGTTATCTTTTCTTCAAATACCTGTTGGGGTAAGGAAACGTTTGGACTTCTATAGATCTAGGTTCTTTTGGCAGTCCGATGAAAACAAAAGTAAATACTGGCTAACAAAATGGAATATCGTATGTCGACCCAAAGATCAAGGGGGTTTAGGTATTGAGGTTCTCGAAATCAAAAATAGATGTTTATTGAGTAAGTGACTCTTTAAACTTCTTAATAAGGACGGAGTGTGGCAATAGTTGCTACAGAACAAATACCTAAGACAGAAGACTTTATCGGAGGTACAGGCTAGGCCTACCAATTCTCCATTCTGGAAAGGTTTGATGGAGGTTAAACAGGAGTTTTTTTTCTAAGAGTTTTTTCAAAGTGGGTAATGACATGCATACTCCCTTCTGGGAAGATCCTTGGTTAGGGAATAGTATGTTGGCCCAGCAGTATCCATCCTTATATAATATAGTACATCATAAAAATCTCACTGTTTCACATGTATTAACTCGAATCCCACTGAACATTACTTTCCGAAGGACGTTAACTGGTAACAAGTGGAGTTTATGGGTGCAATTATGTCGCAAACTCATGATGGTAAATTTGAATGACGAGGATGACCGCTTTGTTTGGAATGTGACAGCTAATGGTGTGTTTTCGGTTAAGTCGATGTATGAAGATCTTATGTGTGACCACACTCCTTTTTTGAGAAAGTACCTGTGGAAGGTGAGAATACCACTAAAGATAAATATTTTCATGTGGTTTTTGAGTAATAAGGTTTTGTTAACCAAGGATAATTTGGCTAAACACATTGGAATGGGTGTACAAAATGTGTTTTCTGTGGGGAACATGAGACTATTCAACACCTCTTTATTGATTGTTCTTTAGCTAAGCTTGTCTGGTGTACGGTTAATTTCACTTATGATCTTCCGCCTCCAACCAATATTACTAATATGTTTGGTAATTGGTTAAATAGAGTAGATAGACAATCTAAGACGTTTATCCGGATTGGGGTTTCTGCTTTATGTTGGTCTATTTGGAGGGTCAGAAATGATTTTTTTTAAATAAATCATCTTTTCATTTTTTGCAGGTTATCTACATGGTTTCTCATTGGGTCCAGTCGTGGGCCCTCCTCTCGCCGGAGGGACAGCAGGATGCCATGGCTTCTGGATGCACACAGCTCCTGATGGTCGCTCAGGATATCTTGTGCCAGGCTGGTTGGCGACATACTAGAAGTCTATGCTGATGAGTAGTCATAGTATGGGTTGTTTTCGATGGTTGATTTTTGTATCAATCCTCGGTGATGCGTGAGTTATAAACGATACAGTTTTTGAACATTTTTATAATAAATGGCCGTGTGCATCCTCATGATGCAGAAGCCGGGGTATACCCCTATTTCGAAGAAAAAAAAAACATCATCAAAATGGACCTGATTGAGGTGTTCAACTGTTTCCATGCAAAAAAAAGGCGCCAAAGAGCCTGGCGATTTCAGACCGATATGCCTTATTCATAGCCTTGCTAAAATCCTCTCCAAGGTTCTAGCATAGCAAATCGCTTGAGCAGGGTTCTGCCCGACCTTGTCAGAAAAAATCAAGATGCCTTCATGAAAGGAAGATCCATTCATGATAACTTTAAGTTAGTTAAGGAATCAATCAAATTTTTAAGGAGGAAAAAAGAAGACAACCTGCTTCTAAAACTAGATATAGCAAAGGCTTTCGACACGGTCAATTTGGCTGTTTGTTCTAGAGGTACTGCAGCAAAAAGGCTTTGGTCGTCGATGGCAAACTTGGATCGTCATGCTGCTATCTACGGCATCCACAAGCATCTTGCTTCATGGAATCCTAGGTCTAAAGATATGGCACGCAAGAGGTTTAAGGCAAGGCGACGCCTTATCCCCCATGTTTTTCATTCTCGCAATGGAGGCTCTCACTCTCATGTTCAAAAAAGCATAGGAAAATAAAGTGATCAAGCCCTTTCTAAGGGGTGGCGAGGTCCCCCAAAGGCTTTCATTGTACGTTGACAATGTAATCCTATTTCTCCAGGCATCAGTTGTTGACGCAGTCACGATAAAGTCCTTGCTAATTTACATCTTCGGCGATGTGTTAGGTCTGAAGTGCAACCTAGGCAAAAGTTTTGTCTCTCTGATATATTCTGACGAGGAAGAGATCAAAGAAATCAGCGAGATGTTGAACTGCAAGGTCGCCAACATGCCCATAACATATCTTGGGCTTCCTCTCCATTTCAGAAAAGCACGAAAAGAAGACTTCCAAGCTTTAATAGATAAGATCAGAAATAGACTAGTCATGTGGAAAACCCACATGCTCACACCAAGCGCAAGATTAATCTTATTACAATCAGTGCTGAGCGCTATGGCGATTTTCCACTTGATACACGGGGTGTTCCTATGGAAGGGAACTGATACCGTTAATAGTGGACATTGTCTGGTCAATTGGAAAACAATTTGTCATCCCAAACCTAACGACGGGTTAGGGATTTTAAACTTGGATTTTACGAACACGGTTACACGTGCATGCATGTTCGATGGGCATGGAATCTAAGAGTTGGCGATCAGAAGCCATGGTGCTCGCTAGCGATTCCGATGGAAGAACAAGACAAACACATTTTCAATGCGGCGACAAGTGTGGTTGCGGGTAACGGCCAAAGGTGCTACTTCTAGACCGATAATTGGTTAAACGGGGAAATCAATAGATGACATTGCCCCGAACATATATCATGCAATTAACCCTCTAACGAAGGCAAGAAGAAGCGGTCGTTAATGGAGCTTGGCTCGATGATATCAAGAAACAGATCAACATTTAGGGCTTTCTTCAGGTCGTCACCATATGGGAAGAACTCAATGGCATATATGTAAGCCACGATATAGAGGATTTGTGGACATGGACTTGGGACGCCAAAGGATTATTCACATCGAAATCAGTATATATGGCTCACTATAAGACTACCACGCAGTGTGATACTGCAAACGAAATAATCTGGAAGTCATGGTCGTCTTTGAGATGCAAAATCGCGGTTTGGCTGATCATATGTGAAAGGGTATGGACGGCAAACCGGATACTCAACATTTATTCATTGGTTGCGCAGTGGTAAACATCATTTGGAACTCTGTGTTGGGATGGGCTGGTTTTGCTCAGGTGGTTCAAATATCAAACCAAAACCTGAAAACTTGGTGGAAACAAGCGTTGACAAATGACAAATATGCATAACACAAGCAAGAAGAACTGAATTCTATCATCATGCTTGTCTCTTGATTGATATGGAGGGAAAGGAATAACCGTGTGTTCGAAAATGTTTACAAACCAATTCCACAAATCATTAATCAGATATAATCAGAAGCAAAGCTGCGGTTGATAGCAAGTAAAGGTTGTTTCACTCTCTAGGGCTGCTGTGTGTGTTTCCCTTTTTCCTCTTTTTGGTCCGGTCGAGTTTCACAAACCTGTATTTTGCTTTGTACTTTTTTCCTTTTTGGACCTTTTTATCCCTTCTTAATATATATACATGCAGTTCTCCTGCATGGTTCGAAAAAAAAATCAAACAGCTGGATACCAGCAAGAACAATAAGCCATGTCTGGCATTCAACAAAACTCATCGATTCACTTAAGGTTTAATCGATTTGTCTCAACGAGATCTGACCTGACCAAATATTCTTTCTTTCATGTGGCCCTGAGTTCTTGAAGGCCAAGTGCCCGTTGAAATACAAGGTATCAACCATACTTGAGCACAGGTACGGGCAGTAGCAGCAGAGCATGTTGATGGAGGACTCATCGTCCCAGTCGTTTCAAGTGTGACGACCTAAATGGGATTGTTCATCAGTTCAAAGTCGATAGAAGCGATCTGATAATCAGGAAATAAAAGTCATCTTGGACGACTTGGTGCCAAAGCCGAAGTTAACAAGCACAGAAAATGTGCAAACTGAACCTGAAACAACATCGTCCAGTTTACACGCAGAGATCATCTTTTAGCAGGCAGGCTGCTAACAGAAACGGTACGCTATGTTCTGTTAAATCCAAAATGTTCAAGGTAATACATTTGCACATTCAGATGCATACATGATAATACAAGTAGCAATGCTCTGTTGTTCCTGTAAGTATTGTGATAGCATGGTTTGGAACTTTGGATGACACTCTCTACCGGATGGTCTGAACGACAGGGACATGCTTGATCTTGTGGTGATCCTCGCCTCCCTCCTCGATCCTCCCCACCATCTTCGGCATTTTGAACAGCACAACCTCCTCCAGCTCCTTCATCCCGGCCAGAGCCTCTGGGAGCGTCTCCACGTTGGCACACCGGAACAGCGTCAGCGTCACCAGCGCCGCCATGGACCCTGCTCTCACCGTCCATTTCTCCAGCTCCGGCAGCCCCAGCCCCAGCGTATGCAGGCCTGGGAACCCACCGTCCTGGAACACCAGCTGCTCGCCGTCGTAGGCGCCCCACATCAGCTTCAGCTCTGCCAGGCTCGGCAGCTCGCCCAGCATGTCCACAAAGCTCTGCCCCACCATCGTGTACCACATCGACAGCCTCGTCAGGTTCGGCCGGATGTACCGGATGGCAACGTCATCGGCCTCCTCCTCGTCCTCTTCTTCGCCCATGGACCCCACCAGCCTTAGGCTCTGCAGCCGCCGCAGGCTCGGGACGGTGAACACGGCCCGCGGCAGTGATTCGCCCTGCAGCACCAGGTGTACCAGCAGGTCGAGGCTCTCGAGCGCAGAAGTCAGCGTGCCGACGTGCGCGGCGGTGAGCCCGCTGAGCTCCAGCGACCGGAGGTTAGTGGCCCTCCCCAGCGGGTTGCTGGCACCGATACGTGTGTCCCAGCAGTGCGGCTGCACGCCGTGGAGCGTCTGGAGGCTGTACAGGTCACCCAAGCACTTGGGCAGCGCGAACGGCGCCACGACGTGCCGCAGCGTTGGGATCATCCAGAACGCGGAGGTCACGCCCAGCATGCCATTGCTTCCCTTGAGTATCAGTGACTGCAGGTTCACCAGCTTGTTTATCGTGCTCGGCAGCCTCTCCAACTGACCGCACTGAAGGCCAAGGTACCTGCTCCAGGAAATCATCTCAAATTATTCAGTATTTAGCATCAAACGTACTATAGCAATGTTCAGAAAATTCTTTCTCTCAAAAAAAAAAAAGTTCAAAGTTCTCCTCCCGTAACCCCTCTCCTCCCGTAACCCCTCCCGGGCCGCTCGCGCGGCGGCGGCTCCGGAGGGCCCCAAGACCGGCGAACTAGAGCGCGCCCTCCCGAGCCTCCCTGGCCGCTGCCACCGCCGGCCAGGGCAGTGGTGGCGGCGCCCAGCTGCCAAACGGCGGAGGGCGAGGAGGCGCAGCGAGGCGGAGCCCTTCCGCGCTGGGGCGATTCTTCGAAGGCTGCGCGGTGGTGGTACGTCCGGCGGCGGACGCGGGGATCCGGCGGGCGGCGGCCAGGTCTGCCGGCGCGAGGCGGCGCGGCTTTGCCGGCGGCCGACCGTGCGGGCTGATCTGGCCCGATCTGGGCTGATCTGGGCTGCGCGGGCCCGATCTGGGTAGCGTGGGCTGTGGCCTGCTGCTCGATCCCGCCAGGTCTCTGCGGTGGAGGTTGCTTCAACCTCGTTTGTCGGCGTTGGACGGCGGATGACGGCGTGGGGGCCTGTTCGTCTGCTTCTTTGAAGAAAGGTGGCTGTCCTAGGGTTTTTCTTGTGCGAAGATTAAGATCTTTCTGAGGCTGGTTTCTCTCGATTTGGCCGGAATGTTGAGTTCCGGAATGCTCCAACGGCGAATGTACCAGTGCAACGATGCCTGCAGTTTGCTGGATGTGAGGTATTCGGTCGTGCGCACCCATGCTTTTATTCCGACCGTTTGGTTCTGGAGGGAGCGGCGCGAAGCTCTTTTTCTGTGTTGACATCAAGTGACTATGGATCCATGATGAAAGTTGGAAGAAGAGAATTTCATGAAAGCCGGAGGGGAGGACTAGCTAAGGGAGGTTCAAGCGCTGTTGAGGGGCTTGCTTGGTGTCCGGGCTTCACAACGGTATGAAAGTGGGGCGACAACACATGTGATGCAGAGTCCTACCTTTCAGGGTGAAAACCCAAGGTCTGGCCTTAACTGGTTGTGCCTGGCAGTGACCTTGGTGGAGGCATTGTTTTGAGAGTGGGGACTATCTTCAGGGTGAAAACCTAAGATCTTTGATCGGGCGACGACGGTGTTGGAGCACTGTTCCTTCTTGGAGCGTCGTTTTTGGAGAGTCTGGTCGGTGTTGTCATGGTGGTGGATGTATTGCTATTGTTAGGCCCAAGATACTGTAGCGGGACTTTTGTTTCTTAGTTTTCTTTTATTTTTTTGGCTGTGTGCATCCGTAGTGCCATTAGGGTGGTACGTTGTTGCAGAGGCTGGGTGTAATTGGTATCTCTCGATATTAATATATTCCCTTTATCGAAAAAAAAAAAAAGTTCAGAAAATTCTCAGGTTACCTTATGTGGATCATTGAGCCGATCTCATTTGGTAATTTCTTGAGCTCAAGGCCATGGATGTCGATGACGCGGAGGAACTTGGAAGCATGGAGGAAGCCCAGGTCGGTGGAGTGGAAGCAGACGCTGGGCTTGGTAGTACTGCCATTGACGAAGTCGCAGACGATGGTGCGGAGCTTGGGCAGTGCGTTGCCGAGGTGGACATGTTTGTCGGTGGTGTTCTGGACAGCGAGGCGGCGCACGGTGGCGGGGGCGAGCACGTCAGTGCTGTCGTGGCTCTCGACGAAACACGCCTCCTGCGCCTCGTCCTGGGCAAAGGCGTGGAGACGGTCATGCACCACCACCCTCCTCACAGTGCCGAACTCGTCCTTGTCCACCAGCTGCACCATGCACCGGGAGATGAGCTCCTTGAGGTACCCCTGCCCGACCTCCTCCATGGTGCTCCCACGCCGCGGCCGGACAAACCCCTCAGCGACCCACAGCCTCACCAGCCTCGCCGCGTCCACGTGCACGCTCTCTGGCATCGCCGCAAAGTAGAGGAAGCATGACTTGAGGTGGTGCGGCAGGTCGTCGAATGCCAGCGACATTATCCTCCTCCCGCCGTTGCTGTTCTTGCACTGTGGCTGGTCCCTTGCCGCCAGCAGCTGCGTCATCACTTGGTCCCACTCCACCGGCAGTTCCTTGGACCGGAGCACGCCCGCAAGGACGACGACGGACAGCGGCAGGCCACGGGTGATCCGGAACACGTCTTGGTAGTACCTCGACTTGTACCGCCCAGGGCAGTCGCCGCGGCGGCCAAACACCCTGCGCCGGAACAGCTCGTATGTGTTCTCCGGGTTGAGCCGCGTCAGCTCGATGGGGTCGTACGTCGGGCCACCGGCGTAGCCCACAACCTCCAGCCCCGCCGCGTCGGTGACCAGCAACACCCTGCTGCCGTTGCCCTCATCAGGGAGCGACGCCCGGAGGCTGTTCCAGTCAGCAACCGCGATGCTGCCATCGACCACGACGAGGTACCGCCTGCCAGTCATGTTCCGGAACAGCGAGTTGCTGATGTCCTTGCCCTTGTTGCCAGCGTCGCAGCCACCACCATCTTCCACAACCTGGCCGTGGGACGTGAACCGCCGAAGCTGGGAGCCGGCCTGCCTACGGATGTCACGGAGCACGTCGGATGGGTGGCTGTTGGGAGGAAGCACCGTCCAGGTGCGTATGGCGAAGTGGTTGCGGACCTCGGGGCTCTGGTAGACCTTGTGCGCTAGCGTGGTCTTGCCGATGCTGCTCTCGCCGGTGATGGAGACGACGGCGCGGCCAGAGACAGCGTCGACGTCGAGGAGCTGCTCCCTGAGCATGTTGCTGTACTTGTCGAAGCCGACAGTGTACTCCTCCAGATCATCCCTGCACCCAAATGCACCAAGCCAGTCATCAGTACATAATTCAGTAATGCTTGATAATCTGTAGCTTGTTTAGCACTGAATACTATGCTAAAGCTTTGCCATGGTTAGCTATCATAACTACTGTTGCCGGAACTGAATTATGCTGACATCTTCATTTGGTCAAGCAGGCCAATCAAAGTCGACTGAGCTATAGCAAATTCCTTAATTATAGGTGCGTTTGATGACATTTTCAGAGTGGGTAATCACTGTAATATAAAATTAACCAGCCTGATAAGTCATCAGAATCTTTTCACACAGATAGCAGAATCATCAAGGAAGACATTTTAACACAAACAGAGAAGAATCGTCAAGAACAAATGAAATGGGACACCAAATTTGTTGTGGGGTTCTTGGTTGGAACTGCAAGAATCTAGGTGAATAAATTGTTCAAGCAGTTTGATTTTCCTGCTTGCCTTGCATGATTCTTCTTTCTGTGCATAATACAGCAGTGCTGGTTAATTGGTAGCTAGCTTAATTTAACACTCATTACGGCAAGCTTCACCATGCTTAGCTAGAACTACTGCTGCAGAAGTGCTGCTGTCAATTAGCTCAAGCAGGCCAATCGATGGCGTTATTTGTTGAATATTATTACATGCGTTGATGTCATTTTCAGAGAGGAAAAAACAGGAAATGTAAAATTATGTAGCTTCCAAATTCAGCAGAACCTTGTTCACAGATCAAGACAACAATAAAACAAAGATAGCACAATCATCACCGAAGACATTTCAAACAAACAGATAAGGAGAGGGAGGGAGGGAGGGAGGGAGGGAGAGTCTTGATTCGACCTGCAGAACCTGAGGACCAAATTGATCAAAATGCTACTAGTACAAGCTAAGCTGTTCGTCGGAAAGCCATTTGAAAACAAACAAGCTAGTCAGCTGTTTGTAAACATGATTCTTTCTATAGAAGCGCTGAAATACCGAAGACTTTACCATGGTCCATGGGTGTGGCTAGAATAACTGCTGCTACCGGAACAATATAACGCTGACAACTTAATTTGGTCGGGCAGGCAAATCAAAATCGACTGAGCTATAGTCAATCCTTCAATTATATATTAGTTTGATGTCATTTTCAGAGTGGCTGTGCGGGTAATCATTGTAAAAAAATAGCTTAAGAATTCAGCAGAATCTTCGCTCGCAGAACAAAACGAAATGAAAGACAACAGAATCATCAAGGAAGATATTTCAGAAAGAACGAAGAGGAATCGACAAGAACAAAACGAAATGAAGGACACAAGATTCGTTTGGGTGTACTGGTTGGAACTGCAAGAACCCGAGTGACCGAATTACTCCCCTGTTTCGCCGCAGCAAAATGTTCTAGCGGTTTGCATGTGATTCTTTTTTATTTTCAGTTTTGGGAGCGCGCGTACCATGCGGCGAGGGTGGTGGCGGAGGATGCGGCCCAGGCGGGCGCCGGCGCGTGCTCGATGTTGTAGGCGGCGCGGTTGGCGGAGATCTCGTCGAGCCTCTTCCTGATCTGGCGGACGCGGGCGGAGAGGTCGTGGCGGAGCGCGACCTGCAGCCCCGCGCAGCGCGGGCGGCGGGGCCACTGCCACTGCCAGCGCCACCGCCACGCGGAGCACCGAGCCCCGGTGGGGAGCGCCGGGGGCGGGTTGCGTCGGCGGCGGTGTCGCCCTGCGCGGTGGAGGAAGTCGTCGAGCGCGTCCTCGGCCTCGAACGCGACGTCGCGGGTCTGGCGCACCCAGACGGCGACGAACTCGTCGTCGCGGAGGCGGCGCCTGCGGTCGGCGTCGCGGATGAAGGTGTGGAGCCACTCGAGCTTGTCGCGGAGGAGGCGCACGTCGTCGCCCGCCTCCAGCAGCACTGCGGCTTCCCAGGCTACCAGCTCTGCCACCTTCGCCAGCACCGTCGTGATCGCCGTCTCCGCCATCGGTTCGCCTACACTCTGTGATGTGCCTGTGCGTGCAGTGCTTGCTGGCTATGGTCTCAGGCAGCCTGAAGCCCTGAAGCAAACCAGAGCAAATATCGAGGCTGAGGGTTCTAGGAATGTAGTAAGAGCAGCTCGTAGTTTGGTGGGGGTGAAAGGTCAATGGTGGAGCCGGCCGCCGGCGTGAGGGAACCAACACCAAACACCTCGATCTCACTCTCTCGCCACTATCACTAGTCTAAATCCTTGTGTGTGTGTGCACTGTGCAGCTGCAGCTGAGATTGTTGAAATGGTCAGAGGCGAAGAGTGAACCGGATGGGGGTTGAGTTTAGTGGTTGCAGACTTGCAGTGCAGTCTATGGGAGGTCGAGGAGAAAACTAATATACTCCATCCTGCCCATTTTAATTTTGTGTTGTGCATAATTTTTCGTGTAAGTTAAACTGTGCAAACTTTAATTAAGAATATAAATAATAATATAAAGTTCTACCATGTCAAATGTATATATATATATATATAAATATAGTTCATAACAATTCCAAAATATTATTATTTTGTTGTATATGTTTTTATTTTTATCAATATAGATGATTAAACTTTACGGAGTTTGATTTTGACCAAATCTTATATGCAACATATTTTGAGCATGAGAGTGATAGAGAAAACTAAAATAGCATGAGACTAAGAGCATCTCCAGTCGCGTCCCCGCGTCACCCGCCGGATTGAGCGTAGGGCGTGTTTTTTCCGCGTTTGGGGCGTCTCACCGTCCCCAAACCCAAAACATTTAAATTACTTTTTTTGGCTTTTTTATTTCAATTTCCATAAACTAATACATAATTTGGAACGTGGTTTACACGAAAACATAATTGGGAACGTGGTTTTCCACAAACTAATACATAGTTTGAACCGTCGTGGACACAAATATAAAATTTTGCAAAGAAACTAAACCTAACTAGGCCGTGCATCGAAGGTTTCCTATGTTCGCTGCTAAGAAAGAACACTCGAGGGCACACCCAGTCACCTAAACTGGAAAATCCAGCGGGAGGATGGTGCCCTTGTTGGTTCTACCGATGAGGCGAACAGACAGGTCCGTGCACGTGTTCGGCGGGAAGAAAGAACACTCGGTCGTCCTCTCGTCGTTATCGCCGTGGTAGTCCCGGCGGCACCGCGTCTCGTCGAAGACCTTGACGCTCATGTCCCCGTCACCGAAGTAGGAGAACAGGAGGATGAAGCCGGCTTGGAGGCGTGGTGCCGCGCGACTTCTCGGCCGATGTTGAGGCATCTTCTTGCGCGCGTCGTAGATCACGTCGACGATCCACCGGTAGTAGCCGCACGCAGCCTCCCGCAGATGCATCGTGCGCGGCGATCGTCGCGGCGGAGCCGGCGAGTCGCGGGATGCCGCGCGGCGCCTCCGCGAGGACGAACTCGAACCGCACGTCCGGCTCCATCCTCCGATGAGCCGGCGGCGATGAAGCCGGCGAGCGCGGGACCACGACCACGACCCGCCGCCGGCCCCGACGTCAGCGGACATGGTGTCTGGGCCGGCGCCGACCTAGGGTTGGAGGAGAGGCGGGAGGCGGTGGGCGAGAAGGCGTGAGAGCGGCGCATTACGCCAGGCGGGGCCAGGGCGACGCGACGCGGGGACGGGGTCGCGTCGCGGCTGTCGGTGTGCGCGGAACGCACCGCCAATAACTTTCGTCGCGGTAGGCGACGGTTAGGTTAAAAATTTATTGTGCCGACGAGTCGGCCCCGCCACTTCCGTCTCGCTCGTTGTGTCGGCGTCCCGGTGCGTCCCCGTGGGACGGGGACGGGGGCCGGACACCGAATGGGGCGCGGGACAAAAGGGCTTTGGGGCCGGAACGCATTTTCGCCGCGCGCCCCAAATCGCTTTGGGGGACGCTTTGGGGGACGCGGCTGGAGATGCTCTAATGTTTGTTCCGTGCACTAGTGCATGAGATCATTAGGTTCTACCGGCGGTGTTACAACATGACGGCTATGATGCTACGAGTGCCATGTGGGGATGCTACGAAATGTCTAGTTGTAGCTCCAAGCACCACCACGGCCACTCGCCGGCGCCTCTTACCGGTGTTTTAGGATTCATGCGTGAGTTGTGCGGGCCGTGCGAGTAGAGAAGTTATGGGAATTTTGTGTGTGTACTTTTTTTTTAAGCGGGGCAGTTAGGCGGAGACGAGATGCGACCAGGAAAACCTAGAGACAAAGCGGTAGATCAGGTGATCATCGTGAATCCTTCCAACGACAAGCGAGGCGGGGGATCCAGGCATCCAATCCCCCGGAGGATGCACAACGATGGCCTTTCTCAAATAGCATGCCTAGTCTGTTCCTCTTTGTTTTTTTTTAATCTTCGATAATATTTAGTTTCACTGTATCCTGCTTGTAGTTTAAAAATTTGCTTTTGATTGGACAGGGTGTTTCTACACCCGGGTGCATATGCACCCTTTATTTGAAATGCATATTAAACATATTTTAAAATGTTAGAAAAATACAAATAAAAATTCCCAGTGTATACCTTGACATATTACATGCTTACAAAGTTGTTTCAGCAAAAACTGATATGTTTCGTGCCTGTGCAAAAAAGACAAATCTTTGGTACTAAAATAGTCTATTTTTTGAGGCATTATTTGTCTTTTTTACACAGGGTAGAAAAATTGTTGGTTTTATGTGAAACTTTACGTGCACACATAGAACATGTCCCTCTATATGCTAAATTTTTTTACTAAATTTTTTATGTTTTGGAAATATGTTTTATACATACCAGGTGCATATGCACCCGGGATCAGATTTGGTTTTCCGCTTTTGATCGGCATATATTTGTTTTGGGAGACTTAACATATAAACGATTACTGTTGAACAGTGGGATTTTGGTTGGATGTTGACATGTTTATCTTGGTGAGTAACAACGGCCGCACCAAGCAACAATGTAGCATGGGGTGAGTGGGCCCTCTGATTGAATTCACCTTTGAGAATGGTTGCCCTTTACGTGATAGGAGACAGGTGACGCCCCAGCTAAAGTTTGAGCACGATGTTTCGGCCATTTCTGTTCGGGTGGAGAAGCTTCGGATCACCTTCGTCCGCTCTACAACGGGGTCAGTGCCACGGTGGTCTGCAAAAGAGAATGGCAAGTCTACATCCCTTTTTTTTTTACATAAAGGAGATTTTATTAGCTATTAAGTATCATTACATCATCTAAAAAAGCTTGGGATACGAAATCTGGAGGTGCATCATGCCACACACTAGTTTGTAGCAACGGTAATATTTTAATTCTATCGGGAAGCATGACATCTAGAGCGATTGCGCTCGCATCATTATATACTGGACAATTTTTTTTTTTGAAACAGAGGTAAAAGCTTTGCCTCATCCATTAATTAAGAAGAAGGTGCCTAATTTTTAAGATAAAATCGAGCGAAAAACTACAACAACATGATTGGCCCATCCAAACACCAACAACCACACTCACCGGCAGCCGAACCTAACAAAAGACCCAAGTACCCAACCAACAGGAACACATCCACTCAAGCCAACACATGCATGAGACCAGAAGGCCACACTAACAAACACTACAGACATGACATACCTACACCGCGCCGACAAAGACAGACTCAGGCAAAGGGGGGCAACCATCAAGCCACAGATGCCTTTTTTGTAGCACCCGTCTTCTTGCTTCGACACTCGTTAGATCTGTCATTCCCAAAAGCCGATCTTGGGCTATCACACCCAGGGTAGGCTCCTAGCTACCAAGAGGTGGTTGGGGTTTTCGGATTTCGTAAATTTGGGCTCCTAGCTAGCAAGAGGTGGTTGGGGTTTTTCAGATTTTGTAGGGATCTGACGATGGGCTGCCATCTTCATACTTAGCGATGTTGTTTGACAGTCTTAGTTTGTATGGTCTTTGTGGCTTTTGCCAGACTTTGTTATTTTAATAATAAATAAAGGTGTTGTGCATCGTTCAATGTAGAGGCTTGGGTTCCGTTCCTCATATTAGAAAAACCCTCCGTTTGAAAATAAAAAAAAAATCTAGAAAGTTAAATTAATTTTCTTAAAAAAATTATACTTAAAAATGGATGTGATAGCTTATTACGAATGTAACTGATTTTAAAAAATATAATGGGCTGTGGTTGCATGCAGTCACTGAGAAAACGATCGAACATGGCACGCGAGTTATTAGTTTGCTAGAGATGGTATTAGCCTAGCAAAAAGTTGGAGCACGGCCGTTCCACCATTTTCGTTCGGGTTGGGAAGCTTCCCATTTCCCATCAACTCAAGTCACACTTCCATCGCCACGGTCCATGGCTCTTTGTGGTCCGTACTCCGTAGACTCGCCTCGTGGCTATAGAGCGGAAGGATGTTAAAAATGCGACAAGCAAATAACGAAAAATGATAAAGGAAGATGTAGTGGAGATATAAGATTTAACGTGAAAAACTTTTTCCAACACAGAAGGGGAAAAATCACGGACGTCAGCCAGCAAAATTTTACTATATCAGGGAGTGTTTACAAATGTCGTGGGATATCTTATAATTTGATAAACCCTAGCTGGCGATTTAGAAGATGTATATATAGGCGGTGGCTCAAACCTACCGGGGATGAGCCTCACTCCACTCGTCAGAAGTTAGCCATCCTTTAGTATATGAATTTAGATCATAATACAATAGGGGCAGGAAGTTTCCCAACCTAAATAAAAAAATGGCCCAAACATCGTGCTCCTACTTTAGCTGGGGCGGCGTCACAGTCTGCTCTCACATAGAGCAAACTCATTCCGAAAGATGAACAATGTTGTGCTTCAGGGTTTCAATCAAAAGTCAATCAATACAGGAAAATTGACGTATGCCGATGGCCTGGAACCTATGCCGATAGCTTTTTAGGAGCCGTTGATGTACTTATCGAGGAGAGGAGCGGAGATGTCCATCGGCGTAGATGGACCTAGCCGTCAGCTTACAATCGCCTATCGGCGTTGGATGGGAGTGGCCATGCTGGGGCGTGGCGCACAACCACCCCTACTATGCATGTGTAAAAAACTTAGATAAACTTCGAGGATAGATTCAATCAATAGATGCATCAGAAAAATAAACACAAGCACACACACAAGTAACACAAAGATTTACGTGGAAAATATCATGAACTTGAGGACGGAAAAACCACGGGTGTGGACCAACCGGTCCACGCAAGCTTCACTATGAGCAACATGGGTATAGAGTTTTCTCCAGAATATCTAGAGATTACAACACACTTCATCTTGTTGCCCACCGGCAATAACAACAACAACCACAAGAGGCAAGATACAACAAAGCAGAGATATCACAGATTCTATCATCTTCGGCAATCAACAAACTGCTCTTAAAACGCAGATTCAATCAGCACCCAACTTTACAGACAAAAAAATATGAGTTCCCAACTTACTGACCAAAAATCAACTCAATCGGACACCGTTTGCCTGCCCAAATAGTTTGTCTCCCAAAACTACTATGTGCTGAAACTGCAGGTGTCCGAACTGACTTCACCGCTCTCAAATATGATTCTCCTCTGACCCAAATCTCAAACCAGCTATCTAGATCGAAATACTCAAAGTAAGGAACAAGCTCATCAAGTTTGGAGCCGATCCAAGAACGTTTAAGCCTCCAAACACTAGCTTGAAAACAGATCAATCAGATCTTAGAAATCTAGACAGAAATAATCTTTCTTTCTTTTTCCTCTCTTCTCACTTGGTTGTGATGTTCTAGTGTGTTCTCTCACCCTCTCATAGCAGCCGCCACGTTTTGGATTGCTCTTGCTCTCACAGTTACAACCACCAAGGTGGCTAGGGTCTTCTCCTTATCTAGCTCTTAAGGAGGCAGCACAACCGTTGGATGTGAATCTCGATCAACGATTGGTACGTGTTGTACTTTCTGGGCTGATCTTGGGCTGCCAACACACCTTCATGTGGAGGGACATGGCCCAACACGATGTTGGCTGAGGGTGGCTGTCGGCGCTCAGCCGACCGTCAGTGTAGCTCTTCCACGTGGGCTCTCCCACCGCCCATCCTGACGGCCTACCGGATGGCGGAAGATCCATATTTACGCCAACGTCATTGCGTGGACGACTTTGTCATCGGCGTAGTAATGCCCCTAGAGCTCCACGATGTGACGCGTGTCTTGTCTAGGCTGGCGGTTTTTGTCGTAGACGTAGGTTATGACGACCGTCAACCGGCGCCAAATGACGGATCAACGCCGACAACCAACTAAATGTTTAACCAATCTAGAGATGCAATAGGGATCAAGCCTCACCTTGACATTCCTTTTTTCCTCTTTTTTGTTGTCAAATGTCTGTGGTGTTGTATATCCCAGATCATGTAAGTCACAATAGAACATAACTTCTTTAAAGTCCAGCATTTTTTCCTCATTTCTTCTTGTCTCTGAGAAATGTTCACTTCGCCACATAGTATCGTTGAAGTCTCCCATCATAAGCCATGGAAGATTATGCATAGGCTTTATTCTTCTAAGCAAATCCCACATATGGTGGTGGAGGTGAGCACGAGGCTCTCCATAAACAAACGTGCACCTCCATATTGAACAAGTCGACATCTAAACTCTCATGCTAAAAGAGGGCTATAACTCCCCCTTCCCTTTCTCATGAAACGAAACTACATGTTTTAAGCCTAATCTACAACAGAGAGCTTCGACTACATCCTTCCTTTGGTGAGTCTCTGACACGAACACGAGTTGAGGACGATTAGTGTGCATATGAGGCGCTCGAGCTCTTGAACCGTCCGGGAGTCGCCTACCCCTCGGGGGTTCCAGGCCATGGCGATCATGGCTCCTGACAAGTGCGCTCATACGCACCTATCAGTTGACCATCGGACCCATGGCTGATTGCCTCCTCATCCACCTCTCGTGTTGAATCACTTCCTGGCTTGCTTCAGATCCTTTGTTTCTCTTGTCGCTGCCTCTTCTGAAATGGATTACAAAGCTCTAGCTTGTGTCATCCACGGATGTGTCTTCTGATGTCTATGCACGCTTCTATTTCTGTAGACAGTGTTGGGCCTCCAAGAGCAGAGGTTTGTAGAACAGCAGCAAGTTTCCCTTAAGTGAATCACCCAAGGTTTATCGAACTCGGGGAGGTAGAGGTCAAAGATATCCCTCTCAAGCAACCCCAATTACGATACAAGAAGTCTCTTGTGTCCTCAACACACCTAATACACTTGTCAGATGTATAGGTGCACTAGTTCGGCGAAGAGATAGTAAGATGCAAGTGATATGGATGTATATGAGCGGTAATAACAATCTGAAATAAATATGGCAGCAAATAAACATGCAGTAGAACAGTAAATAAACGGTGGTTCGATATTTGGAAACAAGGCCTAGGGATCCTACTTTCACTAGTGTACACTTTCAACAATGATCACATAATAAAACTACTCTACACTCTCTTGTTGGATAACAAACACCATCCATTGTGTAGGGCTATAAAAGCACACCTCAAGCCGGAGTAAACAAGCTCCACAACATCCGGAGTTCATATTTAAGTAACCTCTAGAGTGCATAATAGACCGTTGCAATTTAGACCGAGTACTAACATAGCATACACATCAACAATAGCTATGAAAGGGGAATAGAGCATCAATACTATCATAGTAATAGTTAACTTCATAATCTACAAGAGATTACAATCATCACCTACGCTAAGTACTACATGATGCACACACTGTCAACATTACATCATGGAGGAGGAATAGACTACTTTAATAACATCACTAGAGTAGCACATAGATCAATAGTGATACAAAGCTCATGATCACATAAAGATCACATGGGAGAGAGAGATGAACAACACAGCTACGGTAGAGCCCTCACGGGGAGAACTACTCCTTCCTCATCATGGGAGACAGCTATGGCGATGAAGATGGCGGTGGTGTCGATGGAGATGACTCCGGGGGCAATTACCATCCCGGCGGCGTGCCGGAACAGAGACTTCTATCCCCCGAAATGGAGTTTCGCGATGGCGGCGCCCCTGGAGTCTTTTTGGAGTTTCGTCAATTGGTATCGGGTTTTTAGGTCACGAGGGTTTTATAGGCGAAGAGGCGGAGTCGGAGGGGCAACAGGGCTCCTCACCACATGGCGGCGCGACCAGGTGAGACCGCCCCCTATGGTGTGGGTCCCCCTTAGCCCCCCTCCAGCTCTCCTTCGGTGTTCGGAACATTCCGGGAAAATAAGGCCTTGGGTTTTGTTTCGTCGAATTCGAGAATATTGCTTAACAGCCTTTCGGAACCAAAAACAACAAAAAAACGACCTGTGGCATCTTGTTAATAGGTTAGTTCCGGAAAATGCATAAAATCATTATAAAGTGTGAGAAAAACATGTAGGTATTGTCATAAAACTAGCATGGAGCATCAGAAATTATAGATACGTTGGAGACGTATCAAGTATCCCCAAGCTTAGTTCCTACTCGCCCTCGAGTAGGTAAACGATAACAAGGATAATTTCTGAAGTGACATGCTACTATCATAATCTTGATCAATACTATTGTAAATCATATGAGATGAATGAAGTGATTCAAAGCAATGGTAAAGACAATGATTAAACAACTAAATCATATAACAAAGACTTTTCATGAATAGTACTTTCAAGACAAGCATCAATAAGACTTGCATAGGAGTTAACTCATAAAGCAATAAATTCTTAGTAGAAAGTTTTGAAGCAACACAAAGGAAGATATAAGTTTCAGCAGTTGCTTTCAACTTCAACATGTATATCTCATGGATAATTGTCAACACAAAAGTAATATGATGAGTGCAAATAAGCAAGTATGTAAGAATCAATGCACACAGTTGACACAAATGTTTGCTTCTAAGATAAAAAGAAGTAGGTAAACTGACTCAACATAAAAGTAAAAGAATGGCCCTTCGCAGAGGGAAGCATGGATTACTATTTTTGTGCTAGAGCTTTCATTTTTAAAACATAGAAACAATTTTGTCAACGGTAGTAATAATTCATATGTGTTATGCATAAGACATCCTATAAGTTGCAAGCCTCATGCATAGAATACCAATAGTGCTCGCACCTTGTCCTAATTAGTTTGGATTTACATGGATTATCATTGCATAACATATGTTTCAACCAAGTGTCACAAAGGGGTACCTCTATGCCACCCGTACAAAGGTCCAAGGAGATAGATCGCATTTCATTTCTCGTTTTTGATAGATCTCAACTAAGGACATCCATACCGGACAACATAGAAAACAGATAATGGACTCCTCTTTAATGCATAAGCATTCAACAACGATAATATTCTCATAAGAGATTGAGGATTAATGTCCAAACCCAAACTTCCACCATGATTCATGGCTTTAGTTAGCGGCCCAATGTTCTTCTCTAACAATATGCATACTCAAACCATTTAATCATGATAAATCACCTTACTTCAGACAAGACGAACAGGCATATCAACTCACATGATATTCAACAAAAGTGTAATAGTTGATGGCGTCCCCAGAAACATGGTTACCGCTCAACAAGCAACTTATAAGAAATAAGATACATAAGCTATATTATTTACCACAATAGTTTTTAAGCTATTTTCCCATGAGCTATATATTGCAAAGACAAGGAATGAAATTTTAAAGGTAGCACTCAAGCAATTTACTTTGGAATGGCAGATAAATACCACATAGTAGGTAGGTATGGTGGACACAAATGGCATGGGTTTTGGCTCAATGTTTTGGATGCACGAGAAGCATTCCCTTTCAGTACAAGGCTTTGGCTAGCAAGGTTGTTTGAAACAAACACAAGTATGAACCTACAAAAAACTTACATAAGAACATATTGCAAGCATTATAAGACTCTACACTGTCTTCCTTGTTGTTCAAACACTTCACCAGAAAATATCTAGACTTTAGAGAGACCAATCATGCAAACCAAATGTCAACAAGCTCTATGGTAGTTCTTCATTAATAGGTGCAAAGTACATGATGCAAGAGCTTAAACATGATCTATTGAGCACAACAATTGCCAAGTATCAAATTATTCAAGACAATATACCAATTACCACATGAAGCATTTTCTGTTTCCAACCAAATAACCATGATGAAGCTTTCAACCTTCACCATGAACATTAAAAGTAAAGCTAAGAACACAGTGTTCATATGAAACAGCGGAGCGTGTCTCTCCCACATAAGCATGAATTTATTCAGAGAATGAAAATAACAAAACGAAAATAAAAGCACACAGACGCTCCAAGTAAAGCACATAAGATGTGACGGAATAAAAAATATAGTTTCACTAGAGGTGACCTGATAAGTTGTCGATGAAGAAGGGATGCCTTGGGCATCCCCAAGCTTAGATGCTTGAGTCTTCTTGAAATATGCAGGGATGAACCACGGGGGCATCCCCAAGCTTAGACTTTTCACTCTTCTTGATCATATATCATCCTCCTCTCTTGATCCTTGAACACTTCCTCCACACCAAACTCAAAACAAACTCATTAGAGGGTTAGTGCATAATCAAAAACTCACATATTCAGAGGTGACATAATCATTCCTAACACTTCTGGACATTGCCCAAAGCTACTGAAAGTTAATGGAACAAAGAAATCCATCAGCATATCAAAAGAGGCAATGCGAAATAAAAGGCAGAATCTGTCAAAACAGAACTGTCCGTAAAGACGAATTTTTTAGAGGCACTTAACTTGCTCAGATGAAAAATCTCAAATTGAATGAAATTTGTGTACATATCTGAGGATCACGCAAGTAAATTGGAAGATTTTTCTGAGTTACCTACAGAGGGGGCTACTCAATTTCGTGACAGCAAGAAATCTGTTTCTGCGCAGTAATCCAAATCTAGTATCAACCCTACTATCAAAGACTTTACTTGGCACAACAATGCAAAAAAATAAAGATAAAGAGATGTTGCTATAGTAGTAACAACTTCCAAGACACAACAAAACAGTAGCAAAATAAAAACATGGGTTATCTCCCAAGAAGTGCTTTCTTTATAGCCATTAAGATGAGCTCAGTAATTTTAATGATGCACTCGCAAGAAATAAGAGTTGAAGCAAAAGAGAGCATCAAAAAGCAAATTCAAAACAAATTTAAGCCTAACCCACTTCCTATGAAAAGGAATCTTGTAAGAAAACAAATTATTGAAGCATGAAGCTACTATCATAGAAAGACAAAGCAAGTGCAACTTCAAAATTTTCAACAAAAAGAGAGGTGACTTAATATTATTGAGATATATAAAACCATGTATCCCTCTCTCATAAAGATTTTCAGTAGCATCATGAACAAACTCAACAATATAACTATCAGATGAAACATTCTTATCATGAGCTACATGCATAAAATTATTACTCTCCACATAAGCATAGTCATTACTATTAATTGTAGTGGGAGCAAATTCAATAAAATAGCTATCATTATTATTCTCATCACCATAATCATCATATATAGGTGGCATATTGTAATCATAATTAATTTTCTCCTCAATAGTGGGTGGACTAAAAATATGATAGTCATCATTGTAATCATCATATATAGGAGGTAAAGTATCATCAAAGTAAATTTTCTCCTCCATGCTTGGGGGACTAAAAATATCATGCTCATCAAAACCAGCTTCCCCAAGCTTAGAATTTTCCATAGCATTAGCAACAATGGTGTTCAAAGCATTCATACTAATAACATTACCATTAGCATGCATATAAAGTTCCATAGTTTTTTTAATTTTCTCTTCAAACACCTCATGTCCTAACTCAAGATAAATACTATAGAGATCTCTAATTTTGTTGTTGTTTTCCATTAAGCCTAACTAGTGAAATAAAAACAAGAAACAAAAAGATGCAATTGCAGGATCTAAAGGAAATAGCTTCGAGCACTCACACACGGCAACAGTGCTAGGAAATAGCTTAGTAGTCGGAGGATGTGAATACCTTTTACCTTACCTCCCAAAAATTACGAGAAAATAGCTTGATGTCTACGCTTCTATTCTTGTAGAAAGTGTTGGGCCTCCAAGAGCAGAGGTTTGTAGAACACAACAAGTTTCCCTTAAGTGAATCACCCAAGGTTTATCGAACTCGGGGGTAGAGGTCAAAGATATCCCTCTCAAGTAACCCTGCAATAACGATACAAGAAGTCTCTTGTGTCCCCAACACACCTAATACACTTGTCAGATGTATAGGTGCACTAGTTCGGCGAAGAGATAGTAAGATGCAAGTGATATGGATGTATATGAGCGGTAATAACAATCTGAAATAAATATGGCAGCAAGTAAACATGCAGTAGAACAGTAAATAAACGGTGATTCGATATTTGGAAACAAGGCCTAGGGATCCTACTTTCACTAGTGGAAACTCTCAACAATGATCACATAATAAAACTACTCTACACTCTCTTGTTGGATAATAAACACCATTCATTGTGTAGGGCTATAAAAGCACACCTCAAGCCAGAGTAAACAAGCTCCACAACATCCGGAGTTCATATTTAAGTAACCTCTAGAGTGCATAATAGACCGTTGCAATTTAGACCGAGTACTAACATAGCATACACACTGTCAACAATAGCTATGAAAGGGGGAATAGATCGCATCAATACTATCATAGTAATAGTTAACTTCATAATCTACAAGAGATTACAATCATAACCTACGCCAAGTACTACATGATGCACACACTGTCAACATTACATCATGGAGGAGGAATAGACTACTTTAATAACATCACTAGAGTAGCACATAGATTAATAGTGATACAAAGCTCATGATCACATAAAGATCACATGGGAGAGAGAGATGAACAACATAGCTACCGGTAGAGCCCTCAGCCTCGGGGGAGAACTACTCCCTCCTCATCATGGGAGACAGCTATGGCGATGAAGATGGCGGTGGTGTCGATGGAGATGACTCGGGGCAATTCCGTCCCGGCGGCATGCGGAACAGAGACTTCTATCCCCGAAATGGAGTTTCGCGATGGCGGGCGTCCTGGAGTCTTTGGAGTTTCGTCAATTGGTATCGGGTTTTAGGTCACGGGGGTTTTATAGGCGAAGAGGCGTAGTCGGAGGGCAGGGGCTCCCTCACCACATGGCGGCGCGACCAGGGGTGGGACCGCGCCCCCTATGGTGTGGGTCCCCTTGGCCCCCTCCGGCTCTCCTTCCGGGGGGAAATAAGGCCTTGGGCTTTCGTTTCGTCGAATTAGAATATTGCCGAACAGCCTTTCGGAACCAAAAACAACGAAAAAACAGGCACTGTGGCATCTTGTTAATAGGTTAGTTCCGGAAAATGCATAAAATCATTATAAAGTGTGAGCGAAACATGTAGGTATTGTCATAAAACTAGCATGGAACATCAGAAATTATAGATACGTTGGAGACCTAGCACTTACCCATCACATGGTTGTTCTTCCTCGTGAAAGCTGAAGCAGTTTGCTTCGCGCCTCCACAAAGCTCAGAGTAGGGGCTTGCATCTTCGCGCATGCAGTCTAGGATGGGAGGAACCGAGAAGGCTCATGCACCATCAGCAGTCCTCGGCGCCGCCTGCACCAGTGGGCCACCAGAATGTTCTATTTTTTCACCGATCAACGATGCACCATTGAGTGGCCTTTTGATTTGAACGTTGAATCAACACGATTTTCTTCGGCTTGCTCTTTACGTTACAAGATATGGTGAAGCCCCAGCTAAAGTTGGAGCACAATGTTTTTGGGCCATTTTTCGGGTTGGAAAGCTTCTGGGCACCTTCTTCCACAATTCCTCTCTACCTAGATTCGAGAGGCGGGTGTCGTCGTGGCGAACGAGCAGATGCCATGGGATGGCTTAAGTTGGGGCAGAATGGGCGCTAGAGGATTCGGGGGAGGGTTTGCGACTAGATGGGATGAACTTCCGGATGCTTTCCTCAAGAACACAACCAAAGGCCGGTATGCAAGAAGAGAGACAAGAGGAAGAACTATTTACTAGATCGCTTGCTTCATTGATCTCAACATGATTACAGGTGCTTGGATACAAGGTCTATCCTCTAATCTCCTCCGTGGACACCCGCGTATGAGGCAGTGCCCCCTCTCCTTATATAGGGGAGAGGGTGGCTTACAGAACAAGAAACCCTAATGGCATCTTTGACTGGACAAACTACTTTACAAAGCTACTTTAATCATAGATGACGCCTGGGGTCTTCTTTAATCGGGGCCGACGTCCTCCGGCTTCTTTGTCATCTCTCTCTTTGGCGCCAGGGCTCGATTAAAGCCACTTTGCTTAGCTCATCCTTGTCTTCTTGCTGAAGAGAATCTTTGACCAATCCTGCCGACAGGCCCTTCTCTCCGGTATATTCTTTACCAGGTTCGGTATACCCCTGGGGATACCGGGTTAGCTTCACTTAGCCTAAACTCTTACCTTTGTGTTCCAGTTAGGATATTAAACCGGTATCTCAATGGCTCAAACCATCCGGTTTGGCATGCCTTTGGCATGGGGTCATCCCCCAACATTAGTCCCCGAAGTGGTATAGTCCGGCGGATTCTATCCTGAGACCATGCCAGGTTTTTATCTTTTTAGGATACCGGTTTAATCTCTCCGGCTTTGAACTTGGATCCGGCATCTTTTCCCTTACTTGTCTTCTCTCTTTGCAAGGCATTCCCGGCATCTCTTTTCTCCGGTATCATTCGCATTTACTCTTTCCTCGGCGAAGTCGAGAATATCTCGGGCCCGCGCGTCGGTGACATGCGCTGTTGGGGCGCGCTGTCGATTGTCACTTCGCTTCGACGCGCGTTCATTAAATGCACCACTGCGGATCCCACTAGCCATTTCGGATCTGTGTGTGCCTCCGTGTGGCTTTTTATTTTTTCGCGTGTACTTCCTCGCCACGTGGCGGCCCGTGGTGCAAACCGTCGTGGCGAACCGCCGCGGCCCGGCGGTTTTCGGCCCACCTTCTCTCTTCTTTATAAGGAGAACCGCCCCTTCTTGTCTCTCTTCTTGCATTCCCCAACCTTCGCGCATAGTGTTCTTCGCTCGCTGTGCCTCCGCCGTTCTCCGTCCGCCGTCATCCGCTCGAGCTTTGCTGCCCGGCGAACTCGCGCTGCTTCTCCGCCGGACCTCGCCGTGCGGAAATCCTTCGCTGCGCCTCTGTTGCGACCGCCACATTCTCTCTTCTTCGCGCCCTTCTCTGCTTCACCGTCGACGGTGTTCGTCGGCGACAGTAGGCCCGATCCTTCACCGGCGAACACCTTCCCCAGCGACCGCGCCGCTCGAGGTTAGTGCCAATCTCACTCTGCTTGCCATTTGCTTGTTTTCTAGATCTTGGGTCGACAGTGTTCTTATTTCCTCTTTCTTTGATTTTCTTCTTACTCGTAGATCTTCGCGCGGGGTTCAACTGTGGGATTTGTTTTTCGCCTCCAAACCGATGTCTAGCGAGGAATCTTCCTCTGCTTCTTCTTCTTCCTCCTCCGTAGCCGGCGAGACAATCTTCCGGTGGATCTACGGCTTCAGATCCGATGGACACCGATTCCGGCAGCCAGCAGAATCCGGTAGCCGCCAAGAATCCGGTAGCCACCTAGAATCCGGTAGCTCTAGCCAAGCTTCCGTAGAGCCTTCCCCCATCACTCGTGGAGCCTGGATGGGCTCCAACGTTACAATATGAGATCGATTGGCTATACCGGTCCCGCAGATTCCGGAAGGAATAACCTGCCGGCTTCCGAAATTGAACCGGAGCCCTAGCCCGGTGAACACGTTGTTTTCCTTGCTCATTTTGAGCGTGGCTTCGGCCTTCCCGCTTCACCTTTTTTCCGGGAGTTCTTAGATTTCTATGAACTCCAACCTCATCACCTTCCTGGCAATGCTATCTTTTACCTTTCTGCTATGCCACCTTCATGGAGGCCTACATCGGCATTCGTCCCACTCGTGAGACGTTTGCCCGCTTCTTTCTCTGCGGATTAATTCCGTTCAGGGCAAGGAAATTCCTAAGCCCAAGCCGCCGTGGAGTGCGGGTCCTGCATCGTTGGCTCTCGCTAGGGGAGCCCTTTCTTTTAGTTCACCGGCCTCGAGTCCTGTCGCGCTGGCAAGGAACTTTCTTCTACGTGAAGAACAACGGCCGCGCGAATCTCATTGATCTTCCGCCGTTCAAAGTGGGGCCTCCCAGTAGAGCCAACTGGAGCTATAACCCGAAGGCGGATCACCCCGAAACCAACCGGGTGGTACACTTCATGGCCACCTTGAAGAAGGAGACCAACATCTGCTCGGATGATATCATCCGCACTTTTATTCGCGCCGGGTGCTTCCTCTCAAGCGCCGGGTGCATAGGATGAGCGAGATGTACGGTCCTGGCGATCCACCAAGATCACGGGCCGTCCCCTTAGCAAGAAGGACGTCGTCCGCAAGGCTAGGCAGATCTGCCCGCCATGCCGTTTGACCGGAATGGGGCCTCCTTCCCCTCAGCACTACTAACCCTTCAAGAAGTAAGAGATTACGCAATTAGGGTCGGTTTTGCCGGTAACTTTTCGCTCTTGTTAACCCTCTTTTTCGTGTTTCAGGCCAAGGACCGCTTCCCCCTCATTCAAGCAGAGCGGCGTGGGATCTGCGTGAAGCGCGCCCTTGACTCCGTCGACCCGGATCCTTACATTTTTGGAAGGATCGAAGATGGGCAAGACCCCAGCCTCGCGCCTTGGTAGGTCTCCGCCGAAGCCAACCGGTTCTTCGGATGATCTGACCATGCTTGAGGTATTTTTCTTTTCCGGTTTCTTCTTCTTCTTTCATTGTTGCTTTTTCGCGAATCGCTTCTTAGCCATTTTTAACTCTTAGGTCCATGAGCACGCGCCGCCCTTGTGCGGTCGAGGAAACCCACGAGACGGGCAGGCAGCACGGAGAGCGGGAGCAACTTGGGGCTGCGGCTGGCCTGGTCCCGCCGAGCGGCCCGCAAGGCTCCACGCACGTCCGATGCTGGTGCAGGGCGTGCCACCTGACCTATACCTGGTCAGGAGGGTGATGGAGATGCCTCGCTTAGTTTCTGCATGGCATACACGTAAACATTAAATACGAGCCTCGATCGGCTCTCGGTTGTCCCGTGAATCGGCTCAAAGAGCCGATCCACCCATGATTCGCACGAGGTGTACGAATATATGGTGGTCCTGCTTGATCAAGATAAAGCTAAACGATCTACGACGATTTAGGGTTTTCACCGCATAATCGGAACGTCCTACTCGTGATTGGGCCTCGCGGCCGCACGGTGATCGTAAGCCGATCCTAGACAGGGGCCTAAAAACCAACACGAGGTTGATCCCCGGAACATCCTGTCTAGGGCTAGCAAACTACACCCTACGCGCCTTGGATCCTCCAACCCTTTGTAAGGCCTAACTATGCGGATATTAAACTAATCCTTGAAGAACAAGGAGCAACCGTAACGGATCGGATCTACTAAATAATGATCAAGCGGGGTGCCGCCCTACGCCTAAGATAGGCGTAAGGGCGGCTAGATGTCTAAGGGTTGCACGACGATAGCATATGATACGAAGAACAATGCTAACCCTAACACATCTAAGATAACTACGTTGCTCGCCATCAAAAGGCTTCAGTACGAGCAACGCATGAACAACGAAAACTTTACTGCCTAGATCGCAAGATGCGATCTAGGCAGCATGATGCTTACCGGAAGAAACCCTCGAGACAAGGGAGTTGGCGATGCGCCTAGATTGGTTTGTGGTGAACATGATTGTTGTTTATTTCATAAACCCTAGATACATATTTATAGTCCGTAGACTTTCTAACGTGGGAATAATCCCAACCGTGCACGAGCCAAATTCTAACTAACCGACACGTATCCTACTATATTACAGATACAAGGGCAAACTAGCCCAAACTTTGCATATAAGGCCGATTCACGTATATTCTTCCATGTATACTCTTCAAGCCCATCTTGATCGCGGCCCACCTTTGACTCGGTCAATTTCTGGTGATAACACCTGCGTGCCGAGGTCGGCTCCGAGTTTGTGGACAAACTCATGGCCCAGGGCCAAAAGAACAAGATGCCGGCATCTGATGCCGGTTCCAGCCCCTCCCTCCAAGCGCTTGGTGAGCCCTTGGGGAGAAGGAAGTGGGCATGCGTCGCTACGGGCGCAAGTGCCGACTGCCTCCGGGTGAGCTTCTTGTTTTCTTGCTTGCCTCTTTTGCCAATTTCTTTTTCCGGTTGCTTTTCTCCAACTGTTTTTCTTTCTTTTCTCAGCCCTGCGCTCAAGCTTGGCTCAAGGCGGCGGGCTCCGCAAGGACCTCAACCCTCCTCCTCGCTCAAGCCCGGCACCATCTGGTGCCGGCAACACCTCTGCCTCCCTGGGGGCACAGCAAGTTTGGGCGTGCGGCCCCTACACCGCCCGAACCGCACGGAGGTATCTTTCCTTCCCTCAGAGAACCAGGATACGGCGCCGCAACATTGGCGCGAGGAAAGCTGCCGCGGCGGAGCCTTCGGCTCCTCCCGTCGTTGAAAAGAAGACAACTTCCGCGCCGGAAACTTCCGTGCGGAAAGTTCAACTTGGGTGGTGCCCTAGCGCACCCCCTTCTCCAAGAACTACTCCAACGCCGCCACCGGACGCGCCTCGCCCCAAACCTGCTGGGGCTGCTCCAACTGCGCCGCCGCCCAAGCTCTCCAAGCTAGTCAAGGGGAAGGCGACGGCCTCCAAGGCCCCTTCCGGTGGACAGCAGCCCTTGGTGCTGCATGTCTCCAAGGCCGCCGGTGCTGCCAGCGAGAAGGCCACCGGCCTGCTCGGCCGCATCACTGAGTTCCGGCGCGGGGGCCGGGAGCTGGGGCATCTGCTGCCCTATGCCCAGCAATGGAACGCCGCGGATGTGACCCGGGCGACCCACGGCGTGGGCAAGGACAGGCAGCCGTTGCCAGACCCTGCTGGGGACCGATGCTCCGAGGAGCATTTCATGCGGCTCCGCCGAGCCGTGAAAGAGCTTGACAACGCGTGGTTTGATTCCACGAACAATCTGAGGGTAAGTTTCCAGCACTCTTTTCATCTTTTGCCGGTTCCCTTACTTCCGGATTTTTTCTATCTTTTCTTCAGTTTCATGCCGGTTTCTCTCTTGTCTATCTTCCCAGTCCCCGAGTTTTGTGGTGAGAGCGCAGCTTTTAGCACAAAACTTTAACTTAAAAACTTAGCATGAAACCGGCATTGCCAGTCCCTGAGCTTCAGGTTAAGAACCTTGTTTTTAGCGCAAAACCTAGCTTAAAGCGCGCGAAACTAGCACTGCCAGTCCCCGAGTTTCGGGTTAAGAACCTTGTTCTTAGCGCAAAACTTTAGCTTAAAACACGCGAAACTAGCCAGCCCCCGAGTTTTGGGTTAAGAACCTTGTTCTTAGCGCAAAACTTAGCTTAAAGCGCGCGAAACTAGCACTGCCAGTCCCCGAGTTTCGGGTTAAGAACCTTGTTCTTAGCGCAAAACTTAGCTAATCTCTTTTTCTTGAACAACTCACGGCTGACGCTCGGAAGGTCCTCTTTGAGGAGCTTCTATGGGAGCATCGGGACCTCGCTGAGGCACATGATAAGTGCCAAGGTAAGTTCTTGTACCACCGGCATCTTCTTACCGGAAACCTTTTTCCTCCTAACATTTATAATTTTTGCTTAACAGTGATCCCGGAAGCTTCCATTGAGGCTCTCAAGGAGCAGGCGCCGCCCAACGTACAATTTTCCCTCTTTCCTGTTAGCTTGGGTTTCTTTTCATCTTAATCGGCACAATTTTGTTAACACCTTCTTTTGGGTTTCGGGGGAGAAGGACCACTCATCCGCAGCATCGGGAGGAGCGAGCGCCCAAAAGACCAGCTACCACGAGCTCAAGTCCCGGTTCATCCAGTGGGGCTTGATCATGCTAAGGCTCTCAAAGCTGCTGAAGGCGATGCGGCGGCCAAGATGCATGAGGCTCTTGAAGATGCCGGCAACTCCAACATGGTGTTGCGGATGAGCTGGAGGAGCTGGCCAAAGCCGGAAGGCTGCCGAGGAAAAGCTGCACGGCTGGAGGCGGAGCGGAAGGAGTACGACCGGCTGGTCGTGCTGACACACTCGCCTACCGTAAGTCCTTTCCCTTTGCACTTTCCGATTACTGCCCACAAGCCTTTTTTCTTCCGATCGCATTTTCTTTTCGTTATCTCTCCTTCCGGTTGCATTTTCTTCCGGATTCCTTTCCTTAGCCTTTTTCTTTCTTTGCACAGGCCTCTTCCCGGACTCTCAGAGGTTTGCTGTCAAGAAGGTTGACGAGCACCGCCTGCCCAGGCCCAAGAGAATCTTGGCGTGCCATGGACCCCCTATGACCATCCGGTCGCGGAACGCGCATGTGTCTCATATGCGCGCCATAGATCGCAACCCGTCATTCTGATGTAGCTACCCAGCTCTTCAGGACTACGTGCTGGCGAGAGGTGCCGGATACTTTCTCACGATCGGCGACCGCCTCAAGGCGCCAGGGAGGATCCGCGAGTGGCGGTGCTCTGCCCCGCGCCGGAGCACTACGCCTCCGCGTCGCTGCTCATGGTATCCGGGAGCTGAACTTGGATGCCCTCACCGGTGCGAGGCGGAAACCGATCTGGACCCGATTCTCACCGCTAGCGGCGGATCGCGCGTACCACATCGCGGAGTACGCCGACATGCGCACCTTCATCCCTCCCCTCCGACGTCCAAGATTATCTCGACGAGGAGGAGGATGAAGCTGAGGAGGAGCCTCTGGGCGATGCCGATGCTGGCGATGCCCCTCTTGAAGCCCCCGCTGCCCGATCATTACCTGTGTTATGCTCTTTGGTCCTGCTTATCTCAAAACAATGTCCCGTTAAATTCTACCCCGGTATGCCGGGTTTATGATGTAAAACTCTAAGTTCGCTTTTGGTTGCCGTACAACAGTTTATGCCGGTAAGTTATACCGGTAGTCAATTATCTTAAGTTTGCCTTAGTATAATTGCTTTTGGTTTTGCTTTTATCCTGCACTGCAAAGATTTCCAAATTGTTTCCGCATCCAATTCGATGCACACTTGGTTCTTTTGCCTTGGCTCTGCCTGCCTTCTCTGGGCGTTCTTTGGCGTATGAGCACAAGGTTCTTTCACCAAACAAGCATTTTCTTGAACTTAGAAATAACCCGAAATTTTGCAAAAACCGGTTTAACCGGGGTTAGTTAAATTTTTCCGGATTGTTTGTTCCCACTCTCTCTCTTCGTGTTTCGTGCTTAGTTCGCTACCGGTTTATCTTGCTTGCCATGAAGCCGGTTTGCGGACAGCAGCGAGTCGAAGACTCCGGTAGGTTTAGCACGCTACTAAACCGAAAGAAAAAATGTTCACCAAGCAACCGGTGAACTGAAAAAAATAAACATGTTGCATGCAACTTAGATTGGGGTAGTCCCCGAGATTCATTTGAGGTTCCGACATCTTTTATTCATAGCATGTAAGGTACAAAAAGGAACTTCTTACTCCACAACTTCAATAGTAGAAAGGACGCAACAGAGCTACGTTCCATGGACGCTTGCTCTCCTCTCCGGACCTGTCCGCCTTTCCTTTTCCACTCCTGTGCATCGATCAAGTAGTATGCATCATTGTGAAGCACTTTGCTTACAATGAAGGGACCTTCCCATGGTGGTGAGAGCTTATGCCTGCCTTCAGTGCGCTGCACTAGGCGTAGCACCAGATCTCCTTCCCGAAAAACTCTCGGGTTAACCTTCCGGCTATGATAACGTCGAGGTTTTGTTGGTAAATGGCTGTTCTTGCCAAAGCCAGCTCTCTTGCTTCTTCTAGCAAGTCCACATCATTTTCTCTGGCCTCTTTGACCTCTTGCTCGGTATAGAGCTGTACCCTTGGTGAATCATGAATGATGTCGGTTGGTATGACTTCTGCTCCGTATACCATGAAGAATGGAGTGTACCCAGTGGACCGGTTTGGAGTTGTTCTTATGCTCCACAACACTGATGGTAGCTCATCAAGCCAACACCCCGGTGACTTTTCTACCGCCTCAATGAGCCTTGGTTTGATACCGGAAAGTACCAAAGCATTCATTCTTTCCACTTGGCCATTGCCTTGTGGGTGTGCCACTGAGCACAAATCCAACCGGATGTTGTTGTCCACACAAAACCTTTTGAACTCACCTTGAGCAAAGTTGGTCCCATTGTCAGTGATGATGTTGTGCGGGTATCCATACCGCAAAATTACATCTTTTAAGAACTTCACCGCTGTATGCCCATCACATTTTGCTATAGGTTTCACCTCGAGCCACTTGGTGAATTTATCCACCATAACCAAGATGTGAGTCATGCTGCTCCTTGCAGTTTTGAATGGACCGACCATATCGAGGCACCAAACAGCAAACGGCCATGTTAATGGTATTGTTTTTAAACCGGACGCTGGGGTATGATTTTGCTTGGCGTACCTCTGGCACCCGTTGCATTTTCTTACCAAATCTTCAGCGTTTTCCAAAGCAGTGGGCCAATAGAACCCATGCCGGAACACTTTTGCTACCAGCGCCCTTGATGAAGCATGATGCCCACATTCTCCTTGGTGAATCTCCTCAAGCATTTCTTTTCCTTCTTCCGGTTCCACACATCTTTGAAGGACACCGGTAACGCTTCTCTTGTACACCTCACCATTGATGAACGTGTATGCCTTGGACCTTCTTTGGATTCTTCTTGCCTCATTTTCGTCATCCGGCAAAGTGCCGTTGATCAGGAATTCCTTAATAGGTTTAACCCACGACGGTGTCTCTCGAACCAAAAACACCGGTGCATCTATTTCCATGCTATCTACCAGCATCATTTCTTCCGTATGACTACGCAGTCCCGAGCTTGTTGGTGCAGTCCCAGAGTTTGGGGTGCAGCCCTGGGTTTCCTTCATCGATATCCATGGGTACTACATGCGATTCCGGTACGAAAATTGATTCCGATTCCGGGCTTGGTTTGATTGATGGTACTCTTAAGTGTTCCAAGGCTATTCCGGAGGAATTTCTGCCTAGATGAGCCCACTTGGACAAAGCATCCGCGACTTCGTTTCTGCCCTTGGCACATGGTGAAACTCACAGCCTCAAAGAAGCCGGCAATCTTTTGCACGTGAAATCTGTACAAGGCCATGTTTGCATCCTTCGCGTCCCAATCGCCGGATTGCTTTGCCACAAGATCTGAATCTCCATAGCAAATGATCCGGTGTGCATTTCCTTTGCGACCTTTAATCCATGGATCAAAGCCTCATATTCAGCGACATTATTGATGCCCTGAAAATGCACTTGCAAAACATCCGGAGATGATCTCCTTTTGGCGAGGTAAGCACCACACCCACCTAGACCCTCTCTGAGTTTGGATCCATCAAAGTGCATTTTCCAGTATTCTATCTTCGATTGATTTGTATTGCATCTCCGCCCAATCGACGAGGAAATCAGCCAAAGCCTGTGATTTTATGGCATCTCTTCTTTCGTATGCTGGTACGTATGGTGATATCTGGATTGCCCATTTTGCAATCCTTCCGCTAGCGTCCTTGTTGCACATGATATCGGAGATTGGTGCTTCACTCACCACCTTCATAGGATGTTCTTCAAAGTAATGCTTGAGTTTTGTGGCGGCCATGTACACGCCATAAGTCATCTTTTCGAAGTGAGGGTAGTTTTGTTTTGAGAGGGAGAGCACCTCGCTCGGGTAGTATACCTGGATGGTTTTTCCTTCCTCTTCTCTTTCAACCACAACCACTACGCTCACAACCCGGTTTGTTGCTGCTATGTATAATAACATAGGCTCTCTTTCTAGAGGCGAAGATATAGGTCTTGTGGCCAACATTGTTTTCAGTTCTTTAAACGCTTGCGTGCACTGAGGGGTCCGGAACGTGTCGGATTTTTTCATGAGAGCATAGAGTGGCGAGCTTTTTCTCCCAACTTGCTTATGAACCGGCAGCGATGCCAAGCTACCGGTAAACTTTTGCACGTCTTTTAGATCGCGCGGTATTGTCATTCTTTCGATTGCCCGGATTTTTACCGGATTTACCTCAATGCCCCGGCTTGATACGAGAAAACCAAGCAACTTGCCGGCTGGGACACCGAAGGTACACTTTGCCGGATTGAGCTTCATCCGGAACCTTCTTAGGTTATCAAATGTTTGCCGGAGGTCATCGATTAAGGTTTCCTTTACCTTCGTTTTTACCACCACATCGTCCACATACACTTGCATATTTTTTCCGATTTGATCAAACAAGCATTTTTGCATACAGCGTTGGTACGTCGCACCAGCGTTGCGCAAACCGAAAGGCATAGTGACATAGCAATAAGCCCCGTGCGGGGTAATGAACGCAGTTTTTATTTGATCTTCCTTTTTCAAGGGGATTTGGTGGAAACCGGAATAAGCATCCAAGAAAGACAACAGCTCACATCCTGCAGTGGAATCAATCACTTGATCGATCCTGGGTAAGGGGAAAGGGTCTTTCGGGCAAGCTTTGTTCAAGTTGGTGTAGTCAATGCACATGCGCCACACCTTTGGAGCTTTTGCTTCCATGTTTTCTTCCTTATTCTTCTCGACCAGCACCGGATTAGCTAGCCACTCGGTGTGCAGTACCTCCACAATGAAACCGGCAACCAACAACTTTGTCACCTCTTCTCCAATGATTTTTCTCCTTCAAACCGGCAGCGGCTGCCTCGGCTTTGCATCTTTCCGGACATTTAGTGAGTGCTCACCAGCTCCTCGGAACACCTACCAAGTCATCAGTAGACCAGGCAAAGATATTCCGATTCTCACGGAGGAAGCCGACGAGCGCTTTCTATGCCTCATTCATACGGCAGATACGAACGGTGCGCTCAGGTGGATCCAACACGATGTCTTTTGTCTCTTTTGTTGGCTTGAACGCCGGTGTGCCCAAGTTTGCACTCATTGCCGCTAAGCGCAGCTGCGAGGACTGAGCTAGCGCAACCGCGGTTTGCATCCTCCTCTTCTCCTCAGCAATCACCAGCGGTCTGCGAGTTTGATCCGTGAGATTTCATGGATTGTAGTTTCCCACACGTCAAGGGTCCACGAGGTGCCGCATCTTCATCTTGAGATACGCCGTGTGAGTCGAGGCCATGAAAGCAGCCAACGCCGGTCTCCCCAGCAAAGCATGGTAAGGACTATCTAAGTCCACCACCTCAAACTCAAGGTTTTCAACCCGGCAATTGTCACGTCCTCCAAACGACACATCCACCGGACTTTCCAACCGGTGCGCAGGACAGTCCCGGAACGATTCCATGGAATGTTGTGCGCGTTGGCTGAAGCATGTTTTGTTATGCCCATGTTCATGGTGTGCCTGTACATGATGTTTATGCTGCTCCCATTGTCTATCAGCACCTTGCTGAACTTGACTCGAGCGTTTGGCCCTTGCATGATTGGGTCCAAGACGAGGGCATAGCCACCCGGGTTCGGCATGACTTTAGGGTGATCCTTGAAGGACCACGAGATCTCTTGATCAGACCACAGCATGTATTTTGGTATTGCCGGCATCACTGCGTTCACTTCCATAGAACGGCGATACAGGCTTTGTTTATCGGTTGGCTCAGACGAATACAGCACACATATGGATCTTTGTAAATATTCCGGCCCAAAGGTGCCGGTGGAGGTGGTTGGTCATTGCCCTCCATCACCTGGTTAACTGCTGGTACTGCCGGTTTGGCTGCCCGTAAGGCGTTTGCCCTGGCGGTGGTGGTGGTGGTATTGTTGCGGCATGTCTTGTGGTGGTTGTGCATCTTTTGCCGTTCCTTTTTGCATCAAGTACTTGGTCCAAGTGCAATCCTTCGTCGATGGTTTGACGGGTGTCGGATTCGGTGTGTGCCACCGGCAAGGTTGGTCCATGGCAGCTTCCATGGTGTACTTTGCGGGTTCTTGCCAGTTCCTTTTCGAACCCAGGGCTTCTTTTCTACCCACTTTTTTAGGACCCGCCATGGCTGCGATCCGGTTCTCTGCCTCTTGCTGGTCTCGAGTTTTCTTGCCTGCAGCAACTGTGCGGACCGTACCTTCGATCCGGAAAATCTTCCCTTCTTTTGTTATTCCGGTTATCCGGTGCTGCTCTTGGCGCTTTGTTCGCTCAGGTTGCACGCCTGCGTTGGGTCTCCCAACGCATAGCTATCTCGCCACACGTATCATCTCTGCCAACATTGTCGGCATGTTCCGCTGCAGCTTTTGCCACCGGTGAACCTCTCCTGCACCCTGCTAAACCAAGCAATGGCTTGTGCCTCGATTACCCCTTCACAGGAGTTCCTTGTGGTGTTCCACCGGGCAGGTAATCCCGGTCTGTTTCGTTCGGTATTTGTATGCATAGAGCGAGCTGCTGCGGCCTGTTTGGCCTCTGATAGGTGCTGCTAAAATTGCTCACAAAGGCTTCCTCAAAATCCAGCCAGCCATTTATGCTTTTTGCCGGCAAGTTGTTTAGCCAGATTCTTGCCGGCCCAACCAGGAATGATGGTATGATTCTCACGGCCCATCGTCGATTTCCCCCTCCTGCTACGGTTCCTCCGCCGCCTGCGACGTATACTGCGGTCACGTAATCCGCGAGCCAATCTTCCGGCTTTGTGGTGCCATCATATGTTTTTGTGTCACGGGGCAACATAAAGTTGCGAACTGGTGGTTTTTCCTTCATGATCCTTGGGCCAAAGCATTTTGGGCCTGGGGACCTTCCTCCTCGATCATTTCTGACAAGTACACTCTATCCAGACGGTGCCTCGCATCCCGTTCCGGTAGGTACCTTTCTCCCAAGCGTTCTCCCAATGAGTTCCGGTATGCTGCCGGTCTTGCAGAATCAGCTTCATCATAACATTCCGATGCGGCCCTTGCCTGGGTACCTCGGGGACCTATTTCCTCCTCATCGTACGCTGCCCTTGCAGCCCGATAATTTTACCCGGTTTCTTGTCTACCGGCATGTTTGTTTCCGGCATAGCCCTCTTTGGCGTAGCCTCTGTTTGCCCCTTGGCCTTTTCTGCCGGCATCATATTGCCCGGCTTGTTGCTTTCCGCAAGAACTGGATCGTACACGGTCATCTGCTGCGCATTCACTTCCTTTTCTCTTCTTCTGTCCGGATGGGGGACGAAGCCTGCCCATGGGACTTGCTACCGGCATTCCTTGTCGAACGCGCGGATTTTGAAGCCATAGCCTTGTTTAGCCTATCAAGCTGCTCTGCATGCTGTTGCTCGATAGTTTCAAGAAGTTCCGGACACGCTCCTTGTTTTGCCGAGCGTCCCCGGAGAGCGAGTCACACGGCTACGGCGGCTTTAGCAGCTTTTATCGTTTTATCCGGACTACTGGGTTTCTCTACAACGCTCACAGATGCAGAGATAGTTTTACCGGCAGCAACTTCTTTGCGCAGGTCCTGATCTAGATTGCGAGCCTTAAGCCGGTTTTCTGGTATGCTAGCGGCATGCGCGTCAACAGAAGCAAAGCCATGGGCAGCGTTATACTCACGTAGGGTTAGGTTCAGCTCGCTGCGCTCGCGATGTCCTTGCCGCTCTCGAGCATCTTCGGCGGCGCCTCCGGCTCACGGCCGTGCCGGGTCGATGTTGTGCGCGATGGGGGTGGCGAGGACGTTCATCGCCGCTTGGAGCGGTGTTTCCGTGGTACGGATGATGCTCCCGCTCGCTGCGCCTCGCTCGGCGGTGGGCAGCACGGGTCGAAACCGCACGCCCGGCGCCTTCTCTGCTTCTTTGCGGCGTCGCGCGCTGCCATCATCACCTCCACGCTCCCTGGAGCACGGCCAGCATGTAGCCACCTTGGCGGATCCGGCGCCACCAGCACCGGCGAGAGGCAGCGCAGGAACGGTGCCGAAGTAGATGCGGTGGCTGCCGAACTCGATGATGCGGCCGTTCTTGGGGGAAGATGCCGCCGTTGGCGAAGCAGCCCGCGTTGTCGTTGATGAAGTCCATGGCGTAGATGCGCTGCACCAACGCGGAGACCGTACGCTGACCGGCGACGTTGAGGATGCCCGGAATGTGAACTCCGAAGCGCCACTTCATGCCCCACGGTGGGCGCCAAGCGTCGTCGTGGCGAACGAGCGGATGCCATGGGATGGCTTAAGTTGGGGCCGAATGGGCGCTAGAGGATTCGGGGGAGGGTTTGCGACTAGATGGGATGAACTTCCGGATGCTTTCCTCAAGAACACAACCAAATGCCGCAAGAAGAGAGACAAGAGGAAGAACTCTTTACTAGATCGCTTGCTTCATTGATCTCAACATGATTACAGGTGCTTGGATACAAGGTCTATCCTCTAATCTCCTCCGTGGACACCCGCGTATGAGGCAGTGCCCCTCTCCTTATATAGGGGAGGGGTGGCTTACGAACAAGAAACCCTAATGGCATCTTTGACTGGACAAACTACTTTACAAAGCTACTTTAATCATAGATGACGCAGTCTTCTTTAATCGGGGACGACGTCCTCCGGCTTCTTTCATCGTCATCTCTCTCTTTGGCACCAGGGCTCGATTAAAGCCACTTTGCTTAGCTCATCCTTGTCTTCTTGCTCGAAGAGAATCTTTGACCATCTGCCGACAGGCCCTTCTCTCCGTATCTTCTTTACCGTTCGGTATACCCCTCTTGGGGATACCGGTTAGCTTCACTTAGCCTAAACTCTTACCTTTGTGTTCCGGTTAGGATATTAAACCGGTATCTCAATGGCTCAAACCATCCGGTTTGGCATGCCTTTGGCATACCGGGGGTCATCCCCCCAACAGCGGGTCCACAGACCGCTGGTGGTCGAAGAGGATGGTCCTAGTATTGGCAGCAAGCTGGAGGAAGGAGTTGCCTCGTCGGTGATGAATCTCTTGGCGGATACAGTTGACAAGCATAAGTGAAATCCTTGGGTCAATAATCGGTGGTACGATCAGAATTTCTTATGCAACTGAGATGGTGAAGTGGTAGGAAGAGGATACAAGCTGGGTTTGCAGTGAATGAGAGAGGTCGAGTAGGAACATGCCATGCGAGTTATAGTTTTGCTAAATCATTGTTGTTTCATAGCCAGCGATCGAACTTCACAAAGTCTGATTTCCTCTTCTCCTCTCCACACTACAGTGTCAGTGAGAGGCGAAAAGGAGAAGCCTCGTTTCCCCAATCTCTCCCCGCCGGCTGATACGTCTCCAACGTATTTATAATTTCTGATGTTCCATGCTAGTTTTATGACAATACCTACATGTTTTGCTCACACTTTATAATGATTTTATGCATTTTCCGGAACTAACCTATTAACAAGATGCCGAAGTGTCGTTCTGTTTCTGCTTTTTGGTTCCCGAAAGGCATTCGCAATATTCCCGGAATTGAACGAAATAAAAGCCCACGATCTTATATTTCACGGAGGTTCCAGAAGTCCGAAGACGAGGAGAGGGCGAGGGACCCACACCATATGGCGGCGCGAGTGGCCCCCCTGGCCGCGCCGACCTATGGGGAGGGAGCCCCTGGCTCCTCCGACTCCGCCTCTTCGCCTATATAATCTCTCGTGACGTGAAAACCCTACACTAATTGACGAAACTCCAGAAAGACTCCAGGGGAGCCGCCGCCATCGCGAAACTCCGTTTCGGGGGACAAAAGTCTCTGTTCCGGCGGCGCTCTCCATGGCGGCGCCGGAGAGCTGGAGGCCGAGTCGACCCATGGATCAGGTGGATCTGTGGGTCTAGGTTTCCTGGGGGGTCGGCGCGGCGATGACGTCTCCTCTCCCTTGGATTTTGTCCTCCGACTTCGTCACCGTTGCTGCGGTCACTCCAACGCCGCCATGGAGCTTGGGAGGTCATGTACAGGAGTAGCGCCGGTGCTAGTCGCCGGCAGGCTCCAGAGGCTGGCTTGGCCGATGCGGGTTGTGTGGAAGCGGGCGGGCGACGCGGCGGTTTTCCATCGACCTTGTCGATCGGCTCCGGTGGCGTCGCCCCGGCCGATGTTCCCCAAAATAAGCAATCCTGTCGGGTGCTGATTGAGGTCCACAAAGCAGCGGTGTGAGGTGTGTGCGAGGGTGCTCATCCAAGTTCTAGCGTGTGGTGGCCATCTCCTTCCCTTCCAGCGTCTTGGGCGGCTGCAGGAGGAGGTGCTCGTCACTGTGCTGCACAGAGATCTTCAGGGCCTCTTTGTAATTTTCTTCTTTTGCAAGGCTTTTTGTGCAAAGTGATCAACTCCTCTCTTTTTGAGACTTACGTCAAGCGAGCATTCGCCTGGACAAACAGCGTGCATTGCCACATCTCTCACCATTCTTTTGCTGCTGGCAAATTGCACCTAACAAACCAATTCCTGTTCAAACAACCCAAAAGCTTTGATTTGATTTGGTTGGGGTGCGCCTAGCTCGTGCTACACACGAGCGACGCCTGGGGCCCAGTGGCAAGCCACTGTTGTGGACCCTCCCCCAAGAAAAATTAATTTAATATCGTGTGGACACAAGGGCCCACATATCAGATATTAAACTGATAAGAACAGATACTACACTTGATCTTAGCCAAAAGGCCGAGAAAGGTATGAGTTGCAACGGCAGCCACCCGGTGCTCTTATAGCCTCGTCGCGCTCCGTCTGCTCTCCCGCTCGTCGATGTGGGACTAAAAACTGCTGCTACGGGAACGGGCGACGTTGCTCGGCTGCCGCTTCGCGTATGGGCCGCCAAGTTAGGCAAAGATCCTACAGCGGGCCTTTCTTTCGTCGATACCTAAGTGGGCTGCGTTCTCTCTGGAAACCGGGACGATGAGGCTGGGTGTTGTGGGTCCCGGTGGCAGTGAGGTCTATACTTCTGTTCTTACTTACTTTACCAGTAGTAGAAGAAGTGCTGCGAAAAATCTTGGGAAAATCGCTGTAAAAAATATTCAAGATGGATTTACACTTCGGCCAGGCCGAGGCAGCGTAGTTACGAGCTTACGATGAGTCAAAATTTCAGGTAATTTTCGCTAAGTTAATGTGCTGCTCATCTCGTTGTGTCCGCACAAGAACAAGAGAGTACTCTGCTTTGCTCATGGCTTCCTCACATTATTTACAAGCAGCAGAGGCGCAGAGCAACGACTCAGCTGAGCAATCGTCACCGGCTGTAGTTCGATCTCCACACGCCACGGTAGCTCTCAAATGGCCAGCGGCGGCGGCTCGTCGGACGCGGAGGCGGAGCTCCTGCGGGGCTTCAAGACCATGGCCGTGGCGCGCCAGGACCCCGCGGCGGCGGTCTACGAGGTGCGCCTGAACCGCCCGGCGCAGCGCAACGCGCTCAGCCCGGAGGCCTTCGCGGAGATCCCGCGCGCCATGGCCCTCCTCGACCGCCTCCCCGCCGCGCGCGCCGTCGTGCTCTCGGCCGCCGGCCCGCACTTCTGTGCGGGCATCGAGCTCGGCGGGCCCGGGAACCCGCTCGCCGCGCCCCCCGGCACCGACCCCGTCGCCGCCGCCGACGGGCTCCGCCGCGCCATCCTCGACATGCAGGCCGCACTCACCGCCGTCGAGCTCTGCCGGAAGCCCGTCATCGCGGCCGTGCACGGCGCATGCGTCGGCGGCGGCGTCGACCTCGTCGCGGCCTGCGACATCCGCTACTGCTCCAAGGACGCCACCTTCGTGCTCAAGGAGGTGGACATGGCCATCGTCGCCGACCTCGGCGCGCTGCAGCGCCTGCCGATGATCATCGGCTACGGGAACACCGCCGAACTCGCGCTCACCGGACGCAGGATCACCGCGCTCGAGGCCAAGGAGATGGGGCTCGTCACTAGGGTGTTCGACTCCAAGCAGGAGCTGGATGCCGGTGTTGCAAAGATCGCAAAAGGTATACACTTCTGTCTTCGTTACTCCAATTTTACCTTACCAAAATGCATGGGTACATGTTCTTAATTCTTGCAGGTTCATTTGCTAGAATACTCCACAAAATTGGTCCCCATACCCCATTACTTGCACAATCATGCAGTATATTACTAGAACTTCATAAGGATTTGAGCTGAGATGCCACTAGATCATTATGTGGTGCATATGGGTAGAACAATATGAGCTCACCAAGAGGTCGAGTGACGGAGCGTGAACATGATTGTAGAGAGGCCCAATCTACAAATCATACTAAACATCTACAACTCACTCTTGGCTGATGTATAGGTAGCTAACTAATCTCCAAACCTTAAGGGTTATCTCTTTGGTATCTGTATTCTGTAGCCCACTTATCTCGATGCATATTCTGTACCATATGGGTTCATGTTCTTAATTCTTATAGTTGTAGGTCGTGTTGCTTTTTCTGTTCCACAAATATTGGTTCCCATTTGCACAATTCATACTCATGCAAGGGTGTTACTAGAACTTCAGTAAGGATTTGAGCTTGTTTGGATTTTAGATGTCATTTACGTACGAGCAAGGGGTCAATGCTAGATTTATGTGAATTTGCTGCAGTGTACTGAGTTTCATACAAGTATCAGGTTCAAAGTTCCTTGTACTAGATTAAAGTTAAACAACATGATCCAGAACTCTCTTGATCAGCTGCAGAGGTGCACTGCTCCATTTCCCAATATAACAAATGCAAACTGGATAAGGATTTGAGCTGAGATGCCACTAGATCATTATGTGGTGCATGTGGGTAGAACAATATGAGCTGACCAAGAGGTCCAGTGCTGGAGCTTGAACATGATTGTAGAGAGGCCCAGTCTACTACGTTGTGCTACAAATCATACTGAACATTTACAACTCACCCTTCGCTGATGCATAGGTAGCTAAGCTCCAAACCTTAAGCGTTATCTCTTGGGTATCTGTATTCTGTAGCCCACTTATCTCGACGGGTATTCTGTACCATATGGGATTATGCAAGGGTGTTACTAGAACTTCAGAACCAGTAAGGATTTGAGCTTGGTTGGAGTTGAGAGATGTCATTTACATATGAGCAAGGGGTCAGTACTAGATTTATGTGAATTTTCTGTAGTGTGCTGAGTTTCATACAAGTGTTGGGTTCAAAGTTCCTTGTACTAGATTAAAGTTAAACAGTATGATCCAGCACTCTCTTGGTCAGCTGCAGAGGTGCACTGCTCCATTTCCCAATATAACAAAGGTAAACTGGGAAGTCTGGATCATATAGTTGGTGTTGTTAGTTTGAAGTCAGAGGCACTTGAATCGATCCAACGGAGCATTGTATGATGGTTTAAAGGGTTTTAAATTCTCTAGTATCACCCCCCTATATTGAGTCAGAAGCAAGTAGAATCTGTTCATCCAAGTTTTATGTACATGCACATATGCAGGTCTGACTGTAAGTATAGTTTTATGTACATTAGTTATATTCAGAATTCAAATGTACTGTACTGATGCATGCATGAGACATCCCTGCGCCGTGATAAGAAATTCCTTGTTTACCATGTCTAACACCTTTTGCTGCATTTTATCCAGCAACTATACAACTCAACACGCCGACCAATGATAAACTAAAATTCAATTTTTTTTTTTCAGAAATATCAGAAAAGTCGGCATGGGCAGTGATGGGAACGAAGGCCGTTCTGCTGAGAAGCAGGGATATAACAGTAGAGCAGGGCCTGGAGCATGTAGCGACGTGGAACGCGGGAATGATGAAGTCTAATGACCTGATGGAGGCCATCAAAGCTTTCGTGGAGAAGCGGAAGCCCGTTTTCTCCAAGCTCTGAATGATCAAAATATACCATTTTCAAGATATACCATATTTTGCATCTGTAATTTAGATGTGAATCCTGGCCACTTGAGAATAATGTGAGATGGATTGTAGCAAGTAGACAAGAAATACAAGCTCTGTATTTGCAAAACAAGTGCTGGCTGAATCAAAGAAGTATAGGTCCCATATTGTAATTGTTTTCTTTAACAGGTTGTTGTTTCAGCGTAGAATATATGTAGGGTTAATTGGTTATGCATGTTGTTGAGGAATAATAAAGAGAATAATGCTGTTGTTCTGATGAGAAATACAAATTCGTCGTGCTTCAATGTTGAATTAAGCTACTCTGCCGTAGTAGATTCTAAAGTTAGTACACTTCCTGGGAAGATGCTTTGTTCATATGTAACCGCGCAAGTTTCATGCCATTTTAGCGTCAAGTAATATGGATCAAAGCAACTAGTATAAACGGTAGTCCCTATGTTGTGCTTCTATCTGATGCTTTACTCTTACACATGCTAAGAGCATCTCCAGTCACCTCCCCCAAAGATCGCCGGATTGAGGGTTTGGGGGACGTGTTTTGTTTGTGCCGCGTTTGGGGGACGTCACTCCCCAGCCGCGTCCCCCAAACGCCGACCCCAATCAGAAATTCAAATTGTTGCATTCAAAAGAGATCGTTCCCGTCGAATCGTCGCGATCAGAGTAGCGGCGATCAAAGTACTGGGCGCGCGATCATATTACAAACCATAGTGCATGCTAAATTAGAAGAAGGGGTTGGCCGACGGCGACGTATCCTGAGTCGACGCAGGCCCGTCGATCACGATGACCTCGTCGCGATCTGCCTGGTGCTGTGCATGCTCCGTCTGCTGCTGCCGCCGTCGCATAGGCCGACGCAGGTGTAGTCGAAGGCGCGTCGCCGGCTCTTGCTCAGTTGCCGCTGCGCTGGGCGCGTGGGCCATCGGCAGCCGCCATTTTGGCTTCGATGTCGTCGAGGATCGGCCTTTGAAAAGTTGTGCGCCGCCCGCGTCCGGGGAGACATTCCCTCTGTCGACGCTCTCAGCGGGGACATGTCGTCCCTGCGTTTCTTGAGCTCCAACTTCTCCTCTTGCCCCTTGAGCAGCTCCGCCCACCTTTCGTCGGCCTTTTTGTCGCGGGAGAGAAAGGTCGAGGAGACGTCGGCGAGGCATTTCGTGATCAACGCCTGCGTCTTCTCACACGACGCGGTGTCGGCCAAGGCGGCCTTGGCAGCCTTGTTGCCAGTAGGACGCCCTGCCGACGTTGCCAGTGGCGCGTCCAGATCAATGGCGTCCTTCCCCTAGGACAGCGACAGGCGCGTCAACCGCCATTTCTCGTTCCCTTTGAGCTTGGTATAGAAATGCATCAACGAGAACGACTTATGCCCATCCGAGTTCCTCCGGTAAACCTTCATGGCCCTATCAAACTAGCCAAAGGAAGCGGAATCATTTCATCGAACACAATGTAGGCGCTACAGATTATGGAAGAAAGAGTCGTACCATTTGGGAGACGTCGGCGCCGCTGTCGGCTCTGATCACTAAGTCGTGATGGTATCCATGGAAGGAGTTCACCGACCCCTGGATGATGGCCCATCACGTCGACATTGCCTTTTGGCTCCTCTTCATTGTCACTTTGTTGTAGTGGCTCTTGATGAGCTTGCGCTCATCGAACTCGGCCTTGATCCTCGCCCAATACTTCCCGTATTTTTGGTTGGCGCGATGATGGAGTCATGGCTCACCGTCGCCCACGGCTCGCACAGACAAAGATCCTCCAAAACCGTCCACTTGGGGCCTCGTGTGCCCGACGCCTTCTTCTTCTTTTTCTTCTTCGTCCTCACGTCGTCCGCGTCTACCTCCACGAGATCATCGTCACCGGCACCCTCCTCGTCCTCTTCCTCGCCGCCCTCTTCATCCTCGTCCTCGTCCTCCACCTCCTCCTCTTCATCGTCCTCCTCGTCCTCACCCCCGCCCTCTTCCTCAGCACCCTCATCACCGGCGCCGTCGAATTCGAGCGGCCCCTGCGGCCAGTGAAAGGGTCATCGTCCGGACCGGGTCCTGACTCACGCTGCTCGTACGCCGGGGAGTAGAGGTTGTTGGGGTTGAAGCCGCCATGCAGCAGCGCATCCTGGTAGTGGGGCGACAAGTTAGGCGTCACGCACCCGGGAGCCGGAGGGGCCGTCGTTGTAGAAGGCGGATGACGACGGAGAGAACACTCCCGGAACGTACACCGGCACGTTCGTACTTTATGGGCTCGCGTTGGTGGCGAGACACCCGGCCATTATGTGTTGGTGCGGCGCGCCGGAGCCTTCTTCTCTGCTCCGCCACCCTCCGTCCTTTCCGCTCCGCCGTCGACATCTTCGGCGCGAACGGTCTTGATGCCACGATCATCGGTCCATCCTTCCGGCTTCTTCTTCGGAGCCGGCGCCTTCCGCGGCTTCGCGAACGGCGCTTTCGCCCCTTTCCTCGCATTGCCCGGCTTCTTGGCCGCTTGCTTGGCCATCTTTTTGGGGGCTGTCGGCGGCGCCATGGAATGGGAAGAGGGTAGCGGCGGCAGGTGGACGGCGGGAGGAAGAAACAAATCGGCGGGATAGGAGAAATATATCGGCGGCGGGATATGTGTTGGGAGGCACGCGCGCGGGATAGGCGCGATATGGCGAGGGGGATTTGGCGGGAGTGGGAGACGATTTTTCAGGCCGCGACGGGTCGGGCCCGCGTCGGTTCGCTCGTTTCGTTGTGTCCGGCGTGCCGGGCGTCGTGGGACGGGGACGGGCTCGGGCGCCGGACACCGTATCGGAGCGCGCCGGACAAAAATGGGCTTTGGGAAACGCGGCTGGAACCGTTTTTTGGCGCCCCAAATTGCTTTGGAGACGCTTTAGAGGACATGACTGGAGATGCTCTAAGATTGATCAACATACAGGACCATGGCTCCAAAGGCAGTAACTCTGCTGGCATGGGTTCCTTCCCTGGATTCCAGGGGCTGGAAGTTGCTCTAGGAAATTTGGTGGTGTGACCAGATTTTGTCCAAATGAACCAAGTGCGTACACCGAGACCTGTTCCTCTTCCACTTTTCGAGCTTCTTTGGTTCATAGTTATAGAAATTGTACCTACAAAAAAAATTCTTATATATATTGTTTGATTTATAGGAACATATTCTACAAGAATAAATTCTATAAATCTTATTGTGTAAATCATATAGGAAAAACATGAGGTTATTCCTCACAAAAAATCCGTTTGCTACAATCAAACACACTTTATTTTCTTATATAATTCAAATAACCGTCACATTCCGATCCTATACATTTTCTATTCCTATATTTCTCCTATCTGCAAATCAAACAGCCCTTCGTGTTGCTGGTGGAGTGGTGGGAATGCTCTCGACGAACTATCTGTCCAAAGCCCCGCCCGTGGGCAGCGACTCGGCCGAGCAAGCGGCGGTTAGAGTTTGACCACCCACACGCCAGGTAGCTCAGATGGCCGGCGGCGGCTCGTCGGACGCGGAGACGGAGCTCCAGCGGGGCTTCAAGACCCTGGCCGTGTCCCGCCCGGACCCCGCGGCGGCGGTCTACGAGGTGCGCCTCAACCGCCCGGCGCAGCGCAACGCGCTCAGCCCGGAGGCCTTCGCGGAGATCCCGCGCGCCATGTCCCTCCTGGACCGCCTCCCCGCGGCGCGCGCCGTCGTGCTAGCCGCGGCCGGCCCCCACTTCTGCGCGGGCATCGAGCTCGGCGCGCCCGGGAGCCCGCTCGCTTCGTCCCCCGGCACCGACCCCGCCGCCGCCGCCGAGGGACTCCGCCGCGCGATCCTCGACTTGCAGGCCGCGTTCACCGCCGTCGAGCTGTGCCGGAAACCCGTCGTTGCGGCCGTGCACGGCGCCTGCGTCGGCGCCGGCGTCGAGCTCGTCGCCGCCTGCGACATCCGGTACTGCTCCAAGGACGCGACTTTTGTCCTCAAGGAGGTGGATATGGCCATCGTCGCCGACCTCGGCGCGCTGCAGCGCCTGCCGAGGATCGTCGGCTACGGCAACGCCGCAGAGCTCGCACTCACCGGACGCAGGATCACCGCGCTGGAGGCCAAGCAGATGGGGCTCGTCAGCAGGGTCTTCGATTCCAAGCAGGAGCTGGACGCCGGTGTTGCAAAGATCGCCAAAGGTATACAAGTGTATATTTACTCTAATCTTACCGTATGTGTACATGCTCTTGATTCTCCAAAATTGGTTCCGAATAATTGCACAATCATGTAGGGTATTTACTAGAACTTCAGAATTGATAAGGACTTGACCTTGTTTGGAGTTGAGATGTCATTAGATCATTATGTAGTTCATGTCGATAGTACAATATGAGCGGTGTCCAGTGCCAGAGTTTGAACATGACTGTAGAGACAGCCAGTCTACTACCTTGCGCTAGAAATCAACACTTTATAACTCTGTCTTGGTTAGTGTATAAGTAGCTAAGAAAGCTCCAACCCTTAGGAGTTCTCTCTCGGGTATCTGCATTCTGTAGCCCTTTTATTTTGACGAATCCTCCTCGTGCTCTAGTTGAAGTTCTGATTGGTACGTCCTTGTCTGCAAAGTCTGCTTGGTTTTCTATTATTCAGTATCATGTTTCTTCTACCATTCGCTCTAAAATTAACTATGACTATATTTTAGAAAGCATTTCTAGCATGGGTAAATCGTTGAAATACAGTTGGTAACTTGCCAGTGTTTTAAACAACTGTGTGGCTCAGCTTAAAATTTTGACGAGCTTTCTAGGATTCCAGCGCTCCTAGCTTTTGTGAAGATTCGTCTTTATTTGCATTCCCTGCTTTATTTTGTGAATTTGCTTTAGTTTGCTTAGATTCATATAAGTACCGAGCTAAAAGTTCCTTGTTCTAGATTAAACAGCATGATCCATCACTCTCTTCATCGGCTGCAGACACGTACTGCTCCATTTCCCAACGTAACGGTATTAAATTGGACTGTTTCGGTTAAATAGGTAATACTATTAGTTTGAAGTCAGGGCTACTTGAATCAATCCAACAAAACAGTTTATGATGGTTTAAAGGATTTGAAATTCACCAGTACCAACCCTTTATTGAGCCAGAAGCAAATTAGATTTTTTCCCCTCCAAGTCGAAGTATATGCACACATGTAGGTATGGTTGTAACTTGTAAGTATGGTTCACCGTGTACATAGGGTTTATTCAGTATTGTTCCGTGTACATAGACATAGGGTGTATTCAGAATTCAGATGCATGCATAGGACGCCTGCACCGTGATAAGCAGCTCTTTGTTTACCATACCTACCACCTTTTGCTGCTTTAATCTCCAGAAATTATACAACTCAATAAGCTCCAATCAATGATATACTAAAAGACAAATTTGTGTGATCGTTTCAGAAATATCAGAGAAGTCAGCTTTGACAGTGATGGGAACGAAGGCCGTTCTGCTGAGAAGCAGAGATATAACAGTAGAGCAGGGGCTGGAGCATGTAGCGACGTGGAATGCGGGAATGCTGAAATCTAATGACCTGATGGAGGCCATCAAAGCTTTTGTGGAGAAGCGGAAGCCCGTTTTCTCTAAGCTCTGAATGATCAAATGCACCATACTTCGCAGCCAAAAATTTGCTTGTGAATCCTAACCACTCGACAATGAAGTGAGATGGATGGTAGAAAGTAGACAAGAAACACAATCTCTGAATTTGCAAAACAAGTGCTCTTATTGGCTGTATGTTGTATATTATAAATAAAGTGGGATTTTTCCGGAATTTTATTAGCACTACTCATGGCCTTATTTGTTAGGGTTATGTGTGATAACTGTGATTAGCCATTACCACTTACAAGTGTGATGCGCTTTTGCAGAAAATTGATTACCTTTACAGTTAGTGTGTGACAATGAATCAACTCACTGAGCTTACATCTGGATTAGGCGAACAAGACCTTGGTCCAATGAGCCTGGGACGGTCCCATAGCTTGTCTAGGTATGAGTTGAATTTGAGTCTTGAGGACCTGGTACTCTGATACTTTAGCTTTCCATGTTACCATGTTCATTTGTTTTTTTTCTAGCACTTATGTGTTCTATGTTTGCTGACTTTAGCTTACAATAATTGTCGTATTTCTTTAATCATATTTTTGTCTCTCTTTTTTTTGGTCTTTTGTGTTGATATCTGTTGAATATTCATTTTTCTATATTAATTGAAGCAAATATTTGTGGGTTTGGTTAGTGAAAGGATTTTACAATTTGTTTTTGAAGATAACCCTTGAATAAGTGAGAAGTAATGGTTTATTTTTTCTGGTTTAGGTTAATACCATGATCATTCAGGCTGTTGCTTTTATTGTTGGCTGACCTTTGACAAGCCATGAGGCCGGGATCATGAATGGTATGGTTGGCACTTCCCAGACAGAGCTCACTAAAGTTTCCCTGGTAAGCTTGATTGAAGCCTTGTGGTTGACTTCCAGCTGCTTGGTGGGAAGCTTCATTGGTTTTAACCGGACAGAGAGGTAGCATACTAGCATGTGCGTGTACAGCTTCAAGTGGAAGCCCAAATATGGTACAGGGTAGCGCTGTCTTGGCCAACCATCTGAATTTAGTAGATCCCAAGTGGCTTCTCGGTCAGTCAGTTGAGCATAGCATGACATAATTGTGCACTCTACATCCTCTTCTTCCTTCTCCAAGCAGCAGAGCAGAGCATGCATCCATCCAGCGTGTCTCAGCCATACAGCTTCCTCTCTTCTCCAAGTCATGTACACATGCCTGATGCATCCCCTGTACATACTGCTGGGGCTTCTCCTTTTGCACACTCCTTCCTCTGGAGCTGCAAATGATACTCTCACGGCAGGCCAAGCGCTCGTTGTTGGAGGCAAGCTTGTCTCAAGAAATGGCAAGTTCGCGCTTGGCTTCTTCCAGCCAGCAAGCACCATCAGTAAGTCCCACAACGACAGCTGGTACCTTGGCATATGGTTCAATAAGATCCCAGTTTTTACTACTGTGTGGGTTGCCAATAGGGAGGAACCCATCACCAACCCCCTAACACAGCTCAAGATCTCAGGTGATGGCAATCTTGTCATCGTAAACCATGCCGGTACTCAGTCTGTAGTTTGGTCCACTCAAATTGTCAATAGGAGACAAACCAACATAAACACCACTAGTGTCGTTCTCTTGAACAGCGGAAACCTTGCCCTCACAGCGAGTCCATCATCAAACATACTGTTGTGGCAGAGCTTCGACTACCCAACAGATGTTCTGCTTCCTGGCGCCAAGTTTGGCCGGAACAAGGTCACCGGTTTGAATAGCCTGGCCATTTCAATCAAGAGCCTCATTGATCTGGGTCTTGGCTCATACAGCATTGAACTAGACACCAGTGGGGTCATCCTCAAGCGCCGCAACCCCTCGATTGTGTATTGGCATTGGTCATCCTCCAGAACATCGTCATTGAAACTTATCCCAATACTCAAGTCGATCATAGACTCAGATCCACGGATCAAAGGTTTGATTGACCCATCATATGTTAATAACAACAAAGAGGAGTACTACATGTACACTTCACCAGATGAATCTTCCATATTTGTCTCACTAGACATCTCTGGTCAGATAAAGCCAAATATTTGGTCGCAAGCCAAACAGTCTTGGGAAAGCATATATGCTCAACCGGCCGATCCCTGCACTCCTGCTGCTACCTGCGGACCTTTCACGGTCTGCAACGGCAATGCACAACCACCCTGTGACTGTATGGAGAGCTTCTCTCACAAGTCACTGCAGGATTGGGAGTTAAGCGATCGAACAGGAGGGTGCATCAGAAATACACCATTACATTGCACTAGCAATGAAAACATCACAAGTTCAACAGACATTTTCCACCCAATTGCTCGAGTTACATTGCCCTACAACATGCAAAGCATAGACGTTGCTACCACTCAGAGCAAATGTGAAGAAGCTTGTCTCACTTCCTGCTCCTGCACTGCTTATTCCTATAACAATAGCAGATGCTCTGTCTGGCATGGGGAATTGCTTAGTGTAAATCTGAATGATGGCATTGATAATACTTCTGAAGATGTTCTTTACCTTGGCCTTGCCGCCGAAGATCTGCCAAGTATAAGAAAAAATAAAAGAAAACCAAACGTTGGAGCTATTGCTGCTGCAAGCATTATTGGTTTTGGGTTGCTAATGCTGATGCTGATGATACTGCTTTGGAAGAACAAATTCAAGTGGTGTGGTTTGCCAGTATACGACAATCAAGGTAGTGGAGGGATTATAGCCTTTAGATGCAGTGATTTAGTTCGTGCTACTAAAAACTTCTCTGAAAAGCTGGGAGCAGGGGGGTTTGGTGCTGTATACAAGGGAGTGTTAAGTGACTGTGACTCGACTACTATAGCAGTGAAAACGCTTGATGGTGCCCGTCAAGGAGAGAAGCAATTCAGGGCTGATGTGAGCTCAATTGGACTGATCCAACATATTAACCTAGTTAAACTGATTGGCTTCTGTTGTGAAGGTGATAAAAGGTTACTTGTGTATGAACACATGTTAAACGGGTCTCTTGATGGTCATCTATTTAGAAGCAAATCTGTCCTAAATTGGAATACCAGATATCAAATAACCCTAGGAGTTGCTAGAGGACTGTCTTACTTGCATCAGAGCTGTCATGAATGCATCATACACTGTGATATTAAGCCGGAAAACATACTTCTGGATGCATCATTTGTTCCTAAAGTCGCGGACTTCGGGATGGCAGCGTTTGAGGGAAGGGATTTTAGCCGACTTCTAACTACATTCAGAGGAACTGCCGGTTATCTTGCCCCAGAGTGGCTCAGCGGAGTTGCTATTACACCAAAAATCGATGTTTACGGCTTTGGCATGGTACTGATGGAAATCATATCAGGAAAGAGGAATGCATCTGAAACATTCACTAGCAGTAGTTGTGATGCAGAATATTTCCCAGTGGAAGCCATCAGCAAGCTTCACGAGGGGGATGTCCGGAGTTTGGTGGATCCACAGCTAAATGGTGACTTCGATGTGGAACAGGTTGAGAGGGTTTGCAAAGTTGCGTGCTGGTGCATCCAGGTTAATGAGTCCGATCGGCCTACAATGGGTGAAGTGGTCTGGGTTCTCGAGGGTCTTCAGGAGATTGATATGCCCCGGATGCCAAGACTACTTGCAGCTATGACGGCACAATCTGATGAAAGTTCAGTGTAATAATCCATAAGCATTTCGCAGTCGCTTGTACTATTCTCTGTTTCAGCAAACTGTAAACTTGTAATGCGGAGCGTTTCCAGAACTATTTTAAAGTTGTAATGTGGAGTGGAAGGAATCAAGGTAGACAAGCCTGCAGTTATTTAGGTTTCTTAACAGGCAAGCATTGTAGCAACATATGTCAATGGCAGGACCAGAAATATGTGCATGTTTAGTTGATGGGATAGTTGATAATATATCCTTAAATGGAAGGAAGATGTTGGTACGTACTGCATGTTTTAGGGGTAGGTCGCTTCTAAGACACTTATTTAGGAGTCCCACAGTAACAACAATTTTTGGGTCATATTCGTCACCACATTTACGATGGAAAACGGACACAAACAGAAGTTTTTGCTTAGCTTCCATGGCCTTTCCAGCTGAACAAGGAGGCACAGAGATAGCCTCTGCATTGAAGAAAAAGAAAAGTGAAACGTGCAGTAACGCGGAATGTCAAATCTTTCCTGGAGATGCTGCCATGATCAAATAAAGCATACTTCACACTTTAACAGAGTATGTGTCAGGATCCCGTTGGATCTGACCGGAGAGGATCACGAAGAACAATAATTTGATGGCAATTGAGGATAAAAGTGATAAATTGCAGGAATTAAACTAAGATAAATTGCTGGAAATGAAAGATAAAGGGAGTGTCTAATCATCATCTAGCTGAAAATGGAATTGGTTTCAAGTCAGATTTTACCCAGCCCAATTCATTCCCCCCCTCCCCCTCAGTCCCCTTTCAGTCAAAAAGGCTCCACCTCCGCTCAGTCCGGCCCAACAAACCATCGGTCCGGTTTTTCTAGTTTTTTTCATTCCTGCTGTAGCTTCCTGGGCCTTACAGATTCGGCCAGGCCTTCAGGCCACTTCTAACAAACGACATCTCCACGTCACCTTTCTTCTCCTTCTTCCTCCTCACGTAAACTACCTGCAACACAGTGGCGACGCCGGCCGGGAAAAGAGATCAGAAAAAGTAAGGGGAAAAAGGGGATCTCGAAATTTAGAGGGCAAGACCAAGAGAGATCCAAAAGAAGACATGGATGGCAATGAAGGAAGGACCTACGTGGACATGGATGCTGCTGGGAAGGCCCCTCCCGTCTCAGCACAGGTATGTCTCCACCTCCTCTTCATCCATCTGGTCTTTTAGTACAGCTGTGCTTGTTGATCAACATCATGTACCTGACCAAAAACAGAAACTGTCTTGCTCAAATTGATTCTAGCTTATTACGTTTCCAGCAGCATGTTTCAGAAAAAAATCAGATCATATAGTCTAATTCATCAATTCCACCATTCCTTCTAAGTTAACTGATAAATTATAGACAAACTACTCTACAAAAACTGAGATGACTGAAAACTAGTACATTCATACTATGACCTTACTACTGAATAGACTGTCTATATTGACCTCTGTCATTGGATTTCTTCAATTAGATAAAGTCAAAAGTAATAATATACTAGTAGGAAGATGAAAACTGAAAGTTGAATTATACCTTCAAGTGAGCACCTAGTAACTTAGCAATGTAGTCGGCAGCAGCCTCAGCCCATGGGATCTACCCAGGGTTCCTAATGAATGACAGAGGTTAAAAACATCAGTTCCACATAACCTTGGCTAAACTGTTCGAAAGAAGAACCTGTAACGTATGAGTACCTGTCACTGAAGAAAAATGAACTTCCTTCCACCCCAAGAGGAGAGTCAAGGTCATTCTTGAGCTTGATGTCGTTGTGCATCCAGTGGCCATGCACGGAGTCGTAGTTCATCTTGATTTGGCTGTGCATCCCGTGGTCATTTGTTAGGTGACGATCCGCAAAACGAACAGAGACAAAACACCTGATGCATCTTTCCGGAGCAAAAGGATGTAGTTAGCTTGGACTGTACCTACCACACATGTATTGACGGCCACCAGTACCGAAACCACCACCTGCACCACACATGTACTGAGAGGCCTAAGCTGAGGCTGATATCTAGGATCAGACACAAAAGTACAAGGATAAAAAGTGGTTAAACTAGCAAACCTTCCGGTAACCATTCTCCATGGTCCTCAACATCTATGTAACCTCCTGAGAGTGCTACTGACTGAGCACCATGTGTGGAATGGCCAGCAAATACCAGCTACGTGAGGTAAATGAGCACCCCATTGCCTGCACTCAAGGCGATCTTCCCAGGTTTCCCCAACTAGAACACCAGTATTCCTGCTTGGGTCGTTTTTTGCAAAGAATGGGGCCAAAATTGATCAGGTGCAGTAGTCACAAAAATCTGACAACAAAGTATAGCAAGCACTGCAGAAAAAGGAAGTTTATGTTTGTACAGGAAACTGGATTCTTTGCACAACAAAATACTGATATAGGAAATGAGAGACCTAAGCTGAGGCTGAGAAAAAATGAGCAAATATAACTGAAAGACTAAGAAAATTGGACAGAGAAATAGTGAATGACCTGTCACATCGTGCCGCAAGGGCAAGCAACGGCTACACGCACACATGCACTGCTCCACCACACGCGCACCCTTGTCCTTGGTCACTATCGCTGGCTCTATTCGCAAGGTCGTTCTGCATACTTCAAGTGACCACGCGTCTGCACCTTTTCTCCGATCGATCTCAACTCAGCTGGCTGGCTGCTCGCTGCACTTCATCATGCCAAAAAACCACGAGACGCACCTTTCACTGGACAGAGAAAGAAGAAAGTAGTTAGAATATATGAAAACCGATAACTGAACACTGAAGACTATAATGACAATGCAAAACTGAGGGGCAGATAAATTCACAACTCTCTTATCTGTAGATTAACAAGTAATGAGAATAAAAAACCGAGAGACTTAGAGGGACTATTCTAATGAATAATGAATGATGGAGGACTGAGATAAATACACCGAAATAGAGAAACACTGAAGATAAATACATCTATGCTTGCCTAGAAATTATAGCAAATCTAAAAAGAGAGATGGAGAATCAGAGATGGAGGTAGTGTACTGAGACATACCATGTTGTCTGGGTGCATGTCTGTAGTGGTGAATGAGATTAGCAAATAATGAAGACTAAAACAGAGAGATACTGAGACTGAGTCACTTTGCACTGAAGAAGGATCTCTCTGAAGAATGAAAATGAAAAAAGGAAAACTGACTGATATTTAACTGACTGAGATCAGATCCTTCTGCTTGACCAAACTAGAATACTGAAGACTGAGAAACTAAAGACTTAGCAAACTGAGAAGCTGAGGCAATGATAAAAACCGAAAACTGAAGCAAAGAATTAAAATCAGGACTGAAGAAAGAAGTACTGACGACTCGATAAAATGTCACTTCTGGACTGAATAAAAGAAGAACTAAAATCAAGACTGAAAACTGAAGACTGAGGAATAAAGACTGAAACTGAGACTAAAAACACTGTGAAGAATCTAACTTAGACTGAAACGGATAATGAGCGACAAGTAATGAGAGACGGAGAATGAGCGAGTAAATGAAGACTTGACACTGATCTTAAACAAAAACTGAATAATGAAACTGAGAAACGGAGAATGAGCGAGAAACTGAAGAATAAAACATAGACTAAGACTGGGAAAAGCAAATTATTCATGAATAAGTGACAAGTAATGAGGCATGAAGAATGAGGAACATAGAAATAACACTGAATACTAAGGACTTGTCAAAATAAATCTAGAGCACCATAAGGTTTTGTTCACATCTTCATATATTTGCATGAACTTGTGATGGCTGGTAGTGTTAAGTTCTGTTGATTGGCAATGCATGCCTGCCTTACTTGGGATACTATGGCATCTGTTGTGTGGCCATATTTAGATGGTTGCCATATATGTCTAAGAATGCAACTGATGAGATCTGTAGTCCATATAGGCTGTAGATTACAAAACTTCAAAACAAAAACTGATAACTGAAGCCACAGAAAAAACAGAAAAGCCACAGAACCAAGACGGCTAGCCAATAGGGAGCTCGAAAATGTTAAGTGCGATGTGCTTTTATGCTTGCAAATAAAATTGTTATGCAGTATTCACGACTTTACTAATAAAAACATGTATATTTCTCTTATGCAGGATACAGGAAATTACTCACAAACAGTTAACAATGATATGCTAGATGACTTCTTCAATCAGGTATGATGAAAAAATAAATGAAACAAGAGAAAATTAAATAACTTACATTCATAACAATGCTTAATTAAATAACATCTTATCGCAGGAAGGATTTTCATATATAGGATTGCTTCTTGGAACTATGAAAAAAAATGAAGTGAATCAAATAAGCGGTGACCAGGTATTTTCGAACAAACCGATTATAAACACAAAATAAAGTACTTAAAATTATTGCTAACCGATTAAATGCAGGGACAAACTAGGAAGGACACAGAGGATGACAAGGTGGACACATCTACTTCGTTCCTGGACGAAGAAATTGATGATCCATGGAATTTAAACATGTTTGACAACATGAACCTAGATCAGGTTATTAACATTAAAAACTCTGTTTTATAATAAAAGAAACCTCAAAGAGTACAGCTGATAAAAATAAAAATTTACATGCATGCAGGTTACTGATAATCCAAGTACAGAGCAAAACTATGGGATGAAGCACCCAATGTCAGAGGATTACCATGATCAAGCATCGACAAGCACGTTTACTGACAACTCACCCAATCAAACTGAAGAACAGCGCAAGGACATAACTGAAGAAGATATACACATATTCCTACAAAATGAAGAGTTAGCTGCTGAGGGAAAGGAAATGGAGGAGGATACACCAAATGAAAGTGACAGCCAGTTAAAACCTGAAAAAGGAATGCAATTTCAGACAAGAGAAGAAGCTCGGAAGTTCTTCAACTTGTATGCATACACCGCTGGCTTCTCAGTAAGCATTGTCTCTTCCTACCGTACTACAAGTAAGAAAAGAAACAATGAAGTCATACGATTCACTATGAAGTGCAACAAGTACGGGAAAATAAATGAACAAGAAACTGAGCAAGTTGTAGCACAGAGACAAAGCACGGTCATAGCGAAAAGTGATTGCAAAGTTGAGATGGTGGTCAGTGAGAAGAAAGGATTCTGGAAAATTACAGGACTAAACCTTTTGCACAACCATCAACTCAGCCCTCAAAGCAGGTTTTTCAGATCACACATCTATATGTCTAACGGTGAAAAGGAAATGATACGGACAATGAAATATTGCAACATGCCTACTAGAGACATGGTTGCTGTCTTGGCATTCATAAGAGGAGGGATGGAACAACTACCATACAACAAGAGAAAGGTTAGCAACTACAGCAATTCGATAAACAGGGAATTAACAAACAATGACATGTTGGAAGTTCTGGACTGGTTTAAAAAGAAAAGAACTGAAAATCCAGGATTCTATCACTCGCTTGACTTGGACAAAGAAAACAAAGTCAGGAGTGTGTTTTGGGCAGATGCAAGGGCAATACAGTATTATGACATATGTGGTGACTGTGTGAGCTTTGACACGACATTCCTAACAAATAAGTACAATCTCCCTTTTGCACCATTTGTTGGAGTGTTGCCACACGGAAAAACTTACCTATTTGCATGCGCATTCATAGTCAACGAAACATCAGAAAGTTTTCAGCGGTGCTTCAGGGAATTCAAAGCAGCAATGGGTGGAAAGCCACCAAAAACAATTATAACTGACCAGGACAAGGGCATGGCAAGTGCAATACCATCTATTTTCCCAAATGCTATACACAAATGTTGTTTGTTTCATATCAAGAAGAAAATAGATGACAAGGGAGGCACTGTATTTCAAGCAAATGAAGGCCTGTATGAGGAACTTCAAGACATAATTGACAAGTCCTTGACAGTGCATGAATTCGAAACACTATGGCAGCAAATGATAAATGAGTACAATGTGGGACATATTAAAATATTCCAAGATCTTTGGAAAAGCAGAGAGAAGTGGGTACCAGTTTACTTCAAGAATCATTTCTTCCCATTCATACAAACAACGGCTAGAAGCGAAGGCACTAATGCATTGTTCAAGAAGGGAGTTGGACCACAATTTAGCATGACAAGCTTCTTGAGAGAATACCAAAGAATAATGGATAACATGCATGCAAATGAAAACGAGTTGGATCATAATGCAACTAACAAGAAAGTCCGGGAGAAAAAATTCATCACTCAATACTACATTGAACGGCAGGCGCATGAGCTGTACAATTTAGCAATCTTTAGAAAGTTCCAGCTAGTCCTAAATGATGTAACAAGACTCCAAATAAGAGAAGATGTTAAAGGGAAGATGTACTGGGTGTTTCATGAAGCAAATTATCCTGTAAGAGAGCATAGGCACAGAGAATACCTAGTACAAGTTAATGAAGAAACAGAAGACTATTCTTGCATCTGCTGCAAATTTGATAAAGATGGTCTTCTTTGCTCACATATCCTCAAAGTGATGCTGCAACTGCAGGTAAACAAGATCCCAGATAAGTACATAATAGACAGTGGCGGAAAAAAGAAAGAAAGCTTCTGAAACATATTGTTCTGCTACAAAATGAGGACAACACAGTTTTAAGATTCAATGTTCTTTCTAGAATGTTAGGACACACGGCTTCAAATGGTTCTAAGAACAAAAGAAAATACCAATATTTGCTACAAGAGATACCAAGACTTGAGGCAGAAATGGCCAGAATGGACACAGACACAGATGATATGTCAGCTATGGGACAGAACAGCTCATCAAGAACAGTAGTCAATCTGGATCCTACAAGTGAAAGTGGAACGACAATACAATTACTTGACCCAGATGTTGCTGATACAAAGGGCCGCCCTAAATTACTGACTATAAAGGAAAGGATTAAGCAAAATAAGTTCTATACCTGCAGCCATTGTGGTTCTACTAATCACACAAAGAAAAAATGTGATAAGTTGCTGATGACCCACAAGTATAGGGGATCGCAACAGTCTTCGCGGGAAGTAAAACCCAATTTATTGATTCGACACAAGGGGAGACAAAGAATACTTGAAAGCCTTAACAGAGTTGTCAATTCAGTCACTGGAACAGACTTGCTCGCAAGAGTTTATCGATAATGAGTTTTATAGCGATGAGTAGTGAAATAACACAGCATAGTAACAAAGGTAGTAAACAGCAAGATTAAAATACTATAGATACAGGGATGGATGACGGGCGTTGCATGGATGAGAGAAACTCATGTAACAATCAAACCAGGGCATTTGCAGATAATAATAAAACGGTGTCCAAGTACTAAGCAATCCATAGGCATGTGTTCCATATTTAGTCGTACGTGCTCGCAATGAGAAACTTGCACAACATCTTTTGTCCTACCAGGTGCAGCCGGGCCTCTAGGGAATCTACTGGAAATTAAGGTACTCCTTTTAATAAAGTACCGGAGCAAAGCATTAACACTCGTGAACACATGTGATCCTCACATCACCTTCCCCGGTTGTCCCAATTTGTCACTTTGGGGCCTCGGGTTCGGACAATGACATGTGTATACAACTTGCAGTAAGATCATAAAACAATGCATATCATCATGAAACAATAACATGTTCAGATCTGAGATCATGGAACTCGGGCCCTAGTGACAAGCATTAAGCATAACAAGTTGCAACAATATCATCAAAGTACCAATTACGGACACTAGGCACTATGCCCTAACAATCTTATGCTATTACATGACCAATCTCATCCAATCCCTACCATCCCCTTCAGCCTACAGCGGGGGAATTACTCACACATGGATGGAAACATTGCTGGTCGATGGAGAGGCGTCGGTGGTGATGATGGCGATGATCTCCTCCAATTCCCCGTCCGGGAGTGCAGAACGGAGTTTCTGGTCCCGAGATGGAGTTTCGCGACGGTGGCGGCGTACTGGATGGTTTCTAGCGACTTCGACTTCTCCCCCGTGTTTTTTAGGTCGAAACCCCTTAAATAGTCCAGAGGAGGGCGTCGGAGGCCAGCCGAGGCGGCCACAGTAGCGCGCCCCCCTGGCGCCGGCCTAGTGTGTGGGGGCCTCGGGCCTCCCCCTGCCCTCAGTAATTCTTCGGAAAAATAAGACCTTCGACATAAATTCCGGGGATTTTCTGAAAGTTGGATTTCTGCACAAAAACGAGACACGAGCAATTCTGAAAACAACGTTAGTCCGTGTTAGTTGTATCTAAAATACACAAATTAGAGGCAAAACAATAGCAAAAGTGTTCGGGAAAGTAGATACGTTCTGGACGTATCAACTCCCCCCAAGCTTAGCTTATTGCTTGTCCTCAAGCAATTCAGTTAACAAATGAGTGCGATAAAAGAACTTTCACGAACGCATTTGTTCATATGATATAAATATTCTCATGATATTGACAAGTACTTAGGCAATTCATAATAAGATACATGCAAATAAGATCATCTAATAGCTATGTCAATCATGAAAAGGTACCAACAAATTAATAATAAGCATCATGAATCATGTCTATCAGCAGGATTGCAATGTTCATAAAAGGATATGATAAAGTGGTATCTCGCTTGCCAATTTGAACAGCAAAACATAAATTCCCGGGCACCTCTGAAGTTCATAGAAAGACTAGAAATAGAGATTGTCAAAGATAAAAGCATCAAAGTTATACCCAATCAATCATATTTTGGGACAAGCATATTATACTAAGAATGACAGTTGTGCTCTCAAGAAAGTGCTCAAAGAAAGGATGGTGACACAACATGAAAGTAAAAGATTTACCCTTCGAGAGAAGGGGATTAACATGCGCTAGAGCTTTTCATTTTTAAAACAAGAGTAAAATTATTTTGAGAGGAGTTTGTTGTTGTCAACGAATGGTAATGGGTACACCAACTACCTCGCCAACCGGACTTTCAAGAGCGGCTCCCATGAAGGACGTTATTTCTACCAGCAAGGTAGATCATCCCTCTTCTCTTTTGTTTACACATGTACTTTAGTTTTTATTATGAGTGACACTCCCCCAACCTTTGCTTACACAAGCCATGGCGAATCCTCGGGTGCCTTCCATCAATCTCATACCATGGAGGACTGTCTATTTGAAAAATTAAGTTGCTTCTGATGAATCAGAGCAAAACATGTGAAGAGAATTATTAATGAAGTTATTAGTTGGGGCTGGGCACCCCGTTGCCAGCTCTTATTATGAAAGTCTGTCAAAAGTAAATGACAAGGTTGAAAGATAAACACCACATACTTCCTCATGAGCAATAAAACATTAACACAAATTGAGAAGCATTTTGAAGGTTTTAAAGGTAGCACATGAGAATTTACTTGGAATGGTTTGAAATTCCATACATAGGTATTTATGGTGGACACTTTGGAACAACTTGGTTTTCAGGGGTTTGGAAACACGAGCAGCGTTCCCGCTCAGTACAAGTGAAGGCTAGCAATAGACTGGGGAGCGACAATCAAGAGAGCGGTCACTGTCATAATCATGCTTGCGGCAAAATAAATTAACGGGGGCATAAAAGTGATACAAGAACTCTGAGGAAAAATAAATCATCAAGGCTTAATTGACTTTTGTTCAGTCATATGCATGCGTGAGCATGTGCCAAGTCGATTCAAATGAATTATTCAGAGGAGGATACCACAATGTCATACCTATTTATGAATAAAACAATGCAAGCAAACATCCATGACATGCTACTCATATTAATAAATTGGAGCTAAACATGAGAGATCATGAACTACTAGACTTTCTTAAATGACATATACCTCACATGAACCAACTAAGCATGCTCACATGGATGAGTATATGTACAAAAATGAAAACAAATAGAGTTCATACCAGCCTCTCACCACAGTCGAATTGTCGTAGATCGTCATTATTGGCTTTCACTTGTGTGGCTTGAATAATATAGAATGAAAACCACGCTCCAGCCACCGAAGACCATTGAACTCATAATGAACTTTACAAAACCAAAGAAGAACAGCAAACATTTTTGGTGTTTTCGAATTGGAAACAAGAACAAAAGGAAACAAGCAAACAAAGCAAAATCTTTTTGAATTTTCTTATAGCAAACCAACGATAGCAAATAAAGCAAAGTAAAAGCAAGAAACCAAAATAAACAAATGGTAAAGAGAAACAACAGAAATATTTTTGGTCTTTTTGTGTTTTAGGAAAGAAACAAAGCCAAAACAAGAAAATGAAAACTAGAAGAGTCACATAAACACAAAGCAGCAGGAATTCGTCAAACTTGACAGCAGTATAGTAATCGATTTTTAAGAAATTCTTCCGCTGCCCAAATCGAAAAGTGTTCAACTAATGAAAGTTAGATAACAACCTGGGGAACATGCACAAAAATTGGCTTCGCAAAATAACGTTCTGGCTGTTTTTGTGAATTTTTTTTTGGTAAAAGTCCAGAATCTGTTTTCAGGCAGCACTTCCCCAAATATCATCTCCCTCTTATTAAAAAACCACTTAAAGAAACTAAACAAGTATATACAAGTATCCAGCAACCATAATATGCAAAGAATGAGTGATGCCGGTATACATCCCCCCAAGCTTAGGCTTTTGGCCTAAGTGGAGATCAACCGAGGGTCGCTGTTCCACTCCGGTGGATCATACATGGCGTAGTCATAATAAGGTCCGGTGAGAAGAAAAGGGTGAAGGCTCCACATGCCCAAAATGTTGATGCGAAGAGCTTGCTGCATCGGATGACGAGTCGAGGTGTTCCTCGGCCTCCTCCGTGTTGTCTCTTGCATGATGGTCTCCTCCCTCTATTTATGCATTCAGTGCACCTTCCGTGACTGACCAATCCTCCCTGGAATCAAGGTTAAATAGAACAGGTGCAGCAATCCTACTAGTTTTTCAGTTTTCTTAGTTATTCTCCAAGTTTTCTTGTAAAATGTTATCTTGTAAGACAGGTTACCCAAATTAGATGAATCAGAAACAAATTCATGTTTAATCATGGAGACTATGTCAAGTTTCTCTATGGGAAGCTGAATATCAAGATGGTGAGGTTCTACACCATGCATAGCCAATAAACGAGAGGCGATGAGACCTCCACAAATTCTGCTCTTCTCACGGTTAGTGGCAAGTCTATAGGCTAACAAAGCACCCAAATTATAGGCCTTATTACCTTGCAATGCAGCAGCTAGAAAAGCTAAATCCTGGATAGATAATTTACTTGCATTCTTTCTAGCAAGAACGCACTTAGTAATGAAATAAGCAAAGTAGCGAATAGCCGGGAGTTGAATGCTACTGATTTTACCACCATCCTCTGAGAAGCTTCTTCCATGACAAATTATCTCGAAGAGGTTCAAGAGCTCTTGCGGCGATCCCTTATCTTCTCGCATGATCCCCATTGTGGCACTCTAATTGCTGCACAAAAATCATCGAATGGCAAGTTGACAGTTTTATTATAAATTTTGTACCGAACCATGGGGTTAGATTGCGACCAATTGAATTCAAAATCATGCACAACAGACATAGTCAATTTTGCATATTGGAGTGGTTCTCCAACAACAAAATCATCCAACCCTGCACGAGAAATTAGATTCTGAACATGAGAGTGCATTCGCTACCCGCATGGGTAGCTACACAATATATTAATATGCAAGCCATATTAACTTGTTTTAGCTCGGTTTCCTAGTAGAACGTGGAATTCTAGTGTACAAAAGTGGTTTCCGAATTTTGATATGAATATTTTTTGATCAAAGTCAACTCACCAACGTATTTTGCATTGACTTTTTGAATATTGAGTTGACTTTGACAAAAAAAAGTTCAAATCAAAATTCGGAAACCACTTTTATACACTAGAATTCCACGTTCTACTAGGAAACCGAGCTAAAACAAGTAAACATGGCTTGCATATTGGTGTAATGCATGGGTGTGTAGCTACCCATGCGGGTAGCAAGCTTCATCCCTTCTGAACATCTCGCAAGATTCCTGCACTTCTCATGAAATCTGTGCACGGGTAGTAAGAGTGAAGGAGATATGCCCTAGAGGCAATAATAAAGTGGTTATTATTTATATCTTTATGTTTATGATAAATATTTATATATCATGCTATAATTGTATTAACCGAAACATTAGTACATGTGTGATATGTAGACAACAAAGAAGTCCCTAGTATGCCTCTTAACTAGCTTGTTGATTAATGGATGATTAGTTTCATAATCATGAACATTGGATGTTATTAATAACAAGGTTATATCATTGTATGAATGATGTAATGGACACACCCAATTAAGCGTAGCATAAGATCTCGTCATTAAGTTATTTGCTATAAGCTTTCGATACATAGTTACCTAGTCCTTATGACCATGAGATCATGTAAATCACTTATACCGGAAAGGTACTTTGATTACACCAAACGCCACTTCGTAAATGGGTGGTTATAAAGGTGGGATTAAGTATCCGGAAAGTATGAGTTGAGGCATATGGATCAACAGTGGGATTTGTCCATCCCGATGACGGATAGATATACTCGGGCCCTCTCGGTGGAATGTCGTCTAAATGTCTTGCAAGCATATGAATGAGTTCATAAGAGACCACATACCACGGTGCAGTAAAGAGTACTTGTCGGAGACGAGGTTGAACAAGGTATAGAGTGATACCGAAGATCAAACCTCGGACAAGTAAAATATCGCGTGACAAAGGGAATTGGTATCGTATGTGAATGGTTCATTCGATCACTAAAGTCATCGTTGAATATGTGGGAGCCATTATGGATCTCCAGATCCCGCTATTGGTTATTGGTCGGAGTGAATACTCAACCATGTCCGCATAGTTCACGAACCGTAGGGTGACACACTTAAAGTTGGATGTTGAAATGGTAGAACTTGAATATGGAATGGAGTTCGAATATTTGTTCGGAGTCCGGATGAGATCCCGGACATCACGAGGAGTTCCGGAATGGTCAGAGAATAAGATTCATATATAGGATGTCATTTTATGTGAATTAAAATGATGCGGAAGGTTCTATGGAAGGTTCTAGAAGGTTCTAGAAAAGTCCGGAAGAAACCACCAGGAAGGTGGAGTCCCGGGACTCCACCTCCATGGCCGGCCAACCTAGTGGGGTGGAGTCCCAAGTGGACTCCCCTTAGGGGGCCGCCACCCTCCGGAAGAATCCCAAGTGGGATTCCCACTAGGTAGGTTTCCTTTTCATATGGAAGGTTTTGGTTTCGGTCTTATTCGAAGACTTGGAGTCCAACACTTGGGGTTCCACCTATATAATGAGGGGCCAAGGGAGGGGGCCGGCCACCCCAAGACCACAAGCCGGCCACCCCAAGACCACAAGCCGGCCGCCCCATTGAAGTGGCCGGCCACCTCCCAAACCCTAGCCGCCCCCTCTCCTCCATATCTCCCGCGTAGCTTTAGGAAGCTCCGGGAGTTCTCCACCGCCACCGACACCACGCCGTCGTGCTTGTCGATTCAAGAGGAGCTACTACTTCCGCTGCCCGCTGGAACGGGAGGTGGACGTCGTCTTCATCAACAACGAACGTGTGACCGAGTACGGAGGTCTTGCTCGTTCGTGGCGCCGAAGCGATCGTGATCAAGATCTTCTACGCGCTTTGCAAGCGGCAAGTGAACGTCTACCGCAGCAACAAGAGCCTCATCTTGTAGGCTTTGGAATCTCTTCAAGGGTGAGACTCGATACACCCTCGTTGCTACCGTCTTCTAGATTGCATCTTGGCTTGGATTGCGTGTTCGCGGTAGGAATTTTTTTGTTTTCTATGCAACGTTATCCTACAAAGAGGGGTATACTCCCTCTTCGCGGTTAACTCTCATGACTTGTTGCACCTCCAATTCTTGTTGGTTTAGTTGATGCCTATTCCACTCCATTTTTTGAAAATTTTCAACAAATATTATAAATTTTGATTTGGTGACATATAATTGAGGGAAACTACTATAGGAACTTGCTAGGGTACTAATCATGCATCAAAACTAGTTTTTACAACTTAGAACAAGCATGCAAGCTCACTAAACATGTTACCTACAGCAGCAAAATATTCAAGATATACTCAACCAAACAAAATTCTACTTGGATAATCGGAGGAGTCACATACCGGAGAGCAAATGTGCCAAATTTCAGACAGAAATCTGGGCTGAGCAAAGAGATCGAGAAATCTTGAGATCTTGAGCAGAAACACGAGTGAGAGAAAGCTGGTGCGAGTTTTTTCGGGAGAGAGAAGAGAGTGGGAGGAAGAGATGAAGTAGTGGGGCAAGGAGGGGCCCACACACAGGGTGGCGCGCCCCTTGGCCGCGCCGGCCGTGTGCCACCCTGGGTGCCCCACTGGTCATCCCCAGGTGCTCCCAGGCGCGTCTTCGAAAAATTGGACCAACGGTATAATTTTTGTGAATTTTTGAAAACTTTGAAAAATGCACATTTTTGGGTGTTAAATTTATTATTACTGGGCAGAAAAAGATTTTGAAATCGCCAATTGACTAAAGAACTTTGCAAAACAAAAGTGCTACGGCAAGTAGAACAAGTGGAGGAAGAAACAAATGTTGTTTAGCTCCTCTATGCATATAAAAAGTATTTGTTAACAAGGTTGATCAAGTCTTGCCACCAAATAAATTTTACATAGCATAAGAAGAAATAAACCTCAAATCAATCATGTTACCTTGAATTGTATTGATATGGATCCAATCATAATATTTTGATATCCTTCCTTAGGTTCATATATAGGACAATCAATAGCTCCAACTTTGATAGTTCTCACATTAGAAATTGTATTAACTCCACATACTTTATCAATCCTCTTGGGAAAATAAACGGTATGCTCCTTGTCATCGAACATTGAAAGTAACTTTTCCTTTATTGCAATCAATAACAGCCTGCGGTGTTAAGAAAATGTCTCCCAAGAATAATAGACATATTATCATCTTCAGGCATTTCCAACACAACAAAATCAGTTAATATCAAGCATTATTAGTAACTTGAACAGAACATCCTCACATATACCAACGGGAATAGCAGTAGATTTATCAGCCATTGCAAAGATATATCAGTGGTATCAACTTATCTAAATAAAGTCTCTTATAAAGAGAAAACGGCATAACACTAACACCGCTCCCAAATCACATAGAGCAGTTCTAACATAATTATTCTTAATAGAACAAGGAATAGTAGGTATACATGGGTCGCCCAACTTCTTTGGAACTTTGCCATTGAAAGAGTAATTAGCAAGCATAGTGGAAATCTCCTCATTAGGAATTTTCCTTTTGTTAGGGACAATATCTTTCATATACTTTGAATAAGGAGGCAATTTAATAGCATCAGTCAAAGGGATTTGCAAGAATAAAGGTTTCATCCAATCACAAAATTTATTATAGTGTTCTTCTTCCTTTGATTTTAGTTTCTTAGCAGGAAAAGGCATTTGCTTTTGTACCCAAGGTTCCCTTTCATTACCACTTTCAGTTTCAGCATCAGAAATAGAAATACTATTAGGATCATTAACAGGTTCAGAGGATTCTACAACATTTTTATGTTTCTTCTTCTTTTTCTTAGAAGGAGCACTAGGTTCAATTCGTTGAGAATCTTGTTCAACTCTTTTGGGATGCCCTTCAGGATATAGAGGATCCTGGGTAGAACACCGCCTCTAGTTGTTACTTCATAAGCATGTTTCTCTTTAGAATTATTTTTTAACAAGTCATTTTGCACTTTAGTGAGTTGATCAATTTGAGTTTAAACCATTTGAAAATGTTTAACAAGCATCTTAACATCATTGGAGGTTCTCTTCACAACATCATGCATATTGCTAATAGCTTGAGAATTTTCCATTAGATGATTCTCTACTCTCATATTAAAATTTTCTTGCTTAACAATATAATTATCAAACTCATCTAAGCATTGAGCAGGAGGTTTTGAATACGAATATCTTCCCTAGTAAAGCGTTGAAGAGAGTTTACCTCAATCATGGATGAAGGGGGAATTATCTTGCATAAATCTTCTATGGGAGGTAAATTCTTCACATCTTCGGATTTAATACCTTTCTCCTTAAGAGATTTCTTGGCTTCCCTCATATCTTCATCATTTAATTTAATTAAACCCCTCTTCTTCAATATCGGTGTCGGAGTTGGTTCGGGTGTAGTCCAATCATCATGATTCCGGCCTATTTTAGCCAATAATTCTTCACTTCGTCTGGAGTTATTTTCTGAAACACAACCAGCACAACTATCCAGATATGCTCTAGACTCAACGGTTAGTCCACTATAAAATATATCAAGTAAATCATGCTTTTCCAAATCATGTCCAGGTCGAGCTCGATAAGAGAGCAAAATCTTGCCCAAGCTTAGGGCAATTTCTCTCCATCTTCCTGGTCAAAGCTATAAATTTTCTAAAAAGCAGCATGTTGAGCACTAGCAGGGAAAGTATTTAGAAAACATCAAGCAAATCACCTGGACTATTAATAGAACCAGGAGGCAAACTATTATACCAAGTTTTAGCATCGTCCTTTAATGAGAAAGGAAAAATTTTAGCAACAAAATAAGTGCGCAACTTGACATCATCAGAAAACAAGCTACTCATAGAAGAAAGTTCATTCATGTGTTCTACAGCACTTTCTTTTCAGTACCACAAAGGGTGTTTTCTCAACAATAGCTATATGAGATAGATCAAGAGAAAAATCATAATCTTTATCCTTAATGTTTATAGGAGATGTGGCAAATTTAGGATCAGGAGACAGCTTATATCTAACAGTATGTTGTGCGAGAAACTTTTTAATTTTTCTTGCATCAGTAATATCATTGCATTTATCAATAAAATCGTCATCAAGCTCCACATAATCCTCATCAGGATCATCACTAGATTATTCAAGCTTAGGTGAATAACCAGGTGTAGCAGCATTTTCATTAGGAGTTTCAGTATTTTCAATTTGTCTAGACCTAGCAATTGTAGCATCTAGAAAAGATCCCAATGAACCACTATCATCAAGAACAGCAGAAACATCATCAATATTATGAGAATTTTCAGATTCAGCAGAAGTACCAGCAAGTGAAGCTTGCGGTGGTGAAACAAGTTGACTTATCACAGATGGTGAATCAAGAGCAGAGTACTCGAGTTGTACCTTTTCTTGTAGTGGATGGTAATATGGCGACTTTAGAATGAGATTTACCCATGATGGAGAATTTGCAGCGAACAATATCAATCCAAGTGAACTTCCAAATAAAGCTATGCTCCCCGGCAACGGCGAGAAAATAGTCTTGATGACCCACAAGTATAGGGGATCGCAACGTCTTCGCGGAAAGTAAAACCCAATTTATTGATTCGACACAAGGAGACAAAAATACTTGAAAGCCTTAACAGCGGAGTTGTCAATTCAGCACACTGGAAACGACTTGCTCGCAGGAGTTTATCGATAGTAACAGTTTTATAAACGATAGTAGTGAAATAGTGAGTAACAAAGATAGCATTAGTGATTACAGTAAACAACAAGATTAAAATACTGTAGGCACAAGGATGGATGACGGGCGTTGCATGGTTGAGAGAAACTCATGTAACAATCAAAGTAGGGCATTTGCAGATAATAATAAAACGGTGTCCAAGTACTAAGCAATCCATAGGCATGTGTTCCATATTTAGTCGTACGTGCTCGCAATGAGAAACTTGCACAACATCTTTTGTCCTACCGGGTGGCAGCCGGCCTCTAGGGAATCTCTGGAAATTAAGGTACTCCTTTTAATAAAGGGAGCAAAGCATTAACACTCTGTGAACACATGTGATCCTCACATCACTGCCTTCCCCTCCGGTTGTCCCAATTTATGTCACTTTGGGGCCTCGGGTTCCAGACAGCGACATGTGTATACAACTTGCAGGTAAGATCATAAAACAATGCATTTCATCATGAAACAATAACATGTTCAGATCTGAGATCATGGCACTCGGGCCCTAGTGACAAGAATTAAGCATAACAAGTTGCAACAATATCATCTAAGTACCAATTACGGACACTAGGCACTATGCCCTAACAATCTTATGCTATTATATGACCAATCTCATCCAATCCCTACCATCCCCTTCAGCCTACAGCGGGAGAATTACTCACACATGGATGGGGAAACATTGATGGTCGATGGAGAGGCGTCGGTGGTGATGATGGCGATGATCTCCTCCAATTCCCGTCCGCGGAGTGCCGGAACGGAGTTTCGGTCCCGAGACGGAGTTTCGCGACAGTGGCGGCGTCTGGATGGTTTCTAGCGACTTCGACTTCTCCCCGTGTTTTTTAGGTCGAAACCCCTTAAGTAGTCCAGAGGAGGCGTCGGAGGCCAACCGAGGCGGCCACATAGTAGGCGGCGCCCCCTCTGGGCCGCGCCGGCCTAGTGTGTGGGGGCCTCGGGCCTCACAGCTTGCCCTTCCGCTCCGTAATTCTTCCGGAAAAATAAGACCTTCGACATAAATTCCGGGATTTTCCTGAAAGTTGGTTTTCTGCACAAAAATGAGACACGAGCAATTTGAAAACAGCGTTAGTCCGTGTTAGTTGTATCCAAAATACACAAATTAGAGGCAAAACAATAGCAAAAGTGTTCGGGAAAGTACATACATTTTGGACGTATCAGTTGCATTTGGTCTTCAATTTGCCAAAGAAGAACAGAGGAAAGAAGAAGAAGAAACAGAATGAAGGTTCGAATAATTCTTATTACTAGAAAAAGATATGAAAGCAAAAAGACTATAACTAATTATGATATAAACTGCTTTTGTACCAGGTACACAAAAAGAAGGACAAGAAGCTGAAGCAGTCAAGTCCAGGGACAAAACTCAAGACTGAAAAAAGACAAAGCAGACAACCGCTCCAAAAAGAAATCGAACCTGATTGCGTAGAATGATGTATTAGTAGATGGCAGAGAAAAAGCACAAAAATGTGTTTTGTTCTTATTTATTGTAACAGAGATTTGTATAAACAAATCTATTCATGGCTGTATGCATTTGCTCAGACCCAAAAAAAATGAATAGGTGGGAATCATGTAACCATGTGTGGAGAGTTATGTGCCTATCAATGAGTTGTGCTACACTAAAAGTATTTCCGTGCATATCGGGGAGCTTTGCAAAAAGGCAGAGACAAAAATGTGCTGGAATTGCACCATAAGTGTTACATATTGTGTCATAGATTTGAAAAATTAGTGCACTACATAGACTTCAAATGTGTTTTGTTGTGCTGGAATTTCATGGTATCTCATGGAACACAACAGAAAGATAGCAAAAACTAAAGTGTGTTTCCTCCTCCTTTTCCCGGGCTTGGAACCGGCTACACCATCCTTGTAAAAACGAAGTAAGGAAGAAATGGCGTAGGTGGAGTTACCCACCCCCTAAAAAACCCCAGAAAAGAACAAATGCACCCCTGACAAAACAAAAAAAGCAGAACCAAAAAAGATATCCATATAATTCCTGTACATGAAAAAATAGAGATATATATGTGCCAAAACAAGAAAAGGCGAAAAAGGATGTTCATGAACTACACAAAGCTCATGATAGCTGAATTACAACACATAATATGTTCAAAACACACATATCATATGGAAAAAGAACATGACAAAATTCATGAAAGAAAAGCGTGACACATCTGATTAGTCTTGATGAGGAGCAGAACAATATTGACGATCTACATCAACGAAGCTAGCGCACAAAATCCTCCTAGAAAAACGAAAAAAAATGAATAAGCGTACGATCAGCTTCATCGACATTAAGGTAATGAGTCAATGAAAAATGCAGAAAAAATGTTACCTTCACATAGTAGTTGGTAACTATGCTACGATCAACTGTATTGCCACTATGGAAGAACAGACGGTTTGCATACTGAATACGCAAGTGGAGAACGTCATCTTTACTAAATTCCTTGCGGAGGTCCTTGGTGGGTTCAAAAACTTCAACAGACTTCATTGTAAAGACACCACAATCGTGACTGATCAAAAAAATATGGGCATAAATTTAGTTATTCTATGTAACACATTTTGAAAAAAATAAGCAGAAGTTGAACAAAACCAAGCATGGTGTCCATTTAAAAAGTAAACTTACCAGTGTTACAAAAAAGACAACATTCAACACTATAGAAAGAAACCTTGTATGAACTAGACTAGAAAGAACATTAAAACAGAACTTACGCATTCCCCTGGCGTGGCATGTTAGGAGTCATAACACTAAATTTCTTGAAATCAGGTTCATCGCTGTTGAATATCTTCTTCCAAAGAAGTGTAAAATTCCTAATCTGTTATTGAAAAAAAAATAGTAAGACACTATGAAAAATAAATAAGCTTAGGTCTAGATAAAATGAAAATAAATATAGAAGAATCAAGAAAAACATACTAAGGGGCACGAACTGCAATTTGATAATCCAATTTTTCACTGTAGAACGAATCAAGAAACGCAAAAAGCTTGAACTTTAAGTCTACCACGAAAGAAAACCAATGATCGAGATGACATATGGGAAAGAACAACTGCATGGGATATGTATACAAAAATTAAACACATGTACATTAGCAGATATAGTATAAATTTTTTGGAGCAGTTGAATCAAGTCTACACACTCTATCTGATAAATCAAGTCTTTTCCCTTTACTGGCTCTAGCAGCACCAAGAAATGAGGTACGGACAATGTTCTCCTGCATTGCACCAGATAAATCAAGGATGCTTTCCTGAAAAAAGAATGAAAAGCATTTTCATACAGGATTAAAACACGGAAAAATAAGGAGACAACAAATATTGAAAAGAAGGTGTAGATGCTCATACCCCAACATATGAAAAGAAATAATGCCTCCCAGATTTTGAAGGATGGTTGTCTTCGAATAGCTTCCGACAGAAACACGGGATCAAGAAGTTGTCAATGTGTCCATCACGCATAAGCGTCTGCCCAAGAGAAATAAAACTACAGTGGACACCATGATATTTAAGAGCATAGTTCCTGAATTGAAAAAAAGAAGAATGATAAGTGAGGTAAACAATCAAATAAGAATGATAAGTGAGGTAACAAATCAAAGGTCTGAAAGGCAGGAAAAAAGATACTTAACAAATAAAGAGAAGTAGAAGAACAAAACAGAAAAAGTGAGAGATATAAAACATACTTCTGAATTCGATCGATGTACGCCAGCTCAACAATTGCACAGAAATGCATGATATCATCGTCGGATACGGGGAAACGTGGATTATCTGCTAAAGGAAAGACCAGACTGTTCTTCGGCTGAAGAGTTACAAAACCATTGACTATGGCAGGCTGTTTTTGAACAAATTTATCAACATCTACTACCTCCACACCTTCTTCCACGACATGCAAGCCGCCCACTCCAATTTTCATAGATTTACTGACATGCGACGATCTGGGATGCACTGTCCTGTTGTAAACATCATTACCCTTCGCAGCTAACTCCTTTTGCTTATCCTTGAAGCTTGATGTACCAGTGATAGTAACTCCAGGTGATGCATCCGCCTTCTAGAATTCAGAAAAACACAAACTAAAAAATGATGAAAAGGCTGAACAAGATTTAAATAATTATAAAGAATGAATTAAAAAGAAAAATACCAAAATGGCTTCAGGTGTTGTGTCACCAACAGGGATTGGAGCTTGTTTGCTTCCATCAGATGCTTTTGGTAAAATATTCTGCATTGAAGTAGTCGCTGGTACTTTCATAGCATCCTGCGTACATGAAAACACAAACGGAGAAAGAGAAAAAGAGTTGGAAACCAATTTGGGATGTTTACACAAAAGATCCAACATGATAGAATCTATCCACTTAATTGCAAAAATAAAATTAGTGAAAGCAAAAGGAACACTAACCATGCCACCACGAGAAGGTGACAAATTCAAACGACCGATGGGAGATATCAAATCGGACTGACAAGGACCAGGAACATTATTTTCAGGCAAATGTAAACTCAATCTGGACATGACCTTACGTAGAGGATGAATTTGTGGTGCTGCATTCAAGAAGAAAAATTAAAAAGAAGGACAGACTAAGGAAAAGAAATAATGAAAACAGATTTCTAAAAGAAAATATAGAAAAGTATGCTAAATAATAAGTAATTGCATGTCAAGTTGAAGTTCTGAACAACATGATTACTTGTGAGGGCAATAGGAGTATCTGCACACATAGAAGTAGAAATGCACATGACGATATGCTAATGAAATATACCAAAACAGATGGAATGTAAAAGCTGAAATGTATACCAAGACAACCAATGGCAGGAGAAATGGTGCTGTTGCTCTTGTAACAAGGATGTGCATTTGATAGAAATTGAAGAACATTATGAGATAAAATCTCCAACATGTTCTTGTTACCAAATTGAGATGACGCCAAACTCTGAACAGTTTCAAATATACCATCTATAGTCTGCAGGGGGTGACATATAAAAAGTAAACACAGTAAAGGTCAGGAAAAACACAAATGATAAAAGGATACATGTACCAGTGGAAAATATATAAAAAAGATGACAAAAGGACTATAAGGGTGACAGTATAATACCTTTCCATCCAAAATAATACCAAATTTATCATGAAAGGACTGCTTTACTTGCTCCGACATAGGCTCACAACTTGTACCATAATTCATGCCATCCATGTTGCTCTTGAACATTCTCTGACAAATGAAAAAGCAGGGGCAAGAATTTCATATGAGAAACAGAAAATGATCACAACAAAAACATATAACAAAAATGAACTGTAGGTCAGAAGAAAATATACATTAACATAGACACTTGGAAGATCAGATCTCAAGCGTCTCCGGCCAAAACATCTTTTGATTCTGCGGTCCAACTCAAAGTATTCAACAATCATGTTACCATTCCACGAAACTGCCCTAGGAACTCCACTACCAACAATGTGAGCGCCAAAATCGAGGCAATCAAGATACTGTACCTTCAGTAAACAAACAACAGATAAATAGTTATTATAAAGACTAATATGGACAAAATGAAATGACTAAAAAATACTACACTTACTGCAAGCGCAAACGAACAGAACTCAAATGATTTCGGCTTCCTTCCTTTCACTTTTATGAACCTCAAAAGTTTTTCAACTCCAAGAATGAAATGGTTGTAAACCAACTGGCAAATATCAAAACTGCTCGCTCGGTCAAAGTCACCAAGCTGCTTTATGTATTTAGTATCTAAGCGGTCATTGGCACATGGGCACAAGAAACAGGAGATAGCGATTTGCATGAAGCACACAAACACATGTTCATCAGATAGAGGTTTGGTGGACTTTAACATGTCACCAAAGAATGTGATGTGGGGGACTTCTGATAAATGGAACAAAGACATGATGAAATCAGCTCCGCCTTCACTGTCCTCAACAACCTCAGAACCGGAATTTGGCAAGCCAAGAACAAAGTGAAAAGAATCTTTTCAAATATTTATTATCTTGTCGTCGACAATAATTTGCGAAGAATGATAATCAACACAACAAGCGAGCCAGAGAATAAAAGACGATGGAATGTGAGTCTTGGCAAGACCAAGTAAACAACCAAAACCAAATCTCTGGATAGCACACTTCTGCTCCATAGTAAGCCGATGCAACACTTCAAAGAAGTACTTGAATGAATATACAGTGAAGCACGATTTGTCAATTCCAGACAACTTCACCTTTTATTCTGGAAAAAATCAAGAGATATAGAAAAGGAAAACTTTATAACCCAAAAACTAAGATTAAAAAGCGTAAAAAGACAAAGAACAAAAACAAAACCAATTACCAGACCTCTTTCCATACATCAGAACAACTACAGAAATTTGGGAAATCCCTCTTCATGGATTTAATTGCCTGTCATTCAAAAAGGAAAAAAATAGGAGAAAAGAACTTCAAAACCAATAAAAAGGTACCAACCTAAAAATGGCAGAATGAAAAAATAGAATGAAAATGCTACCTCCTTACTGAAAAACTCAAACAAAGCATCATCTAATAACCTCTTCCTTCTTCGCTTGACAATACCCTATATAATTCAGGGAACTTAATGTAACTAAGAAGGGAAACAAAACCTTGAAAAAAATGCTAGAAAATGAAAAATTTCAAAAGTAATAACTGGAAACTGATGATCCTCGAAGCTGATATCATCATGGCTGTCATCAGACACATCACACGAATGGTCAGGGACATGACGACCACCCCTGCAGACCATGCAACGGTTGTCGCAGTTATGATGCCTACATACAAAAACACAAAAAGCTCTATGAGCAAATACTGCCACATGCCATGATCTAGCATAAAACTGAACACTGGATTTGCATGAATATATTTCCCGAAAAAAGACTAAACAACCTAGTCAAAAAAACAAATGAAGTGCTAACTTAAAATCTAAGTGTAGTACACTGAACTGCAAAAGTTGAACACAAAATGCTAAAAGCTACTGATGATTTGTGAGTTGGCTTGAAGGATTCAGGATAACACAAACAACCACCAAAAACGTGAGAGAGCTACATATCAGGTTGCATCAGACATAAAAAGCTAGTAGAAACCATGAATCACTAAGTAAAAACACTGTCAAACCATGAGGTCAATAAGCTTGAGCAAAACAATGGACTAGCAGGTAGGGCACAATGAATAAATCTACAATCACTCAGAAAACATATAAAAGGTACATATAAAATGAACCTAGTAAGCATCAGATGCTGGCAGAAAAAAGGTGCCTCCCAATTAACCAAGTAATAGCAAAAATACTCAACTATTTGGTAAAAAACTCGGAAAAATGGCCTCACAACATCACCAAAAAATGATGAGATCTAGTGACAAACCATGAGGTCAATAAGCTTGAGCAAAACAATGGACTAGCAAAACACTGAAAGTCAATGTGCTTGAGCAATGATATAGGCGCTGCAATGCACATACGTGTGGATATTTAAACTGAATAAAAATGATCCGCATCAACAAAATTGGAACACGTAGAGAAGATACCTCACGAAGACAACCAAAAATCCACCACCTAATCTAGTTCACTTCGCCTCTATGAACTAATAACAAGAAGATCCACCACCACACAGTGATGCTCGCTAAGAAAACAGGAAGTAGAAAAGCAAAAATCCGCGACCGCATAAGTGATGCGACCTAAGAACAGATGATGGGAAAACACATACCCTCGACGTCGGCGACGAGGACACCTACAGCGAGCTAAGAAGGATGGTAGCTCGCTGGAAACTTCACCATGGAGGAACTTGGTGCCTTGGACTCGACGCACGCCCATGGTTGTGAAAGCAGATCGAAGACGATCTCGGCCGCGCGAGTCGCCAACACCAACACCCTCACTCCCCCACCACCTCCACCCCACCGTAACCCTCCACCAAATCTCGCCGGAGGAGAGATGCTCGGCAGCTTGCACGAGTGGCGGAAACGCCGACGCCCCACCGACTAGACCGCGGCCGCACGGAGAAGCGGCTCTCCGCCGACTCCACCGACTAAACCCCGGGCGCCGAAGAAGAGGATCTCCGCCGTGGGAGTCGCCCACACCAGCCCCGCCTCCCCCTTACTCCTCTCTCCACCACAGAAATGAATGGGGAAAGGCGAAGGCGTACAAACAAAAAGGAACGGACCCCGAAATTCAAAACAGTGAACAAAAAAACCGGCCAAAATGAAAAACCAAAGAAACCCGAACCGGACCGGCCGACCGGTGGATGACTGAGCAGAGGAGCTGGGCTTCGTTAAGATTCGTGCGTGGCGGGAATTGGACGGCCACGGATCTGACTTGAAGCCAATTCCAATTTCATCTAGCTGAAAATTAGAATCCGTGAAGATAAATTTAGGGTTCATATTTTTGATTGATTGCAAGGGGATACAAGGGTAGGCTTATATAGACCTAACCAACTACAACATGACAACATAGGTGGAATACCGATACTACCCTTACAGCTAATAACCCACTATTCCATACCCATACTAGTCCCTGACAGTATGAGAGTAATATATTGTTCCGAATCCTGGCAATTTGAGGATGTAGTGAGACTATAGACAAGAAATAAAATTTCCGAATCCATAAATATAAGGGATTTCTATTTTCGTGCCCTCGGTTCCTTAGTTGTGCTCAGTTTTCCTCAGCTCCTTAGTTTTTCCTCAGTTTTCCCCAAGACCTTGTCTGAAACCATCACAGATGTTGTAACGGCCGGTTGCCCGACGGTTGACCGTTATCTTCTGACTAGTGGGGCCACGTAGAGCCCGCAAAGACACGTCGGACCATCCATCTTTGTTTGACCGTAAGCATCGCTGTATCCCGACCAAAACGCGCACGAGTGGGGCTTCGGTATATCGAATGACAAGTGGGCCATGGCGCTGATACAAGGGGCAATACACGGGTAGGAATAGATTTTTAAACGGAGCTCTACAGCGATGGCACGGAGGAGGTGGCTGCGGGGTGCCGAGATGAGATCGACGTCCACAAAGCTGCATGAGGCGAGACCGACGCATTAGATAGATATGAACTAGACGCGTTTAACCATGCAAAGAAGAGAAGAAATGGTCGATGACATCGACGACTACCTCAAAACTTTGACCGTGTCGACACGAACGCGAGCAATGTAGAGAAAACTAGTGTCTCTCCTTTCCGGCGTGTATAGATGGGTGCTAGAAGAGTGTGGTGGCGAAGGGAAAGACCTCGCGGTGGTCTGTGGCGTCCAGCATAGCGGGGCGGCGTGGCCGTGCCCACATCGGCGTGGATGCATGTTCGGCATTGGCCTCGGCGGTATCTCTGGTGTGTCAGTGATCGAATGAGGGGACGGGATTGAGGGTGCATCCCGACGGTGACCTAGCAGTGGCGGCGAGCATAGCCGTTCTGACCATGCCGATATCGGCATCGACAAAGTTTGGAGGTTGTGGTGCTCGAATCAAGGAGGGATTTGTTTCTTGTACGCCAAAAGTGATTTGAAACAAGTTTCGTGTTGAAGTTTAGCTAACGAAAGTTTGTAACTAGGGAGCCCAAAATTATACTAGCGCCATGGTGAGGTTCTTTTTGATAGAGCTATACAGTTGGGCAAACTTTTTTGACACTTTTTAGATAGGGTTCCTTGTTGTTACACGTATGGCATCATGTATGGCAAATTTGGGGTCATTTGGAGATGTTCGAAAAATCACTTTGCTTAAACGCATGCCGTTTCGTCTCACTGAAACCAGCTTTTCTAACAAGGTGATTTATTCTACCTTCTCTAAATGACCTCAAATTTTATACAGCTGATCTTCTATACCTAGATAGATAGATTGTTTCATTTTTATATTTTTCGAACTTTTTATTTCCCTTTATAATAACCAATTGATTTTCAGGTCAAAACCTCGAAAAATAGTATCATGTATGGCATCATTTTCGCCATAAATTTTAGATTTTGTGAAACTTTCCCTTGTTGTTATAGATATGGCATAATGTATGCCAAATTTGGTTAGGTCTCACTGAAACCAGCTTTTGTAACAAGTTAGGTTTTTTTGACCTTCTCAAAAGGGATTTTTTTCTACCTTCTCTAAATGACCTAAAAAATCATACATACGATCTTCTATACAAAGATAGGTAGATTGTTTCGTTTTTACATTTTTTTGAACTTTTATTTCCCTCTATAATACCCATTTGTTTTCAGGTCAAAACCTCGAAAGTTAACATAACTAGATGGTGAACCCTTCCAAACTTCAAATACATAGATAGATAGATTGGTTCGTTTATCATTTTTACCGTGAATAGTAATGGCTACAAGAAATCGGTGATGGTTTATCATTTTTTGCGTGAAAAGTAATGGATACAATAAATCGGTGATGGTTTATCATTTTTTGCGTGAAAATTAATGGCTACAACAAATCGGTGATGGTTTATCATTTTTTTCGTGAAAATTAATGGCTACAACAAATCGGTGATGTTTTATCATTTTTTGCGTGAAAATTTATGGCTACAATAAATCGGTGATGGTTTATCATTTTTTGCGTGAAAAGTAATGCCTAAAAGAGTTTATAATTTTTAGCGCGTGAAAATGAATACAGAAAAGGGAGAAAACCGCCCTTTAGCATACTTAGAGAGTGGAAGGTAACCGCCAACAGAGAGGGGTTATCCTGGTTAGATCATACGATCAACGGTCGGCGGGCACGATCCGCGTGACATGGGCTAGACCAATCGGGGCAATGTTGCACGTGCGAGAGAATTTGTGGAGGAGAGGCAAAACGAGTAGTATCAAGAAACCAAGGGCACCTATGTAATAAACAGACTAAGGGATTCAAATATGAGATTTAAAAAATGGAAAATGCGTGTTTTGTACAATAAAACCCATCTTGGCCTATCTCGCAGAAATGGAAGACGTGCAATTGTTGACGCGTAGACGCCGGTCGCGGTGCAGAAGTCAAAGACGTGCAATCGTGGACGCGTGTCGCATTGCAGAAGTCCAAGACATGCATACGTGCAGCGGTGGACGCGTAGGACGCGTGTCGCATTAACCACCCCTTGCCTTTATAGACGCCTCCTCCCACTATCTGTCTCTCACTCGCCTACGCAACGCCGCCTCTCTCACGTCCCATCATCTTCTCCAAAGCAAAAAACCTCTCCCTCTCCCTCTCTGCCGGCGAGATGGACAAGGAGAATGCCAATCCCATCGTCCACGGCGCCGTCGGCTCCAAGCGCGACGCCTCCCTCTTCGACGCCGTCCCCTCAACGGACGTCGCCGCCGTCCCCTCAACGAACGTCGCCGCCTCCCCGGCATCGGAGGCTGCTGCCACCGCCAGTCAGATCCGGGATATGACCCTACGAGTATGTGCCGTACGTCCCGCCCCGAACCCCTACGACACCTCCATGGAGGACCCATGGAACGAGGTAACTACGGTTTGCTTCCTTTTTGTTCCCCATTCCTTTTTGAACCCTATTTTTGGTGTAGATGGATCTGTGGATGGATGAGTATTGGGCTAATATTTGCGCCGATTTTATTCCATTTTGCTTTGATCCCTCCTTGATTTCGTTTAAGATTTGGGGTTCGGCCGTTCGGTTAATTTATGCAAGTAATAATGGGATCTCAATCAGTTAATTTATGCAAGTAATCATAGGATCTCAATCAGTTATTTTATGCACGAATCAAAAGATATCAACCGTTTAATTTTGCAAATAATCTGGAATGTGTTCAAGTTCAGATCCGGAATCTGTTTCTTTGCCTATGATGAATCGGTGGGCACAGATTTTTACAGGGAAGGTTCAGCGAACCATTTCTATGTACAAATCTGTTGTGCATGAGCTTTGGTTCGCACACCATCCCTGTAGACATATAATCGTGTCCACTCTAACCGAGGCTGCCTCTATTTTTCCTAACTTTGTTATCATGCACGTTAGTCATCGTTGCAACTCATTCACTAATAAATTCCCGTTTGATATGGATCAGCTGTCTGGCAGCGACGTCGGCAGCGACGTCGGCAGCGACGACGAGCACCATGACATCAAGACTCGCCAGGTGTTGCGGAGGCTGCAGGTCGGCCAGTACGTCTCCTACCTCGCCATAGCCAAGGGTGTCTACAGGTGCCCCTCGCACTAGGAGGCTCGGCGGCCGGCCTGCCTCACACATGCCGAGAACATCGGCAACACCAACCCCAAGGTCGGCGCGTCGGTGAACCCCAACTCCTTCCGCGCCAAGCGGCGCTCGGCATGCACCTCCGCAGCATCCAGCGGGTGGAGATATCCGGCGGGCGCATGCCTCCTCAAGCCCAAGGCTCCCAAGGGGAGCAACAAGTGGAGGCAGCGAGCGGATGGGGTAGGCGGAGTCCTGGACGTGTGCTGCTGCTGCCTCCTCCATTTTGTTGTTGGGATCCCTTTGTTGTTAGCTAGGGATCCCTCGTTGTTATGTTGTTAGTATGATGGTGCTGTACTGCTGTGAACCCTACTATGTTTGGCTGCTGAATGCAGCTTATTATCTATATTATCTATCCCTATTCTACTATATGACCTTGTGAATTTATCGTACATTCCCTCTAGATTTGCTTCTAGATTTAACTACATACATATGGACCAGATGGAGTACTAGATTGGGCTCTCTACTAGATTTGCTGCCATATTGAGCAAACAACGAGGGCCAAAAGGAACAAATAATAATTGAAGAAAGATAGAAATACAAGCTTCTCTAGATTTGATACTAATTAGGTGAAAAAAGGCAGAGAGAAGGAGGCAGAAAAGGTACTCTTAAAAGGGCAACGCCAATGGCCGAAGAGACAAACCAGCTCTGCCACGTGCAACCAAACGCTATCTCGTCCTGTCCCACGCGGTCCCTTTCTACCAGCCCCGCGCGCGGCCCACACGACGCGCCCCACACGTCAGCACGGAGCGGTCAACTTAACGGGAATCCGTCGAGAGCTCCGGGTTTCAAACAAGCTCTTGGGGAAAACTGAGGAAAAACTAAGGAGCTGGGAAAAACTGAGCACAACTAAGGAACTGAGGTCACGAAAATAGAAATCCCTAAATTTAATTCAGAGATGGACTTATTGGTTTTGAGTTGTGCTTGTGATGCCTCTCCCTGCCCGTAATTTTGTACAAGGAATTGAATTGTTGCAGTAATAGTAACACACTGCCATTTCATGTGCAGTAACAAGATGAAATTTCCAAGAAATGGATATCTCCATCAACGTCCAGGCCACAGAAACGCATGCCAAATTGCAAATATGTACTGCAAAAACTGTGACATCTGACCAGTAAAAACTAAACTAATTTAAGCTTTGGGGTGGCAGATCAAACTGATGGGTACAATTTCGTGCATTGACACTCAAAGCCAAGCAAAACAATCCATTTTTTCAGTTCACCGCTCCAACTATATACAGACACAATTAGAATTGCACTAAACTGGAGACCTCACAAACCAACAATCTGCTTAAAAACCACTGATACAGGAAACACAAAAGCAACACAAGAAAATAACAACAACCAGGTCATAGGCCTAATAACATCAGCAACCTCGAATCTCAACCAGACACCAAATTAGAAACAAGCTGGTACTACTAACATCCCTTAGTCCTCCACTATAGTCTGCGTACACGGCTAATCAGCCGATCACCATCATCTGCCTGCTTCAACTCCCCAGCTCGTCCGCGGTGGGTTCATGGCCGAGGAGCCCTGCTCGTCTAAGCCTCCAACTGCGAGGGCATCGCGGCTCAGATCAGGGGACGCATTGCGGAACCTGCCATCCTTGTCCTCCAGCAAGTTGCCCAGACCTCCAAGATCGCCTATCTCAGCTGCCATCCTTGGCTCGTCCCATGCTACTGGCTTTCTGCCCATCTCAATGTCGCCGACAGCTCTTCCCATGTTTGGACTCATGAAACCATTCGTGGAGCGAGGCCTCAGGCCCTGCTCCTGTGGAACTCTGGCACCGAAGTTGTTCCTGGAAACAGGGATCGGCGTGAAGAAGATCTCCTTGATGTTCTCCACAACTCCCCTGTTGTATGGGTTGGCCCGTTGGTCATAGCGATACCTGAAGTTCTCATATGTTGTCTGCAGAATTTAAAAGGCGCCAGTGCTTAGTAATTGGCAGAACGGAATTACCATGCAAAACTAGGAAAATATCTTTTCAGGAAATGACATTCACCTGATTAGTACTCATGAGATACAAGTGAAACACTGACAGGCCACCAACAAACCAAACCGCAATGAATGTGTAGACAACCAGAGCGATAGACGCTGGCGTCTTTGCCATTGCCTTCCATATTGTTATCTGCTCTGCGTTTCTGATCTTAATAATGTACACCCAGCAGAATCCAAAGACGTAGAGGCAGAGAAGAGTTGTTGAGAAGACAAACATATAAAAGAACCTGTAATTCCGCTGCACAATCATATGCAACCTTGTAAGCACTTTAAAGTATTTCAAAACATATCAAATAGAACTTGGAATGTTGGAACAAGAGAAGTCATATTATCCACAATATGAAATTGCTAGTACATTATTCTTTCAGCATAAGCAAGTGATTAAACTAACAAGCATAGAGTACAATGAGACAGACTATTGTATAATACATAGCAAAAGGTTATATAGGAAATCTTAGATAAATCCTCAAGAACCAAATAACGATAGCGACATTCAAAAAAATGAACCAATGTAAGAAAGAAGGTCATGCTGGTAATGTGAGTGTCTTCAGTTAAAGAACTTACGAGTCCTATGCACTGCCCAACCCATGGGCAGTGATGGTCAAACCGTTCTACGCAGTTGTTGCAGATAGAACAATGGGAGCAGCGAGGAGGTCGATACAACATGCAGGTGTCGCAGTATTTTGTCTTCACAGTGATTCCATTGACAACAACATCCTTCACTCGGGGCAACCGCAATGGTGGAGTCTGGTTAGCTCCAACCTCAGCATTGCCTTCAAAACCTTCAGGTTCTGGAGGATGTGCATTCCGAGGTATGATACCTGGATCCCTCGCAGAAGTGAGAAGCAGAAGACTCATATCCTGCAGAGTGACAGAATCACAGAAATGCCTGAAGCAGTGAGCAAGGAGTACTATGGAGTATACATATACGAATATTATCTATAGAGTTTTTTATTTACCAGCGCAGCTATAACATAGAGAATATATATACACTTTTCTATTTACCAGCACATTTACAAACAAAGAGAACATTGTTTGTGTTTGTCAGTTTTTGCAAGATGTGAGAGGATAGCAGCACTAAAATATGCTAATGCTAGTGGGCAGCAAGTTGAAGGATTCAACAAGTTGTGGCCTATTGCCCCGGGACGAAAACCACGGCCCCATTCCTTGATCTCCACAAACCCAATTGTGTCTATGCAACCAGGATCACTTGGTCAATAAACACGCCATGCATGATGAAGGGAGGTATTACAGTTCATCATAGCAAATATCGTAGTTCGGACCTATATTATCTGGAACAGATTGGTTAATTAACAAACAGTTAAAAATAAAGGCACATATTCTTGGGAGGACAGTCCCTACTTGAACTCATATGTTTCTGACTATCTATTGAGTGGGCACTTAGTCATATGAAACCCAAATTGATTCACAGCATGTACATTGTTTGAACTTGAAAAGCAGCTTGCCAGTAAGAAGATTCAACCTACTATCCCCCCAAATAGCATGTACCAGTGCAACAGAAATATGGTTAAAAGGGGGTAAGGATGGTACTCACATATGCTGTGAATACAACTGCTGCAACCATCACGGGTAACCCCAGACCATAAGAGAAGTCATTCATCAACCCTTTTGCAACGAACACACAGAAGATGGATACTGGCGCGATGATGAGGAACATGGTGACGAACAAGGATCTCGCATCAGGTCCGAATATAAACCTCCCCTGAAGGAAAAATACCTGCAAGTAGATACATTCCATCAGTCGCAGTCACACTTTTCAACGACTTGACTACAATTTGGAGATTTTTTATATATAAAAACTTCTCTCAGGCTATGTAGGCAGCTATTCTCTATGTATATATCTTTCGAGGTACTAAGGGAGTAGAACAGAAGGAAGGGGAAAACCATCTCACATTTTTACATCATTAAGTGGAAGGATGATTAATACATTAGTACTTTACTGGTAGTATTAACTACTATCAAGTCTGAGCTAAAACTCCTTAACACATTAACTAGCACTAAGATCAGACTATCCCCTCGCGTTTCTTGTCCTTCTCGGAACAAGGACACCACATACATGTCCCAGCCAGAATCCACATTCCCAAGTACAGACTACAGAGTAAACGAAATCGTAAAACACAAGGGTAAAAAAAAATCAGCAACCATCTAGACGGAGGGAGCTCAACAGAAGAACCCTAGCATTTCCACAAGTAAATCTAACGGAGGACAGTAAATGGAACCGTCCAATTCGAGTGGCCGCCTCAAGAGCACGCAGATCCACATATTTAAGAAATAAAATGCACGGAGAGAGGGAAATACAGAAGGGGATAGAGGGGAGGCGCTGGGCTCACATTGTTTCCCTTCCAGGCCTGGTACACCAGCGGCGCCTCTCCGCCGGCGCCGCCGGGGACAGCGCCGGCGTTCGCCCCGTTCATCCCCGCGCGGCCCTCGCGAGCCAGCAACACGCGGCGAGAATCACGGGCCCGGATCAGGGCATGGCCGCTGGAGAGCTCCCTCCCGTGCGAGGACCACCGAAGGCGCCGTCAGCTCCCAATGCCGTCCCCCGCGCCGCCGCGCCGCCGCCGATGTCGGAAGCCCAGACACACCACGAGAGAGAGAGAAAGAGAGAGCAAATGGAGGGGGGTCTGGAGCTGGGGACGTGTAGTAATAACAGGGGGAGGTCTGTACCTTTTAGTTTTGCACGAACACCCCTGGAATATAGAATATTTTCCCTTATGGTCATTAGTAGCGCCGTTTCATTTGAATATGATTAAGTAGCTTCTTTGCCCTTTCTAGTTCCCAATTGTTTAGCGGATGATCATGTGCTGTGATCTGTGTTGCTAAAAGTTGATTGATTGGGGTCAGTGTAACCGTTAACTGTGGTACCAGTTGAATAGTTGAGTGTTCACCAAATCCTTTGAGCTGAAAAGGAGGTTTGGGCCTAGTGGGTGAACAGATCAGTGAGGATTTGCTGTGTTTAGTCTCCATGAAAATAATTAGAAAACTGCTGGGCGTCCTCCGGGGGATCAGATTTCCCAGCGCCCGGGTCGCCAGCCGTCGGATTGGTTATATTGGACGGTCAGATCTGCTTCTACTGAATGTAGCAAAAAAATACCTCCCGGCAGCAAAAACATAACCCGCTTTTGCTACATTGTAGCAAAAAATGGTTCAGTTACAAAATCAAATAAAAAGGCTGAGCTCGCCGGAGACCTCGCCGGAGATCTCACCGGAGAGCTCGTAGCAATTTTTTTAAATTAAAGTAGCAAAACAACAAAACAATTATAGCAAAAAAAATAGCATCACATCGTGATAATATGTTTGCTACGTTATCTCCGGCGATGTCTCTGACGATTTTCATCTTTGCTACGTGGGGAGGTCTCCAGCGAGCCCAGCCTTTTTATTTTTCTTTTTCTGAACGAACCGTTTTTTGCTTCAGTCATTTGCTGTCGGGGGTGATTTTTTGCTGCCGAAGGTGTTTTTTTGCTACATGTAAATCTAACCATCAAAATGGTTGATCCGACGGCTGGGGACCCGGGGGCTAGGAGAGCCTTATCCCCCGGGGGCAACGAATCATTTTCCAAATAATTATCACCATATGCTAAATGAAATTAACGAAATAAGTTGCTCCGAGAAAGTAAGTACGATATCTGAGTGGTTATGGTCCAAGTCATTGTCAGGTCAAAAGGGAAAACAGATGCCCTTTTCTTCGATAGTGTTGGCATGTCTTGACCACGCTAGAAAGAAGAAATTTTGTCTAGTTTAAGGTAAATTAGTTCAGTTAATAACGAAAACCAAACTCAAATATCATCTAAACAATGGAACACCGTCCATCCATGATAGAGAAAAAAATTATTAGGACAATTATGTGTATTCCCCATTATATATGTCCTAGTCCGTGGATCGTTAATTTGACCAATGTAATACAAGGTAGTAATACCACTCGCTCTATCATAAATTATTTGTTGCAGATTTGTCTAGATACACATGTATCTAGATATGTTTTATTGTACATGCAAATTTCGATAAATCTATAACATTTAATCTAGGATAGACAAGTATAAAAGATACTATCTAAGTTTCATAACTGCTGCAGATTTATCTAGATTTACATGTATCGTGTGTAAATACATAAATCTAGAAAAATCTTTAATATGGAACAAATGTACATGTAAATTTAGATAAATGTGGGATAGTTGATATAGAATGGATGATAGTATATAATAGAAACTTAAGAAGATATATTTTCTAATTGTATTATTTTTGTTTGTATAATTTATATCGTAGTTGTTAAATTAATAATCTAAAGATATGCACACTATCTGTACTCCTTAAATGTAATTAATTCACTTAAATGCACACAGAGGAAACAATAATGGTTCAGGTATATGTGATCATTGCCACCGTGCGCTCCAGTTTCCCCACTGAGGAGCTCGTCGTAAAGGAAGCCAGATTGATCTGAGCTGAGCATTGCGAGAGAAAAAAAAAAGAGAGAAAAATGCTTGTTTCCCTAGACCAATAATGGCATGTGCTTAATAGAGAAAACAAACGTTGGAAGAGATGAGGGATGCAATGAGATGGGTAGGGGCAGGAATGGAAGAACAGGCTGAAAAGTGGTAAAGGCCGCCGGAAAAGTATGCCCAGTTGGACTCCTGCGTCGCACATTCTCTCACGCTTTTTGACGGCCCTCGTGGCCCAATCATTCATGAAGCCGCCGTACGGAGTACTCGTTCCGTATGCTTTCGAGTACACGGGCACGCCACGAGTACGTGCCGACAGGGTACGGTAAGTTAGAGCATCTCTCAAACCGGCATTCGAAAAAATTGTGGGATTGAACGTCTGGGGAATGCATCAAGGCATCTTTAACACTCCAAGGCTAATCACAATCGGAAATATCATACACTACTATCATGCATATGATACTAGTTTATGATACTAACCTCACAATGCATAGTATCATAAGATAGTATTATAGTATTATTATATTTAATGTTTTGTAGAATCTCAATGCAAATATGCGTACATGATGTGTTTGTCATTAAGTTTTCTAGTTTTACGTGCTATGATACGGTATCATATTATGATACTTCTCTCATCTCTCACCTCATTAATTGATGTGCCACATCAGATTTTTGCCAACATGGCATGCATGATACTACTTATGATACTCCCATTGTGACTAGTCTAACACGGGCGATCTAAATGGATGCGTTAGGTCGTCCGATTTAAACCGTTTGGGTGGTCGTGCGGACATGAGGACAACGTCTCGCGTTCGCGTGTTCGTTTGGATCGCACGCTGCGCTCAACGCGGCGACCCATGAAGCCGCCACGTGACTCGTCTTCCTTGGGTGGCCCTGCGCTATGGCAAGCCTCGACGGGACAACAATGGCGGGTGGGATTCCCGCGCTCGTGAAAAAGCATAGGATGCGCGCTCGCGTCCAAATTTTCAGCCAAGGCCGCCGACTATAAAAAACGGCGTGCGCGGCCTCGCAGACCTCACCTGCTTCGCCGCCCTCTCCCCCTCTACCTTCTCCGGCGCCCTCTCCTCCTCCATCGCCATGCCGCGTGATGACCCACAAGTATAGGGGATCGCAATAGTCTTCGAGGAAAGTAAAACCCAAATTTATTGATTCGACACAAGAGGAGCCAAAGAATATTTATAAGCTTTAACAAATGAGTTGTCAATTCACCTGCACCTGAAAATAGACTTGCTCGCAATAGTTTATTACTAGTAACAGTTTTATAGCGGTGGTAGTAGTGAAGTAACAACAGTAATTAAATGAAAACAGCAGTAGCGATGATTGCAGTAGACAACATGATTAAAATAATGTAGGCACATGAATGGATGAACAGGCGCTGCATGAATGAGATAGTTCATATAATAAGCAAGACGTGGGCATAGCAAGTAATAATAATATAAGCATCCAGGTATAAAATAACCATAGGCGTGTGTTCCTGTTTAGTCGTACGTGCTCGCAAGGAGAAACTTGCACAACATCTTTTTTCCAGCCCGTTGCAGCGGGGCATCAAGGGAATTTACTGGTAATTAAGTTACTCCTTTTAATAGAGTACCGAAGCAAAACATTAATACTCCGTGAACACACGTGATCCTCAAATCATAGCCATCCCCTCCGCTTATCCCAATTTTTGTCACTTTGGGGCATCGGGTTCCGGACAACAATATGTGTATACAACTTGCAGGTATGATAAAAAATTATCATCATGAATCAATAACATGTTCAGATATGAGATCATGGCACTCGGCCCAAAGTGACAAACATTAAACATAACAAGTTGCAACAATGTCAAAAATACTAACAACAGATACTAGGCACTATGCCCATAACAATCTTATAGCTATTACATGACCAATCTCATCCAATCCCTACCATCTCCTACAGTCTACAGTGGGGAATTACTCACACATGGATGGGGGAATCATGGATGATTGATGGAGAGGCGTCGGGGCGATGGCGATGATCTCCTCCAACTCCCCGTCCCGGCAGGTTGCCAGAACGGAGTTTCTAGTCCCGGATAGGGGTTTCTGGTGGCGGTGGAGCAGCGAAACTCTTTCTGGAAAAACGTCAAACCCCCTTTGATTGTAAAAAAATCAGTATACTGCAGGCATGCACCTTGTGTGACTGTCGCGATACTAAGAGCATGTCTAACAGGCCCCGTATTTCGATGCCCCGTATAACGCTCGCATTTCGCCCCGTATCGAAAAACTGTTAACGGAAGAGCCATTCCGTCTAGCAGACCCCGTATTTCGCCCCGTATTTTCAAAAATAAAACCCCGGGAAGTTCATCTTCAATGATCATACTACGGATCATACATACATTCCGATCATACTACGGATCATACTACATCTATCCTACATCTACTCGTCAAGGATGACGTAGGGGATGGCGATGGAGGCCTCCTCCTGCGCCTCCCGCGCCTCGAACTCCCGACGGCGGCGATGGCCACCGCCTCCTCCTCTCGCCTGAGCTTTCTCGGCGGCATCCACCTCGGATTTCGGCGCCGCACGCCGGAAGGCCGCCTCCTCCTCTGCTGCCTCTTCTTCCTCCTCGCCGCCTCCGCTTCCGCCATCGCTGGTGCTGCCGATGGTCGCCGCCGATGCCGCCTTGGACGCGCGGTCGCGCTGCCACTCGGCGAGCCACTTCTCGAAGGCTCCGCCGCTCATCGGCGGCGGGTCTTGTCGGTACCACCGCCCACCGGCAGCGTACTCCCGGAGCGAATCCGGCACGTAAAGCGCGTCGGCGTACCGGCACGCCGCGCGGCGGCTCCCGGCAGCGGACCTCTTGCACTTGAGCCGCCACGCCTCCTCAATGGTGTCCGGCGAGCGGGATCGCTTCGATCCGCTCGCCGGCGACGCGGTACTACGGCGGCGGGTCCATGCGGAGATGGGGTGGAATGCGGCGCGGGGGGGAGTAATTTCTCGCCGGAGAAGGATGGAGGAGGCGGCGGTGCACGACGGAGCTAGGGTTGCGAGTGAGGGTTAACCCCCACTCGCACCTGCGCCCAGTATAAGTAGGGGGCGATGGGGCGATTTCTGGGCCCCGTATTCCGCCGAAACGGGCCGGCCCGAATACGGGGCCTGCTAGACAGCCCAAATCGCGTCTGCCCCGTATCCCGCCGGAATTTTACGGGGTGGGCGGGTTATACGGGGCCTGTTAGACATGCTCTAACAGATGATTTGGAAGATTTTGGGTCCAACCACTGACCACGACGTATGCTGAATGCAGCAACAGCAATAACAAGTCAACAATTGTTACCGAATGCCAGTTTTACCAAGCATCGAGAAGGGACAGGGATTTTCACAAGTGACCCCTAATCCTGCGGTAAGTAATAAGATCGATTTAACAACTTTTTTTTAGGGATGATCGATTAACATCTGTATTATGTTTCTCCATCCATTTCGGCCCAACTGTGAAGCATGGACCCGTTTCTTCCTTGGCCCGTTGTGCATTGGTGATGTTTTAGAAAGCCCGTGTTGTGAAGGGCAGATCCAATTTTGGTGGTGCTAGGCGGGCCGAATTAAGAAGAGTCTCTCCACTCTGCCCAGTAGCAGAAAGGTCGCCGGGCCCAGATGCTATCTCCGTGAGTTGGAGAAGGGAGAAAGACTGAACTCGCGTCGGTGAGCAGGAGCAGTCACTTGCATTTTGTCTCCAGAAAAGAAAGTCGACTCTTAGCAGAAAGAAAATACGTCGCGGAAGTATGTATTTTCGCTTTACCGAAGAAGAAAGAATACGCTTTGTTTTGCAGTACACAAGTCTCTATCCTGAACGTGAAGAAGAGGAAAACATGAAACTAGTGGAGGCGTCCGAGACACCGGTTCCTCTTGTTTGCAGAAAAAAACAGTGTGAGAAACGGCGCAGCTACTGGGAACAGACAACGGGCCCGTCGTGTCGGACCCCCGCACGGTAGCTAGCGAAGTCGCGCGATGCAGAAAAGGGAAAAGGAAGTGCGCGCGCGCGATCACTTCACGGACGGCGCGGGCGCGGCAGCCCGTCGCCGGAGTTTGGACGGAACGGCAGCGCCGGTGCCGGGACGGCGAATGCGCCGCGGTGAAGAGAGCCGCGCGCGCCGGTGCGTTTCACGTGATGCGACGTGACTCGACGGGGAAGAAAGCAAAGTGCCGATGGATCGCGATCTGGGTTCGGTCATCCACGCACTCGCACGGGTGGACGGACGGATGGAACGGTGCGATGCAATCTTGCAGGTTTGCAGTGGGCAGCTACTGCCAAACACTGAGACGATGCCAATGTCAGTAAAACTCATCTCAAAAAAAAATGTCAGTAAAACTCACGCGCCGGCCCACCCTGCATGCCTTTTCCGCCCAAAGCCGAAGGCGTAGGCGATGACCAAGTGCAACGGCGGCATGCATTTGACTCGGAAAGCCGCTGTAAAGTCTACCCCAAAGAGAAGCGGACGGACGGCCGTTGCTGCATGCCTGCATGTACTCACTCCGCTTGCACAGCCATGCACGCAACCGACTCATCAAAAGTTCCAACGGGTGATTAATCGAATGATTAACGCTCGCTCGCTCGCATTATTTCCCTTGTTTGTATACTTTTACCTACTCGCCGCACGGGCAGACGAGAGCGTGTCAGCGGCGACTTTGCTTGGTCCATCGAGATTCCTTCAACGATGAGGACGAGGAGGAGGAAGGATAATGTGAGAAGCAAAGCCCAGCGCTGGAATCCAAGGCAGGCAGCTAGTAGGTAGGTGGTTCGTTCCACTTTTATTTATTTGATTCCTCCTCAAGCTCGGCTCGGTGTAACGTGGAAGCTTCTCCTTCCTCCTCCCCTCTCCCACCGTTCTCTTCCAAAGAAAACAAAGGAGGAGATGACAAGGAATTTAATTGGGGAGAAAAGGGGCCAGAAAAGAAGGAATCGCACACGAAAAAGATAGTCCAGAATGCTCATACAGAAAAGAAAAGAAAAGAAAAATAGATGCCTTGTTCTTGTTCCCCTCTGCCCAGGCTTGTTGCTTAGCCTCACACCTCACCTGTAATTAATCACTGCACGGGACGCTCTCCCTCTGCGCGCCCTTCATGGCGGTTGAGTCTCCTTCACGCCACTGACCGCTGCCACCTATAAATCCGCCTCCCCTCCCCCTTTCCCCGCTAGCCAACATCCACCACCGCACCGCACCGCACCAACCACCACTCCATGGATGACCTCGTGAGCGAGTGACATGCGAGCCTGCAAACCACCATTTATCCAGTCCCAAAGAGAGTAATCTTGTGCTTGGGTTGGGTTGTGAGTGTGCCCATGGCGCAGCAGGCTGAGGTGCGACCGGAGGGTGCCACGGGCCGCGTTGCATGCCGTGTGCCGGCAGGGCCAGCTGGCCACGGCGGCCTGCCCATCGGGTTCCGCTTCCGGCCCACCGACGAGGAGCTCGTGCTCCACTACCTCCGCCGCAAGGCCTTCGCCTGCCCCCTCCCCGCCGACATCATCCCCGCCGTCGACCTCGCGCGCCTCCACCCGTCCGACCTCCCCGGTAATCATCTAGTACCCTAACGCTGCATCACCTAATCAATTCGGGGTGAAGCGCATTGCGCTGACGCCGTGATGTGATCGATCTGCAGGCGACGCCGACGGCGAGCGGTTCTTCTTCCACCTGCCGGCGACGCGGTGCTGGCGGAAGGGCGGCGGGTCGGGCAGGGCGGGCGGCGCCGGCGGCGTGTGGAGGGCGTCCGGGAAGGAGGCCCTGGTGCTCGCGCCCCGCTGCGGCCGGCCCGTCGGCGCCAGGCGGACGCTCGTCTTCTGCGCCCGCGGCGGCGCAAGAACGACTTGGGCCATGCACGAGTACCGCCTCCTCCCGGCCGCCGTCGACGCCTGGGCCGCCGCCGCGGCGGCCAAGCCCAAGGATTGGGTGGTCTGTCGCGTTTTCAAGAAGACCACGCCGGCTCGCCGTGGTGGCACGGGGCGGCGGCAGAGGGGCGACGCTGACATGGCGGCGCCGTCACCGGCGTCCTCCTGCGTCACCGAGGCTCGCGGCGAGGAGGAGGTGGAGGGCGACGAAGAGATCGCTAGCTTCTAACGGCTGTCCGTGACGGGAGGAGGATGATTAGAGGAGGAGCTGACTTTTGATCAATCATGGTCCTTGTAATTTTCTAATGAGTTGTCCCGTTAATTCGTCGCTCCGCTAATTATGGTGCTAGTACCGTAGTCTAGTAGTTGATCATTGCCAGTTCGAACCCCATCAATCAAGAGAATCAAATCGATCTTGGAAAGAAAATCAAACGCCTCACCATGTCTGATGAATGAGAGAGCTCACAGCGAATACTGTCAGTTAATTAGAGTTTGACCAAACCCGTTTTCCAGCTTCCCTCATGCGTGCTTCCGATGCTTTGCTCGTCAGTTCCCAGAAAGTAACCTTCGCTTGTCATTTCTCTTGTACAAATCAAGAAGTAAAGCACGAACCACAGGTAACTGCAAAGAGGCAGTAAAAGAGAGACGCAGGAAAGCAGGGCAGAAAGGCGAATTCAATTGAGTTCGTGGAAGCAGAAAAGCGGGTATGTATGATAAGCCGAGCGTGCGTGGTGATGATGGCGCTACTGATCGACGGATCAATTGATCGATCAATAGATTGGATTAGATACTCGACTCCACTCAGCCCTAGCGGAGATGCCTTTCTTCTCCAAGGGACCCCCCGTTATTGGCAAGAGGAATAGGAATCCGTCCTCCCTCCGTCCGGCCGAACAATTCCCTTCCGGCCAGCGCAGCGTCGATCCATGCCGGAGCATCTCATGCCATCTAGTTTCACTTGGCTGGCTTTGGATCATATCGGAGCCGAATAAGGTGGAGAGATTTGGGGAATCTCTCGGACATTAGTATCTGTGATGATGATGAATTCGCACTGTCACTATCTTCTTCTCCGGCTAATAACTGCGGGTTACTGATAGCTACTTTGCCCATTTCGACAGTTGGAAAAGTTCCTTTCTGTGTTTGGGCGAGATGACACGCAACTACGTAGAGACTCTACTAGACACGGGATCATCGGTTTGTGTTGTATGACGCTCGCGTGACGAGTTGCTTGCTTAAGCTTCCTGCACTGTGTTTTCTTTTCTTTGGGGAGAGAGTGGTTGCATAGTGATTGTGGCAAAGAGAGCATCTGAAACGGACGTGTGCGAACACTGTTGGTTGGCGACAGCTAGGAGTTCAAGATTCAGACGCCTGTGAGATGATCATGGCGATGTAATGGAACTCTCTCGCCGGAATCTGTTGGGCTTGCTGATGACAAAGAATTTGACTCGGCGTTTGCTCCAGTGCAAACTGAGTTTGAGGCAGGATTGTAATCGAGCAAGCATCATTGATTGTTGCCGAATCCTAAACCAAAATGTCTAAAAGCATCTAACCGATCTCTAAAAAACTTTAGACCTCTTTTAATTCATAGGATAGAAAAATTATAGAACTATGAAAAGTATATGATTGACATGTCATGGCTAGTTGAATGGCTAGTTGAATGCTACGGAAATATGAGTTCTTTTTTATTGTACCAAAGGAATTTTGTACTCCCTTCGGTTCATATTAATTGACTCTAATATGGATGTATCTAGACACCTTTTAGTTCTAGATACATCCATATTGAAGTCAATTAATATGGATCGGACGGAGTATAAGGTATGATCTAATGTTTTGTTTTTATAAAATTTGCACTACAAGATTTTTATTAAATATGTTCCTACGAATCAAACAAATTGTGTAGAAACATTTCCGTAGGAGCTAAATTCTACATAAATCATATGCAATGACACCGTTAGATTTCCGTACACAGCTAATGGCCGAAACCGCTTCTAGTTGAATCCCAAGCTACCAAAGTAGAGAATAATTTTTGTCCTTCGCCTATGTGGTTCCCAAATATTCTCTCCCGCGGCCGCTGGATTAAAATTTTCCTCCTCCACCGCGCTACCATAGTGTAAGGGTATTTTACCCTTATCCATTATTTAACAATGACACCGTTGCTAGAGTAATCAGACTAATACATGCCTATAAGATTATTCTCAGATATTAGTGTAACAAGCATAATAGTATATCAATGGAACAAGAAGGTAACGAGAGATCCCCACTTCGACAAAAATAAAGAACAACATTTCAGCCTCTGGCCGGCATATGGCCCGGCGGCGCCGGCCGTGGCACCGGCTGGCACGGCCCAGACCGGCCCTGGCACCGGTGACATACGGAGCACATGTTCTGTATGTCCAGAAGATGGTACGGTTCTGGCCCGGCGCTCGGTCCGGTTCCTGCCGGACGGTCCGGCCCGTGGCCCTGTGGCACCGGCTCCAGCACCGGACCACTCGGCGCAGACCGGCTCCTGCACTGATGACATCCGGAGCACATATTCTGTAAGTCCAGATGCCGCCCGGTTCTGGCCCGGCGCACGATCCGGTTCCGGCCGAATGGTCCGGCCTGTGGCCCGGCGGCACCGGCCCCTGCATCGGATGGTCCGGCCCTAGGCTCGACAGACCGAATCCTTCGGCTCTTTGCTGAGCTGGACAAGTCATAACGGCTAGTATTCGAGGGATCATATAAATACCCCTTCACCTAGCTCAGAACACTCAGGCACTACACTACAAACTGTTCTTGAGCTCTCTGTCTCTCATACTCCCTTGATAGAAACACCAAAAGCCTCAGATCTCCCTCCTCCTCCATCCAAACTCAAATCCCTCCGGGGAAAAGATAGAGGAGTCCTTGATCTATAGTTCCACTTAGCCAAATCTTATTCCCCCATGTATTCATCAAGATATATGCTCTCTAGGGTTTCTTGGAAACCCTGGAAACCCTAGGTGCGTTCGGAAGCATCCGGGTTGTGGATTTGCTCCTGACAAGATTGTGAAGGTTTGGAGGCTGCCTCAAAGTCTACCACAAGTGAAAAGAGCTATTCCTTCGTGGGATAGGCTCAGGAGAAGAAGGTGAGCCTTCGTGGCGCCGGGGAATCCTTCGTGGGACCCCCACCTCTCCAAACCTGACGTACCTTCTTGCAAAGGAAGAGAACACGGGAATAAACCTTCGTCTCCGCGTGCTATCGATTATCTCTAACCAAACTCTTTACTTTTGATATATCTGCCTGTGAGAGCATTCATGCTCGAGTTACTTGTATCATCATATAGGGTGCCTCACTTAGTTTGCATTAGGCTCACCTTTATATTCCGCAAAGCCTAACTTGCAAAGAAATAATTAACACTTGTAGAAACCTATTCACCCCCTCTAGGTTTACCATCTTTGAACTTTCACATAGGCTCACCGCCCCGCTACCGTATTCCAGCCGGTGTTCACACCGCTGACCAACAGTCGCCTGAGTCGATATGCCAAAACACCCGCCGCCTTTTGCCCCTCCGTTCGACCCACTCGCCAGTGATAGCAGTCGTCAGAATTGGTCCCGAGAGCTGCCGCATCGAGCCGGATCCCACCGTCGATTTAAGGTCGATTCTTTCAACAACAATGTCGATTCTTTCGGGAAAAGGATCGTCGAAGCATGGGAGGTGTAAACTGACCACCGCAGACCAAGATCGGCCGACAACAACCGCCATAGCACTCGGTTCGATGAGCTTTACGCTCGAAGACGGCTTCGATCTACGTCGATGTCTGGTCGTCGCGTTGGCCCGGCGGCGGGATTATCACGACCACTACAGGGTATCCCGGTCGTCGCGTAGTCCTGGCGGAGGCCTCATCCCTTTTGCTCGGCTTGACGGTTCCGAACGCGGACTCCACCTCCTCCGCGCTCGAGGTATTCGACCGGATGTTTATATGACTTGTCTTTTATTCGTAGCAAACGTCTTGACCGACTGATGCGCGTAGATGTACACGTCCGTTGGGAACCCCAAGAGGAAGGTATGATGCGCACAGCGGCAAGTTTTCCCTCAGAAAGAAACCAAGGTTTATCGGAAGGAGCCAGAAGCACGTTGAAGGTTGATGGCGGCGAAATGTAATGCGGCAACACCAGGGATTCCGCGCCAACGTGGAACTGCACAACACAACCAAAGTACTTTGCCCCAACGAAGCAGTGAGGTTGTCAATCTCACCGCTTGCTTGTAACAGGATAACCGTATTGTGTGGAAGATGATTGTTTGCGAGAAAACAGTAAAGAACAAGTATTGCAGTAGATTGTATTTCAGATGTAAAGAATAGGACCGGGGTCCACAGTTCACTAGAGGTGTCTCTCCCATAAGATAAAAGCATGTTGGGTGAACAAATTACGGTCGGGCAATTGACAAATAGAAAGGGCATAACAATGCACATACATGATATGATAAATATAGTGAGATTTAATCGGGCATTACGACAAAGTACATAGACCGCTATCCGCATGCATCTATGCCTAAAAAGTCCACCTTCAGGTTATCATCCGAACCCCTTCCAGTATTAAGTTGCAAACAACAGACAATTGCATTAAGTATGGTGCGTAATGTAATCAACAACTACATCCTTAGACATAGCATCAATGTTTTATCCCTAGTGGCAACAGCACATCCACAACCTTAGAACTTTCTGTCACTGTCCCAGATTTAATGGAGGCATGAACCCACTATCGAGCATAAATACTCCCTCTTGGAGTTAAGAGCAAAAACTTGGCCAGAGCCTCTACTAATAACGGAGAGCATGCAAGATCATAAACAACACATAGGTAATAGATTGATAATCACCATAACATAGTATTCTCTATCCATCGGATCCCGACAAACACAACATATAGTATTACGAGATAGATGATCTTGATCATGTTAGGCAGCTCACAAGATCCAACAATGAAGCACAATTAGGAGAAGACGACCATCTAGCTACGCTATGGACCCATATTCCAGGGTGAACTACTCACTCATCACTCGGAGCGATCATGGCGATGAAGAGTCCTCCGGAGATGATTCCCCTCTCCGGCGGGGTGCCGGAGGCGATCTCCTGAATCCCCGAGATGGGATTGGCGGCGGCGTCTCCGGAAGGTTTCCGTATCGTGGCTCTCGGTACGGAGGGTTTCGCGACGAAGACTTTAAGTAGGCGGAAGGGCAACGCGGGGGCCACACGAGGGCCCCACACGCTAGGGCGCGGCCGGGACTGGGCCGCGCCGCCCTAGTGTGGCGGCGCCTCGTGGCCCCCTTCCTTTCCCCCTCGGTCTTCTGGGCTTCGTGCAAAAATAGGACCCTGGGCGTTGATTTCGTCCAATTAAGAATATTTCCTTACTAGGATTTACGAAACCAAAAACAGCAGCAACTTGCTCTTCGGCATCTTGTTAATAGGTTAGTGCCGGAAAATGCATAAATACGACATATAATGTGTATAAAACATGTAGATATCATCAATAATGTAGCATGGAACATAAGAAATTATCGATACGTTGAGACGTATCGGCATCCCCAAGCTTAGTTCTGCTCGTCCCGAGCAGAAACGATAACAAAGATAATTTCGGAGTGACATGCCATCATAACCTTGATCATACTATTGTAAGCATATGTAATGAATGCAGCGATCAAAACAATGGTAATGACATGAGTAAACAAATGAATCATAAAGCAAAGACTTTTCATGAATAGTACTTCAAGACAAGCATCAATAAGTCTTGCATAAGAGTTAACTCATAAAGCAATAAATCAAAGTAAATGTATTGAAGCAACACAAAGGAAGATTAAGTTTCAGCGGTTGCTTTCAACTTATAACATGTATATCTCATGGATATTGTCAATGTAAAGTAATATAACAAGTGCAATATGCAAGTATGCAGGAATCAATGCACAGTTCACACAAGCGTTTGCTTCTTGAGGTGGAGAGAAATAGGTGAACTGACTCAACATAAAAGTAAAAGAAAGGTCCTTCAAAGAGGAAAGCATCGATTGCTATATTTGTGCTAGAGCTTTTATTTTGAAAACATGAATTTTGTCAACGGTAGTAATAAAGCATATGAGTTATGTAAATTATATCTTACAAGTTGCAAGCCTCATGCATAGTGTACTAATAGTGCCCGCACCTTGTCCTAATTAGCTTGGGTTAACACTGATCATCATTGCATAACATATGTTTCAACCAAGTGTCACAAAGGGGTACCTCTATGCCGCTTGTACAAGGGTCTAAGGAGAAAGTTCGCATTGGATTTCTCGCTTTTGATCATTCTTCAACTTAGACACCCACACCGGGACAACATAGACAACAGATAATGGACTCCTCTTTTAATGCTTAAGCATTCACAACAGTTAATATTCTCATAAGAGATTGAGGTTTTATGTCCAAACTGAAACTTCCACCATGATTCATGGCTTTAGTTAGCGGCCCAATGTTCTTCTCTAGCAGTATGCATACTCAAACCATTTGTTGATGATCCTTACTTGAGACAAGACGAACATGCATAGCAACTCACATGATATTCAACAAAGAGTTGATGGCGTCCCCAGAAACATGGTTATCGCACAACAAACAACTTAATAAGAGATAAAGTGCATAAGTACATATTCAATACCACAATAGTTTTTAAGGCTATTTTGTCCCATGAGCTATATATTGCAAAGGCGAATGATGGAATTTTAAAGGTAGCACTCAAGCAATTTACTTTGGAATGGCGGAGAAATACCATGTAGTAGGTAGATATGGTGGACACAAATGGCATGGTGGTTGGCTCAAGGATTTTGGATGCATGAGAAGTATTCCCTCTCGATACAAGGTTTAGGCTAGCAAGGTTATTTGAAACAAACACAAGGATGAACCGGTGCAGCAAAACTCACATAAAAGACATATTATAAACATTATAAGACTCTACACCGTCTTCCTTGTTGTTCAAAACTCAATACTAGAAATTATCTAGACTTTAGAGAGACCAAATATGCAAACCAAATTTTAGCAAGCTCTATGTATTTCTTCATTAATGGGTGCAAAGTATATGATGCAAGAGCTTAAACATGAGCACAACAATTGCCAAGTATCAAATTATCCAAGACATTTTAGAATTACTACATGTAGCATTTCCCGATTCCAACCATACAACAATTTAACGAAGAAGATTCAACCTTCGCCTTGAATATTATGAGTAAAGCCTAAGGACATATTTGTCCATATGCAACAGCGGAGCGTGTCTCTCTCCCTCACAAAGAATGCTAGGATCCAACTTTATTCAAACAAAAACAAAAACGAAAACAAACCGACGCTCCAAGCAAAGTACATAAGATGTGACTGAATAAAAATATAGTTTCGGGGAGGAACGATGATGTTGTCGATGAAGAAGGGGATGCCTTGGGCATCCCCAAGCTTAGACGCTGAGTCTTCTTAAAATATGCAGGGGTGAACCACGGGGCATCCCCAAGCTTAGAGCTTTCACTCCTCTTGATCATAGTATATCATACTCCTCTCTTGATCCTTGAAAACTTCCTTCACACCAAACTCGAAACAACTCATTAGAGGGTTAGTGCACAATAAAAGTTCACATGTTCAGAGGTGACACAATCATTATTAATACTTCTGGACATTGCACATAGCTACTGGACATTAATGGATCAAAGAAATTCATCCAACATAGCAAAAGAGGCAATGCGAAATAAAAGGCAGAATCTGTCAAAACAGAACAGTTCGTAAAGACGAATTTTAAAGTGGCACCAGACTTGCTCAAATGAAAATGCCCAAATTGATTGAAAGTTGCGTACATATCTGAGGATCACTCACGTAAATTGGCATAATTTTCTGAGTTACCTACAGAGAATTAGGCCCAGATTCGTGACAGCAAAGAAATCTGTCTCTACGAGTAATCAAATCTAGTATGAACCTACTATCAATGACTTTACTTGGCACAAAAACATGATAAGGAGAGGTTGCTACAGTAGTAAACAACTTCCAAGACTCAAATATAAAACAAAGTACTGTAGTAAAAACATGGGTTGTCTCCCATAAGCGCTTTTCTTTAACGCCTTTCAGCTAGGCGCATAAAGTGTAATTCAAGTATTTTCAAGAGATGAAGCATCAACATCATTACCAGAGGTGTTGGGAGTTTTCTCAACAATGCATTGTATCTGGTCTATATAAGTAACTCCTCTCTCATTGCCCCTAGGCTTACTTTTCTCATCAAACAAATTTTCAGGAACAAGCCAAGCATAGTTATTTTCCAAAGCTTCATGCATCCCTAGGAGCTTACTAGGTATTGGCGCCTTAATTTCTCTACCATCATTAATATTATTAGTGTACCTTACTCTCTCCATGTCCATCTTTTCAAGTATTCTTTTAAAATCAGGGAACATACCAAGCCTCTTATGTTTAATAAAAACTTTTCTAGCTTCTTTAACTATATCTTCAAATTCTCTAGCAAGGACTTTTAAAACAAAATTTCTCTTTTCTCCCATCTCCATATAAGAAAGTGTAAGAAACATATGTTGTATTATGGGATTGAGATTAACAAATCTAGTTCCCAACATGTGTACCAAACAAGCAGAAGCACTTTCATAAGTAGGAGCAAATTTTAATAATGGTATATCTTCAAAATCTTCATCCATACTAACATGAGTGAAAAATTCTTCTATATTATCTCTTCCAATGATAGACCCTTGTCCTACCAGTATCTTTTCCATAGTAAACTTAGGATAAAGCATGATGAAATAAACGAAAGGTAAATAAAGTAAATGCAAGTAACTAATTTTTTTTGTGTTTTTGATTTAGAGAGCAAGACAATAAATAAAGTAAAGCTAGCAACTATTTTTTTGTGTTTTGTTTAAGTGCAGCAAACAAAGTAGTAAATAAAGCAATACAAAAACAAAGTAAAGAGATTGGGAAGTGGAGACTCCCCTTGCAGCGTGTCTTGATCTCCCAAGCTTGGCGCCGAGAAAAAGTGCTGGCGTGCGGTTGCGTGGGAGATAGAAATCTTTGTGGTGTAACTTTTCTTCAGGTCCCCGGCAACGACGCCAGAAAAGTGCTTGATGCGCGTAGATGTACACGTCCGGGAACCCCAAGAGGAAGGTATGATGCGCACGGCGGCAAGTTTTTCCTGAGAAGAAACCAAGGTTTATCGAACCGGAGGAGCCAAGAAGCACGTTGAAGGTTGATGGCGGCGAAATGTAATGCGGCAACACCGGGATTCGGCGCCAACGTGGTTTGCACAACACAACAAAGTACTTTGCCCCAAGCGATGAGGTTGTCAATCTCACCAGAAGCTTCGTAACAAAGGATTAACCGTATTGTGTGGAAGATGATTGTTTGCGAGAAAACAGTAAAGAACAAGTATTGCGGTAGATTGTATTTCAGATGTAAAGAATAGGACCCGGGGTCCACAGGTTCACTAGAGGTGTCTCTCCCATAAGATAAAAGCATGTTGGGTGAACAAATTACGGTCGGGCAATTGACAAATAGAAGGGCATAACAATGCACATACATGATATGATAAATATAGTGAGATTTAATCGGGCATTACGACAAAGTACATAGACCGCTATCCATTGCATCTATGCCTAAAGTCCACCTTTATCATCCGAACCCCTTCCAGTATTAAGTTGCAAACAACAGACAATTGCATTAAGTATGGTGCGTAATGTAATCAACAACTACATCCTTAGACATAGCATCAATGTTTTATCCCTAGTGGCAACGACACATCCACATACCTCTCACTGTCCTGATTCAATGGAGGCATGAACCCACTATCGAGCATAAATACTCCCTCTTGGAGTTAAGAGCAAAAACTTGGAGCCTCTACTAAGAGCATGCAAGATCATAAACAACACATAGGTAATAGATTGATAATCACCATAACATAGTATTCTCTATCCATCGGATCCCGACAAACACAACATATAGTATTACAGATAGATGATCTTGATCATGTTAGGCAGCTCACAAGATCCAACAATGAAGCACAATTAGGAGAAGACGACCATCTAGCTACTGCTATGGACCCATATTCGGGGGTGAACTACTCACTCATCACTCCAGAGGCGATCATGGCGATGAAGAGTCCTCGGGAGATGATTCCCCTCTCCGGCAGGGTGCCGGCGATCTCCTGAATCCCCCGAGATGGGATTGGGCGGCGGCGTCTACGGAAGGTTTTCCGTATCGTGGCTCTCGGTACGAGAGGGTTTCGCGACGAGACTTTAAGTAGGCGGAAGGGCAACGCGGGAGGCCACACGAGGGCCCCACACGCTAGGGCCGCGCGGCGGGGGCCCGCGCCGCCCTAGTGTGGCGGCGCCTCGTGGCCCCACTTCCTTTCCCCCTCGGTCTTCTGGAAGCTTCGTGCAAAAATAGGACCCTGGGCGTTGATTTCGTCCAATTAGAATATTTCCTTACTAGGATTTCTGAAACCAAAAACAGCAGAAACAGAACTGGCTCTTCGGCATCTTGTTAATAGGTTAGTGCGGAAAATGCATAAATACGACATATAATGTGTATAAAACATGTAGATATCATCAATAATGTAGCATGGAACATAAGAAATTATCGATACGTTGGAGACGTATCAAGCACCTTTGGCTACAAATGAAGAGGGTTGATAGAAATGATCTTCAACGACTCTTCATCAGAGGAGGAAGAAAGAGACGACGAAGAAAATTTGGAGATGACTTTAATGCTGATTTTAAATGAGGATTAACGGAGGCCGAGGCAAGGATGTGTTATCACCAGATTTTGGCCAAATCAGGAGATGGGCCGCAATTGAGATGGGCTTGGAAGATTACACGTGGAGAATCTCTGGAGCGGCCTTGCATGAAGAGTTTGGGCTAGATTGCCCGTGTATATGTATTTTATTAGATCGTGTTTAGAATTAAAAGATAGAGTTTGGCTCGTACACGGTTAGGTGTACTTCCGAATTAGAAAGTCCCTTGGACTATAAATATGTACCTAGGGTTATTGAGAGGACAATCACGTTCACAACAAACACAAACCAGGCGCATCGCCACCCCTTATTTCGAGGTTTCTTCCGGGTAAGCATCTGTTGCTAGATCGCATCTTGCGATCTAGGCAGTATACGCTTATTCATTACCTTGTGTTACTCATGCTGAAGCGTTGTTGATGGCGAGTAGCATTACTTATCGTAGATGTTTTGGGGCTTGCATTGATGCTTTTCTTATGCAAATTTGCTTAGCAATGCCGTCCCTCGATATCTAGCTGCCCTTACACCTATCTAGGTGTAAGGGCAGCACCTTGCTTGTTCGTTACTTAGTAGATCCGATCTGTTATAGTTGCTCCTTGTTATTCAAGGGTTAGTTTAATATCTGCATGATTAGGCCTTATGCTGGGGTTGGATGATCCGGTAGTGCGTGAGGTGTTGCTTTACCGTTCCTATAAGGGATGTTCGGGGATTGACTTTACGTTGGTTTTTAGGCCTCTTATAGGAGTAGTTTCTATCATCTTTCATATCTGCTAGGCCCAACTACGCGTAGGATGTTCCGATTATGCGGTGAAAACCCTAAACTGTCGTAGATTGGTTTAGCTTTGTTTTGATCAAGCAGGATCCCCAGGTCGTAAATCCAACGTGAACCATGGGGTGATCGGCTCTTTGAGCCGATCACGGGGCAACCTGAGCGATCGGGCTCGTATTTAATGTTCGTGTCTACCATGCGGGAGACTAATCGAAGCAATCCAACACCTTCTGATCGGGTATAGGTCGGGTGGCACGCCCTTGCAACCGCCGGGACGTGTCTGGAACTTCGGGACGACGCGAGGCACCGGGGCCCACTAAGCGGTCTTGGGAGTCTCCGGCTCTTCGTGTTGCTTAACCCTTTGCTCGCCGGTGAGTTTTGAGGCAACACATTACAGCCCGGGGACACTTTCCGCAACAACCACGTCAACATCGGCAGCCAAGATGTCGGACGAACTGATCAAGTACGAGGATCTGCCTGAGCATAAGAAGAAATACGATGAGGCTGAAGGCCATCTTGAAGCCGATCTCATCGGCTCTTTTGAGAAGACCGTTCGCACGGCATCGGTTCAAAGGATTCACACCGAAGGCGCGTTCGAGGGTTTGGATCTGTCTCTCCCTTCGGAGGAACGTACCGAGCCTGCGCCGAAATTAACTGTTGTGGCTCATTCTCTACATCGAATTACGAGAGCCTGGTGAATACTCTTGAGCGCGTTGCGCTTCGTGTGGTGCAAGAAATCATGAAGCATCGGTACTCTCCGTCAGGACCTGCTCTAGGGACTCACCAGGGAGAGATACAATTCCACACTAGGCCACCATTGCCATTCGCGATGGCAGCTCCACAGCAACAAGGTTCACCAGCATACATTGTCTACAAGGTTGGAGGTGATCCTGGCGACTACCTATTCTTGTATGAGCCGCCAAAGGAGATCCCACATGGATACGTGTGCACATACGTGCCGGGCGCAACAAGCGGACGCAAGCGATCAGGACCAGTGGGATTGCCGAGCGGAGAGCGATTGTTACGGCGGGGAGGATTCTTGGAGCGGGGGAGTTGGAGACGAGATGCTGAGAAACGGCGTGGCTAACTAAATATGCCACGGAGTCATGAAAGCTCAACCCCTACAGCTCACGGTGGATCAGATCAGCGCAATCTTGAGAGACCAGTTCGGTATCCGAAGAAGAGAACAATCGGCTATTCCAAGCCGTATCCCAATGAGTATGACCTGATCCCATGCCGCCTAATATCGGCTCGACTTCACAAATTCAGTGGATCGAAGGATCTAGCTCCATCGAGCACGTGAGCCGATACTTGCACAGCATGGTTTCGCATCGGAACCGTTGCGTGTGAGGTTCTTTGCCCAATCTCTCACGGGTCAAGCCTTTGGGTGGTACACCTCGTGCAGATTCAGTTCGGACTTGGAAGCAGCTGGAAGACGGTTTCACATATAATATCGAAGCTACGGACGAGGGGATTGCCGATTTACGGGTTCGGCAAGGCGAGGAGACGGTGTCGAATACATACAACGTTTCAGAACTGTCAAGAACCGATGCTATTCGGTTCATTTATCTGAGAAAGAAGCGGTCGAGCTGGCTGTGGCAGGCCTCGCAGCGCCACTCAAGAGATCGACTTTCAAGTGGAGTATAATTCGTTGGCCTTGCCATGGTCGAGAAGATGAGCGGCGCCACCCCGAATTGTACAAGACAAGTTCAAGCGCACGATAGGCTGGTCGATGCTGAAGAGGATGAAGATTACGCGGAAGATCGGAAGTCGCAGTGGCTGAATGGACTCGGACGGGTTCCGTGTCCTGCAAATGGGTGAAACAACCAGGGCCTCCAAAGGGTTTGACTTTGATTTAAGCAAAGGAGCAGATTTTTGATTTGTCTGCGAAGGAGAAACAGCTGAAGTTACCCAAAGGCCACAAAATCCCTACGTCACAAGAGATGAACGGTAGGCCATACGCAAATGGCATCACACGTTCACCCACCACCAACCAAAGTGTTGCGCACACAGATTCAAATGGCGATAGAGTCGAGCCGATTAATCTTCGGACAATTTGCCATGAAAGTAGACACACATCCGTTTCTGGCGTCAACATGGTGGATCTCAGTCACTCCATAAGGTGCGAGCCAGGGTTCTCTTTGGTGTCAACATGGCGGGGCTTGTGAGCCGCCATGGCAAAGATAGAGAGAGCAGCCACTCCCGTGGCAAGGATAAAGAGGAGGCCGTCACGCGACCGGCCCCAATATGATGATAGACGGTACCTGACCAGGAAGAAGTGAGAAGCGTGCGGTATCAACGACCACTCTCCGCGCATCTCCTTAACAAATATGAGCAGCAGTATGACCGACGTCAGCGCTACGACATAGATGAGAGATATCGTCGGTCTGATGCAGATGACAGGAGGTATCGTCGACATGATAGAGACAACGACGAGTATGAGCGTCACGCTAGAGGGAGGTCAAGGGAACAAGAAGACATGGATAGGCATTGGACTGTCCTTTCTTTAAACACTGCTGGGACTCGGGAATGAGCCGATTGCCTACAATCGAGAGGCCCAGAATGCAGACAACAAAGGAAGGGAACAAATGAGGTTTCGGTGTTCAAACGTCTAGGGCCTCTCCCACCTCGGAACAAACGAGCTGAGTCGTCTCAGAGGAAGACTTTGAGGAGTCGAGGAAGAAGAAGATAGTACCACCGGCAGGTGGTGCCGGATTCCGGCCATTCTCGGAGTGCGGCGTGCGAAACTGGAGGAAGCAGAGCACGATACGTACACGTTGAGGAAGGCACGGCCCGACCCGTAAAAATTCAGCAAACGTTGGAGACGGAGCGCGCCCGCCAAAGAAAGTGTGGCGCCCTACACAGACAAAAGCCGATGCAGAGGCATCGGCTGATACAAACATGGTGTTCATACTCCCGTCAGAGTTTTGCGCTCCAAAACATGGTGAGCATACCTCGAGCATGTCACGTAGCTATAGTAGAGAACCAAGAAGTTGTAAACCCTCATTGAGCATTGCAATGAAAAAGGAGGCCGATTCTAGCAATCGGCCAAAATTATCCTCAACATACACTTTGCCTGTGTTCAGCATTGACCTAGCAGGTGATGGAAGGTGGGGTATGGGTTTACATCAGTGATGAGTGGAAGAGATTGACATTGGTCTGGGGATAAGCCACGGCCAACATTTATCGGCAAAAAGTTGATCCGTATCGAGGGGCCTGATGATAGCCTTGTTGAAAGAGTACCCAGATTGTTTTGCATGGGATTATACGGAGATGCTGGGTTAGACGGGAGCATCATTGAGCATCGGCTCCCTCGAAGAAAGGATTTCGGCCGTTCTAGCAGCGAGCACGACGGATGAAGGCCGAAATCTTGGTGGAAGTCAAGAAGGAGATCCAGAAGATGTTGGACGCGGGTTCATCGGGCCATGCAGGTACGTGAATGAATTTCTAATGTTGTACCTGTGGAGAAAAGGATGGCCGATGGCGCATCGCCATAGATTTTCGGAACCTCAACGGTGCCACTCCAAAGGATGAATATCCGATGCCGTGCAGAGACAGCGATCAATGCAGCTGCTGGTCATAAAATTTTAAGTTTCATGGATGGCAATGCCGACTACAACCAAATTTTCATGGCTCGAGAAGATATACACAAGGCGCATTCGAGTGCCGGGCTCGGTGGGCTTGTTTGAATATGTAGTCATGACGTTTGGACTGAAGAATGCGGCAACATACCAAAGAGCCATGAATTACATCTTTCATGATTTAATTGGCAAATTGGTGGAAATTTACATCGACGACGTGGTGGTCAAGTCTGTTTCGACGGATGGACACTTGGAGGATTTGCGACACGTCTGGACCGAACTAGGAAGTTCGGACTAAGAATGAATCCAAAGAAGTGTGCCTTTGGTGTGACGGCGGTCAGTTCTGGGTTTCTTGGTTCATGAACGGGAATTGAGATCGGCCTGAAAAGTCAAGAGGCAGTGCGAACGATGAAGCCACCCACCACGAAGAAGGAGCTCAATGTCTCATCGGCAAAATTAATTTCGTCAGAAGGTTTATCTCCAACTTGTCGGGACGAATCGAGCCGTTCATGGGATTGGTCAAAATCAAGTCGATGAGGAGTTTCGCCGGGCGAGAGCAACAACGATCATTTGACGATATTAAGGAGTACCCTAACGAAGCCACATGTGTTAGTTCCGCCACGCAAGACAGGCCGTTCTACATTTATTTATCAGTAGACACCCTCCATCGCATCAGTGGTGGTGCAGGTTTATGATAGTCTGGAAAAAGGTGGTTTTCTACCTCAGCAGAAGGATGTTGGATGCAGAAACAAGGTATTTGAGTTGTGCCTCTGTCTATTTTTCCCTGCACCAAGATCACCATCTTGCTCAGGCATCATCGTCATATGCAAATCGGATGTCATCAAGCACATGCTGTCGGCTTCGGTGTTGAAAGGCCGACTCGGCAAGTGGATGTTTGCTTTATCGAAATTTGATATCCGGTATCAACCTGCGAAAGCAGTTAAAGGACAAGCGTTGGCCGATCTTATCGCTGAACGAATAAACACGGACGTAGCAGCACTATTTGTGCGTGCATGGGCCATGTTCTTCGATGGATCGGTGTGTGGGGATGGTTGCGGCATCGGCGTGCTACTCGTGTCGCCTCGGGGGGCAACATACTCCTTCTCCATCAGGCTGTCTACCCCTTGCACCAACAATGTTGCTGAGTATGAAGCGATACGCAAGGGAATGGAGTTGCTCTTGGAAGCTGGGGCCGAAGCAGTTGAGATCTTTGGAGACTCCAAATTGGTGATTTCTCAACTCACGGAGGAATACAAGTGCGAGAGCGAGTCGCTCTTCCCATTATGGATACAATGCCGTGAGCTGATGGCACAATTCAGGTATATAAGCTTCAATTGGATCCCAAGGTCGCAAAATACCGAAGCAAACGACCTCGCACAGACGGCGTCAGGATACAAGGATGTAGCAGGATGAAGCCGATTTTCGGTGCATTCATGGAACCAGATGATTGGAGAGCGATATCTTCAATTACTTGAAAGATCCTGCGGGGGCACCTAAACGGATAAGATACAGGGCCATGAAGTACGTCTGATTGGCGATGACATGTTCTACGGGACTTTGGAAGGGTTACTCCTCAAATGTTTGGGACCGACCGAGTCCAATCGGCTCTTGCATGAGGTGCATGAGGGTGCCTGTGGAACGCACCAATCGGCTCATAAGATGAAGTGGCTGATCGGGCGATCGGGGTTTTATTGGCCCACCATGCTTGAAGATTGTTTCCAGTACTATAAAGGGTGTCAAGCATGTCAGAAGTTTGGGAGCATTCAGATGGTACCCGCATCGGCAATGAATCCTATCATCAAACCTTGGCCATTCCGAGGTTGGGGTATGGATATGATCGGCAAAATCCATATATCCTCCATCGAGCAAAAACCATGAATGGGTTCTGGCCATTACAGATTACTTCACTAAATGGGTGGAGGCCGTCCCTATGAAGTCAGTAGCATCGAAGGATGTCATCAGTTTCGTGTTGGAACATGTCATTCATAGATTCGGAATTCCTCAGACTATTACGACCGATGGAGGTTCGGTTTTCGTTTCCAAGGAGTTTAGAAAATTCTGCGAGGATATGGGAATCAAGCTAATCCGATCGTCTCCATACTATGCTCAAGCAAATGGGCAGGCTGAGGCGTCCAACAAGAGTCTGATCAAGAGGAAAGATCGACGAGCACCCTAGACGATGGCACGAGGTATTGTCAGAAGCTTTGTGGGCTTATCGCATGTCGTGTCATGGAGCAATAAAAACCTCGCCATACCAGCTGGTCTATGGACAAGAAGCTGTGTTACCACAGGAAATCAAGGCTGGGTCAAGACGGATCACGTTTCAGAATGATTTAGCTGAAGAATATGCAGCCCTGATGAGCGTGACGTGAGGACCAACGAACTCGGACTATGGTCACTTGAGAAAATCAAAGAGAATAAAGCCAAGGTGGCTCGTGCATATAATAAGAAGGTAAAGCCAAAAGAGTTCCAAGTTGGGGATCTGGTATGGGAAGCTGTATTGCCGTTGGGGACTAAGGATAAAGCATATGGTAAATGGTCTCCAAATTGGCACGGCCCGTACAAAGTTGACCAAGTTTTAAAGGGGAATGCATACATGCTCGAGCAGTTGGATGGTGTGAAGTTTCCAGTAGCCGTCAATGGCCAGCATCTCAAGAAATATTTCCCAAGCATGTGGGATGATGGGCAGTAGAATGTGGAGGCCGATGCACGAAATCGGCCAGTAAAAAAATTTCAAACTTTTTGGGAAATAGCCGATGTTCGGACATCGGCTCTAGATTAAAAAAATAGCCGATGCACAGACATCGACTTTAGAATAAAAACAGCCGATGCGTTGCCATCGACTCTAGAGGAACAAGCTCAATTGAGCAGGTTAACAGATCGGTTTCAGGCCAGAGATCATGACATCTGAGACGAATCTCCCAGTGGATTTGCTGAGGAGTTGAATCTGCGCGTTTGAGGGTGGAGGATGGTTTGGACATGGACTGGATTTGTTTGACCGTGTGAATAGGCAACTGTTTGGCCTCAAATCGTGTTTATAGTGCAGGCCGATGCCCTGCCATCGGCTCTTTGTGCAGCGACTTCGTTTGACAATCGGCAAGATTGACGAGAAAGCAAAATTAATAGGGGAATATTTTCTTCATTAATAATAGGATTTCTTACAAAGAAAGAGCCGATTGCTCAGGGAGGAAGAACAAAAGAAAGGTCTATTGACCAATCTCTACTACTACTACTAGGCCTGTACTAGTAGATCCTAGTCTACGGGCCGTCACGCCTCGCTCGTCGTCATCGCGGAGCTCGTCGCGCGGCTGGCCGGCGGAGCTCCTCGTCGCTGCTCCGGTGGCCCTCGTTGGGCCTCTTCATCCTCATCATCGTCGTCGTCGTCGTCGTCGGACCCGGCGCGGAAGCGCTCGCCGGCGTAATCCTCGAGGAGTCGTCGCGTCTTCCTCCTCCTCTTCCTCGGAGGAGGTGTAATCGTCCCAAGAGGCGAGTCGTCCTCGCTCTCCGATTCCAGCCCCATCGGCGGGCTGGAGGCCTTCATCTCCGCGGTCAAGGACTTGTCGTCCTCGGACCAGACGGAGGAGCGTGGTCCTCCTGGTCCCACTCCTCGGGGCGCGCTCGTTGTGCGCCGCCATCGAGCCGCCATCGGATCCCACTCGGCGTGGGTTCGCGGGAGGAGGAGGAGGAGAGAAGGACGGGAGGAGAGATCCGACGAGGCGGAGGAGGAAGAGGAGGAAGACATTGCTCTGAGATTGGGGTTTCTTGGTGCCGATGGCCAGAACAGAGCAAGGGATGAAGTGGGAACTGTTTGGAGCGGTTAAATAAAGGGGATATGGTGGAGATTCAATGCCACAGCAGTTTGAGAAGTGGTGCCCAAAGAAAAAAAAACAACGGTTGCCAAGAAGTTTTGAAGGCAAGGCATCATGATGAAGGACACTGCGACGGTTCTCTGCCACGACATGACCCTTCGAAGGAAAAACAGAGTGGTTTTGAAATTATCATTGCCAAAACCAGGGGGGCATGTGTTATCACCAGATTTTGGCCAAATCAGGAGATGGGCCGCAATTGAGATGGGCTTGGAAGATTACATGTGGAGAATCTCTGGAGCGGCCTTGCATGAAGAGTTTGGGCTAGATTGCCCGTGTATCTGTATTTTATTAGATCGTGTTTAGAATTAAAAGATAGAGTTTGGCTCGTACACGGTTAGGTGTACTTCCGAATTAGAAAGTCCCTTGGACTATAAATATGTACCTAGGGTTATTGAGAAAGGAGGACAATCACGTTCACAACAAACACAAACCAGGCGCATCGCCACCCCTTATTTCGAGGGTTTCTTCCGGGTAAGCATCATGCTCTTGCGATCTAGGCAGTATACGTTTATTCATTACCTTGTGTTACTCGTGCTGAAGCGTTGTTGATGGCGAGTAGCACTACTTATCGTAGATGTTTTGGGGCTTGCATTGATGCTTTTCTTATGCAAATTTGCTTAGCAATGCCGTCCCTCGATATCTAGCTGCCCTTACACCTATCTAGGTGTAAGGGCGGCACCTTGTTCGTTACTTAGTAGATCCGATCTGTTATAGTTGCTCCTTGTTATTCAAGGGTTAGTTTAATATCTGCATGATTAGGCCTTATGCTGGGGTTGGATGATCCGGTAGTGCGTGAGGTGTTGCTTTACCGTTCCTGTAAGGGATGTTCCGGGAATTGACTTTACGTTGGTTTTTAGGCCTCTTATAGGAGTAGTTTCTATCATCTTTCGTATCTGCTAGGCCCAACTACGCGTAGGATGTTCCGATTATGCGGTGAAAACCCTAAACTGTCGTAGATTGGTTTAGCTTTGTTTTGATCAAGCAGGATCCCCAGGTCACCGTAAATCCAACGTGAACCATGGGGCGATCGGCTCTTTGAGCCGATCCACAGGGCAACCTGAGAGCCGATCGGGCTCGTATTTAATGTTTACGTGTCTACCATGCAGGAGACTAATCGAAGCAATCCAACACCTTCCGATCGGGTATAGGTCGGCACGCCCTTGCAACCGCCAGGACGTGTGCTGGAACTTTGCGGGACGACGCGAGGCACCAGGGCCCACTAAGCAGTCTTGGGAGTCTCCCGACTCTTCGTGTTGCTTAACCACTGCTCGCCGGTGAGTTTTGGCAGGCAACAGGATCGCAATTCGGTCGTGTGTATATGAACTGGAATAGATCCGAGGGCCATGATCGAATCATGCGAGATTATTTCAACCCCGGTGCAATCTATACCGACAAGCAACTCCTTCGGCCGGTTTCGGATGCAAAAGGACTTGTTCCTCACAATAACAAAAGTCGTGGAGCATCACAATGATTGGTTCAAACTTCGGAGGAGTGCATTGGCAGAGATGAGTGCAAGCCCGATGATGAAGTGCGCAGCGTCCATGAGGGTACTTGCATATGGTTGCTCGGGCGATGCCATTGATGACTATGCTTGCATTGTGGAGGATAAAATTTTGGCCGTCGCTCGGTGGGGACCTTGAGCTAATCGGCGTGTCAGTTCATTGCCAATAATGTCGCCATTCCGGCGACTTGCTCTCGATGCTGGAGTCCGACAACAAAGAAAGGTTGTTCATGGCGACGATGGTAATCGCAGAGACGAATGGTGGCGGCGGAGGGAGATCCGATCACGTAGATGGATGACTTTTATTGAGCCGTGGCAGAAAACCAAGAAGGTGGTGCAGAAATCGGAGAGGACGGTGGTTGCTCTTCCGCGACGGTTTGTATGCTTGGGGAACGTGCCTTGATCGTCGTGTTTGCCATTCCCGCGGTTGTTCTTCAGTGGCTCCCCCTTAGATTGGGTTTGGCTCTGGCCCATGCCGGCACGAAATGCGAACAAAGACGTGTTTCGCTGTCTCTGACATGCGGGGCCGAATACAAATAAAGGTCTTACGTCCGTGCAGACGCATTCACAGAGATGCGAAGAAAGCCGGATATTATTTTCTCTCAGAGTAGTTTTGGAGCACTCTATTTCCAGGGAGCGAAGAAGAGAGCAGCGGGTCAGCCTGGCGGCAGCGGCAAGCGGAGTCAAAGCCGTACGTATTAAATGGCCGGAGAGAGAGCAACGACAACAGCCCGGGGGCTGTGACGGTCGGACCGTCAGACACATCGCCGCCGCGCCCGCCCATCCATCAGTCAGTCACCCGCGTCGGTCCGTCCATTCGTTCAGACTTCAGACAGACTGTTGCAAACGCACACGCGATCATGTGCACCGCCCTATCGCGTCTCGAAATCCGATGAACTTTGTGGGGAGCATGGCGTTGGCGTGCACACCTGCACTGTACACACACGCACGCAGCTTGCTGCTACTCCATATGAGGTTCCCGATCCCAACCGCCGGATCGCCCCCGGCTGGAGACGCAACCGGCGACCGAGACGACACCTCGTACGTGCGCTCGTGCGTCTCGCTCCCTCAATTGCCCAAGCGTGCCGTCTCGTACACAGGCAAGGGAGAAGATCTGGGCCGCAATTGGTATCGAATTCGACTATTCGGTGGTGGTGGTGGTTCCTTGTAGGGGAGTGTCAGCTTGGAGCACACACCACCACCAGCTCTACATAGAGTGTGGATCTAGTGCTAGTAGAGTACTGTCGGCCGGCCTTGGTAGAGAATTACTGCATGTTCGTCTCTGACAACGATAGCTTGTTTAGGCTTTTAGGGTTAGTAAGTAGTAGGAGGAGTGCGTGGGTGAGGTGAACCGTGCACGTAGTACTCATGCAATGTATGGTCGATCCACATGGGCCGGCTGTCGCGGCTGCATAACTTGGGATCTCGGAGCGATGCGTGGAGAAGTGGAGTAGGAGATGGCCGCCATGGTTTGCTAATTTCTACCTTATGTTTCTGTCGGCATACTATAATTTAGTACACTCCTATAATCTCTCAGAAGAGTTTTTTTTTAAAAATAAACAATAATATATTAAGCAAGCAACCCGCCTCATTAAAAACCTTCCAATCCCCTTAGTTACACTGGTAAAAATGAGTCTAAAACTTGCTGCTGTACCGTTACATCGTTCAAAACATCTATCAACACAGATGGTGGTGGATCACTATTCCAAATAAAAATCTATTAGACTCAAAATTTAATTTAGCTTGATTGTGCGCCGTCTTGTTTGCTTCTGTAGGACAGTGCTAAAAAGAGATCCTTCCAATTCTTCGTGCAATTTGAAAACAATCTGCCAGAACTGCTGAACTGCTGAGTATGGGCTCCAAAGCTCAGTTTCTCCGTTAGGTCATCTCCAGCGGCTCGACGCATTTTAGCGTCCGGAAATGTCCACGCGCATCCGTTTGCGTCGGCCGAAATGATCGAAATCGACCGCGCGTCCGTTTGCGTCGGGGTGGGGGGTGGCTCCAGCGGCTCGACGCATTTTTTTGCTCGAATCATTTTTTTATAACATGAAAACATAATTTACATAGTTTAACACATGAAAATAAACCCTAAACGCCTGCGCCTACTGCTGCTCGTCGTCGCTGTCGAGCACGATGAGCTCCGGTACCGTCCAGGGCCAGTTGGATACCGGCGGAACGTACGCCGGGCGCGCCGGCGGTGCTTGAGGTGGAGGCGCCCAGGGCTGTGGCTGTGGCGGCGGTGGAGGCGCCCAGGGATGTGGCGGCGGTGGAGGAGCCCAAGGGTTGTACGGCGGCGGTTGTGGCGCGGCCGAGTCCTGTAGCGCCAGTCGTAGGGCTTCATCCTCCGAAAGGCCCGGCGGCATGAAGCCGGTGGCGTAGCGGGGCAGCGGCGGCTGCACAGGCGGGTCGTTCTCGAAGACGAGGACGCCGAGCTTCGCCATCTCGTCGTCCGTCATGTTGTCCGGGAACTCGAACTTGCGGCCCTCCGCCATGGCCAGCTGCCATTCCTGGAAGACGAGACCTCCTCGTTGTGGTACGCCCAGCGACTCGATGTAGTTGTCGTCGTATTCGTCGAGGTCATGGTCGTCGTTGTACTGCGCACGCGTCCTGCTGTCTTCGAGGACGAGGCGGCGGTGGACGGTCGAAGGGAAAGTCCCTGTCGCCCATGAAGCCCGCCCTCCTCCTCCGATCCCTCTCGGTCGAGAGATACGTACGCCAGCTATCGGAGTCAATGACGCACGCCGGATCGGCGCAAAGGTCCTGCGACAGGTACCGCCTCCTTCGCCGGATCTCGGTGGTCCTATCTGGCTCGCACGTAGGCACCAGAGGATGGGCACCCGGCGGTAGTTGAGCCGCCAGCCGCCAGGCATGTGCACGTCCAGTGCGCGTGCATCAACCTCCCGACGCTGACGGGCAGCGCCACCCTGCCAGGCCGCTCCTCCTTTTTCGTGCCGCTGTCGGACGCCTTGAAGTCGTTCTTCTTCTTCCCCATGGTGCTGCGGCGATGGTGGTGCGAGTGGATCTGTGGGCGATGGAGGAACAAAGGGATACGATGCCATTGAAGGCGGCGCAGAAGCCCAGCCGCCGCCCGCCAGTGCGCGCGCAGAAGAGACAGCCGCACCATTGATGACGAAGGCTGCGGCGCAGACGCGGAAGCGCTGACCGCGGAACGATGGCCGCGGTAGCGATGCCCTCGATACAGGCTCGCTGCCAGGCGGACCCGGTAGAGACGCGAGCGGACACTTTGCGCGCCGGCGCAACATCCGCCACGACGCATTCTAGGCGCAAATATGCGCCGGGTTTGCGTCGCAGCGGACGCCCCGATCACGATGCGTCGCGCCGCTGAAGATGGTGCCAGACGCATTTTCGGCCCGCGAACGCAAATGGTCGTAGTCGCGCCGCTGGAGATATCCTTAGAGCATCTCCACTCGTCTCCCCGACTAGGCCCCCGAGGGACGTTTTTCCAACCCGGACGGCGTAATTCGGCCCAGTCGCGCCGGTTCCTCGTTTCCCCGGATTTGGGCCTAAATTCATCCGGCGATCCACGCCATCCCGGCCCCCGGGAGCGGTCGGGGACTCCGGACGAAACGAGCGCGCGCGTCGAACTTCGCGCGGTGGCCCCAACTTGTCGGCGAGAGACCACGATCGTCGTCCTCATCGCATCGTCTTCCGCGCGCGGTAAAAGCCTGCCGCCGGTCAGTATTCACCGGCCGCGTAGCTTCCATGCTGATGCGTGCAGTTGATACACGTCCGTTGGGAACCCCAAGAGGAAGGTGTGATGCAGACAGTAGCAAGTTTTCCCTCAGAAAGAAACCAAGGTTTATCGAACCAGGAGGAGCCGAAGCACGTTGAAGGTTGATGGCGGCGAAATGTGCGGCGCAACACCGGGGATTCGGCGCCAACGTGGAACCTGCACAACACACCAAAGTACTTTGCCCCAACGTAACGGTGAGGTTGTCAATCTCACCGGCTTGTTGTACAAAGGATTAACCGTATTGTGTGGAAGATGATTGTTTGCGAAGAACAGTAAGAACAAGTATTGCAGATTGTATTTCAGATGTAAAGAATAGACCGGGGTCCACAGTTCACTAGCGGTGTCTCTCCCATAAGATAAATAGCATGTTGGGTGAGCAATTACGGTTGGGCAATTGACAAATAGAGAAAGCATAACAATGCACATACATATATCATGATGAGTACTATGAGATTTAATCGGGCATTACGACAAAGTACATACACCGCCATCATGCATCTATGCCTAAAGTCCACTTTCAGGTTATCATCCGAACCCCTTCCGGTATTAAGTTGCAAGCAACAGACAATTGCATTAAGTATGGTGCGTAATGTAATCAACACAAATATCCTTAGACATAGCATCGATGTTTTATCCCTAGTGGCAACAACACATCCACAACCTTAGAACTTTGTCCTTGTCCTCAGATTTAATGGAGGCATGAACCCACTATCGAGCATAAATACTCCCTCTTGGAGTCACAAGTATCAACTTGGCCGAGCCTCTACTAGCAACGGAGAGCATGCAAGAACATAAACAACTCATATATGATAGATTGATAATCAACTTGACATAGTATTCAATATCCATCGGATCCCAACAAACACAACATGTAGGATTACAAATAAACGATCTTGATCATGATAGGCAGCTCACAAGATCGAGCATGATAGCACAATTAGGAGAAGACGACCATCTAGCTACTGCTATGGACCCATGGTCCAGGGGTCAACTACTCACACATCAATCCGGAGGCGATCATGGCGATGAAGAGTCCTCCGGGAGATGATTCCCCTCTCCGGCAGGGTGCGGGCGATCTCCTGAATCCCCGAGATGGGATTGGCGGCGGCTGCGTCTCGGAAGGTTTTCCGTATCGTGGCTCTCGGTACTGAGGGTTTCGCGACGAAGACTTTAAGTAGGCGGAAGGGCAGGTCAGAGGGCGTCACGAGGGGCCCACACAACAGGCGGCGCGGCCGGGGCTTGGGCCGCGCCGCCTAGTGTGGCGTCGCCTCGTGGCCCCACTTTGTATCTCCTCTCGGTCTTCGGAGCTTCGTGGAAAAATAAGCCCCTGGGCGTTGATTTCGTCCAATTCCGAGAATATTTCCTTTGTAGGATTTCTGAAACCAAAACAGAAAACAGAAACGGCTCTTCGGCATCTTGTCAATAGGTTAGTGGGAAAATGCATAATAATGACATATAATGTGTATAAAACATGTGAGTATCATCATAAAAGTAGCATGGAACATAAGAAATTATAGATATGTTTGGGACGTATCAAGCATCCCCAAGCTTAGTTCCTACTCGCCCTCGAGTAGGTAAACGATAACAATGATAATTTCTGAAGTGACATGCTATCATAATCTTGATCAATACTATTTTAAAGCACATGAGATGAATGCAACGATTCGAAGCAATGATGAAGATAATGAGTAAACAAATGAATCATATAACAAAGACTTTTCATGAATAGTACTTTCAAGACAAGCATCGATAAGACTTGCATAGGAGTTAACTCATAAGGCAATAAATTCTTAGTAGAAAGCTTTGAAGCAACACAAAGGAAGATATAAGTTTCAGCGGTTGCTTTCAACTTCAACATGTATATCTCATGGATAATTGTCAACACAAAGTAATATGATGAATGCAAATAAGCAAATATGTAGGAATCAATGCACACAGTTAACACAAGTGTTTGCTTCTAAGGTGGAAGGAAATAGGTAAACTGACTCAACATAAAGTAAAAGAATGGCCCTTCGCAGAGGGAAGCAGGGATTAAATCATGTGCTAGAGCTTTTCAAGTTTTGAAATCATATAGAGAGCATAAAAGTAAAGTTTTGAGAGGTGTTTGTTGTTGTCAACGAATGGTAATTGGTACTCTAACTACCTTATCAACCAGACTTTCAAGAGCGGCTCCCATGAAGGACGTTATTTCTACCACCTTGGTAGATCATCCCTCTTCTCTTTTGTTTACACATGCATTTATTATTTATGGATGACACTCCTCCCCACCTTTCCTTTCTCAAGCCATGGCTAACCGAATCCTCGGGTGCCTTCCAACAATCTCATACCATGGAGGAGTGTCTATATTTTTCTTTCTTTTCTTTTTCTTTTTGCAAAATTAAGTTGCTCACTGATTGATCAGGGCAAAGCATGTGAAGAGAATTATTAATGAAAGTTAATTAATCGGGCTGGGAACCCCATTGCCAGCTCTTTTTGCAAAATTATTGGATAAGCGGATGAGCCACTAGTCCATTGGTGAAAGTCTGTCCGAAGTAAATGACATGATCGGAAGATAAAACACCACATACTTCCTCATGAGCTATAAAACATTGACACAAATAAGAGGTAATAACTTTTGAATTGTTTAAAGGTAGCACATGAAGTATTTACTTGGAATGGCAGAGAAAATACCATGTAGTAGGTAGGTATGGTGGACACAAATGGCATAGGTGTTGGCTCAAGGTTTTGGATGCACGAGAAGTATTTCCTCTCAGACAAGGCTTTGGCTAGCAAGGTTGTTTGAAGCAAACACAAGTATGAACCGGTACAGCAAAACTTACATAAGAACATATTGCAAGCATTATAATACTCTACACTGCCTTCCTTGTTGTTCAAACACCTTAACCAGAAAATATCTAGACCTTAGAGAGACCAATCATGCAAACCAAATTTCAACAAGCTCTATGTAGTTCTTCATTAATAGGTGCAAAGTACATGATGCAAGAGCTGAAACATGATCTATATGAGCACAACAGTTAGCAAGTATCAAATTATTCAAGACATTATACCATTTACCACATGCGGCATTTTTCGTTTCCAACCATATATCAATGAATGAAGTAGTTCAACATTCGCAATGAACATTAAAGATAAAGCTAAGAACATATGTGTTCATACGAAACAGCGGAGCGTAATATCTCCAATATAAAGGATTGTGGGATCCAACTTTATTCAAACAAAAACAAAAACAAAAAGCAAACAGACGCTCCAAGTAAAGCACATAAGATGTGACAGAATAAAAATGTAGTTTCACTAGAAGAACCTGATAATGTTGTCGATGAAGAAGGGGATGCCTTGGGCATCCCCAAGCTTAGATGCTTGAGTCTTCTTGAAATATGCGGGGATGAACCATGGGGGCATCCCCAAGCTTAGACTTTTCACTCTTCTTGATCATATTGTATCATCCTCCTCTCTTGACCCTAGAAAACTTCCTCCACACCAAACTCAAAACAAACTCATTAGAGGGTTAGTGCATATTGAAAATTCATATATTCAGAGGTGACATAATCATTCTTAACACTTCTGGACATTGCACAAAGCTGAAAGTTAATGGAACAAAGAAATCCATCAAACATAGCAAAACAGCAATACGAAATAAAAGGCGAATCTGTCAAACAGACAGTCCGTAAATACGAATTTACAGGGCACTTAACTTGCTCAGATGAAAATGCTCAAATTGAATGAAAGTTGCGTACATATCGAGGATCACGTAAATTTGCAGATTTTTCGAGTTACCTACGAGAAGAATTCTGCCCAGTTCGTGATGACAAAAATCTGTTTCGCGCAGTAATCCAAATCTAGTATTGACTTTACTTATCAAAGACTTTACTTGGCACAACAATGTAATAAAATAAAGATAAGGAGAGGTTGCTACAGTAGTAACAACTTCCAAGACTCAAATATAAAACAAAAGTGCTGTAGTAAAATCATGAGTTGTCTCCCATAAGCGCTTTTCTTTAACGCCTTTCAGCTAGGCGCAGAAAGTGTGAATCAAATATTATCAAGAGATGAAGCATCGACATCATAATTTTTCTCACAAACAAGACTTGTTGCAGAGGGTACCTTAGATGCTCCATTATCTAAATTCTCCATAGTGGTACCAAGGGTTTTATCAATTTTAGGCCTATAATAATTCTTTGGCTTAGGCACCTTAGAGACATACATGAATTTTTGCTCCTTGCCCACATAAGCTTTCTCTTTAAATTTAAGAGAAGAAAAAGTTGAACCCAATTTTCCCATAGCTTCTTCAAGTTTACCAATTCTATGGGTTTGATTATCATGGATAGCACAAGTTTCTAAAATAGCAATTCTTTCATTAATTCCTCCTTGGGATTTATCAAGTTTATCAGTATTATCAAGTAATACCCCCAGTTTAGTCTCAACACTTGGAAGATTTTTCTCTATGGCTTCCAACTTTTTCATGACGTCCTCAAGAGAGATTTCAATTTTAGTATCATTAACAGGTGGTATTCCAACTAGACTCTCAATGATGCAACTAGCTTCTAAAGCGAGAGTACCTAGGAAATTACCCCCGAAAGAGTATCAAGAACATACCTATTCCAACTAGATATACCAACATAAAAATTCCTAAGTAGGATAATAGTGGAGTGTTTCTTAGTGCACCTATGATGAGCATCACTAATTCTGTACCAAGCATCTTTAAAACTTTCTCCACCTTGTTGTTTAAACGAACGAACTTCAACTTCGGGATTACTCATTTTAGCAGTAGTAAATAAAGCAAACTAGATAAAGTAATGCAAATAACTAATTTTTTTTTGTGTTTTTGATATAGAGAGCAAGACAGTAAATAAAGTAAAGCTAGCAACTAATTTTTTTGTGTTTTGTTTTAGTGCATGATGACGCGTTAAGCACACGCTCGTTGGGAACCCCAAGTGGAAGGTGTGATGCGTACAGCAGCAAGTTTCCCTCAGTAAGAAACCAAGGTTTATCGAACCGGTAGGAGCCAAGAATCACGTTGAAGGTTGATGGCGGCGGGATGTAGTGCAGCGCCAATTCCGGCGCCAACGTGGAACCTGCACAACACAAACCAAGTACTTTGTCCCAACGAAGCAGTGAGGTTGTCAATCTCACCATTGTTGTAACAAAGGATTAAACGTATTGTGTGGAAGATGATTGTTTGCAAGAAAACGGTAAAGAACAAGTATTGCAGTAGATTGTATTTCAGTATAAAAGAATGGACCGGGGTCCACAGTTCACTAGAGGTTTCTCTCCCATAAGATAAAAGCATGTTGGGTGAACAAATTACAGTCGGGCAATTGACAAATAGAGAGGGCACCGCGATGCACATACATGACATGATAAATATAGTGAGATTTAATTGGGCATTACGACAAAGTACATAGACCGCCATCCAACTGCATCTATGCCTAAAAAGTCCACCTTCAGGTTATCATCCGAACCCCTCTCAGTATTAAGTTGCAAAGCAACAGACAATTGCATTAAGTATGGTGCGTAATGTAATCAATAACTACGTCCTCGGACATAGCATCAATGTTTTATCCCTAGTGGCAACAGCACAACACAACCTTAGAACTTTCTGTCCCAGGTATCAATGTAGGCATGAACCCACTATCTAGCATAAATACTCCCTCTTGGAGTTAAAAGTACAAACTTGGCCAGAGCCTCTACTAATAACGGAGAGCATGCAAGATCATAAACAACACATAAACATCAGATTGATAATCACCATAACATAGTATTCTCTATCCATCGGATCCCGACAAACACAACATATAGAATTACGATAGATGATGATCTTGATCATGTTAGGCAGCTCACAAGATCCAACAATGGAGCACATAAGGAAGACAACCATCTAGCTACCGCTATGGACCCATAGTCCAGGGGGAACTACTCACTCATCACTCCGGAGGCGACCATGGCGGTGTAGAGTCCTCAGGAGATGAATCCCCTCTCCGGGTGCGGCGATCTCTGAATCCCGAGATGGGATTGGCGGCGGCGTCTCGGAAGGTTTTCCGTATCGTGGCTCTCGGTGGGGGTTTCGCGACGGAGGCTTTAAGTAGGCGAAAGGGCAACGTGGGGGCCACACGAGGGCCCCACACCATGGGTCGGCGCGGCAGGCACGGCCGCGCCCCTATGGCGGCCTCGTGGCCCCACTTCGACTCCTCTTCGGTCTTCGGAAGCTTCGTGGCAAAATAGGACCCTGGGTCTTGATTTCGTCCGATTCCGAGAATATTTCCTTACTAGATTTCGAAACCAAAAAAAACAGCAAGTGGCTCTTCGGCATCTTGTTAATAGGTTAGTTCCAGAAAATGCGTAAATACGACATAAAGTGTGCATATAACATGTAGATATCGTCAATAATGTAGCATGGAACATAAGAAATTATCGATACGTTGGAGACGTATCAGCATCCCCGAGCTTAGTTCTGCTCGTCCCGAGCAGGTAAAACGATAACAAAGATAATTTCTGAAGTGACATGCCATCATAATCTTGATCATACTATTTGTAAGCATATGTAATGAATGCAGCGATCAAAACAATGGTAATGACATGAGTAAACAAGTGAATCATAAAGCAAAGACTTTTCATGAATAGTACTTCAAGACAAGCATCAATAAGTCTTGCATAAGAGTTAACTCATAAAGCAATAAATCAAAGTAAAGGTGTTGAAGCAACACAAAGGAAGATTAAGTTTCAGCGGTTGCTTTCAACTTACAACATGTATATCTCATGGATATTGTCAACATAGAGTAATATAACAAGTGCAATATGCAAGTATGTAGGAATCAATGCACAGTTCACACAAGTGTTTGCTTCTTGAGGTGGAGAGAGATAGGTGAACTGACTCAACATAAAAGTAAAAGAAAGGTCCTTCAAAGAGGAAAGCATCGATTGCTATATTTGTGCTAGAGCTTTTATTTTGAAAACATGAAACAATTTTGTCAACGGTAGTAATAAAGCATATGAGTTATGTAAATTATATCTTACAAGTTGCAAGCCTCATGCATAGTATACTAATAGTGCCCGCACCTTGTCCTACTTAGCTTGGACTACGGATCATCACAATGCACATGTTTTAACCAAGTGTCACAATGGGGTACCTCCATGCCGCCTGTACAAGGGTCTAAGGAGAAAGTTCGCATTGGATTTCTCGCTTTTGATAACTCTTCAACTTAGACACCCATACCGGGACAACATGAACAACAGATAATGGACTCCTCTTTAATGCATAAGCATGTAGCAACAATTATTATTCTCATATGAGATTGAGGATATGTGTCCAAAACTGAAACTTCCACCATGAATCATGGCTTTAGTTAGCGGCCCAATGCTCTTCTCTAACAATATGCATGCTTAACCATAAGGTGGTAGATCTCCCTTACTTCAGACAAGACGAACATGCATAGCAACTCACATGATATTCAACAAAGAGTAGTTGATGGCGTCCCCGGGGAACATGGTTATCGCACAACAAGCAACTTAATAAGAGATAAAGTGCATAAGTACATATTCAATACCACAATAGTTTTTAAGGCTATTTTGTCCCATGAGCTATATATTGCAAAGGCGAATGATGGAATTTTAAAGGTAGCACTCAAGCAATTTACTTTGGAATGGCGGAAAAATACCATGTAGTAGGTAGGTATGGTGGACACAAATGGCATAGTGGTTGGCTCAAGTATTTTGGATGCATGAGAAGTATTCCCTCTCGATACAAGGTTTAGGCTAGCAAGGTTTATTTGAAACAAACACAAGGATGAACGGTGCAGCAAAACTCACATAAAAGACATATTGTAAACATTATAAGATTCTACACCGTCTTCCTTGTTGTTCAAAACTCAATACTAGATATTATCTAGACTCTAGAGAAACCAAATATGCAAACCAAATTAGCAAGCTCTAAGTGTTTCTTCATTAATGGGTGCAAAGTATATGATGCAAGAGCTTAAACACGAGCACAACAATTGCCAAGTATCACATTACCCAAGACATTATAGCAATTACTACATGTAGCATTTTCCAATTCCAACCATATAACAATTTAACGAAGAAGAATCTTCGCCATGAATATTATGAGTAAAGCCTAAGGACATATTTGTCCATATGCAACAGCGGAGCGTGTCTCTCTCCACAAAGTGAATGCTAGGATCCAACTTTATTCAAACAAAACAAAAACTAAAACAAACCGACGCTCCAAGCAAAGTGCATAAGATGTGACGGAATAAAAATGTAGTTTCAGGGGAGGAACCGATGATGTTGTCGATGAAGAAGGGGATGCCTTGGGCATCCCCAAGCTTAGCGCTTGAGTCTTCTTAGAATATGCAGGGGTGAACCACGGGGCATCCCCAAGCTTAGAGCTTTCACTCCTCTTGATCATAGTATATCATACTCCTCTCTTGATCCTTGAAAACTTCCTTCACACCAAACTTCAAGCAAACTCATTAGAGAGTTAGTGCACAATAAAAATTATATGTTCAGAGGTGACACAATCATTCTTTACACTTCTGGACATTGCATAAAGCTACTGGACATTAATGGATCAAAGAAATTCATCCAATATAGCAAAAGCGGCAATGCGAAATAAAAGGCAGAATCTGTCAAAACAGAACAGTTCGTAAAGACGAATTTTAAAATGGCACCAGACTTGCTCAAATGGAAAAACTCAAAACTAATGAAAGTTGCGTACATATCTGAGGATCACTCACGTAAATTGGCATAATTTGCTGAGTTACCTACAGAGAAATAGGCCCAGATTCGTGACAGCAAAGAAATCTGTCTCTGCGCAGTAATCCAAATCTAGTATGAACCTTACTATAGAGACTTTACTTGGCACAAAAACATGATAAGGAGAGGTTGCTACAGTAGTAAACAACTTCCAAGACTCAAATATAAAACAAAGTGCTGTAGTAAAAACAATGGGTTGTCTCCCATAAGCGCTTTTCTTTAACGCCTTTCAGCTAGGCGCAGAAAGTGTAATCAAGTATTATCAAGAGATGAAGCATCAACATCATAATTTGCTCTAATAATAGAGTCATAAGGTAACTTCATTCTTTTTCTAGGGAAGTGTTCCATACCTTTCTTGAGAGGAAACTGATATTTAATATTACCTTCCTTCATATCAATAGTAGCACCAACGGTTCGAAGAAAAGGTCTTCCCAATATAATGGGACAAGATGCATTGCATTCAATATCCAAGAAAACAAAATCAACGGGGACAAGGTTATTGTTAACCATAATATGAACATTATCAATTCTCCCCAAAGGTTTCTTTTTAGCATTATCAGCGAGATTAACATCCAAATAGCAATTCTTTAATGGTGGCAAGTCAAGCATATCATAGACTTTTTTAGGCATAACAGAAATACTTGCACCAAGATCACATAAAGCATTACAATCAAAATCATTGACCCTCATCTTAATGATGGGCTCCCAACCATCTTCTAACTTTCTAGGAATAGAAGTTTCAAGTTTTAGTTTCTCTTCTCTAGCTTTTATGAGAGCATTTGTAATATGTTTTGTGAAAGCCAAATTTATAGTACTAGCATTAGGACTTTTAGCAAGTTTTTGCAAGAACTTTATAACTTCAGAGATGTGACAATCATCAAAGTCTAAATCATTATGAGCTACAACAATGGGATCATCATCCCCAAGGTTGGAAAAAATTTCAGCAGTTTTATCACAAGCAGTTTCAGCAGTTTTAGCAATTTCAGGCAATTTTGTACGCTTTGCACTAGGAGTAGAAACATTGCCAACACCAATTATTTTACCATTGATAGTAGGAGGTGCAGAAACACGTGAGGATTCAACATTACTTTTGGTGGTGATAGTCCAAACTTTAGCTATATTATTCTCTTTAGCTAGTTTTTCATTTTCTTCTCTATCCCACCTAGCACGCAGTTCAGCCATTAATCTTATATTCTCATTAATTCTAACTTGGATGGCATTTGCTGTAGTAGTAATCTTATTATCAATGTCATTATTAGGCATAACTTTCAATTTTAAAAGATCAACATCAGAGGCAAGTCTATCAACTCTAGAAGCAAGAATATCAATTTTATCAAGCTTTTCCTCAACAGATTTGTTAAAAGCAGTTTGTGTACTAATAAATTCTTTAAGCATAGCTTCAAGACCAGGGGTACACTCCTATTATTGTTGTAAGAATTCCCATAAGAATTACCATAACCATTACCATTAGCGAAGGATATGGCCTATAGTTATTACCAGAGTTGTTCCTATAAGCATTGTTGTTGAAATTATTATTTTTAATGAAGTTTACATCAACATTTTCTTCTTGAGCAACCAATGAAGCTAAAGGAACATTATTAGGATCAACATTAGATCTACCATTCACAAGCATAGACATAATCACATCAATTTTATCACTCAAGGAGGAGGATTCTTCAACAGAATTTACCTTCTTACCTTGTGGAGCTCTTTCCGTGTGCCATTCAGAGTAATTTATCATCATATCATCAAGAAGTTTTGTAGCCGCCCCCAATGTGATGGACATAAAGGTACCTCCAGCATCTGAATCCAATAAATTCCGCGAAGAAAAATTTAGTCTTGCATAGAAGGTTTGGATGATCATCCAAGTAGTCAGTCCATGGGTTGGGCAATTCTTTACCAAAGATTTCATTCTCTCCCATGCTTGAGCAACATGTTCATTATCTAATTGCTTAAAATTCATTATGCTACTTCTCAAAGATATAATTTTAGTGGGAGGATAATATCTACCAATAAAAGCATCCTTGCATTTAGTCCATGAATCAATACTATTCTTAGGCAAAGATAGCAACCAATCTTTAGCTCTTCCTCTTAATGAGAAAGGAAACAATTTCAATTTAATAATATCACCATCTACATCCTTGTACTTTTGCATTTCACAAAGTTCAACAAAATTATTAAGATGGGCACAGCATCATCAGAACTAACACCAGAAAATTGATCTCTCATGACAAGATTTAGTAAAGCAGGTTTAATTTCAAAGAATTCTGCTGTAGTAGCAGGTGGAGCAATAGGTGTGCATAAGAAATCATTATTATTAGTGGTTGTGAAGTCACACAACTTAGTGTTTTCAGGAGTATTCATTTTAGCAACAGTAAATAAAACAAACTAGATAAAGTAAATGCAAGTAACTAATTTTTTTGTGTTTTCGATATAGAGAGCAAGACAGTAAATAAAGTAAAACTAGCAACTAATTTTTGTGTTTTGTTTAGGTGCAGCAAACAAAGTAGTAAATAAAATAAAGCAAGACAAAAACAAAGTAAAGAGATTGAGAAGTGGAGACTCCCCTTGCGGTGTCATCTCAACGGCGCCAGAAATTTAGCTTGATGACGCGTTAAGCACACGCTCGTTGGGAACCCCAAGTGGAAGGTGTGATGCGTACAGCAGCAAGTTTCCCTCGCAAGAAACCAAGGTTTATCGAACCGTAGGAGCCAAGAAGCACGTTGAAGGTTGATGGCGGCGGGATGTAGTGCGGCGCAACACCGGAGATTCGGCGCCAACGTGGAACTGCACAACACAAACCAAGTACTTTGTCCCAACGAAACAGTGAGGTTGTCAATCTCACCGGCTTGCTGTAACAAAGGATTAAACGTATTGTGTGGAAGATGATTGTTTGCAGAAAACAGTAAAGAACAAGTATTGCAGTAGATTGTATTTCAGTATAAAAGAATGGACCGGGGTCCACAGTTCACTAGAGGTGTCTCTCCCATAAGATAAAAGCATGTTGGGTGAACAAATTACAGTCGGGCAATTGACAAATAGAGAGGGCACCGCGATGCACATACATGACATGATAAATATAGTGAGATTTAATTGGGCATTACGACAAAGTACATAGACCGCCATCCATGCATCTATGCCTAAAAAGTCCACCTTCAGGTTATCATCCGAACCCCCTCCGGTATTAAGTTGCAAAGCAACGAGACAATTGCATTAAGTATGGTGCGTAATGTAATCAATAACTACGTCCTCGGACATAGCATCAATGTTTTATCCCTAGTGGCAACACACAACACAACCTTAGAACTTTCTGTCACTGTCCCAGGTATCAATGTAGGCATGAACCCACTATCTAGCATAAATACTCCCTCTTGGAGTTAAAAGTACAAACTTGGCCAGAGCCTCTACTAATAACGGAGAGCATGCAAGATCATAAACAACACATAAACATCAGATTGATAATCACCATAACATAGTATTCTCTATCCATCGGATCCCGACAAACACAACATATAGAATTACAGATAGATGATCTTGATCATGTTAGGCAGCTCACAAGATCCAACAATGGAGCACATAAGGAGAAGACAACCATCTAGCTACTGCTATGGACCCATAGTCCAGGGGTGAACTACTCACTCATCACTCGGGAGCGACCATGGCGGTGTAGAGTCCTCCGGGAGATGAATCCCCTCTCGGCAGGGTGCGGGCGATCTCCTGAATCCCCGAGATGGGATTGGCGGCGGCGTCTCTGGAAGGTTTTCGTATCGTGGCTCTCGGGGGGTTTCGCGACGGAGGCTTTAAGTAGGCGAAAGGGCAACGTGGGGGGCCACACGAGGGCCCCACAGGTCGGCGCGGCCAGGGCGGGCCGCGCCGCCCTATGGTGGCGGCGCTTCGTGGCCCCACTTCGACTCCTCTTCGGTCTTCTGGAAGCTTCGTGGCAAAATAGGACCCTGGGTCTTGATTTCGTCCGATTCGAGAATATTTCCTTACTAGGATTTCTGAAACCAAAAACAACAGCAACTGGCTCTTCGGCATCTTGTTAATAGGTTAGTTCCAGAAAATGCGTAAATACGACATAAAGTGTGCATATAACATGTAGATATCGTCAATAATGTAGCATGGAACATAAGAAATTATCGATATGTTGGAGACGTATCAGTGCAGCAAACAAAGTAGTAAATAAAATAAAGCAAGACAAAAATAAAGTAAAGAGATTGGAAGTGGAGACTCCCCTGCGGCGTGTCTTGATCTCCCCGCAACGGCGCGAAAAAGAGCTTGATGCGTGCGGTTGACACACGTCCGTTGGAACCCCAAGAGGAAGGTGTGATGCGAGATAGTAGCAAGTTTTCCCTCGAAAGAAACCAAGGTTTATCGAACCAGGAGCCAAGAAGCACGTTGAAGGTTGATGGCGGCGAAATGTAATGCGGCGCAACACCAGGGATTCCAGCGCCTACGTGGAACCTGCACAACACAACCAAAGTAATTTACCCCAACGTAACAGTGAGGTTGTCAATCTCACCGGCTTGCTGTGAACAAAGGATTAACCGTATTGTGTGGAAGATGATTGTTTGCGAAGAACAGTAAAGAACAAGTATTGCGGTAGATTGTATTTCAGATGTAAAGAATGACCGGGGTCCACAGTTCACTAGCGGTGTCTCTCCCATAAGATAAATAGCATGTTGGGTGAACAAATTACAGTTGGGCAATTGACAAATAAAGAAGGCATAACAATGCACATACATATATCATGATGAGTACTATGAGATTTAATCGGGCATTACGACAAAGTACATAGACCGCCATCCAGCATGCATATATGCCTAAAAAGTCCACTTTCAGGTTATCATCCGAACCCCTTAGGTATTAAGTTGCAAGCAACGACAATTGCATTAAGTATGGTGCGTAATGTAATCAACACAAATATCCTTAGACATAGCATCGATGTTTTATCCTAGTGGCAACAACACATCCACAACCTTAGAACTTTGTCACTGTCCCATTTAATGGAGGCATGAACCCACTATCGAGCATAAATACTCCCTCTTGGAGTCACAAGTATCAACTTGGCCAGAGCCTCTACTAGCAACAGAGAGCATGCAAGAACATAAACAACTCATATATGATAGATTGATAATCAACTTGACATAGTATTCAATATCCATCGGATCCCATCAAACACAACATGTAGGATTACAAATAAACGATCTTGATCATGATAGGCAGCTCACAAGATCGAGCATGATAGCACAATTAGGAGAAGACGACCATCTAGCGCTATGGACCCATGGTCCGGGGGTGAACTACTAACACATCAATCCGGAGGCGATCATGGCGATGAAGAGTCCTCCGGGAGATGATTCCCCTCTCGGCAGGGTGCCGGAGGCGATCTCTGAATCCCGAGATGGGATTGGCGGCGGCTGCGTCTCGGAAGGTTTTCCGTATCGTGGCTCTCGGTCGGTGGGTTTCGCGACGAAGACTTTAAGTAGGCGGACGGGCAGGTCGAGGCGTCACGGGGGCCCACACAACAGGCCGGCGCGGCCGGGCTTGGCGCGCCGCCTAGTGTGGCGTCGCCTCGTGGCCCCTTCGTATCTCCCTCGGTCTTCGGAAGCTTCGTGGAAAAATAAGCCCAAGGCGTTGATTTCGTCAATTCCGAGAATATTTCCTTTGTAGGATTTACGAAACCAAAAACGACAAAGGCGGCTCTTCGGCATCTTGTCAATAGGTTAGTGCCGGAAAATGCATAATAATGACATATAATGTGTATAAAACATGTGAGTATCATCATAAAAGTAGCATGGAACATAAGAAATTATAGATACGTTTGGGACGTATCACACGCGGCGAGTTAATGCCGTCGCCTCGGTATCATGCCCGCCTACCTCTATTAATCGCCGAACTACCGCGTCTGCCCCGCATTCACATCTCTCTCGCATTCCACCAAATCTTCCCCGAACTCGAAGAGGTAGCAATGGCGAACGACGGTGCGGCCAACAACGGCTTCGGCCGCCGCTCTCTCCACCAATGGGAGGGACGGCTCCTCCACGCGGCGGGCTACCCGGCGCCGCCGGACTTCCGCGCACCGGGGATGGAGGCTGAGCGCAGGCGGCGTGCCGATCCCGCCGCCGCCAACGGGGGGGGGGGGGCTTACTCGAAACGGCGATCAACGAGGTGCTCGTCACTCTCAGTGACGAGCAGCGCGTGGATCCGCGTTTCTTCCCCGACAACCACGAATCATGGATCACGTTCTTCCGGCGCAGGTATGAACATGAAATCCGGGCGTACGACGGCCCTCCTCCTCCTCCGGCAAGGAATAACGCCGCCGGCCGCCGCCGATGGTGGAGCGCGCCTGGCCGCACCCTCGAAAATGTGCTTGCGCACATCGAGGACGGGAACTCCCCGTCCTGGGGATGCCGCCGCCGGTGGCGCCTACCGTGTCGCGCCGGCACGGTAGTTCCTGGATGCCGAGGAGGATGGCGACATCCTCCTCCTCGTCTGGCTCGCGGTCGGCGTCCAGGTCCGGCGGGTCGACGCCGGCCACCGTCAAGCAGGAGTGGGCGACCGTCAAGAAGGAACCGGCGTCGCCACCGCCGACCAGAGGGCGCAGCAGCGGCGCCCTCGTCATCCGCGACCAGCCTTCCGCTCCGCAGAGCGGCCGGAAGAAGACGAAGAAAGAGGCCGCCGCAAACCAGCTCGCCGAGGAGGGGGCGAAGCGCGCGGAGGACGCCGCGATGGCGGAGGCGATCGCCGGGTCGCTGAAGGACATGGAGGAGGAGAAGCGCGCGGACGACGCCGCCCTGGACTGGGCCAGGCGCGACTGGGAGCGCCGGGGGCGGAGCGGCGGCGGCGGCTGCTGGATCGGCCGCCGCGCGTCAACTCGCCGCTCGCGCCGCCGCATCCGCCGCTAGGAACGCCGCGCCCAGGGAGGTGGTGAAGCTCGAGGAGAGCAGCGACGACGACATGTACCTTCCGTCACCGCCACGCACCGGCGACGCTGGCCAGGGCACGAGCCGCGAGAGCCGCCGCCCCAGGAACGGCTCGAGCGACGACGACGACGCGGCGACTACACGTCCTTCTACCGCCATTTCGGCATGTAGTAGGCCGCTATTTAGTTTAAGTTTAGTTTGCCAATCGCCGAATTCAAATATATGTACGAATTCGGCCTATTTATGCACGAACTCGTCTCTATATGTTAAATATCATTAAAATTCGCTTATGTTTGAACGAACTCGCCAATTTTGTCTGAATTCGCCGAAGTCCGTTACATCCATCCCGGGCTCGCGGCTGGGAAGATGGGCCTCCCTAGGCCAAATTTTCCTCCAATCCGGAAGACAATATCGCCGGATTTGGGCGTGGGGAGCCCAAACGGCTGGAGATGCTCTTACATGTTGTAATCTAGCTTGAAGAGGTTTTTGTTTGTTAGGTCAGAAGAACGGGTCCACCGTCCGTTGAGTTTTCTTTTCTGAAATTTAAAAGTGCTGCCGCTGGCGCCAACTTGCGATGAGGTCAAACCGTACCAACGCAAGCGCCGCTAAGCCAATTGATTCAGCCGTCACGCACGCACACACGCTTAAACTAAGCACCTGCATTTGTGTGCCGTACTGAGCAACAAAAGCAGGCACTGACGAGCTAATCAACCGGTGTCTGAACTAATGATGCCGTGGTGATGATGCTAAAGAAACATACGTGCTTGCAGTGGCACTTTGGTCGACGGCGCCACCGACCGAGTTGCTCGCTCGCCATGGTTTCGTGTGAGATCACCGCCTCCTCCCAACTACACACATCTTGGGCGCACTCACACGCAACTCATCTACTAATTGAGTTCTTGAAGTTGAACCTCCCAGTTGTCCAACAGTCATACAGGAATATGTCAAAAAAAAAAACAGTCATACAGGAATGAACATCTGCTTCAACACGAGGGGGGTACGGTGGTGCCCTAGTTGCGCCTAGGCGGCCCCTAGCAGTCCTGGACGGGTCGCTAGCTTCCTTTTCCAAGACCAAACCCATCCATCCGTCCAGCTATCTATCAAAGTCGTCAGTCGTGTCAACTATGCACGACACGGTCCTTTTCTTCCTTCCCTGGCTTGGCTTGTCTACGCGTGCATGCACGGACGCACGGTCGACCCAGAAAGTCAGTCCATCCAGCAATGGGCTGGCTCCCTCTCCTCGCTTGCAAGTCATCACCATCTTGTATGCGCCACAACGGAACGGAATGGGGACAGTTTCCTAGGACAGGTAGCGTGCGCCGTGTGGACGCACAGACAGACGTACGTCATTGCGTCCAGTGCGTCCTTCCACCAATCACCACAGCTCCACGGGTTTTCATCACACATCAACCAACTCCCTCTACCTCTCTCTCCGATTCTGAAATTCCAAATCACATTCAAATTTTGGTAAAGTTGAGACACTTTTAGTGGGAGGGGAGGAGTATTTCGATTTCTAACTTCCCTAAAAACCTATCTTGAATGATCCGCATTACTGAATTTGGTAGGGGCGTGGCTAATTCTCCATCGAATGAGATGGCATCATCATATCCCTCCGTGTTGCAAATCATAACTAGCACAAATCACGAACCAAATTTTAATAATTTAAAATATTTTTTTCCAATTGTGATTTCGTTTACGACCGAAAAACATCTCTGTTGCAATCCAACTTGGTTAATAAAAACTGGTTTCTTCGATAAGTTATAGTCATTTTTAGTGTGTGACAACACTAAATCTAAGGTAAAAATTATGTGTGAGTTGTACATCGGCACCTGATTGTTTTGGCTCTAGGTCCGCCCCGGCATAGTGCGCAAATCACGTATGCAATTGGACAGTGTAGGACTTGACTTAGCACTAAATTAATTCTCAGCTAGCCGACATTTAGCAAAACCAATTTAATAGAGCTTGTTCAATTTTGTTTTATAAGATATTTCAAGATTTTCGTCTAGTACCAGGGAAAAGGTTCATCGAGTTTAGGCAAACATATATATCTTAGATTTAAGGTTTCGTCCGTACTCAAAGCAACAGAATGACTATGTGTTCGCACACATGAAACCAAGTTAAGTAGCATATAAGAAATAGACACAAAGCGTGAAAGAAAATCAGGTTTAGTTTCAACCTAAGAATTTAGGAGAAAATGGGACATGGATTTTGTTTGCAAAATATAGAAAACTAATATGAAAAACAAACACTCGTGAAGATTGATTGTAACAAATGCACACTTGTTATTAGCACATCTTAGTATAACTAGTGTCACAACATGCTGGCTAGAACGTCCTCTAGGCTTTTGTCCCATCTTGTTATAACTATGTAAAATCCTTTTCCTAAGTAGTGGACATATAGTTTTCCAAATAATAGAAGTACATACAAGAAATTAGAAAAGATCATGGGAAATTTAGATCATTACAAGAAAAGTATGCTCCTGTTATCTCGGGCATCACAAGATAACCCTAGATATATATTTATCTATTTAAATCACGTGCCCCTGGTATCTCGGGCATCATCCCACGGGGTGACAGGGGCACGCCTTGGTCGAGTAGCGCGGCCGGCCTCAAGCAATAGCACGCAGCTACCGGCGGCAACGCTGCAGAGCATTGGCATGATTTTTGGGATCTTGGACAGAGCGGGGCACATGCACAACCAGTATTCCTGGCCGGGACTATTTCTTTTCCGGTGCGACAAACAGTCCTAGGGTTCAATTTAGATCGGGATCAAATAGTTTAAGGTGCAAACAACACGGATTTAGAGTTCGACGTCCATTTCGCCGAACCTCTACGAGTTCAGGGTTTAAAATAGACTTTTTCGAAAAGTTAAATCTGAGAACTTTTCTAAAATAGGTTATTAAATATAGTGATATGCCTATCCTCATAATTTGATTTTTTTTTCATTTTCAGCCCTCTCTCCTATTTTTCTGAATTGTTTGTGCTGACTTACCTGACTTACCGCGTGTATGGCATCGATGCCACATTATCATCAAAACTACTTCTTGTGCACCAAGACCTATATAATTTACACACTTGAGGCATAAATAGTTCCTCGTACTAGTAGGTAGCTAGGCTAGGGATAAATATTCTGACTTTTCCATTAGTTGAGAGGCTAAAATTATGCCCGAGATAACTAGTTAAAGTAAGCATGAAAGTGTTAAATTCCTTCTTTTTTACTACATATGTTGGTAAAGAACTTACCTAAGTTATGGAAAATTCATCGGTTATTTTAGATAATACTAAAAAACAAGATAGAGTGAGATATGAAAGTGTAAAAGAAATTAGATTCATCGGATGATGCATGAGTCCCTAGTACATGATGCCTTTTACTATAGAGATAATATCATATACTATCACAGAAACTTAATTCGGCTCCCGGATGCGTTTGATCCCTCTACCATAAAACATATTTTCAAATGTTAATTTTTTTTGTTAAAAACATTTACATGTACATATACATAATATATGTGTGTTCGTCAAGTTTCATGAAAAAATGATATTTTTTATATTACGTGAAAAAAAGAAAATTTATCTTGTGACAAGTCTTTGTTTTAGCACCGAATTTTGTTATTTTTACACACGCCACACGACAAGTTAATTTTTCATGAAACGACTTTGTGAGCGCGTAGCACATGAAGATGTACGTGCGAAATTTTTATTTCAAATTTTTAACATTTCAAAATGTATCTAACATGCATTTTAAAATAAAGGGACCATACGCTCCCATGTGCCAAAACAGGGAGTTATATCATATGCATGATATTGCTATATAATATTATGCACCTTTTCTAGTCTTAGTAGTACCATGTTTTTTTTTTGCGGTGAATGGTAGTACCATGTTAGCATTCAATGATTCACAAACGCCATAATGAAGTTGACATTATGGTATTGTCACACATGTGTTGATCATCAGTGAATGTTTCTGTAGCACACGAAAATATCGGTCTCAGAACTTCTAAAACATTGATCATCCACATAAGAATATGCCTTGTATTCTTTGGCGAAGCAAGTTTACTTTTTGCATGCATTCACCTAAATCAAAATTGTCAGAGACCCTCAATATAATATTTGTACTCCCTCTCTCCCAAATTATATCACATATAAATTTTTGTTAAAATTAAAATATTTAAAGTTTGATGAAATGTAAATAAAAAAGATCAGTAGATACAGTATCTACAATATTAAACCTACATTGCGACCTTTTTTCAGCAATGCGAATTCTTGGTGCCAACATGCACAAATTTTTTTTTTTGAAAAGGGGAAGATAGCCCGTCTCATGCACAATTTTATCTCCATCCGTGTTGGCGCCGAGCCCAAGGGCCAGATTTCAAAATATTTTTAACCCGGGATCAGATGAGGTATTAGTTTTGCCATGGATTAGATTAGGGTACCACTAGAAAAAGACCAACCTTCGCGAAGGGAAAGTTGCGTCCCACCAAACGTACGAAAAGCTGACGCGTGTCCCTCCGCGTGATCCCGTCCCGCGCGACGCGCTCCTCCAATCTCGCGTGCGAGTACGCGCGCGGCCGCACGCGAGTACGCGCCGCTAGCTAGGCTCATCCCACGCGAGTACGTGCTCTTCCCGCTCGCTCGCGCTAGCTGGCTGATCTTGCTCGCGCTAGCTGGCTGATCCTCGGACGCGAGTACGCGCGAGTTCCCGCGTGAGGTACGCATACTGCCGCGCACGCAGCCACTTATCTCTTGCAAATCAAGTACACAACAAAGCGAATACAGTTTGCACGCGCATGCGAATACAAGTCATACTGAGAGATCGTCACGCGGCAGTCTGATCACGCGCAATACATGATTGATTAACACATGCGATGCGATGCGATCAGCATGCGGCGAGATCGTGCGGTAAATCTGATCGCCCACGAGTCTGATTGCACACGCAGACGAATACAAATGATTCGCACATGAGGAGTGATCGTGCACACGAGCATGTCGATCACGCACAACACACGTCTGATTGAACACACGAGCGATACAGTGGATCGCATACGATGCGATCAGCGTGATGCAGTGCAGTCCCACACACGGCGAGCAGTTAGCAAAGGAAAAATTGCACCAAATACACTAAAAACAGTACTAATTACTTGAAAACGTACGATTAGTACACGCAGTACAACCATAATATTATTGGAAGTACGAAAAAAAGTATCCAAACCTATCAACATGGGATCTAGTTTTGAAGATCTCGACGCGAGGATCTCAAAAGTGAAAACGGTTTGTAATTTGGACTTACGGTTCTCAAGATATTTCATTTTGAAAACGAATCTAAAGAAAAAGGGAAAAACGACCAACCCAGTCTTCTCTCTCCTCCCCATCCCCACTCCCCTTGCGATACGTGGCGAGGATCACTTTTTTTCTCAGCGCTTGTCGCGTGCGAAGCGAGTTGTTTTCCCTTCGCGAAGGTCGGCCTTTTTCTAGAGTTTTCGATTAGATTAGTCAAAAAAAAAAAAAGACGGCAACCAGTAGGTACTATCGGTGTCAATTGTCAAACCATATATAAGCACGCAAGCACTACGCTAATTCAGCTGTCATCTCACCTTGCCAAGACCATATGTATACCTTTCGGTTTCGGATCCCGACACGCACGCTTAAACTAAGCACCTAGTACACTTGTGTGTTGTACTGAGCAACAAAACTGGTTAAGTAGCCAATCACTGTTGAAATATTGGGCCCACTTTTAGTGGCCCAAATTAGATTTCAGTTTTCCCTATAAATCTCAAAGCCCACATAGTGGTAGCCTTGTGAGTTTGAGCCCAAGTTGGTGGCAGCTCACTAGTGAGTGGCAAGAGGTGGGAAGTTTAGTCCCACATGGAAAGTTGGGAGGAAGTTAGACCACCTTATAAGGTGGGTTGTTTCACCACTAGTAAGTGAGTGAGAATAGGAGTGCTACACGCGCGCTCCTCCTCCTCCTCCTCGCTCGTCTCGACTCGACTCGACTCGACTCGACACGACACGACACGTCACGACGCGCCCCGCTCGTGGTGAGTGGATTGAGCCTCGAGCCGAGACTTTCCTTACTTTTTGCAGCTCAGGAAAACGAACGAGAGTTCTAGACGGACGCGTCACGGTTAGGCTCCCGGATCGTGGGCTATCGTAACCGACTCGAAACGTTCGTGCGACGTGGGCGTGGCCCACGTTGCCTAGGGTTTCCGAGCCTATATAATCTCTTGCCCGGCTACCGCGAAACATACCGAACACACGAGTTAGGGTTTCCACCTCTCTCGCGCGCCGCATCGTAGCCTACTCCATCCGCGCGCGACGTGCATCGGCGAACGGGAGAGCAGGTCTCGGAACCGCTCGTCCTTGCGATCCTGTACGGGAGAGGGCGAATTAGGTTTTTGGGAAGCGCTCTGCGCGACTGCTCAAGTTCTTCATCACGGGTCGCCTTCCGTCCAAGTCGGGCGGTGCTGCCTTCCGTCGTCTTCAACGCCGTCTACTTCGACCCGTCGCCCTTGTCGTCAACAACGTTGTCATCAACAACGTTACTGCTGCGACATCATCTGCTACACCGCCACCTCCACCAGATCGGTACGTGCGACATATCTCGATCTGTTTAGCGATGGATGCTTTACTGTTTGCGCTGCTGCTGCTCATGTTGATTAATGCATCTAGTATGTTCGAGTTTCACATGTTAGTAGTTGCTGCCATCATGTTTTATATTCTGGAATTAATCATGGAAATTGTGCCTAATTTTCCAACAATCCAAAAACCTAATTGTAGGCAATTTCCTGAGTTAACAATGGCTGGTTTTGCTGATGCACTGAGGCCGGATAAGTTTACCGGTGTGCACTTTAAGAGGTGGCAGATTAAGGCCACGCTCTGGCTTACTCATCTGAAAGTGTTCGAAGTTAGTAATGGTTTACCTGAAGGAACTATATCTGACCAAGATCAGAACAAGTTCAAGGAAAACAATACTCTCTTCGTCGGATGCGTTCTGAGTATTCTTGCTGATCGTCTGTGTGATGTGTACATGCACATAACAGACGGTAAAGAGCTCTGGATGCACTGAATGCTAAATTCGGTGCAACCGATGCAGGCAGTGAACTGTACATCATGGAGAGCTTCCATGACATCAGGATGGTGAACAACCGTTCTGTAGTCGAACAAGCTCATGAGATACAGTGCATTGCGAAAGAGCTTGAACTCCTTAAGTGTGCCTTACCTAAGTTTGTGGCTGGATGCATTATTGCTAAGTTGCCCCCTTCATGGAGGAACTTTGCCACAACTCTCAAACACAAGAGACAGGAGATATCAGTTGAAAACCTGATAGCGTCTCTTGATGTTGAGGAGAAAGCTCGGGCTAAGGATACTACTGAGAAAGGAGAGGGTCAGTCTAGCGCCAACATGGTGCAGAAGAAACCCTACAGCAAGAACAAAGGGAATAACAAGCCCTCCTTCAATAAGCCTATGAAGACTACAACCTTCAAGAAGAAGAAGATGATAAACAAAGCAGATCTGAGCTGCTTTACCTGTGGAGAGTCTGGCCACTTTTCTAAGGACTGTCCAGAGAGGGCAGACCGCAAGAAAAAGGCGAGGCAAGTCAACACGGTGACCGCTAGCAATCTGATGGGTACGGTAATCTCTTTACTGTTCTTTCGGTATTTCAATCTCCATGTTGGTGGATTGATACGGGTGCTAATGTTCATGTGTGTGCTGACATATCCATGTTCACTTCTTACCAGGTCGCCCGGGATTCTTCCGTCTTGATGGGGAATGGGTCACATGCTTCTGTTCGTGGTGTTGGCACGGTAGATCTGAAGTTCACTTCGGGAAGATCGTGCAGCTGAGGAACGTGCAGCATGTCCCTACTATGAACAAGAATCTCGTTAGCGGCTCCCTTCTATGCAGAGATGGGTTTAAGGTTGTCTTAGAGTCGAATAAAGTAGTTGTTTCCAAGTTTGGACAATTTATTGGTAAAGGCTATGAGTGCGGAGGCTTGTTCCGCTTTTCGCTTTCTGATTTCAGTAATAAGTCTGTGAACCATATTTGTGGCAATGTTAGTGATGATACCAGTGTTTGGCATTCTCGTTTATGTCACATTAATTTTGGTTTAATGTCTCGGCTATCCAGTTTAAGTTTAATTCCGAATTTCACCATTGCCAAAGGTTCTAAGTGCCATAGTTGTGTGCAATCAAAGCAACCTCGAAAGCCTCACAAGGCGGCCGAGGAGAGAAACTTGGCACCTCTAGAACTCATACATTCTGATCTATGCGAGATGAATGGTGTGTTGACAAAAGGTGGAAAGAGATATTTCATGACATTGATTGATGATGCGACTAGATTTTGCTATGTTTATTTGTTGCGGACTAAAGATGAAGCTTTAGACTACTTTAAAATTTATAAGGCCGAAGTTGAAAATCAACTAGAGAGAAAGATCAAGCGTCTTAGGTCTGATCGTGGTGGTGAATATTTTCCTAAAATCTTTGATGAATTCTGTGAGGAACATGGTATTATTCATGAGAGGACGCCTCCCTATTCGCCCCAATCAAACGGGGTTGCCGAGAGGAAAAACCGCACGCTGACTGACTTGGTGAATTCCATGTTAGCCACTGCTGGTTTATCAAAGGCATGGTGGGGGAGGCTTTGTTGACTACATGTCATGTCCTGAATAGAGTTCCTAACAAGAATAAAGATAAAACCCCTTACGAGGAGTGGTCTGGGAGAAAACCATCACTTTCGTATTTGCGCACATGGGGATGTTTGGCGAAAGTCAATATTCCAATCACTAAGAAGCGCAAACTCGGACCAAAGACAGTGGATTGTATCTTTCTAGGTTATGCTCCGCGGAGTGTAGGCTATAGATTTTTAGTAGTTCAATCTGAAGTACCTGATATGCATGTTGACACTATTATGGAATCTCGTGATGCAACATTCTTTGAGAATATGTTTCCTATGAAAGATATGCATAGCATTGCTAGAATTTCTACTGAGATAGTTCCTGAATCTAGTACATCTAATGAGTATTTTGAACAATCACATGAGATTGTTATTGAGAAGGACGACAATGAAGCTCCTAAACGGAGCAAGAGACGAAGGATTGAAAAATCCTTTGGTGATGATTTCATTGTGTACCTTGTGGATGATACTCCCACGTCCATTGCAGAGGCATATGCATCTCCAGATGCAGATGACTGGAAAGAAGCTGTCCATAATGAGATGGACTCGATTCTTTCTAATGGAACTTGGGAGCTATCAGAACGACCCCATGGATGCAAGCCTGTGGGCTGCAAATGGGTGTTCAAGAAGAAGCTAAGACCTGATGGTACTATTGAGAAGTACAAGGCGCGGCTTGTAGCGAAAGGCTACACACAGAGAGAAGGCGAAGATTACTTCGACACCTATTCACCTGTCGCTAGACTTACCACCATTCGAGTACTACTATCCATGGCTGCCTCCTATGGTCTTATCGTTCATCAAATGGACGTAAAGACAGCTTTTCTTAATGGAGAGTTGGAAGAGGAAATCTATATGGATCAGCCTGATGGGTTTGTAGTAAAAGGTGAAGAAAGAAAGGTGTGCAAGTTGCTGAAATCTTTATATGGCCTAAAACAAGCACCTAAGCAATGGCATGAGAAGTTTGACAACTTCTGTAGGATTTGTTGTCAATGAGGCTGACAAGTGTGTTTACTATCGCCATGGTGGGGGCGAAGGTGTTATACTATGTTTGTATGTGGATGATATTCTGATCTTTGGTACAAACATGAAAGTAATACACGAGGTCAAGTCTTTCTTGTCAAATTGCTTTGATATGAAAGATCTGGGAGAAGCTGATGTGATTCTGAACATCAAGCTTATTAAGAACGAGAGTGGGATTACTCTAACGCAATCCCATTATGTTGAGAAGATCTTGAGCCGGTTCGGCTATATTGATAGCAAGCCTTCTTCAACACCTTATGATCCCAGTGTGACATTACGCAAGAACCGGAGAATCGCCATAGATCAATTGAGATATTCTCAGATCGTTGGCTCACTCATGTACTTAGCGAGCGCGACTAGACCCGACATCTCTTTTGCTGTTAGCAAGTTGAGTAGGTTCATGTCAAACCCGGGTACTGATCATTGGCATGCACTTGATAGGGTCATGCGCTACCTATGTGGTACAATGAGTTATGGGATTCACTATTCAGGGCACCCAGCTGTGCTTGAAGGATATAGTGATTCGAATTGGATCTCAGATGTAGCTGATCTGTACGCCACAAGTGGGTATGTATTTACCTTCGGAGGTGGCGCAGTGTCATGGAGATCTTGCAAGCAAACCATATTGACGAGGTCAACTATGGAAGCAGAACTTACTGCTTTAGACACAACCACTGTTGAATCAGAATGGTTGCGTGAGCTCTTGATGGACTTGCCTGTGGTTGAAAAACCTGTTCCGGCAATCCTTTTGAATTGTGACAATCAAACTGTAATTGTCAAAGTGAACAATTCTAAGGATAACGCGAAGTCATCAAGACACGTCAAGAGACGTTTGAAGTCTGTCAGGAAATTGCGAAACTCCGGAGTAATAACTGTTACATATATTCAAACAGACAAAAACCTGGCAGATCCCTTTACAAAGGGACTATCACGTAATGTGATAGAAAGTGCATCGAGGAGATGGGTTTGAGACCCGTTGATGTTACACCATAGTGGTAACCCAACCTTTGTGATCGGAGATCCCGTGAATTAGGACCTGGGAAGAACAAACTAGTGGTTTAATTGAGGAGAGTATTATGTAACCCTCTCTATGTGAAGATGCACAACTCTCAATTGTTGTAAGGCAGGTTGGCGACAAGCCTTAATGTGTTTATGTTGGCTATTATAGCAAAGATGCTGTCCTACAGAGCATTCTTGAAATAACACACCTATATGAGTCCGATTGTTAAACGTCGCAATCTATGAGATTTGGGTGATCTCTAGTAAACTCATGAAGAGACCATGAAGTATGACGCATATGCTTCACCCGCGGGGTAGGCTACTGGCAGCCATGTACTGGTCATGACTTTGAGTGAAACCCTGTTCACGCAAAACTTGCAATTCAAGGCTTAGTCCATTGTTCAAGTGTGAATGGATGTAGCTTAAGGTTCTAGGCGGAAGTTCAACTTAACAGTCTCCGCTGAAACACTGGTATATAAACAAGCAGCGAGTATTGGTAAATCTCTAAATGGGGATTTGAGATCTGGTGGGGGATTGTTGAAATATTGGGCCCACTTTTAGTGGCCCAAATTAGATTTCAGTTTTCCTATAAATCTCAAAGCCCACATAGTGGCAGCCTTGTGAGTTTGAGCCCAAGTTGGTGGCAGCTCACTAGTGAGTGGCAAGAGGTGGGAAGTTTAGTCCCACATGGAAAGTTGGGAGGAAGTTAGACCACCTTATAAGGTGGGTTGTTTCACCACTAGTAAGTGAGTGAGAATAGGAGTGCTACACGCGCGCTCCTCCTCCTCCTCGCTCGCTCGTCTCGACTCGACTCGACACGACACGACACGTCACGACGCGCGCCGCGCTCGTGGTGAGTGGATTGAGCCTCGAGCCGAGACTTTCCTTACTTTTGCAGCTCAGGAAAACGAACGAGTTCTAGACGGACGCGTCACAGTTAGTCGGTTCGGGTCGCTCCCGGATCGTGGGCTATCTGTAACCGACTCGAAACGTTCGTGCGACGTGGGCGTGGCCCACGTTGCCTAGGGTTTCCCGAGCCTATATAATCTCTTGCCCGGCTACCGCAGAAACATACCGAACACACGAGTTAGGGTTTCCACCTCTCTCTGCTTGCGCCGCCATCGTAGCCTACTCCATCCCGCGCGTGCATCGGCGAACGGGAGAGCAGGTCTCCGGAACCGCGCGTCCTTGCGATCCTGTACGGGAGAGGGCGAATTAGGTTTTTGGGAAGCGCTCTGACTGCTCAAGTTCTTCATCACGGGTCGCCTTCCAAAGCGGTGCTGCCTTCCGTCGTCTTCAACGCCGTCTCCCGACCCGTCGCCCTTGTCGTCAACAACGTTGTCATCAACAACGTTACTGCTGCGACATCATCTGCTACACCGCCACCTCCACCAGATCGGTACGTGCGACATATCTCGATCTGTTTAGCGATGGATGCTTTACTGTTTGCGCTGCTGCTGCTCATGTTGATTAATGCATCTAGTATGTTCGAGTTTCACATGTTAGTAGTTGCTGCCATCATGTTTTATATTCTGGAATTAATCATGGAAATTGTGCCTAATTTTCCAACAATCACATCCGGTGTGTAAACTAACGATTCCGTGGTGATGTTAATCGAACGTTGGTTGACGGCGCCGACCGAAAGGTATCTAAAGGGTTCGCCATGGTTTCGTGTGAGATCACCACCACCTTCCCTAGTTCCAACCTCGGATCTTTGGGAGCTCGCACACGCCACTCCAATTGAGTTCTCTGAAGCGATTCTTTTTTCCAGTTGTCCAACTGCTATACATGAATCACTGGATCAGCATCTGCCCTTCTCTAGTCGTGGTTTGAGCTGTTGCGGATGGGTTGCTTGCTTCCTTTTCCAAGACCAGACCCATCCATCCATCAATCTGTCCATCAAAGTCGTGTCAACCATGCACGACAAGGTCCCTTTCTTCCTTCCCTGGCTGGCTGGCTTGGTGCTACGGTCGCCCTGGCATGGGCTCCCTCTCCTCTCCATCTTCTCGCTTGCAAGTCACCACCATGGATCACGTATGCGCTACAAGGAAGAGAATAGTTTTGTAGGGCACCGTGCGGAGAGGACAGGCAGACGTACGTACGTACGGCAGTGCCTCCGGTGCGTCCTTTTGCAGTTTTGCAACTACCACCATTCGATAAGCGAATCTCCAACAGGGCGACCGTCCGCAGCGAAGCAAACTTAGCCCAAATATACGACGAGTTTGCGTCTCGATGGACGTTGCGCGGACGGTCCGAGTGACCGTTGAAACTTGCGTAGGACCCGCACGTCAGTGGCAGGGAGGCCAATAACTTTCCCGCCAGTGGCCATTCTCCGCGCGGAAAATCAAAGTAGACTTGCGCCAGCACTCCATGCCATAGCGATGGACGTCCTCGTCGCCGCAGCCACCATGGATTCTAGGGAACCCTAGCAGCTGTCGTCGCCCGGACTCCCCCATAGCCACCACCATAGCCCCAATGGAGGCCGCATCTCCGGCGGCAGCAAAGCGTGATGCCACCGACGGCCGGGACGCTAAGCCGAAGGGGGTAAAGAAGGTGATATCCAAGGAGGAGAAAGGCGTCGAGGTCGCGAAGCGTCGCGGCCGGCGCGAGAATCTGAAGGAGAGGTTTGCACCGACCGCCGCCATAGAGGCCACCCAACACATGGCGTGGCAGATGCAGCTGAAAGCCCGCGCCCGAAATACATCGGGCCGCTGGAGCCACCCCTGATGCAAACGGACGCATCACCATTTTCGCGTCCGCAGGCCGACGCAAACAGACGCGCGCGGACAATTTGGGCGTCCGAAATGCGTCACCCCGTTGGAGATGCTCTTAATTTGGAGACGCAAACGAACGAGCGCGAACAATTTGGGAAGGGGCGATGCATTTCGGACGTCCAAAATATCCGCGCGCGTCCGTTTGCGTCGGCCCGCGGACGCCGAATGATCGTTAGGCGCAAATTGTCCGTTTGTGTCGGGGGCAACCCAGCGGCCCGACACATATCTAAAGTAGAATTGATATTTTAGAGATACTCCTTTGGTTAAAGTTTGCATGAACCCCTTCCCAAATTGCTTCCACGGCTTCCTATGCGAAGTATCTCGAACGAGTGTTTGATCATGCCATGCGAAGTATAAATCGTTGTCCTCACATTTGTAAGTAGAATCGATATTTTGAAATTAGTGCAACAAGTTCAAACAAATTAAACATACAAATTTTTAAACTAGCTACTTCTTGTGGCTCGGCCCCGCCTCATCATCCTCACGGATGCGCTTCCTGCTCGTCACCTTCTCTGAAGAGGTACTGGCGGTTGACGCGTCCACCGGTGCAAGCCAAGGAAGAAAAACCAGAAAGGAATAGAGCATCTCCACCGGTGCCTCTCAAATAGGCGTCGGCACTGCATCCTCTATTTGGGGTGCTCTTCCCACCCCGGTGCCCCAAACCGATGGCCCTGATAGGATTTTTTTAGACAAACTAAACATTTTCTTGTAGTTTCATTGTCATGTTGTTCAGGATCGAGAAATGAATAATGTTTTAGGAAAAATCCGAGTAAAACATTATTCACTCCTCGATCCCGGATGACATGTAAAACCTGTTTCATCTCTAGCCTACTACCTACTGGCCACCCGGCTCTATGGAGGTGGACGATCGCCCGCTGTTGAGCTGTCTGCTCTCTCCGCTCCTCCTCCGTCGTCGATCCCCCACTGCTCTCTCCGCCACGAATGTGAAGTAGGCCGCTCTATCCGCGGCCACCGCCTCCTGATGCAGCAGCTGCTCCAGCTCCTCCCACCGGCGACGGTGCTCCACCTCTTGCCTCCGTAGCTCCTCCCGCAACTCCCACCGGAGCCTAAGCTCCTCCCACCCCTGTTGTCGGCGCACCTCCCACCGGTTTTGCCGCTCCGCCTCCCGGTGACGCCGGCCCACCTCCTGCAGCTTCCGTTCATCCGCGGCAAATGCATCTATGGTCGCCGCTACTGCCGCCTCCTCCCACACCTCGTACTCTGCGAGCTGCGGGTCCTCCTCCACGACTTCTACGGCCGCCTCTAGTGCTGCCTCCTCCCACACATCGAACATTGTGGGTTTAGATTTTTGCACTACTGAAGTGAGAGCAGGGGAATGAGGGGTTAATATAGACCGGCGGCGAGGCGGGAAACCTTCCGCGCGGCGTCATGGCGGGAGAGTTTCCCGCCCGGCGTCGTGGCGGGATTGTTTCCTGTCCAGCGTCGTGGCAGGAAATCTCCCGCGCAGCGGCCTGGCATCACTAACAGGCGGCTCCCACGTCCAAAAAATTTCGTCGCGCCCGATTCGTGCCCTTCGCCAAGGAGCCGGCGCGGGGTTGCCGGCGCTTCTATTGAGCTCAAAATTGCGTTGACGCTTTTTGAAACGCGCCGGTGCGAATATCGGGAGCGCTACGGGGCCGCCGGTGGAGATCCACTTAGAGAACTCTTCGTCTGTATATGTGTTCTTGTGCTCGATCTCAAGTTTGCAAGGTGGGGTGGTGCCCCTTGTCTGCAAGCATCGATCCCTGTAGCTGTCGGACATTCAAGTGTATGGGTCACACACACATACACTGAGACAGGTACACTCTACGTTACATACGTTGCCTATGCCTGCAAGAACATGCCTTGCAATCAATGGGCTCCGTTGAGCCATCCAGCTGCACTTGTTGGGGATTCTGAAAGAATTTTACTGTACTTGGGTTTGCTTCTTCTAGAACGAGGGCAATTGAAGTAGGGGGGCGTCCATACGTAGGGAATTGACGGAATCTGAATATTGGCAGGTCCTAAACTGAAGCGTCTTGTTCTTCACGACTGTAGAAGCTTAGACACCCACTGACCCACATGCAACTATGTCCGAAGAAGAATTGCTTGCAAGTTGCAAGCTCTTAACACTTTTTCATGCATGCAAAATGGTAGGCATTTGCCAAGTCCTTTGTCGAAAAAACCACGTGTGGCCTCCTCGAAAATTTTAAACTTCTATGGTTCGTTTTGGTCACGTCGAGTTGGATAACTTAGTTAGTGTACATGACATGGCAGTTGGTTTGGCAAGATTTTATTGAGTCTACCTATTCAAAATAACGTGACCTATTGGCCTTTTATTTTACCTAGAGGGTCTGAGAATTATAGCGGAGGGTTTGTCGCAAACAAACATGCATGTATCAGCTGTCGTGATCCATCGTGGACCAAAATAGCTAAAGTCTAGTGACTCAAACAAGGCAACCAAGCATAAGCTTAAACGAAGCACCTACACTAGTGTGCCGTACTGACCAACGTACAAAAGTAGCTAATTAGCCAATCCACCGGAGTCTAAACTAATGATGCCGTTGTGACGATGCTAATGAAACATACGTGCATGCGGTGTCACGTTGGTCGACGGCGCCGACCGAGTTGCTCGCCATGGTTTCGTGTGAGATCACCACCTCCTCCTAACCACAGATCTTGGGCGCTCACGCACGTCACTGCTTGAACCAAATCTTTTTCCCAATAGTTCATACACGAATCAGCATCTGCCTCAGCACGAGGGTAGCGCCTAGGTAGTCCTGGTTGGAGCAGTCGCGGACGGGTTGCTTGCTACCTTTTCCAAGACCAAATATCCATCTATGAAGGTCGTCAGTCATGTCAACCATGACTGGCTGGCTGGCTTGGCTACGGTCGACCCACAAAGTCAGTCCATCCAGCATGGGTTGGCTCCCTCTTCTTGCTTGCAAGTCATCGCCATGAGGTGCGCCACAACAGAATGGGATGGTTTTCGTGGACAGCGTGAGCCGTGTGGACAGACAGACGTACGGCATTGCGTCTGGTGCGTCCTTTCACCTACTGCCACCACTCCATGGGTTTAATCAAACAAGCGACTCCCTCTCCATCTATTCACATCCCTCTCTACCACTCCAAGAGCATCTCCAAGAGAAAGCCCAAAATTTTATCTGTTTTCATCCAAAATATGTCCTATTTATGGACCGGTGGACAATTTCGCCAGTAAATTCAAATGAAGGCCACCGATGAACTTTTTTTCTGGCTTCGCCCTGCTGCTATCCAATTTGGGGGCCTTGTGAACTTGTCGGTGCCCACCAAATCACGTCCGCATTAATAATTTGAAACATAATACCAAATCAAAAATAAATTCAACCTAGAATAATTTAAACTGCAATTAAACATTGCATAGGTCAAACTTCAAACATCAGTGCACATTCCAGATAATCCATAACTTACAAGATAAATCTGAACTCAAAAACAGCTTTTCAAACTCACCAAGGGCATTATGAGTATAAAGTAATGCCCTATGGGCTTACTGGTGCTCCTGCCACTTTGCAAGGAACCATGAACAACATTCTGGCCAAGTGGTTAAGGGAAGGGGTTTTGGTTTTTATTGATGACAATTTGAGATACTCTGATACTTTGGAGAAGCATGTGCAGTTGGTCAAGGAGGTGTTTCAAGCTTTAACTGATCATCAGCTAAAGGTTAAGTTCTCTAAATGCAAGTTTGCACAGAGAAAGCTGCAGTTCTTGGGGCATGAAATCAGTGCAGAAGGGGTTGCAACTGACGACACTAAGATACAATCAATTAAGAAGTGGTCTGTTCCTTAGAATGCCAAGGAGGTCAGAAGTTTCCTCGGCCTGGTGGGATATTACCCAAGGTTTGTGAAAATTTTCGGTATTATCAGTTGCTCGTTGTTCGATCTGCCCAAGAAGGGGGTTGTTTTTGTGTGGACGACACAAACTGAGGAAGCTTTTCAAACCTTGAAGACATCCCTTATTACAGCTCCTGTTCTAGCTCTGCCCAATTTTTAGGAGCTATTTGAGATAGAAACCGACGCTTGTGACTATGGGGTAGGAGTCGTGTTGATGCAGAAAGGGCACCCCATAGAATTCTTGAGCAAGGCATTGGGGCCGAAAATAGGGGATTATCCACATACGAAAAAGAATGTTTGGCCATCCTAATGGTGGTTGACAAATGGTGGCCGTACTTGCAAAGAGGGGAGTTTGTTATTAAAACAGACCAAAAGGCGTTGACTCATCTGGATGATCAACGTCTGTCTACACCTTGGCAACATAGAGCATTGACAAAGCTACTGGGCTTGAACTACAAGATAGTTTATAAAAAGGAGCATGAAAACAAAGTTGCAGATGCCTTATCCCGTAGAGTACCCCAACCAGATGAAGAATTGGTGGCAATTTCTACTTGTACCCCAACCTGGATGGAGGAGATAACTGAAGAATACTTGAAGGATGCCGAAGTCAGTAAATTGCTAGCAGATTTGGTAGTACAAGGCAAGGTAGGCCCATTCACCTTGCAGCAAGGTGTCATCCAGTTCAAGGAAAGAATCTGGCTCCCGGCTAACTCCATGCTAAAAAATAAGGTGTTGAAGGCTTTGCATTCTAGTGCATCAGGTGGACATTCAGGGTTTGCAGTAACGTATTCCAGAGTGAAACGTTTGTTCGCTTTGCCAAGGATGAAGATGGAAATTAAAGAATATGTGGCTTCTTGTGAGAGGCCAAACCCGAAAGGGTTAAGTGATACGTCTCAAACGTATCTATAATTTCTTATGTTTCATGCTACTTTTATGACAATACTTGCATGTTTTATACACACTTTACAGCATTATTATACATTTTCCGGCACTAACCTACTAACGCCGAAGCGCCGATTCTTTTTCTGCTGTTTTTGGTTTCAGAAATCCTACAAAGGAAATATTCTCGAGAATTGGACGAAATCAACGCCCAAGGTCCTATTTTTCCACGAAGCTTCCAAGACCGAGGGAAAGGAAGTGGGGCCACGGGCGCCGCCACACTAGGGCGGCGCGGCCTAGGGGGCCCCGCGCGGCCCTAGCGTGTGGGGCCCCGTGACCCCTCCGACTCCGCCCCTTCCGCCTACTTAAAGCCTTCGTCGCGAAACCCTGTGCCGAGAGCCACGATACGGAAAACCTTCCAGAGACGTCGCCGCCAATCCCATCTCGGGGGATTCAGGAGATCACCTCCGCACCCTGCCGGAGGGGAATCGTCACCGGAGGGGCTCTACATCATCATGCCCGCCTCGGATTGATGCGTGAGTAGTTCATCTTTGGACTATGGGTCCATAGCAGTAGCTAGATGGTTGTCTTCTCCGCTTGTGCTATCATTGTTTAGATCTTGTGAGCTGCCTAACATGATCAAGATCATCTATTTGTAATGCTACATGTTGTGTTTGGTGGGATCCGATGAATCTAGAATATTATGTCAAGTTGATTATCAATCTATCATATATGTGTTGTTTATGTTCTTGCATGCTCTCCGTTGCTAGTAGAGGCTCTGGCCAAGTTGATACTTGTAACTCCAAGAGGGAGTATTTATGCTCGATAGTGGGTTCATGCCTCCATTTAATCTGGGACAGTGACAAAAAGTTCTAAGGTTGTGGATGTGTTGTTGCTACTAGGAATAAAACATCGATGCTTTGTCTAAGGATATTTGTGTTGATTACATTACGCACCATACTTAATGCAATTATCTGTTGTTTACAACTTAATACTGGAGGGTGCGGATGCTAACCCGAAGGTGGATTATTTAGGCATAGATGCATGCTGGATAGCGGTCTATGTACTTTGTCGTAATGCCCTGATTAAATCTCATAGTAATCATCATTGATATGTATTGAATCTTTATTTGTCAATTGCCCACCGTAATTTGTTCACCCAGCATGCTAGTTATCTTATTGGAGAGACACCACTAGTGAACTGTGGACCCCGGTCCATTCTTTTACATCTGAATACAATCTCTGCAATCATTGTTCTTTACTGTTCTTTGCAAACAAAGACCATCTTTCACTCGATACGTTTAATCCTTTGTTTTCAGCAAGCCGGTGAGATTGACAACCTCACTGTTACGTTGGGGCAAAGTATCTTGATTGTGTTGTGCAGGTTCCACGTTAGCGCCGGTTTCACTGGTGTTGCGCCGCACTACACTCCTCCACCAACAACCTTCACGTGCTTCTTGGCTCCTACTGGTTCGATAACCTTGGTTTCATACTGAGGGAAACTTGCTTCTATACGCATCATACCTTCCACTTGGGGTTCCCAACGGACGTGTGCTTCGCGCGTATCATTAAGTACCCTGGTTTGTTAAAACCTTTCGCGGTGCCAGATGGCGCTTGGAGGGACATATCTATGGATTTCATCGAGGGGATTCCAAAGGCATATGATTATAGATGCATGATGGTGGTGGTTGATTGCTTCTCAAAGTATGCACATTTTGTACCATTGGCGCATTCATTCACAGCGATCACGGTGGCCAATGCGTATATGAACAATGTATACAAGTTACATGGGCGTCCAAATCCATAGTATCTCATAGGGACAAGATCTTCCTGAGCAAGTTTTGGCAAGAGTTATTCAGGTTGACCAGAATTGAGTTGAAATTCAGCACGCCATATCATCCAGAGACAGATGGTCAGACCGAAAGGATCAACAAATGTTTGGACAGATGCTTTGTGCATGGGTGTCCACATAAATGGCTTCAATGGCTTCCTCTTGCAGTTGGTACAATACTACCAGACATTCGTCTCTGGAAAAGAGTCCTTTTGAAGTGGTATATGGGAGAGAACCAGTGTATATGGGAATCGATCGGCTTGAGTCTTGTGCTATCCCTGATGTGGAAGAATGGCTTCGAGAAAGAGAACAAATGAGAGATATTCTTCATCAACACCTTACTAGGGTCCAGCTAGAGATGAGGCACCAGGTGGATAAAAGAAGAATAGAAAGACATTTCAAGGCCGGGGATTTGGTGTATATGAAACTCTAGCCATATATTCAGAAATCGGTGGTGACAAGGGCGAATCACAAACTATCTTTTCGATATTATGGACCTTACTTGGTAAAAAAGAGAAGTTGGTCGTGCTGCCTACGAACTGCAACTCCCAGATCGGGAAAAGGTGCACCCCGTGCTTCATGTATCTCAGTTAAAAAAGGCTATTAAGGCCACAGACAAGGTGCAAAAAGAGTTGCATGAAGATCTATCACAACAATGTATGTCTGACAAAGTTATGCGGACACGAGAGTATGTTAAGCGAAATGGACCTGTGATACGTCTCCAACGTATCGATAATTTCTTATGTTCCATGCTACTTTATTGATGATACCTACATGTTTTATGCATATTATTATATGCATTTTTGGAACTAACCTATTAACAAGATGCCGAAGAGCCAGTTGCTGTTTTGCTGTTTTTGGTTTCAGAAATCCTAGTAAGGAAATATTCCGGAATTGGACGAAATCAACGCCCGGGTCCTATTTTTGCACGAAGCTTCCGAAGACCGAAGAGGGAAGGAAGTGGGGCCACGAGGCGCCGTCACCATAGGGCGGCGCGGCCCAGGCCCTGGCCGCGCCGACCTATGGTGTGGGGCCCTCGTGTGGCCCCCACGTTGCCCTTTCGCCTACTTAAAGCCTCCGTCGCGAAAACCCCAGTGCAGGAGCCACGATACGGAAAACCTTGAGACGCGCCGCCGCGAATCCCATCTCGGGGATTCGGGAGATCGCCTCGCCGGGAGAGGGGATTCATCTCCCGGAGGACTCTACACCGCCATGGTCGCCTCCGGAGTGATGAGTGAGTAGTTCACCCCTGGACCATGGGTCCATAGCGGTAGCTAGATGGTCGTCTTCTCCTTGTTGTGCTTCATTGTTGGATCTTGTGAGCTGCCTAACATGATCAAGATCATCTATCTGTAATACTATATGTTGTGTTTGTCGGGATCCGATGGATAGAGAGTACTATGATTATGGTGATTATCAATCTATTGTTTATGTGTTGTTTATGATCTTGCATGCTCTCCGTTATTAGTAGAGGCTCTGGCCAAGTTTTTGCTCTTAACTCCAAGAGGGGGTATTTATGCTCGATAGTGGGTTCATGCCTTCATTTACACCTGGGATCGTGACAGTAGGTTCTAAGGTTGTGATGTGCTGTTGCCACTAGGGATAAAACATTGATGCTATGTCTAAGGATGTAGTTGTTGATTACATTACGCACCATACTTAATGCAATTGTCTGTTGCTTAGCAACTTAATACTGAATGGGGTTCGGATGATAACCTGAAGGTGGACTTTTTAGGCATAGATGCAGTTGGATGGCGGTCTATGTACTTTGTCGTAATGCCCGGATTAAATCTCACTATATTTATCATATCATGTATATGCATTGTTATGCCTTTCTCTATTTGTCAATTGCCCGACTGTAATTTGTTCACCCAACATGCTTTTATCTTATGGGAGAGACACCTCTAGTGAACTGTGGACCCCGGTCCTATTCTTTACATAGCATACAATCTACTGCAATTGTGTTTCTGTTTTCTTTGCAAACATCTTCCACTCGATACGTTTAATCCTTTGTTACAGCAAGCCGGTGAGATTGACAACCTCACTTTCGTTGGGACAAAGTACTTGGTTGTGTTGTGCAGTTCCGCGTTGGCGCCGGAATCCCTGGTGTTGCGCCGCATCACATTTCGCGACCATCAACCTTCAACGTGCTTCTTGGCTCCTACTGGTTCGATTAAACCTTGGTTTCATACGAGAAACTTGCTTCTATACGCATCGTACCTTCCACTTGGGGTTCCCAACGGACGTGTGCATCTACGCGTATCAAGCTAAATTTCTGGCGCCGTTGCCGGAGATCAAGACACGCTGCAAGGGGAGTCTCCACTTCTCAATCTCTTTACTTTGTTTTTGTCTTGCTTTATTTTATTTACTACTTTGTTTGCTGCACCTAAACAAAACACAAAAAAATTAGTTGCTAGCTTTACTTTATTTACTGTCTTGCTCTCTATATCAAAAACACACAAAAATTAGTTACTTGTCTTTACTTTATTTGCCTAGTTTACTTTATTGCTGTTATCATGAGTAATCCTGAAGTTGAAGTTCGTTCTTTTAAGCAACAAGGTGGAGAAAGTTTTAAAGATGCTTGGTATAGAATTAGTAATGCTCATCATAGGTGCATTAAGAAACACTCCACCACTATCCTTCTTAGGAACTTTTATGTTGGTTTATCTAGTTGGAATAGGTATGTTCTTGATACTCTTTCGGGAGGCAATTTCCTAGGTACTCCCGCTTTAGAAGCTAGTTGCATCATTGAGAGCCTAGTTGGAATACCACCTGTTAATGAAGTTAAAATTGAAATCTCTCTTGAGGATGTTATGAAAAAATTGGAAACCATAGAGAGAAAAATTTCAAGTGTTGAAACTAAATTGGAAATGTTATTTGATAAAACTTATGAACTTGATAAATCCTTAGGAGGAATTGATGAAAGAATTAGTGTCCTAGGAACTTGTGTTGTCCATGATAATCAAACCAATAGGATTGATGAACTTGAAAAAGCTATGGGAACCTTGGGTTCAACCTTTTCTTCTCTCAAGTATAATGAGAAAGCTTATGTGGGTAAAGAGCAAAAATTCATGTATGCCTCTAAAGTGCCTAAACAAAAGAATTATTATAGACCTAAAATTGCTAAAACCCCTAGCACCACCATAGAAAATTTAGATAATGAAGCACCTAAAGTACCCTCTGCAACAAGTTGTGTTTGCATGAAAAATAATGATGTTGATGCTTCTACTCTTGATGTTACTTGATTTGCACTTTCTGCGCCTAGCTGAAAGGCGTTAAAAAAAGCGCTTATGGGAGACAACCCATGTTTTTACTACAGTACTTTGCTTTATATTTGAGTCTTGGAAGTTGTTTACTACTGTAGCAACCTCTCCTTATCATGTTTTTGTGCCAAGTAAAGTTTCTATGTCAAAGTTGATGTTATATTTGGGATCGCTGCGCAGAAACAGCATTGCTGTCTGTCACGAATCTGGGCACAGGTCTCTGTAGAAAATTCGAAAAAATCTGCCAATTTACGAGCGTGATCCTCAGATATGTACGCAACTTTCATTAGTTTTGAGTTTTTCCATTTGAGCAAGTCTGATGCCATCTTAAAATTCGTCTTTACGGACTGTTCTGTTTTTGACAGATTCTGCCTTTTATTTCGCATTGCCTCTTTTGCTATGTTGGATTCATTTCTTTGATCCATTAATGTCCAGTAGCTTTATGCAATGTCCAGAAGTGTAAAGAATGTTTGTGTCACCTCTGAATGTGTGAATTATTAATTGTGCACTAACCCTCTAATGAGTTTGCTTGAAGTTTGGTGTGAAGGAAGTTTTCAAGGGTCAAGAGAGGAGAATGATATACTATGATCAAGAGGAGTAAAAGCTCTAAGCTTGGGGATGCCCCCGTGGTTCATCCCTGCATATTTTAAGAAGACTCAAGCGTCTAAGCTTGGGATGCCCAAGGCATCCCCTTCTTCATCGACAACATCATCAGGTTCCTCCCCTGAAACTATATTTTTATTCAGTCACATCTTGTGTTCTTTACTTGGAGCGTCGGTTTGTTTTTGTTTTTGTTTTTGTTTGAATAAAATGGATCCTAGCATTTACTTTGTGGGAGAGAGACACGCTCCGCTGTTGCATATGGACAAATATGTCCTTAGGCTTTACTCATAATGTTCAAGGCGAAGTTTCTTCTTCGTTAAATTGTTATATGGTTGGAATTGGAAAATGCTACATGTAGTAATTCTAAAATGTCTTGGATAATGTGATACTTGGCAATTGTTGTGCTCATGTTTAAGCTCTTGCATCATATGCTTTGCACCCATTAATGAAGAAATACATAGAGCTTGCTAAAATTTGATTTGCATATTTGGTCTCTCTAAGGTCTAGATAATATCTAGTATTGAGTTTTGAACAACAAGGAAGACGGTGTAGAGTCTTATAATGTTTACAATATGTCTTTTATGTGAGTTTTGCTGCACTGTTTCATCCTTGAGTTTGCTTCAAATAACCTTGCTAGCCTAAACCTTGTATCGAGAGGGAATACTTCTCATGCATCCAAAATCCTTGAGCCAACTACTATGCCATTTGTGTCCACCATACCTACCTACTACATGGTATTTCTCCGCCATTCCAAAGTAAATTGCTTGAGTGCTACCTTTAAAATTTCATCATTCACCTTTGCAATATATAGCTCATGGGACAAAATAGCCTTAAAAACTATCGTAGTATTGAATATGTACTTATGCACTTTATCTTTTATTAAGTTGCTTGTTGTGCGATAACCATGCTTCTGGGGAACGCCATCAACTATTGTTGAATATCATGTGAGTTGCTATGCATGTCCGTCTTGTCTGAAGGATCTATCACCTTAATGATTGGAGCATGCAAATTGTTAGAGAAGAACATTGGGTCGCTAACTAAAGCCATGAATCATGGTTGAAGTTTCAGTTTTGGACATATATCCTCAATCTCATATGAGAATAATAATTGTTGCTACATGCTTATGCATTTAAGAGGAGTCCATTATCTGTTGTCCATGTTGTCCCGGTATGGATGTCTAAGTTGAGAATAATCAAAAGCGAGAAATCCAAAATGCGAGCATTCTCCTTAGACCTTTGTACAGGCGGCATGGAGGTACCCCTTTGTGACACTTGGTTGAAACATGGCATGCAAAGATCCGGTAGTCCAAGCTAAGTAGGACAAGGTGCGGGCACTATTAGTATACTATGCATGAGGCTTGCAACTTGTAAGATATAATTTACATAACTCATATGCTTTATTACTACCGTTGACAAAATTGTTTCATGTTTTCAAAATAAAAGCTCTAGCACAAATACAGCAATCGATGCTTTCCTCTTTGAAGGACCATTCTTTTACTTTTATTGTTGAGTCAGTTTACCTATCTCCCTCCACCTTAGAAGCAAACACTTGTGTGAACTGTGCATTAATTCCTACATACTTGCATATTGCACTTGTTATATTACTTTATGTTGACAAGATCCATGAGATATACATGTTATAAGTTGAAAGCAACCGCTGAAACTTAATATTCCTTTGTGTTGCTTCAATACCTTTACTTTGATTTACTGCTTTATGAGTTAACTCTTATGCAAGACTTATTGATGATTGTCTTGAAGTACTATTCATGAAAAGTCTTTGCTATATGATTCACTTGTTTACTCATGTCATTACTTTTGTTTTGATCGCGCATTCATTACATATGTTTACAAATAGTATGATCAAGATTATGATGGCATGTCACTTTAGAAATTATCTTTGTTATCGTTTTACCTGAGACACTAAGCTTGGGGATGCTGATACGTCTCCAACGTATCGATAATTTCTTATGTTCCATGCTACTTTATTGATGATACCTACATGTTTTATGCACATTATATGTCGTATTTACGCATTTTCGGAACTAACCTATTAACAAGATGCAAGAAGCCATTCTGTGCTGTTTTTGGTTTCAGAAATCCTAGTAAGGAAATATTCCCGGAATTGGACGAAATCAACGCCCAGGGTCCTATTTTTGCACGAAGCTTCCAGAAGACCGAAGAGGGAAGGAAGTGGGGCCACGAGGCGCCGTCACCATAGGGCGGCGCGGCCTGGGCCCTGGCCGCGCCGACCTATGGTGTGGGGCCCTCGTGTGGCCCCCACGTTGCCCTTTCGCCTACTTAAAGCCTCCGTCGCGAAAACCCCGATGCGAGAGCCACGATACGGAAAACCTTCCGAGACGCCGCCGCCGCGAATCCCATCTCGGGGGATTCAGGAGATCGCCTCGGCACCCTGCCGGAGAGGGATTCATCTCCCGGAGGACTCTACACCGCCATGGTCGCCTCGGAGTGATGAGTGAGTAGTTCACCCCTGGACCATGGGTCCATAGCGTAGCTAGATGGTCGTCTTCTCCTTGTTGTGCTTCATTGTTGGATCTTGTGAGCTGCCTAACATGATCAAGATCATCTATCTGTAATACTATATGTTGTGTTTGTCGGGATCCGATGGATAGAGAGTACTATGATTATGGTGATTATCAATCTATTGTTTATGTGTTGTTTATGATCTTGCATGCTCTCCGTTATTAGTAGAGGCTCTGGCCAAGTTTTTGCTCTTAACTCCAAGAGGGGGTATTTATGCTCGATAGTGGGTTCATGCCTTCATTTACACCTGGGATCGTGACAGTAGATTCTAAGGTTGTGATGTGCTGTTGCCACTAGGGATAAAACATTGATGCTATGTCTAAGGATGTAGTTGTTGATTACATTACGCACCATACTTAATGCAATTGTCTGTTGCTTAGCAACTTAATACTGAATGGGGTTCGGATGATAACCTGAAGGTGGACTTTTTAGGCATAGATGCAGTTGGATGGCGGTCTATGTACTTTGTCGTAATGATTAAATCTCACTATATTTATCATATCATGTATATGCATTGTTATGCCTTTCTCTATTTGTCAATTGCCCGACTGTAATTTGTTCACCCAACATGCTTTTATCTTATGGGAGAGACACCTCTAGTGAACTGTGGACCCCGGTCCTATTCTTTACATAGCATACAACTGCAATTGTGTTTACTGTTTTCTTTGCAAACATCTTCCACTCGATACGTTTAATCCTTTGTTACAGCAAGCCGGTGAGATTGACAACCTCACTTGGGACAAAGTACTTGGGTTGTGTTGTGCAGGTTCCGCGTTGGCGCCGGAATCCCTGGTGTTGCGCCGCATCACATTTCGCGACCATCAACCTTCAACGTGCTTCTTGGCTCCCTACGGTTCGATTAAACCTTGGTTTCATACTGAGGAAACTTGCTTCTATACGCATCATACCTTCCACTTGGGGTTCCCAACGGACGTGTGCATCTACGCGTATCAACCTGGCAAACAAGTGTTGATCCAATGGACAGACATAGGCAAGGAATTAGCAACCTAGGAAGATGAGCAAGAACTGAAGACCAAGTTCCCTGTTGCGTCGGCTTGGGGGCAAGCCGATTGTAAAGGAGAGGGAAATGTTACGAACCTACCTGTACCAGATACAGAGAAGAGTTCGGTGCTGGTGTCGGACGAGCTACAAGAAGGAGCAGGCCTGACAAGGCTCAAAGAGAAGGAAGCCCAACCAGTCCAAGCCCAGGTAAGGCGGTCCAAGAGGGGCCTGGTACCATCCCGCAAGTAAGCAAGTCCTAGCTGGACACGCTGAGATAAAGGGAGGCGAGAAGGAGGGATAAGGCATCAAAGATCAAGGTGAAGAACCCGGCTTTTGTTCCCTCACCTATTTGCCGATCCTCATCTTTGCTGGCTTCTACTCCTCATCCCCTTTCGCATTTGTATCGCATGAATTCTAGTACTTGGAACCTGAAGAAGGCGTATCTATAATCAAATCCTATAATTGGTGAAGAACATCGTGGGTGTGTGAAGCGGGATCATAACACACGCACACTTAAACTAAGAGCATCTCCAGTCGCGTCCCCCAAACCATCCCCCAAAGAGATTTGGGGCGCGCCGGACAAACAAACTTTCCCAACCGCGTCTCCCAAAGCCGCCTTTTGTCCGGCGCGGCCCGAGCCCGTCCCCGCTACACAGGGGACGCTCCAGGGACGCCGGACACACCAAAAAGCGAGGCGGGGAGTGGCGGGACCGACGCGTCAGTAGCACATTGAAGTTTAACCTAACCGTCGCCTACCTCGCGACGGAAGTTATTGACGCGCAGCGACGGTGCAGTTCCCGCAGAGGCGCAGCGAAACGTCTCGTCGCGGCTAGCTCTGTGCCGGTTTAATTAGCGCCACCGCTCCGCCGCCTCCCTCCGGCCTATAAAAAGGGCCGCTCTCTCATCATCCCTCACACACAAACCCTAGAACCTCTCTCCCCAATCCTAGCCGCCACCATCTCAAGAGTCGACGCCATATCTGGTGGAGGCGGAGGCCGAGCTCGCGGCCGTGGTCGTGGTCGTGGCCGCGGCAGAGTTGCACGTTCGCCGTCGCCTACGACGCCGTCGTCTTTATCATTGGACATGCAGGAGGAGGAGCGGCCGGTGGTGTTTGAGTTCGTCGTCGTCCTCAAGGGTGACCCACACGCCATCCGGAGGCTGCCGGACACCTTCGCCGACTTCGTCGCCGGCGACGGGCGCCCGGGCTCGCTGCATCCGCGGGAGGCTGCCTGCGGCTGCTGCCGGTGAACCGTGGACGTGATCTACGACGCGCGTGGCAAGATGTACCTCCACATCGGCTGGGATAAGTTCGCGCGCTACCACCGCCTCGAAGCCGGCTTCGTGCTCATGTTCTCCTACTTTGGCGAGAGGGACATGAGTGTCAAGGTGTTCGACGAGCCGTGTTCCCGCCGGCACTACCACGGCGACTGCGCCGAGGAGGACGACGACTGATGAGTGTTGTTTCTTCGCAGCGAAAATATGCACGGAGGTTTCTGGTTGTTCTTGCTCGAAAGAACCAACAGGGGCACCGTCAACAGCTGGATTTTCCAGTTTGAGTGACTCAGTGTGTCTGCGAGTGTTCTTTCTTGGTAGCGAACACACGAAATCTTCGATGCCCGGCCTAGTTAGGTTTAGTTATTTTACAATGTTTTATATTTGTGTGAACCATGGTTCAAACTATGTATTAGTTTGTGGAAAACCATGTTCCAAACTATGTCTTCGTGTAAACCACGTTTCCAATTATGTATTAGTTTGTGGAATGTTTCTTCTATTCATTGAAATAAAGAAATAGTATTTTAATGTTTGGGGGTGGCGTTCAGGGAAACGCGACACTAACGAAACACGCCCCCTAAACGCTCGATCCTGCGTCGTTTGGGGGACGGTTTGGGAACACGACTGAAGATGCTCTAAGCACCTGCGCTTGTGTTGCCGCACATAGCAACAAAAACTGGCCAATTAGCCAATGTGCCGTCGACGGCGGCGCCGACCGAGAGGTAAAGAAAGGAAGTTGCTCGCTAGTCGGCATGGTTTTGTGTGAGATGACCACCATCTTGCCAAATGCCAAGTTCCAACTAGAGAGAGTGAATAGCATAAAACCACCACATTGATGGCGAAATTTACCGTATACTACCACTTTATGTTTGCGGGACAGAAAACCACCACATTTTGCTCGGTTTTTTGCGGAATGCCCTAAACCCGAATTAAACACGAATTGACAGGGAATTTGACTAGTCAGGGCTGAGGTGGCATCACTGTTAGTGAAACTGCTGACGTGGATCTTGGTCCCACCTGTCAGGCAACATTAAAAAAAATAAAAGTATGGAAAATCAAAAAAAGGAGAGATCATATGCTTCCCGACGGTGCTTCTCAGGCCGCCGCCGCCGCGCGCTTCTCCGGCCAGGACGCCGCCGCGCGCTTCTCCGGCCAGGACGCCGCCGCGCGCTTCTCCGTCCAGGCCGCCTCAGCTCACCGACGGCTCGGCCGCCTGCCCCATTCCCGCCGGCGTGCCATGGCCCGTGGCCGCGCCCCCCTCCCCAGTTCGGGGAGCCCGACGCGAGGGCTGCGGCGGCGGCGCTCTGCGGCGCCCTCACACGAGTGGAGCAGGGGAGGTGGTGAGCTTCGGCGGCCTAGCCGGAGGAGCTCGCGGCGGCGGCCTGACGGGAGGGCACGGCGAGGCGGCGGATGGGGACACAGCGAGGCGGCGGCGGGCGGGCTCGGCGAGGTCCGGCGGCGCGGAAGGGCACAGCGAGGCGGCGGCGGGCGGGCTCGGCGAGGTCCGGCGGCGGAAGGGCACAGCGAGCGGCGGCGGGCGGGCACGGCGAGGTCCGCGGCGGCGGACGGGCACGGCGGCGGGCGGGCACGGCGAGGTCCGCGGCAGCGGACGGGCACGGCCAGGCGGCGACGTGCGGGCTCGGCCAGGCGGCCAGGCGTGCGGGTGCGGGACGATTTGGGATTTTTTTTTACAGATTTTTTGAATTTTTTAATTGAACTATTATATGGGTCCCTCTCCATCTCACCAGATTCCTGCCACGTCATCACTTACAGCAGACCCCACTGGTCAGAAACTGTGTTAATTCCGGATCAATTCATCATTTAGGGCATTTAGGGCATTCCGCAAAAAACCGAGCAAAATGTGGTGATTTTCTGTCCCGCAAACGTAAACTGGTAGTATATGGTAAATTTCGCCATCAATGTGGTGGTTTTATGCTATTCACTCAACTAGAGATCTTGGAAGCTCACACACGCCACGGTCTACTCTAATTGAGTTATCTGAACAGGGATTCATTTTTCCAGTTGTCCAGCTGCCATGCATGAATCACTGAATCAGCGTAGGCCCTAGATAGTCGTGGTTTGAGCAGTTGTGGAGGGGTTGCTTGCTTCCTTTTCCAAGACCAGATCAATCCATCAATCCGTCAAAGTCGTGTCAACCATGCACGACACGGTCCCTTTCTTCTTCCTTCCCTGGCTGGCTTGGCTGCTTGGTGCTCGTGGTCCGCACGGTCGCCCCACAAAGTCCATCCAGCATGGGCTCCCTCTCCTCTCCTCTCCATCTTCTCGCTTGCAAGTCACCACCATGACTCATGTATGCGCAACAAGCTATGCGAGAATAGTTTTCTAGGAACAGACGTACGTACGGCACTGCCTCCGGTGCGTCCCACCATTCTACCGTCAGTTGTATACTTGCATCACCGAACAAGCAACACACACACTAGATCATTTTTTTTAGGAGAATTTTGACTCTTTTTTTTCTCATCAGAAACTCCGCCTATGTTGTCTCAACATAGCCGGTCCCAAGCCCGGGTAAAGGAGGAGGGTTGTGATAGGCGAGGCGAGCCAACGTAAAAACCCAGCCACTCTTATGGAGATGAAACCCAAAGGAACCTCGTTGGGGCGTAACCCTCTTAGCGACGCGCCACATCGGAACCCGGGTGTGGTGTCAAATGGGCAAGGGCCGGGCCGTCACCCCCTTGGTGGCGCGCCGTATCTTGATCTGGATACGGTGATAAGTGAGCAAGGGTCGGGTCGCCGCATCCTTAGTGGCGCGCTGCACCGACTCCCCGGTGTAGTGAAAAATGAGCAAGGGTCTCCGCATTTGACTCGACGAGTGCGGAGGGTAAGGAAGTTAGCCGAGCCTAGGAGGATACGCTTAGGTAGCTGGAACGTAGGGTCCCTGACGGGTAAGTTACGGGAGTTAGTTGATACAGCGGTGAGGAGGCGTGTTGATGTCCTATGTGTCCAAGAGACCAAATGGAAGGGACAGAAGGCGAAGGAGGTGGATGATACCGGTTTCAAGTTGTGGTACACGGGGACAACTTCAAACAAAAATGGAGTAGGCATCTTGGTCAATAAGAGCCTCAGGGATGGAGTTGTGGATGTCAAGAGGCAAGGGGACCGGATGATCCTTGTCAAGCTGGTTGTTGGGGACTTAGTCCTCAATGTTATCAGCGCGTATGCCCCACAAGTAGGCCACAATGAGAGCACCAAGAGGGAGTTCTGGGAAGGCCTGGAGGACTTGGTTAGGAGGGTACCTATTGGTGAGAAGCTCTTCATAGGAGGAGGCCTCAATGGCCATGTGGGTACATCTAACACAGGTTTTGAAAGGGTGCATGGGGGCTTTGGCTATGGCATCAGGAACCAAGAAGGAGAAGATGTCCTGAGCTTCGCTCTAGCCTATGACATGGTCGTAGCTAACACCCTCTTTAGGAAGAGAGAATCCCATCTAGTGACGTTCAGTAGTGGTCTACACTCTAGCCAGATTGATTTTGTCCTCTCTAGAAGAGAAGACAGACGCGCCTGCATTGATTGTAAGGTGATACCTGGAGAGAGTGTTGTCCCTCAACATAAGCTGGTGGTTGCTGACTTTCGCTTTAGGATCCGTGTCCAGCGGGGTAAGCGCGCCAAAGTCGCTAGAACAAAGTGGTGGAAGCTCAAGGGTGAGGCATCCCAGGCTTTCAGGGAGAGGGTTATTAAGGAGGGCCCTTGGGAGGAAGGAGGCGATGCAAACATGATGTGGACGAGTATGGCGACCTGCTTGCGGAAGGTCGCTGTAGAGGAGTTTGGGGTGACTAAGGGAAGTAGAAGGGAAGCTAAGGATACCTGGTGGTGGAACGATGAGGTCCAGAAGGTTATTAGGGAGAAAAAGGACTGTTTCAGATGCCTATATCTGGACAGGAGTGCAGCTAACATGGAGAAGTACAAGGTGGTGAAGAAGGCTGCAAAGCGGGCGGTGAGTGAAGCAAGGGGTCGGGCGTATGAGGACCTCTACCAACGTTTAAACACGAAGGAAGGCGAAAGGGACATCTATAAGATGGCCAAGTTTAGGGAGAGGAAGACGAGGGATGTCAACGAAGTCAAATGCATCAAGGACGAAGATGATCAGCTTCTTGTGAAGGATGAGGCGATCAAGCGTAGATGGCGGGAGTACTTTGACAACCTTTACAATGGAGAGGCTGAGAGCTCTACCATTGAGCTAGACGACTCCTTTGATGATACCAGCATGTGCTTTGTGCGACGTATCCAGGAGTCTGAGGTTAAGGAGGCGTTAAGGAGGATGAAAGGTGGCAAGGCGATGGGTCCTGATGGTATCCCCATCGAGGCGTGGAGAGGCCTTGGGGACGTAGCGATAGTATGGCTAACTAAGCTTTTCAACCTCATTTTTCGGTCAAACAAGATGCCCGAAGAATGGAGGCGGAGTATTTTAGTACCAATCTTCAAGAACAAGGGGGATGTTCAAAGTTGTACTAATTACCGTGGAATCAAGCTGATGAGCCATACTATGAAGCTATGGGAGAGAGTCATTGAGCACCGCTTAAGAAGGTTGACAAGCGTGACCAAAAACCAATTTGGTTTCATGCCTGGGAGGTCTACCATGGAAGCCATCTTCTTGGTACGACAGCTGATGGAGAGATACAGGGAGCAAAAGAAGGACCTTCATATGGTGTTCATTGATTTGGAGAAGGCCTATGATAAGATACCTCGGAATGTCATGTGGTGGGCCTTGGAGAAACACAAAGTCCCAATAAAGTACATTACCCTCATCAAGGATATGTATGATAATGTTGTGACAAGTGTTCGAACAAGCGATGGCGACACCGATGACTTTCCAATTAGAATAGGGCTACACCAAGGGTCAGCTTTGAGCCCTTATCTTTTTGATTTGGTGATGGATGAGGTCACAAGGGATATACAAGGAGACATCCCATGGTGTATGCTCTTTGCGGATGATGTGGTGCTAGTCGATGATAGCCAAACGGGGGTTAATAGAAAGTTAGAGTTGTGGAGGCGAACTCTCGAATCGAAAGGTTTTAGGCTTAGTAGAACTAAAACTGAATACATGAGGTGCAGTTTCAGTTCTACTAGGCACGAGGAGGGAGAGGTTAGCCTTGATGGGCAGGTGGTACCGGAGAGAGACACTTTTAGATATTTGGGGTCCATGTTGCAGAAGGATGGCGATATCGATGAAGATGTGGGCCACCGAATCAAGGCTGGTTGGATGAAGTGGCGTCAAGCTTCGGGCGTACTCTGTGACAAGAGAGTGCCACAAAAGCTAAAAGGCAGGTTTTATAGGACAGCTATCCGACCTGCGATGTTGTATGGCGCTGAGTGTTGGCCAACGAAGAGACGACATATCCAACAGTTAAGTGTAGCAGAGATGCGCATGTTGAGATGGATATGTGGCCACACAAGAAAGGATCGGGTACGGAATGACGATATACGGGAGAGAGTTGGGGTAGCACCGATTGAAGAGAAGCTGGTCCAACATCGTCTCAGATGGTTTGGACATATCCAACGGAGGCCTCCGAAGCCTGCATAGCGGACGGATAAAGCGTGATGAGAATGTTAAGAGGGGTCGTGGTAGACCAAACTTGACATGGGAGGAGTCCGTTAAGAGAGACCTGAAGGTTTGGAATATCGACAAAGATTTAGCCATGGATAGGGGTGCGTGGAAGTTAGCTATCCACGTTCCGGAACCATGACTTGGTTTCGAGATCTTATGGGTTTCAACTCTAGCCTACCCCAACTTGTTTGGGACTGAAAGGCTTGGTTGTTGTTGTTGTTGTTGTTGTTGTTTTTCTCATCAGAAACTCAAAGTTTTCTTCTGCTTACTACTCTCCCCATCCTATAAATATAAGACATCCTGGATTTACCTAATGGTCAATGCACGTCTACGGTTACGATTTTAACTCACTAGTCATACACCTAGAAAAGTAGTAAAAATTACATATGTAGCATAAAAGTCATATTTAGTACAACGTCCAGTTATATAGTTTCACACGTATTGTAGTCGAAGATTTTTAAACAGCTATCACGCACACAATTACCGTGCGCCATATTTTGGGACAACGAGTACTTTGCATGCAATTCTATTGAACGATTTTTCTAAGGAAAAACTGTAATTATTATATTTTTTCCTTTAAAACAACAGGTAGTAGGAACTTTTTTTTTGCACAATATCACAAAGGGTTTTTTCTATTGTATTGGCTAGACCGTGTGTGGCTTTATGTATGAAGCGGGGCAAAAGCCTGTTTCCAGGAGGAGGAAAAACTATTTATTTGGTTCATGGATTGTTGCCGATGTTTATACTGAAAAGTGGGGCTGGTTCGCATACACGGCAGCCTAACTACTGCATGATTAAAAAAGGAGGGAAACCCTAAATTAAACAACACATGACTTTGAATTTTATTGTTCAAACTCTCATATTGGTAAAAAATAACGAAATGATTAATATCTGGAAAATAGTATGATAAAACAAATTTGAAATAGCTTTCTAATGACGATTTACAAGAATTGTAGGGGGAAATTTTAGGAAAGCGGAAGAAAATTTTAAAATGATGAGAAACTTAGAAAAAAGTGACAGGGAAAAACAAAAACAAAACAAATCTTGATGGTTTTATTTTTATTTTTTTGGCAAATGTTTGTGCTGACTAGGCTATTACTATGTGAAACTTCTGATAAGTTATCATGGAATTTCTGACTAGGCTATTTTTTTGGAAATTGTTTGTGCTGACTAGCCATATAGCTAGATGGTTTTGGCTCAGGCACTTGAGGGATCAAGAAATATTGTGCTAGAGTTGGGGCACCCGAATTTTGAAATATTGCATGAAATAGAATTAAACATTTTCCTGGATATTTTCTTTCTCACAGCTCTTTCTTTTTTTTACCTAAATGGATACAGAAACATCTAATTCCTCGATCTATTTTTATGTGGTGCAACAACAACTTCTGTTGTAAACCCATAAAGGATTCACTATGTCGTGGCATCCTATATTTGTATTTGTCATTATTACATTCAACGTTTTCTGAAATGCCGAGGGCCCTAGTAGGAGTATTTGTGATCATTCGCGGCGTCCAATCGCAAAACTGTACTGCCGTGCTCGTGCAGTTAACGAGGTCCTACCTGCGCTCAATGATGTGCAAACCACATCATGAAACTGCATGCATGCATGGACCTCTCTGCTAGTGTCACGCATGTGCTGATTATCAGTCAATCAATGATCAAGTAGCTACACAAAAGAGATTCTATGGATTTGATTCTCTCTCACCATTTTCCGTCTGACGAACCTGCGGAGGAGCCAAATTGAACAAGGATTTAACTTAATTCTCTCTCATCATTTTCCAGGGTATATATGAAGAATCTGGACATACAATTGTGCACTCAAATGAGCACTTTTCATGTGCGGCGGGGAGACATTGGGATGTGGAGGAACCCCCATGGATTGCATTTGAGGTGCAACGAAGCAAGCAAACAACAAAGCAGCAGTGAAATAGGAGAACAAGGAATCAGTTGAGTGGAAGAAGAGCTTTCCTTTGTGATACTCCCTAGCTAGCAAGCTAGGTTAGGCCGCCCAGTTGCAAGACCCACCACCTGAATTAACTCACTGATCACCAAATATCTAGTGATCCCTAACCACTATTGCACTACAAGTACTATAGGACTATATGTTATCTCTCCTCCAAAGAAAGGAAATTACATGCAATTCAAGGAAGAAAACCAGAAATGATTGGAGAACTCCTCTATGGGCCCGTTTGGTAGTCTGGGCTCGATTTAGGGCTCACTGGCGCAGGAAGATGGGAGTACCTGCGCGTTGCAAACGGGCCATGGGCCATAAAATGTGTGTTGTTTGGTTGCCCGCGAAGGCATTTTCTGCACCGCAAAGGGTAGCCAGCCTCCATTGTTTGGGTGGCTGCACATACGTCTTTCTGTCTTGGTCGTGCAGCACACACCTTTTTTGGTTGCAGACAAGACCGTGTTATGGTAACCCATTCCCTTTGAGTGGTGAGGTTACCTAATACTGGTACTGAATAACAACACATTTCATTCGCAAAAAAAAAAGAATAACAACACATTCATCTACATTCAGCTCATCAACAGTTGTTGTTAATACACAAAAAGTAGTTACCCTACTGGGTGCATCACGAGTAAAGCAACTATACTTCCTGATGCATCACAGGTTCATCACATGAGGGTTTAGTATATACCATCTCGAACAAGCTTATCATTACGGACCAGGGATCAGGACCAAGCAAGCCTAGCTAATGGAGGAATACGAGAGCACCTCCCAAAATTAGCAGATCATGAAGCACTAAGCAGGAAACTGGTTGCGTAGCCAAGTCCTAAGCCAGGCCGCCTTCTCCGATGGCTGCAGCTGATGGTACTCGACATACTCTTCTTCGTTGTCTGCAATAGATTTGATTGCCTTGACCAGCAAGTTAGGTTGGTACAACTGCGCCTTGCAGACAAACCGAGGCGTGAAAATCGTCTTCATCTGAGCATAGTTCGTGATCGGGGTCCCGACGTACTCAAGATGCCTCGGGTAGCGCTGCAATCCAAAAGCAGAAAGTGTTAGTGCGGATAACAATGACATACTTTCAGATGTATGAAGGAACTCAATGAAGCTTACTACCATAATGTACTCATGCATCCTCTCTTCATTAGCAGCATAGAAGCAGCAACCATCTTCGCTCCAGTCCAGAGTGCGATCGGATTTGATCTTGCTTATGACGCTTTACTTGGTCCTCCACTTTCTGATGTGGTTGTAGAACTGAAGAGTGCTCACATACATGCCAGCGAATGCAAGAACATCAGCAGATACCTTCTTCATTTGTGCCTCTTTGAATCCCAAGTTAAAACATATCCTGCTATAGAAGAGCTTAACCAAGCGGTTCAGTACAAACTCTGAAAGCTTAGGTTGACAAACCATGGCACTTCTGTTTGCAAACAGACAACGATGAGGATTGACACTAGAGGAAGAAGACGAGAAGCCGTGGCCACAGTCAATGTGCCGCGGCCAGCCTCCCCGATCGTGAGGGTGAGGAAGAGCCGGCCATGTCGCTAGATCGGGAAGGGTGGATGAGCTTGAAATGGGGGATGGAAGATTTGGATTTGGCTGTGAGAGAGCCGCACCTATATACGGTGGCGAAATTTGGAGCGCGGTGACCGAATTCATCCCGCCGATTTTTCGCCGTTCCACGTGAGCTCGTGCCATCTCCCCTCGGTGGCTCTGCGAGAACACGACGTTATCGATTTGTGTGGAGATGAGGGTGGCTCGCTTGAAACGGCGGATCCGGACGTTTCTCCAGAGCCTGGCCCAAGGGTGCATTATAAACCGTGCGGTGCGACAATGCGTAGGAGCCGAGAAAACCAAACAGGTCAAATTAGGCCCCCATGCAAGTCAAGGGGAGCCCAGGCTACGCTCATAGGATGCAAGGTTGGATGGTAACCCTTGCCTGCAAGCATCGATCCCTGTAGCTTTCGGGCATTCAAGTGTATGGGTCACACACCCGTACACGGACAGGTACTCCTACGTTACATAGGTATCCTATATATGCCTGCAAGAACAAGCCTTATAATCAATGGGCTCAGTTCAGCCATCTGGCTGCACTTGTTGGATGCCTCGAGGATTCTCAAAACATTGTTTTTTTTATTTGGAGCAGGGTAGGGTTTTTTTTTCAACTCAGGGGAGGGGTTTAGAAGACCCTAGTATTTCTTCCATTAAAATGGTAGGTATAAAGTTTTTCAGAAAACCCCTTATACAACACTCGCTCTAAGAACCTAGTATTTGAAGAAAGGGGCTTGCACTTTACAGAAAACACCCTAGAAAAAAGAAGATCAAAGCAATCAAGGATTTGGGTGTCCCTACCACCAAACGCCGGCGCCCTCCAGGTGTCGCCGCCGAGGAACAGGAGCAAGCAGCTCATGGACTCCCTTCCGGCGAGGATCTTCTGCCAACGGCCGTCGTCAAGCCACCGGGGACGAGACCACTTGGTGGCAAGGCGTCGTCGAGCTTCCGCAACAAAAGAGCAGGGGGGCCTCCACGGTGGAGGTTGCAGTGTTGCCGCCATTTCGGCAAGAGATAGCCGAGGCACATCTGCCTCGAGCTTGGATGAGCACATGCAAGAGAGGATCTCCCCGATCTCCTCCATTCTTGCAGGATTCCACCGGCAGATTCCAACATCCCTCCGCACCACCAAGGGCCGAGAGAGGGAGAATCGGCAGCAGCAGAACACCACCAGAACAGAGAAGGCGCCGCTTATTGAGAGAGGCTTGACCATCACGGCGAGATCCGGCCAACCACCACCACATTGGCGTGGAGGAACGCCATGGCAGTCGCCACCTGACGCCGCGGAGAAGCACCAGATTGCAGAGCCTGAGAGAAGGGAAAATAAGGGCCTTATTGTTGAAGACGCCTGGTGCCCATCCCCTCCTCCTCCACACTCCCTGCCACCGGAGACGAACGGCGGTGAAGAAGAGAAGCAAGAACATCCAGATCCGGCCCACAGGATCTGGATTCCATCTTCTGGCATCACACCACGGCACAGCACGAAGCCGGCAAGATCTATAACTACTACCTAGACTACAGCCGACGCCTCTCCTCCACCATCTCCGGACGGCATCGCCGCCGGCGAGGGCTTCGGTTTGGCCCGGGGCGGAGTGGACGACTCTCAAGGGGCGGAGACGAGAGCCTTCGAGAGAGGAGAGAGGAGAAGAGAGCTAGATGGCAGAAATCAGTCTGGACCTATTCTCAAAACATTGTAGTACTTCGGTTCTAGAACGAGGGCAATTGAAGTAATGGGGGCGGAATTGATGGAATCTGAATATTGGCAGGTCCTGAACTGAAGCGTGTTGTTCTACCCACATGCTTATTGACTGTAGCAGCTTAGCTACCCAGCGAGCTCTCTGAAACACTTTTTCATGCTAACCTCTGATCGGTCTGGAAGGTACCGATTCACATTGAAAATACCATGGAAAAATAACTAATGAGTTCTAAAAGAAACACACAAGAACTAAAATAAATAAAAACAGTGTGTTTTTAGGGAGTTGATTTCTTTTTTTCAAATCCACAAACATAGGCCTTTCCTTTACATGAGCTCTAAATGGGAAATTGCCCAGGAAAGCCCGCATACCACCGTTTGATGCCCGACAGTGGCAGCTATGTCGACCACACCGGTGTTGCCGGCAATGGTGAAGGCACGAGTGCTGGAGAAGGGCCTAGCCGCGTCAAGGAGGAGGAGGAGGGCGAGGCCGCCGGCTATTGCTCCTGTGGCAACAAGTAGATTAGTTTCTTTTTTGTTAAATTCCGTCAATTTATGTAAAATATCTTCAAAAAAAATGTAAAAAAAATTCAATTTTATTTAGTTTTTGGCAAATTCGTTGTGGGGGTGGGGGGGGGCGGCTAGATATAGGTGTCCCACAAATGAGGCAACATGCATCTACGCCCCCATTCGGTCGGTCGATCCGTGTTTGTCGGGTGCCGTTTAGAGACCGTGAGTGGAGATGCTCTAAGGTGTTAGGACCTGTCAAATTCATTAGCTTCCTCGAGGAAGAAAGAGCAACTACTTAGAACTGGCTTTTATGAAAGCTAGTTTAGTTCTTTTGGTAAAGAGAACTGCTAAGCACATCAAATATCCAGATTTTCACCCAAAAAGAGATCAAAAGATCAACGACCAACTCCCACCACGTTAACAAGCTAGGCAGAGATGGTTTCAGCATTGTATACAAAGTCTCTCCAATCCGTAATAACTGTCGTGGTTTTAGTATATTTTTAAGTAAAACCACGACACTTATTATGAATTGGAGGGAGTATATATATTTGATATCTTGACACTTATTATGAATCGGATGGGGTTTCTATAATCTGAGCCCTCCATCCTTGAGGGAAAAAAACAAGAGATTTCGTGAAGGTCAGCTAGCAAGATAGTAAAATTATTAATTGTTGTGAAGCAAAATTTCAAATCCTCTTTTACATCGAGTCCAGATAGTTCTGATGGAATTATAGCAAGTTCATCGGTCAATGCAAATTTTACCATGCCTACCTTGAGTTGGGGGGCTTACTTTAGATGACAGAGTACAAACAACAAGTAAGGGGCCTACCACTTGATCAACCAGGATTTATGCTAATTCTCGGTCGATCAACTCAACTAGCGTTTTTATGGGCTTCTTTTGTTTTATGCGTAACTAGAAGCCTAATAAATGCTAAAAAACAACTACTAGTCCAGTTACAAGTTAACATGAAAAAATTAAATTAAAAACAAGGTTACATATAAAGTATAAAATTACGTGCGAATATGCAATTACATATTCAAGTGATAATTACAAACCTATGTGTAATTACATATCTATGGGAGATTACACAAATATGTGCAATTACACACATTTTCTCGATTCAACCAGAAACCAACTGAAGCTTGACCAGTTTTAGGCTTTTAGCACTGCCGCAACCTTGAATTTTCAGTCAGTCAAGGAATCTGTGTATCGAGTCATCGGCCTACGCACAAACGGATTGTAGTTTTTTATGTGGCAAATGAAACACGGCCCGGTGCGTGACGATCGATCGAAGTCGTACGTTCGTTGGTCGAAACTAGGTCACAAAGGGATCGAGAGCCTACATACCTGCCACGCAAAACACGTTGATCGTAATCGCAAACCCTTGCTAGTAGATCGATGGAGGAGGCGGCGGCGGCCATGGTAGCCTCGCTCCCGGACGACGTCCTCCTCGAGATTCTCTTCCGCCTTAAGGACGTTCCGGCCGTGCTCTTCCGCTGTGCCACGGCGTGCAAGCGATGCCGCAGTCTCATCGTCGAACCCGCCTTCCTCCGGCGCTGCTGGCCAGATCAGGACGCCTCGTCCTCCTTCGTCGGCTTCTTCAGCCAGGAATTACTGCACACAGGGTCGTTGCCGTGCTTCACCCCGACGCCGCGGTCGGTTCTGGGCCCTGGCCGGCGCGCCCTCAGCTCCTTCATGACAGCCGCGCCCGCGGGCCTCTTCGACCGAGCGGTGCCGCTCGCCTCGCGCCACAGCCTCCTCCTCGTGAGACTCGATAGCCATACCACGCCGAGCTACCGGAACGCGACCATCCTCGATCTGGCGATATGCAACTTGCTCACCGGCGCTTGGCACATCCTCCCTCTTCTTAAGGTGAAGTTGTTTGGCTCGGACTTTGACGACGAGTCTAGTTGGAACTGCTATGCCATTTTAACCGGTAAAGATTGTCGCTCTAATGAAGAGTTGGTGCTTCCGAGCAACCCATCCTTCTTCAAGGTGGTAATTATCAGCCCCCACAGAAACGATGAAATGAAATGTACTCTCCACACATTCTCCTCAGATGAAGCAAGCTGGAGGGCTCGTACCCATTGCTTCGATGGTATTGTGCAACGACTAAGAAACTACGGGTCATCCTGTCGTGCCGTCGTACATCATGGCACGGCGCATTGGTTATTTTGTAATTACGGAGAACTATGTCTAAGCGTCCTTAACCTGAATATGCGGACTGGCTACATCTCGTTGACGAAGGTCCCATTCGGAATCGACGGAATGTATTGCTACAATAGAGGTCACCTGTTCCTCACTCCAGCCGTCAACGGGGTGCTTTCACTGCTTTGGATGCAAAAGGAAGGTACCCAACTGGAGATCTGGGAGCAGCAAGTGAAACAACCAAATAAGGATGGAGGTTCAGAATGGGTCTGCACAAGGACAATTGATCTAAAGCAACTTGGAAAGAGGGAGAATGAAAGACGAGAGCTATTTATCTTGGGAGACAAGTGCGGCAGATTGCTCGTCAACGACACGAGCCAAAACATGTACACTGTTGACATACAAACCGGGATGATGGAGGCGGTGGTTGATTGGCCTCGCATGGGCTACATCATCCCTAGGGAGACCGTTCCCTTCGAAGTGGAGTGGCCGGCGATCTTTGCTTCTCGACTTGATAACAGGTATAGCTAACCATTTTGCCTCCAAATTGCGCATTTTAATTTTTAATATAAGGTTTGACATAGTTTACACAATATCGATATGCTTGCTTTCCTCTAGCATTTTACGGCATTATGCACCTTTAGTTTGTATGCTAATAAAATTATAATGTCTTTGACTTACCAATTCAGAAGGAAAGAAAAGATGGAAAACAATGTGACGTATCCACCTGGGTGGGAACAAATGTATTATCGAGGAAAGGAAAGACGGAAAACCAAGTGCATCTGACTGGGTGGAAACTAAAGTATATTCGAGCAAAGGCTCATTTAAGGTGAGCTCATTGCCTCTCTTGGCTCAGTCATTCATGGCTAGTAAAACATATATGATCAATAAATAACCTTATTTACATTTTAAATATGCTTGAATGACTTTCTGGTGCACAATCGGCCATTTCCTGCCAATTCTTAAGATAACAGACATGAATATTTTTCGGTGATTTGTTTATGCTTGTAGCCACATGAGTATCTTAATGATCATTATGCCAATTGGGTTTCTTATGCTCACACCCATGAGTGCTTTATTTTGTATACTCACAAGCTTTCTTTTGTGATAGCTTCGGTTACCAAAAGCTTTTGTTTTATGATTGAACTTAGATATATTGTTCTTCTTTTACAGGTCACACTAGAGTTTGATGGAACTTACTTCGATGAACTGAAAATAAGGTTAGAAGAAATGCTACTATGAGGGCCTATTCGGTTTGAAGGGTATTAGCGTGGAGCAGGAGGTATTGCCTGCCAGTTGGGGTCTAACCGAACAAGGCCTAACTGGTAAAAAACTACTAGAAGGTATGTCTTGTTCTCTTCGCTGGCTGATAGTGGAAAGTATTTGAAGATGGGAACTTAAAGAGTTGACATGAGAATTCAACCATGCAAGTTGTCCTTGTATGTTGCCGACCAATTAGTAGTTGGATACCTTTGAGATTTAGCATGATGTGATTTTGTTTGAAGTTGGAGCTTGTCGGGGTATAATTGAATTAGCACGAAGACCTTACAATTATTTTTTATTACAGTTCTACTATTTATCGCTGCCGCCTTTTCTTAAATCTGGGTCAGCTTATAAATCGCATGCCATTGAGGCAAATTTACAATATCTATGTGAAAGGGTATTGTTCTGGGAGAACATAATGTCGGTGCTACTTTTAAAGCTAATAGTAATGCTAGTGCAACGGAAGTCTTTTTCGCAATGAGAGGGAGGTTTTTGTTCGGTAAACACCATATACTGCAGTCGGCAGTCGCATCGAAAGCAACACATCGGACCGGTCAGGCGTCGCCCATTCACATTTGATCATACGGCCCGCATGCATTAAGGCTTTCCACGAAAACAAAAATTTGGCTGATAACATCGCAGGTTGCCCACCTCATATCCAAAATTTCAGTCCGATAGCTCATCCCCAATCGATCCAAAAGGTGACAGCCGAAATGCTCCTCCCCAAATCGATCTATAGCTGCCGCATTTGCTCTCCGCACCGCACTCCCGTTCCTTTCCATACTGCGTGGCCAACTCCCACCCCGGATGATAGTTGAGCCTCCACTTGGTTTGGGCCCTATGCTGGCGCACTGTGGCTCCGTCGCTGGAAGTGGTCATTGGAGCCTCCCTAATCGAGGTATAGAGTCGGCGGCGGCATAGCCGGGCCGACCAGGTTACATTCCGCACGAAGCAGCAATTCGGAGCATGCTTCCTTGAACGACTACATGAGCTGTGAGTAGGAAACTACGACTAACCTAGGCCTCAGGGTGCAGGAGGATGTGGATATCCGCAAGTTCGCTCCGGATGTACCTCTTAAGTTGCATTGGCGGCATCATGGATAACCTGCGGCATCTAAGTGGGCTTCACTGTAGAGTCCACATATCCCGCTAATATCCTGCATAGCACACTTGCACCCGCAGCTGGCTCCTGACAGCTTGTCACCACCGGCTGCCATGGCCGTGTTGTTCTAAGGCTGTGGTGGCATCAAGCTCGATTTGCTTCTGCTGATGTGACTCGTGTATTTCCACTGGAGGGAGAGCAACCTGCAATAGCTGATAGATTAAAAAAAAGCTGCCTCGAGTTGCTTCTAATAGAAACTTCCCTTGCCAGAAGCAATTTACACGTACGCAGCTAGCTTGATGGACCAAGACTATGCTACATGATTGATCTATTTAGATAGAACTAATATAAGTTGAAATTTCTAATTGAGATAGTGTTTATGTAAATTCTATGCTTCCAATACAGATGATTTATGTTGGGAAAAAGGACATATGAAACAATATTCTTGCTGCATAATGCACGTGAAAAAGGATATATGAAACAATATTCTTCTAATAGAGATGATTCATGTTGAAATAGCACACTCTCTTGTTTCGAAATGTACATGCTTCATATGCACATTATAAGTTTTTCTTCCGTCTAGATATTTGCTACATACAACCATGCTTCTTCCTTTTTGATTTCGAGTGCCATTGCAAGGTAAATATTGCCCTCGTGCTACAAGTTTTGTTTCAGACGTCAATTTACGTGTTTCTACCTAAAGGTTTGCATAAACAGAACCATATTTCTACCACTGTTTCTAGCTTTTTGCAGCTGTTGTTTAAATTTTCAATAGCGTCGTAGTTTAAATATTACCCATGCTTCCTATATTTCGCATGATTCAAGTCAACATGCTCTTGATTACCTTGTTTTCCTACTGGTTGCTATTGGGTGGCTACAACAATGTTGATGATATCCTGTCGAGGTTAAGATTATGTTGTCCTTAGTTATGAAGGGGTATGAAATGATCTCGGACGTTGTTGTATTTAAGTTTGGGGAAGGAGATGGACATAATCAAAAGTGTTAAACTATAAGCACACAAGCACTAGGCTAATTCAGCCATCTTGTCACGTAACGGTATGCATTTTCTCATCCCGACGCAGCATTCTTAAACTAAGCACACGTACTCGAGTGTTGTTCAGAGCAACAAAAATAGATAATTAGCCAATCAACCAGGGTCTAAACTAACGACTTTGCTAATTCTCAGTTAACTAGATTAATTCTCATTGAGTTAATCACACCCCTAAACTAATGATGTTGTGGTGATGATGCTAATCAAACATGCATGCATGCGCTGGCACGTTGGTCAACGGCGCCGACCGAAAGGCAAGTGGGAGTTGCTCGCCATGGTCTCGTGCCAGATCACCGCCTCTTCCCAACCAGAGATCTTGGGCGCTCACACACGCTACTGATCAACAGGTAGTCCTGGTTTGAGTAGTTGCAACATATGTTGCTGCAACTCATGATTTGTACCAATAACGAAGCAATCTAACGACCTCATTTTTTCCTCTTTGAACTCCACGTGCAACTAGAAAAATCTCAAATGCAAACCATGTTGCAATCAGTGTTAGAATTAATCTAAATCTTGTTGTGCATGGGTTGCTTGCTTCCTTTTCCATGATCAGATCCATCCATCAATCCGTCCGTGAAAGTCATGTCAACATGCACGACATGGTCCCTTTCTTCCTTCCCTGGCTGGCTTGGTGCTACGCATGCATGCACGGTTGCCCCGCGAAGTCCATCCAGCATGGCCTCCCTCTCTCTCTCTTCTCCCTTGCAAGTCATCGACATATGACTCGTGTATTCGCCACAAGGAAGAGAATAATTTTTCTAGGAGCAACGTACGTACGGCATTGCCTCCCCTGCGTCCTTTCACCAACTACCACCGCTCTTCTATCTATCGTCAGTAGTTTCATCATGCAACAAGCAACTCTCTCCCTCATTTCACGACTTGCTAGAATGCTACGTATACATGTAATATTTTGTAGGACAAAAAATGCACTTTTTCGATTCATAATAAGTGTCATGGTTTTAGTTCAAAGTTAAATTAAAACCATAGATAGTAGGAAGCATATTTTTCACATCAGAAACTGAAAATATCTTCTGGGCTTATTACTCTCCCCATCCTGAAATATAAGACATGTTGGATTTACCCAATGTACAATGCCTCTTTGGTTACAATTTTAATCTATAGTAATACACCTTGAAAAATACATTATAAAATGACATATATCATAAAAAAATTAATTGAATTTAGAGAAAACCCTATATTATAGGGTTTATTTGTTGTTGCCAAAGTTTACATTGAAGAATGGCTTTGTTATTTTCTCACACGTCGGAGCCAAGCTAGGGGAAGAAAGGGAACTCTTAAAAGTAAAAGAACACATTGCCATCTGACTTGTATTATCTAAACTCCCCGATTAGAAGAAAATTAACGAAATTGATAATGTTTGGAATTTTTATAAAATATTCTAACAAAAAATTATTACAGTGAAGTGATTTCAATATAGTTTTCTAATGATTATTTGCAATAAATTTGGGGAAATTTTAGGAAATCCGAATGAAAATTTAAAAATGGCGAGTAATGAAAATTGTGATGAGAAAAAACATTTATTATACTTTTAAAAAATCCTTTAGTAAAATCTGTACAAGAAACAATTCTCTTACTGGAATGTTTATGCTTCCTACGTTAATGATTTTTCTTTGCAATTGTTTGAGCTGAGTAGGCTATTACTATGTGAAACTTCTGCCAAGTTATCATAAAGACTGCTTTTAGTGGATCAAGCCAGGGGCCATATACTCCCTCCGGGTAAACTTTAAGGCATGTATGTAGTTCAAGAAAACTTTGATCATTAGTTCGATCAATAAAATATTAACTGTATGTTCAAAAATAATATCGTTGGAAACTTCTTTTAAATATGAATATAATGATACATCTATTTTTGGGCAATTATTTTGAACCGGAGGGAGTATATCGTTTATGGCATATATATATATCTCATGTTTTATAATTGAACCGGAGGGAGTATATCGTTTATGGCATATACTCCCTCCGTGCAGAAATATAAGACGTTCTAGCATTTTTCCGACCAGGTGAAAAGCTGTGAAAAGACATCGCTACCCCTAATTTCGGATCTCATCGTTCTGGATCCCAGCTTCGTCTTCCTCGATCCAGATCCCGGCGGCGCCGTCCTCAGGCACAAACGCCCGAGCCAGCACCTCCTCCCCCTGCAGGATCCATCCATGACCCGAATTCATCCCCGCGCGCGCCATTCCAATCCATCCGCGCGCCGCCGAAATCCATCCGCGCGCGCCGCCGAAATCCATCCGCGCGCGCCGCCGAAGAGCAGAATTCTCGGGCGTTTCTGGCAGCTGCACGTCGCCTAGCTGCACCTCCCGCAGGCCGGCCACGGGACCCAATCAGCAGCACCATGCCGGCCCCCGGCCAGTAGTCGGCATCCACGCACGCCGAGCAACCAGCCAGCAGAGCACCGTACCGCTGGCAAACACCAAGCACCATATCCAGCACCTACATGCTCGGGGCGCCTCCAGGCTTCTCGGCAGCTGCGCTGGCTCAGCTCGCCGACAGCATCATCTCATCTCCTTGCAATGTCAGCGGCTCCCGCTCAGCTCGCTGGCAGCTCCGCCCGCTCTCAAGGTCGTCGAGGCGCCCGAACCCGTCGTGCCTCAAGAACAATGGCGCTTCCAGATTTTATAACACCTGAAGAACAAGAAGAGGAAGTTAATAATCCACCTGCAAGTCAAAACCTGCTTCCAGATCTTAATACTCCTTGTGCTTGCTTAGTTGTGGAGTATTGTTAAAAACAATGTCATGAATATTTGCATAGTTCATGTTTGTAAGTAAATTATGCACTGAATATTGACAACAGTTCAAGAATATCAGAGAGGAACAGGATGTCATTTGTTCTCTGACATATTCCCATCAGTGCCAGTATTTTTGTGCTTTTGTGCAAATAATACAAGTGCTCGAGCAATCAACAGATTAGTTTACATAAAAAAGCACAGTATCTACTCTGCAACACAAGCACAATATCCACTCCCTACAGTACAAGCACAAAGCATGAACAACTCAGCTGATCTAGCTGAAAAGGAAGGGTGAACAATACTCCAAAATCATAAGCTCTCTTTCGTGTACAGAAAATGAGAGAAATTAACAGATGTAAACAAGCACAAAGCAGTGGTAATGGTGGGATTTAGCCTGTAGTGCTTGATAAAACCTACTGTTGCAAGTAGAAGAACAGGTTAGCTGACTGCAAAGTTCAGATTAGACACATACCCTTGTGGAGCGGACAAGCCCAAGACTGAGAACGCCCTGCTTCATGGAGAAGCCCTGCTGGTCAAGGCCTCCCATACATAGCCCTTGAATTCCTATAGGAACACAAACAAACCTACTGTCGATGCCATGCATGCTGGGAATAGCAGCTTTGAGTGAATTAACAAAAAATCCACTATCACAAGTGCACAAGCAAATTAGAGGGCCAGGACTATCCAAGCCCAAGACACAGATAAACAAAAAATTCGTGGAGAAATGAAAATTGTGCTCTGAAGTTGGTGACTGGAGGTCACTGAGTTGGACCAAACTACTGTAATAAAAGTTTGCTAGTGCACCATATTCAGAGTATTCATATACTAAAAAAATTCACAGAAATATGGAGTACTCCACTAATTATCACAATGCAATCATCACAGAAATATGGAGTACAGTAGTTACTGAATATTGACAATACACGCAAGAAGAAAAAGATGCAGTGTACAAGTAGATCAAGATGCAGTAGCTACTCACAGTAAGAATCATCCAGTACATACACATCCCAAGGAAGCACTGCATATTACCCAAGTAATCAGTACATGATGATCCAACTCGAGAGATCAAAGTTTACTCAAGCAAGTAGTGCATATTACTCACTGTATTACCCAAGTAATCAGAATTTGAGAGCAGATTAATTTGAGATCAGATTTAAACTGCTCGAGAGATCCAATCGATCACTAGTAAAGAAGAAAAAGGAGATTCTTCGCAAAAAAATAAGAGATGCAGGCACGAGTAAAATCAATTACTCACACGTATGGCTGCAAATCCACAAATAAAGATTCTATCCCCACTCCGTTTGAAGTCACAAGTCGAGCACACACGTATGGCACACATTCTGTGCTATTCCATTCACTGAACAATCTACAAATACAGATTCTACCCTTACTTAATCTATTCCATTCACTGAACTCAGTGAGCAATATGGACAGCAATATGTACAATTCACTGAGCAATGAGTACTCACGCAATTTAGGGATAGGGGAGGGGATACCTGACCTCCTCCGTACGGACAGTGTAGCTCCAGAGGCAGCAGCAGCTCCTCCGCAGAGAGCAGTGCAGCCGGTGCTCCAGGCGCAGGCGCCGTCCTCCCGCTGCTCCGGTGCTCCGGACGCAGGCACAACTGATGGAAGAGGATCCCAAGGCAGTCGACGGCGGCTGGACTTGAGCATCCCAAATGGGCACCGCGCGGCTGGGGCAGAGTGGCGCCACAGGGTCCATCGCCGGAGGCCAGGTTGAGCAGCAAGAACAGGCCGACGCCTGCGAGCACGGACGCACCCTTCTCGCCGCATAGCCTCAGCTGGTCGGGCTCGAGGTTCTCGGCGCCATCCAGGCACGGGACCTGGCAGATCGTCCTGGTTCCCCGCGGATCGGGCGTCATCGTCATTCTTCCCGCAGACCCGGCATTTGTTATCATACACGAGTGGCATGTATTTGGGCATCCCCACCCTTGGGACAAGTCATGTCACGAATGAAGGTGCAGACGTAGTATCCACATAAGTTATTCCCGCGTTCCTGCCACATACACTTTACGAAAAAATAGTTCGATCAAACTAATAATCAAGCATCGTATTGAAAGTAAATATCATACATAGAGTTTCACGGACATAGCTATATATAGTACTACTTACAGGGTAATCTTCAAATGTAAGCTCCGGTTTCCATTTACCCGGAGCAGTAGTGATGAACCGTTTCCAAGCCCTGCCAGCAAAAAATAATGAGTAAATGAGTTATTGATTAGTTGATGATATCGTCGAATTAGAGCAGATGAAGATGCCAATACGAAATTGATTGAAATTACCTCAGGAGGATGGCAGCCATGTCCGCCCATTCCGCATATTCTTTACGTTTCGAGTCCATGACCTTTACGACTCCTTTGTGAAGATCAATGATAAGGAGAATAAAGTGGAATCTGCACAAGCATAGCTCAATGATTAGGAGAATAAAGTGGAAGTTGCACAAGCATAATGTATGTTATATATAACACTCACTTGAAGTTGTAGGGAAAAATATTTCCTCTTTATTGCTTGCTTCACTAAAAACATTACCATGTTGTCCTCTGTGTCCTTGGCGAAGTCTCGAACCGTAACTTCATGAACTGTGTCTGGTATGAACCCCAGCGGTAGGAGCTTGCCTCTTTTGCATTCGAGCTTCTTTTATGCATAATTAAATATATAGCGTACACAAAGAATATAGTGAGGATAATTGTTAGTGCAAATGAATGAGCGCTGACTACAGACTTAATTACATAAATAAATCACTTACGGGCATAGCAACTGATGACAGCTTTGTCGGGCGTCTTGATTGAATAAGAAAATAGTTCTTCTAACTCAAGGTTTATCTCCTCGTTCCCAGTAATGCTCATCTCTAAGATACACCGTGAGGTGATCACCTCTTCGACAAGGCTTTGTACAGTCATGCAACCTTAGCATCTGAGTCCCTAGACGCGCGAGCTCCGGGTTGTGAGATCTTTTCCGTATCTATACTTGTTTACCACTTGAGCCGTTGGATAGTAATCTTCGTAATCAACTGCTCTCTGAGCTCTAGCCTCCCGTTCGATCATCGATGCCGTCTCTGGATCATCATAGGGCTGCAGCTGGGGAAGTCCTTTGATTGTTTTGTCCAAGTTAGGCGACTTTTTTGCTTCTTTGCTCGCTCTTAGGACTGTCCCAGAGAGCGGTCATGATCAGATCTCAGCTCAGTCTCTTCATTCTCGTCTCGGCAAAGTGCTTCATTGTTTGCGGTTTAATAAACATCTTCTTCGGCGCAAGAAACGCCTTTTGCTCTTCATCTGCTCATGTGGTAACAACTCTGGAGTCTGCCCTCATCGGAGTTGATGATCTCTTCGGAGCTGTAGGAGGTGCCCCGGTTAGCTTCCTCTTTGCTTAGGTGGAGGCGGCGGAGTCTCCTGACGAGGAGGAGGAGGCGGCGGAGTGTTTCACGCGGAGGAGACTGCTCATGCACAGGGGAATCATCATCGCGCATAGGAGAATCATCACGCGGAGGAGACTCATCATGCGGAGGAGACCGCAGGTGGCGGAGGAGGCGGAGGAGGTGGCTGTGGTGGCTTCTCACAAACACAATGTTCTCCTTCCGCCATTGCACGGTGGTTCTACGGGCTTCTCCCGGTTCTTTGATTTCCCCATCTTCACCTGCGGGGTGCTCAAGCACCATCCCTCATAATCTCTCAACACTTCATCCACCATCACAACAACAAAGTCGTCTTGGACCGGACGGCAATGGTAAGACCTTGTAGGTAAGAAGATGCCGCCGCCGCCTTGAAGGATAGGTTGAAAACTTTAACATGCGGCTCACAAGGACGGCTCTCGGTGAGATCATCCACGGGGTAGCGAGGAGGCTCGACCACCTCATCATTAATATGATCGGCCTGCTGAGAGGAAGCTACGCTGCTTCTCCGGTGTTGTTGAGATTGCGGCGGGACGAGGGCATCGAGCAATGGCGCAGGATCTACCTGCCCCTGAGCCATCGGGATGTAAGTACTTGGGTTACCATGGTTAATTGGGCTTGCATGGTGGTAAAACCTCCTCTAAGGTCGCTATGCGGTGTTTCCCTTGCCTTTCTCCTCTCATGGCTTTTATCGGAAAATCTCTCCTTTCCGCGGGAAAGCCAATGTTCCACGGAACGGAGCCTTCCGTGCCTCGTGTTCGTCCGCCGTGTTCTTTGTTCCCAAGGGCGCGTGTCAGCTCATCGTTCTCGGGCTGGAACCTCCCCTCCTCCACGTCCTTATGTGCTTTTTCCAGGGCTTCAATGGGAAACTTCAGATGAGCTTTCTTATAGATGCACTTCCCCTGTTTCGGATGCAACGTTCCCCAATCCCGTAGAACCACTCCTTGCACGTTCGATCCAACCGTGTGTCCCTAATCTCCCTTTCTGGTCGTTCCGCCTCTGCCTCCCACTTAGGACGGTTAGCCCGTTCCACGACCCGAATTTGGTGATATTTCTTCAACGCGACATTTGCCTTATTTGTTTCCGACCTTTTCTTAAATTCTTCCACCGTCTTGTACTTCACCGTCCCGGTGATTTTTTACCTTCTCCTTTGTCCGTAGTCTTCTTTTTCTTGATAAGGCGCAATCTTTTCTTGTGGTTCTTGAATAGTTCGGCCATCTTCTTCTTGGCAAACTCGGTGAGGGCATGCTCCATCTTGGCCTTTCAGCGGCACCCCCCTCTTCGGGTACTATGTTGAAATGTGACATGAGCTTGGTCAGAATGCTGTTTTTGGCTACATCATCGATATAAAGACCTTGAGCTTCTTCCTCTGCAGACAGCACTAGTCCCTTTGGCTTGTTCCATTCTCGAACGGTGATCGGGACGTGGTCCCTAACAGCACTCCGCATTGAGCTATGAATGCCTTTGCACCTTTCTCTGGAGCAATCGGTTTACCATCCTTAGCGATGTTGGTGATGTCGTGCCTAACACCGTCGTCCAACTTTTTGGCCGGGCCTCGCTTCCTCGACTTTACAGAAGAAGTGCTCGATCCAATAAAAAAGAAATAATTCATAGTCAGTACAATTTAATTGGTTAATGCATCTAGTCGATCAACAACGGCTTAATTAATTTATATACCTGGGTGATAACTACGGTTCCGGAGCCATTATGATGATCTTCTTCCTCACGGCGCCATTAGGATCTTCTTCCTCAATATTCTCCGCTCCCTCAGGAGTCATTCAAAAAAGTTGTTGTGACATCGTCACCGCCATCATCTGGAATAACGACGTCGTCGCGATCATCCAGTGCAGATTGGCTATGAGGTCAGCCATGAAATTTTCTTGAGTTTCATCTCTCTCCATGCTTTCTACAACGACCTGCAAACTATATATAGGAACCATCATATGATCAAATTAAGGATAATGCAGAAAACTGAAAATGGAGTTACATATGTAGTTCTTAATTAACTAAGGATCGATAATATAGTGCTGAAAGCAGATAGTGCAATTACATGCATACATAGATCGGGTTCATGTTTATTTAACCCTAATACATCAATCAATACTACAACCTCTCAACGACCGCGCCGACCGGGACCTGAGCCGCGCCGGAACACCCAAAGCCACGAACAGTCACGGGAGCATAGCTAACATGAGATCCTGCATAACGCTCCATCCGGTCCTATACATGTTGTCTAACGCATACATGTAACGGCGAACGTGCTCGTCCTCCGCCGCAATGCACTACCTCCTCCGGCGGGGCCGACTCCTCGGAAACGACCGTGGCCCATAAGACCTCCACCAAAGAATATCCGGGTCGACGACGGGACCCGGATTCCCACCAAGTGCGCGACCGGAAGCTAAGACCTCCTGCCACCCGGCGGAGCCGGTCCCGGACCTCCCCACTGCTGCATCTCCTCTAGAAGAGTCAGACCACGGCGCGGCGGCTGTCGCGGCATCGTAGCTACGAAAACAAATCATATATATATATATATATATATACCAACATAAATAAAAAAATCATAATATTGTGCTAAATAAAATAACTTCACTAAGGGGGCGCCAGCACAACATCCTCTATTTGGGGGGCGCCGGCACTACCGCGTAAGGGGGCCGGCATGACATCCTCTATTTGGGGGGCGCCGGCACGACCCGCGTAAGGGGGCGCGGGATTGAATGACCCTGTTATGGGGGCGTCGGCGGGGGCCGGCACCGGCACCGCCACGGACTCGGCGCTCCTCCTCGCTCGCTCTTTCTCTATTTCGCGACCCTAAGTCTATGTCGCGCGGCATCGCTACGGACTCGGCACCGCCACGGTCTAAGTCGTCGGCGCGCGGGCGGCGCCGACACAAATGAATCTATTTTGTAACTTTTCTAACTTTTTTCTAACACTAATTTTACTAACACACTAACTAATTTTCTAACACACTAACTAATTTTACTAACACCTAACACATTAACAAATTTTACTAACACACTAATTTTACTAACACCTAACAAATTTTACTAACACACTAATTTTACTAACACACACATTAACAAATTTTACTAACACACTAATTTTACTAACAACTATACTATTTCTAACTATACTAATTAACAACTAATATACAAATATCAATAACAAAAAAAGAGGGCGCCGGCTCGCCTCTTGCCAGCGTGGATGGCGAAGCGGTGATAGGGCGGCCTTGGGCGGCGGGCGCGCAGCGACGGGCAGGGTGGCGCTGCGGCGCGTGGCGGTGGCGGGCGGCAGCGGACGACGGCGGCGCGGGGGTGGCCGCCGGGAGGAGGAAGGTAGCGCGGAGGCGCGTCGGCGGTGGCGGCGGGTGTCTGCGATGGCGCGGCGCGCGACGCGGCGGCGAGCGCGCAATATGAGACGCTTTGGCGGCGTCGTGGCCTTCGTCTCCACGCGGGATTGATCTCGCGGAGACGAAGGGGCGGCGATTATAGTGGCACCCCCTTTGGTCCCGGTTCGTGGCACCAACCGGGACCAAAGGCTGATCTGTTAATACAAACACCTAAACCTTTTTCTTTGCGGGGGCAAAAAAATAGCCTTTAGGCCGGTTTGTACAAGCCGGGTCAACTGACCATTTTTAAAAAAAATTCATTCCGCCTTATTTCCGTCAAAAAACCCCGCCACCCCGCCGCGCCCACGCGACACCACCGGGGAACCAGGCGCTCATGTACAGCACAGGAGCGGCGGTCATGCCCCGGGCACTCCACCACGCCGTGGTTGGCCACGCGCCCCGCGCCATGTCCAGGCCATCGTCACCAGCGGTGTCACGCCCACCACGCCCGTCCTTTCACGGTGCCCGCCGCCGCGTGTCCGCAATCGCCGCCCGCAGCAGCCCCCAACCGCCCGTGCCCGCGCCCGCGCCACCGCCATGCATGCGGGCCCGTCGCCACGCCGTGTGCGCCACACCGTCACCGCCATGTGCGGCCACCACCGCCGCCACCGCCATGTACGAGCCACCGTCGCCACCCGCGTGTGCTGCCCACCACGCCGTCTTTCCCGGGTACCGCATGCGCCACACGTGTCCGGCCGCGCCGCCAGCCATCACGTGCCAGCCGCCACCGCCGTGTCTTGGCCACCGGCCGCCACCAATGTCGCGACCACCAGCCTTCACCCGCCCGTGTCAAGCACCGCCCCACCTTGTCGCCGTGCCGCCGTGCGCCCGCCCGCCATGTGCGGCCACCAGCGCCACCGCCATGTCCTGTCAGCCACCGCCGACGCCCGCCATGCCGGTGTACTCGCACGCCACCGCCACCGCCCGCCATGTACTGGCCACCACCGTCGCCACCGCCATGTACAGGCCACCGTCGCCACGCCATGTACTGGCCACCACCGCCGTGTACTGGCCACCGCCGCCGCCATGTCTTCCCGGCCGCGCATGTACGCCGTGTGCGGCCACCGCCGTTCCTGGAAGGCCACTAGAAGGCCCGCCGTCGCCACCGCGATGTACGGGCTCTTCGCCCACCATGTCTTGGCCACACGCCGCCACCGCCATGTACGGGCCACCGTCGCCACCGCCGTGTACGCCCCTGTCACGCCGTACTGGCCACCGTCACCGCATGTACGGGCCACAGTGTCCACCGCGCGCCGCCCATGCATGTCTTGACCCAACGGATACCGCAGGTATGCGGCCACCGCCCCGCACGCCATGATGTCCAGGCCGCCGTCGCCACCGCCGGTGGCCGGCCTCCACCGTGGGCGCCCTGTGCCGGCACGCCGCCCGCCACCGCCATTCGAGGCCACCCGTTGAAAAAAGGAGGCACCGCCCTCCTCGTGCCTGGCCACCACCGTCACCGCCATGTCGGGCCACTAGTTGGACATATATTTAGTTGTGACGCTCAATAGAGCCGTTCGTGTCCCGGAGGAGGACGAAAAGCGCCCCGCCACGGAGGGAGCACGGGAGGAAAATGGGCGGGAAATGATGGAGGATATAAAAAAATCATATATATAGTGAAAAAATGGCGGGAGGACGGAGGCGGGAAGCAGTGGAAAGCGCGGGAAGAAAAATAGGCGGGAACGCAGTGGCGCCAAAAACATTAGTCGGTGGTGATAAAGATCGTCGGTGGGATAACCCTTTAGTCCCGGCTGGTGGGTACAACCGGGACGAAAGATCCTTTTTTTGTCATCTAACAAAATTGTCGGTGGGATAAGGACGTGTGGGTAACCTTTAGTCCCGGCTGGTGGGTACAACCGGGACTAAAGATGTCGGCAGGATAAGAACGCATGGGTGGACGCACTGCTCGATGAGATAAAGCATGTAGCGCACGACGCCCTGTCGAAGAACAAGACAAAGTAGAAGAGGTGCAGTGCCTATAAAAGGAGCATCGATACGCTTGCCAAGCAGATCAACAAGCCAAGCAGAGTTTCATTCCCATGGATGAAGGAAAGGGTTGGGAAATCTCCCGTGGCACAACTTCTCGAAGATGTCGTTGGTGCACACGCGCCCTACGGCATCTTCGGAGGCTGTGCCTCGGAAAAATTTCCCGGCAAGCCCGTGAACGACTACATCTCCTCTAACAGTACTGTTGGGGAAAGGTTTGGGAAATCTCCCGTGGCGCAGCTTCTCGAAGATGTCGTTGGTGCACACGCCCTACGGCATCTTCGGAAGCTGCTCCTCGATTCCCTGCAAGCCCCTGAACGACTACATCTCCTCTAACAGTAGTACTGTTGGGGAAAGGGTTGGGAAATCTCCACTTTTAATATCTTACATACAGTTAAATTGATTGCCATGTTGAGATACTCATTTGTGCCATGAACATTCTACAATTAACTTGATGATGGAGCATCTTCATCATTTAATCTTCTTCAGCCTTAACCATGGAGCATCTTCATCATTTAACTTGATGCTTGGATCAATGTTCACTCTGAAGGGTGGAATTTCATCAAACTTATTATAATCTTCTGACATGTCTGTCTTGTCCTCCACTCCCACGATGTTTCTTTTTCCAGAAAGAACTATGTGGCGCTTTGGCTCATCGTTTGATGTATTTGTTTCCTTATGTTTCCTTTTTCTTGGTTTGGTAGACATGTCCTTCACATAGAAAACCTGGGCCACATCCTTGGCTAGGACGAATGGTTCGTCTCTATACCCAAGATTGTTGAGATCCACTGTTGTCATTCCATACAACTTGTCTACCTGAACCCCGCCTCCTGTTTTGTTGACCCATTTGCACCTAAACAAAGGGACCTTAAAAGAAGGTCCATAGTCAAGTTCCCATATATCCTCTATGTAACCATAATATGTGTCATTTGGGCCTTCATTCATTATTGCATCAAATCGGACACCACTGTTTTGGTTGGTGCTCTTTTTATCTTGGGCGATCGTGTAAAATGTATTCCCATTTATCTCGTACCCTTGGAAAGTCACTACAGTCGAAGATGGTGTCTGGGCCAGCAAGTACAGCTGATCTTCAATATCTTCGTTATTCAGGAGATGTTTTTGCAACCAACCGCCGAAAGTCGACATGTGTTCACGTCTAATCCAATCGTTCGACTGCCCCGGGTTCTGGGAGCGTAGAAAGTTCTTGTGGTCACCGATATACGGAGCCACCAAGGTGGAACTTTGTAGAACTGTGTAGTGTGCTTGAGTCAAAGAAATTCCGTCCCTACATATCATTGATTTCCTTCCTAGCGTGCCTTTTCCACTTAGTCTCCCTTCATGCCGCGATTCAGGAACACCAATCGGCTTAAGGTCAGGAATAAAGTCAACACAGAATTCAATGACCTCCTCTGTTCCATAGCCCTTGGAGATGCTTCCTTCTGGCCTAGCACGGTTATGAACATATTTCTTTAAGACTCCCATGAACCTCTCGAAGGGGAACATATTGTGTAGAAATACGGGACCGAGAATGGAAATCTCATCGACCAGGTGAACGAGGAGATGTGTCATAATATTGAAGAAGGATGGTGGGAACACCAGCTCAAAACTAACCAGACATTGGACCACATCATTCTGCAACCTCGGTAGAATTTCTGGATTTATTACCTTCTGAGAAATTGCATTGAGGAATGCACATAGCTTCACAATGGGCAGTCGAACATTTTCCGGTAGAAGCCCCCTCAATGCAATCGGAAGCAACTGTGTCATTATCACGTGACAGTCATGAGACTTCAGGTTCTGGAATGTTTTCTTCTCCATATTTATTATTCCCTTTATATTGGAGGAGAAGCCAGACGGGACCTTGATACTTCTCAGACATTCAAAAAATATTTCCTTCTCTGCTTTTGTAAGAGCGTAGCTGGATAAATGACGTCCTTTAACTCTCTCATGCAGATTTTTGGGGTCTTTCCAACGTTGCTGGTCCTCCCGTGCTTCTGGTGTATCTTTTGTCTTCCCGTACACGCCCAGAAAGCCTAGCAGGTTCACGCAAAGATTCTTCGTCACGTGCATCACATCGATTGAAGAGCGGACCTCTAAGACTTTCCAATAGGGTAGATCCCAAAATATAGATTTCTTCTTCCACATGGGCGCGTGTCCGGCATCGTCATTCGGAACAGACCGTCCGCCAGGACCCTTTCCAAATATTACATCTAGATCCTTGACCATACCAAATATATCAACACCATCACGATGGGGAGGCTTCCTCCGGTGATCAGCCTCACCATTGTAATGCTTGCCTTTCTTTCTTACGGGATGGGTAATCCTAAGAAATCGACGATGCCCCAGGTACACGACCTTCTGACCTTTTTCCAAATAATCACCTTCGAGCTCATGTAAACAGTGCGTGCATGCATTGTATCCCTTGTTTGACTGTCCTGAAATGTTACCAAGAGCCCAGTCATTGATGGTTACGAAAAGCAGCGCTCTTAGGTCAAATTCCTCCTGCTTGTGCTCGTCCCACACACATACACCTGCTAGGGACCACAGCTGTAGAAGTTCTTCGACTAATGGCTTCAGGTACACATCAATGTCGTTCCCGGGTTGCTTCGGGCCTTGTATGAGCACTGGCATCATAATGAAGAGCCGCTTTGTAGAACGGCAAGTTTCCCTTAAGTGGATTACCCAAAGTTTATCGAACTCAGGGAGGAAGAGGTCAAAGATATCCCTCTCATGCAACCACTGCAACCACAAAGCAAGAAGTCTCTTGTGTCCCCAACACACCTAATAGGTGCACTAGTTCGGCGAAGAGATAGTGAAATACAGGTGGTATGAATGAATATGAGCGATAGTACGGTGCCAGAAAAGTGCTTGGCGCGTAGTTGACGGTAGTAATATTGTAGGAAGTAAACATGCAGTAGTAACGCAGCAGTAGTAACGCAGTAAAACAGTAACAAGCAATGATAGCAGTATTTAGGAACAAGGCCTAGGGAATAGACTTTCACTAGTGGACACTCTCAACATTGATCACATAACAGAATAGATAAATGCATACTCTACACTTTTGTTGGATGATGAACACATTGCGTAGGATTACACGAACCCTCAATGCCGGAGTTAACAAGCTCCACAATAATGCTCATATTTTAGTAACCTTTAGTGTAAGATAGATCAAAAGACTAAACCAAGTACTAGCATAGCATGCACACTGTCACCTTCATGCATATGTAGGAGGAATAGATCACATCAATATTATCATAGCAATAGTTAACTTCGCAATCTACAAGAGATCATGATCATAGCATAAACCAAGTACTAACACGGTGCACACACTGTCACCTTTACACACGTGCGGGAGGAATAGAACTACTTTAATAACTTTGCTAGAGTAGCACATAGATAAATTGTGATACAAACACATTGCAATCATAAAGAGATATAAATAAGCACCTCACTATGCCATTCAACAGTGAATAAGTATTCTGTGAAATATAGCCTAAGAGACCCACACGGTGCACACACTGTCACCTTTACACACGTGGGACAAGGAGTCTCCGGAGATCACATAAGTAAAACCCACTTGACTAGCATAATGACATCTAGATTACAAGCATCATCATATGAATCTCAATCATGTAAGGCAGCTCATGAGATTATTGTATTGAAGTACATAGGAGAGAGATGAACCACATAGCTACCGGTACAGCCCAGAGCCTCGATGGAGAACTACTCCCTCCTCATGGGAGCAGCAGCGGTGATGAAGATGGCGGTGGAGATGGCAGCGGTGTCGATGGAGGAGCCTTCCGGGGGCACTTCCCCGTCCGGCGGGTGCCGGAACAGAGACTCCTGTCCCCCAGATCTTGGCTTCGCGATGGCGGCGGCTCTGGAACTTTTCTCGTATCGTGGCTTTCTCAAGTAAGGGTTTCGATACGAGGGCTTTATATAGGCGAGAGCGGCGCGGGAGGGGGCGACGGCGGCGACACCATAGGGGCGCGGGCCACCCAGGCCGCGCCGGCCTATGTCTGGTGGGCTTGTGGCCCCCTCTGGTCCTTCCGGGTGTTGGAAGCCGTGGAAAAATAGGAACCTCGGCGGTGATTTCGTCCAATTCGAGAATATTTCGTTACTAGGATTTCTGAAACCAAAAACAGAAAACAGGAACTGGCACTTCGGCATCTTGTTAATAGGTTAGTTCGAGAAAATGCACGAATATGACATAAAGTGTGCATAAAACATGTAGATATCATCAATAAAGTAGCATGGAACATAAGAAATTATCGATACGTTGGAGACGTGTCGGCATCCCCAAGCTTAGGCTCGTCCCGAGCAGGTAAACGATAACAAAGATAATTTCTGAAGTGACATGCCATCATAATCTTGATCATAATATTTGTAAACATATGTAATGAATGCAGCGATCAAAACAATGGTAATGACATGAGTAAACAAGTGAATCATAAAGCAAAGACTTTTCATGAATAGCACTTTCAAGACAGGCATCAATAAGTCTTGCATAAGAGTTAACTCATAAAGCAATAATTTAAAGTATAGACATTGAAGCAACACAATGGAAGATTAAGTTTCAGCGGTTGCTTTCAACTTGTAACATGTATATCTCATAGATAATTGTCAACATAGAGTAATATAACAAATGCAATAAGCAAGTATGTAAATCAATGCACAGTTCACACAAGTGTTTGCTTCTTGAGGTGGAGAGAGATAGGTGAACTGACTCAACAATAAAAGTAAAAGGTCCTTCAAAGAGGAAAGCATCGATTGCTATATTTGTGCTAGAGCTTTTATTTTGAAAACATAAAGAGAGCATAAAAATAAAGTTTTGAGAGGTGTTTGTTGTTGTCAACGAATGGTAGCGGGTACTCTAACCCCCTTGCCAGACAAACCTTCAAAGAGCGGCTCCCATTTTATTTTATTTTTGGGTGGCACTCCTTCCAACCTTTCTTTCACAAACCATGGCTAACCGAATCCTCGGGTGACTGCCAACAATCTCATACCATGAAGGAGTGCCTTTTTATTTTAGTTTTATTATGATGACACTCCTCCCCACCTTTGCTTTCTCAAGCCATGGCTAACCGAATCCTTCGGGTGCCGTCCAACAATCACATACCATGGAGGAGTGTCTATTTTTGTTAATTAATTTGGGACTGGGAATCCCATTGCCAGCTCTTTTTGCAAAATTATTGGATAAGCGGATGAAGCCACTAGTCCATTGGTGAAAGTTGTCCAACAAGATTGAAAGATAAACACCACATACTTCCTCATGAGCTATAAAACATTAACACAAATAAGAGGTAATAACTTTTGAATTGTTTAAAGGTAGCACTCAAGCAATTTACTTTGGAATGGCGGGAAATACCATGTAGTAGGTAGGTATGGTGGACACAAATGGCATGAATATTGGCTCAAGTATTTGGATGCATGAGAAGTATTCCCTCTCTATACAAGGTTTAGGCTAGCAAGGTTATTTGAAGCAAACTCAAGTATAAAATGGTGCAGCAAGACTCACATATAAACATATTGTAAGCATTATAAGACTTTACATCGTCTCCTTGTTGTTCAAACACCTCAACCAGAAAATATCTAGACTTAGAGAGACCAATCATGCAAACCAAATTTTAACAAGCTCTATGTAATTATTCATTAATGGGTACAAGGTACATGATGCAAGAGCTTAAACAAGATCTATATGAGCACAACAATTGCCAAGTATCACATTATTCAAGACATTACACCAATTACTACATGTAGCATTTCCCGTTTCCAACCATATAGCAATTAACGAAGCAGTTTCAACCTTCGCCATGAAAATTAAAAGCTAAGAACACATGTGTTCATACGAACCAGCGGAGCGTGTCTCTCTCCCAAACAATCATTTATTCAAACAAAAATAAAAACAAAAACAACAGGCGCTCCAAGTAAAGTACATAAGATGTGGCCAGAATAAAAATATAGTTTCAAGAGAAGGAACGATACTTTGTCGATGAAGAAGGGGATGCCTTGGGCATCCCCAAGCATTAGTCTTCTTAAAATATGCAGGGATGAACCAGGGGGCATCCCCAAACTTTCACTCTCTTGATCATAGTATATCATACTCCTCTCTTGACCTTTGAAAACTTCCTTCACCAAACTTCAAGCAAACTCATTAGAGGTTAGTGCATAATCAAAAATTCACATGTTCTCACAAACATTCTTTTCACTTCTGGACATTGCATAAAGCTACTGGACATTAATGGATCAAAGAAATGAATCCAACATAGCAAAAGAGGCAATGCGAAATAAAAGGCAGAATCTGTCAAAAACAGAACAGTCCGTAAAGACTTAACTTGCTCAAATGGAAAAACTCAAAACTAATGAAAGTTGCGTACATATCTGAGGATCACGCTCGTAAATTGGCAGATTTTTCGAATTTTCTACAGAGGCCTGTGCCCAGATTCGTGACAGACAGCAATGCTGTTTCTGCGCAGCGATCCCAAATATAACATCAACTTTGACATAGAAACTTTACTTGGCACAACAAAACACAAAACTAAGATAAGGAGAGGTTGCTACAGTAGTAAACAACTTCCAAAACACAAATATAAAACAAAGTACTGTAGCAAAATAACACATGGGTTATCTCCCAAGAAGTTCTTTTCTTTATAGCCATTAAGATGGGCTCAGCAGTTTTAATGATGCACTCGCAAGAAATAGAAGTTGAAGCAAAAGAGAGCATCAAGAGGCAAATTCAAAACACATTTAAGTCTAACATGCTTCCTATGCATAGGAATCTTGTAAATAAACAAGTTCATGAAGAGCAAAGTAACAAGCATAGGAAGATAAAACAAGTGTAGCTTCAAAAATTTCAGCACATAGAGAGGTGTTTTAGTAACATGAAAATTTTTACAACCATATTTTCCTCTCTCATAATAACTTTCAGTAGCAACATGAGCAAACTCAACAATATAACTATCACATAAAGCATTCTTATCATGAGTCTCATGCATAAAATAATTACTTCTCCCAACATAAGCATAGTCATTCTTATTAATTGTAGTGGGAGCAAATTCAACAAAGTAGCTATCAAATATAGGAGGTATATTGTAATCATAATCAAATTTATCCTCCATAACAGGTGGTAACAAAAGACTACTATCATTATAATCATCATAAATGGGAGGCAAAGTATCATCAAAGAAAATTTTCTCCTCAATGCTTGGGGGACTAAAAATATCATGCTCATCAAAGCCAGCTTCCCCAAGCTTAGAATTTTCCATAGCATTAGCAACAATGGTGTTCAAAGCATTCATAGTAACAACATTCCCATTAGCATGCATATAAAGTTCCATGGGTTTCTTAATTCTTTCTTCAAACACATCATGTCCTAATTCAAGATAAAGTTCATAAAGATCTCTCATATTTTTGTTGTTTTCCATTATGCCTAACTAGTGTAAACAAGAAACCAAATGTCGCAATTGCAGAGTCTAAAGGAAATAGCTTCGAGCACACACACAATGGCGCCGGAAAAGTACTTTACCTGGCACCGAGTATGAGTGCCTTTTACCTTTCCTCCGGCAACGGCGCCAGAAAAGTGCTTGATGTCTACGGGAGCTTCTATTCTTGTAGACAGTGTTGGGCCTCCAAGAGCAGAGGTAGAACAGCAGCAAGTTTCCCTTAAGTGGATTACCCAAGGTTTATCGAACTCGGGGAGGAAGAGGTCAAAGATATCCCTCTCATGCAACCCTGCAACCACAAAGCAAGAAGTCTCTTGTGTCCAAAACACCTAATAGGTGCACTAGTTCGGCGAAGAGATAGTGAAATACAGGTGGTATGAATGAATATGAGCAGTAGTACGGTGCCAGAAAAGTGCTTGGCGCGTAGTTGACGATAGTAATATTGTAGGAAGTAAACATGCAGTAGTAACGCAGCAGTAGTAACGCAGTGAAACAGTAACAAGCAGTGATAGCAGTATTTAGGAACAAGGCCTAGGGAATAGACTTTCACTAGTGGACACTCTCAACATTGATCACATAACAGAATAGATAAATGCATACTCTACACTTTTGTTGGATGATGAACACATTGCGTAGGATTACACGAACCCTCAATGCCGGAGTTAACAAGCTCCACAATAATGCTCATATTTTAGTAACCTTTAGTGTAAGATAGATCAAAAGACTAAACCAAGTACTAGCATAGCATGCACACTGTCACCTTCATGCATATGTAGGAGGAATAGATCACATCAATATTATCATAGCAATAGTTAACTTCGCAATCTACAAGAGATCATGATCATAGCATAAACCAAGTACTAACACGGTGCACACACTGTCACCTTTACACACGTGCAGGAGGAATAGAACTACTTTAATAACTTTGCTAGAGTAGCACATAGATAAATTGTGATACAAACACATTGCAATCATAAAGAGATATAAATAAGCACCTCACTATGCCATTCAACAGTGAATAAGTATTCTGTGAAATATAGCCTAAGAGACCCACACGGTGCACACACTGTCACCTTTACACACGTGGGACAAGGAGTCTCCGGAGATCACATAGGTAAAACCCACTTGACTAGCATAATGACATCTAGATTACAAGCATCATCATATGAATCTCAATCATGTAAGGCAGCTCATGAGATTATTGTATTGAAGTACATAGGAGAGAGATGAACCACATAGCTACCGGTACAGCCCCGAGCCTCGATGGAGAACTACTCCCTCCTCATGGGAGCAGCGGTGATGAAGATGGCGGTGGAGATGGCAGCGGTGTCGATGGAGGAGCCTTCCGGGGGCACTTCCCCGCTCGGCGGGGTGCGGAACAGAGACTCCTGTCCCCGGATCTTGGCTTCGCGATGGCGGCGGCTGCGGAACTTTTCTCGTATCGTGGCTTTCTCCGTAAGGGTTTCGATGCGGGGGCTTTATATAGGCGAAGAGGCGGCGCGGGAGGGCTGACGAGGCGGCGACACCATAGGGGGCGCGGGCCACCCCGAGGCCGCGCCGGCCTATGGTGCAGTGGGCCTGTGGCCCCCCTCTGGTCCTGGGTGTTGGAAGCTTCGTGGAAAAATAGGAACCTCGGCGGTGATTTCGTCCAATTAGAGAATATTTCGTTACTAGGATTTCTGAAACCAAAAACAGCAGAAAACGAGGCGGCACTTCGGCATCTTGTTAATAGGTTAGTTCCAGAAAATGCACGAATATGACATAAAGTGTGCATAAAACATGTAGATATCATCAATAAAGTAGCATGGAACATAAGAAATTATCGATACGTTGGAGACGTATCAGTTGCTTCGGGCCTTGTATGAGCACGGGCATCATAATGAACTTCCGCTTCATGCACAACCAAGGAGGAAGGTTATATATACAAAGAGTCACAGGCCAGGTGCTATGGCTGCAGCTCTGCTCTCCAAAAGGATTCATGCCATCTGTACTTAGACCAAACCTTAAGTTCCTTGCATCCTGTGCAAAGTTTGGGAACTCTCTATCGATTTTTCTCCATTGGGAGCCATCAGCAGGGTGCCTCAACATCTCGTCTTTCTTACGGTCTTCTTTGTGCCATCGCAACAACCTAGCATGCTCTTTATTTCTGAACAAGCGTTTCAACCGTGGTATTATAGGAGCATACCACATAACCTTGGCAGGAACCCTCTTCCTGGGGCGCTCGCCCTCAACATCACCAGGGTCGTCATCTCGTCTGATCTTATACCGCAATGCAGTGCACACCGGACATGCATCCAAATTCTCGTACTCACCGCGGTAGAGGACGCAGTCATTAATGCATGCATGTATCTTTTGCACATCTAATCCTAGAGGGCAGACAATCTTCTTCGCTTCGTACGTACTGGCGGGCAATTCGTTACCCCTTGGAAGCTTCCTCTTAATTATTGTCAGCAACTTTCCAAATCCTGAGTCAGTGACACCGTTCTCTGCCTTCCATTGCAACAATTCCAGTGTGCTGCCTAGCTTTTTATGGCCATCTTCGCAAGTTGGGTATAACAATTTGTTGTGATCTTCTATCATCTTGTCGAAGGCCAACCTTTCCTTTTCAGTTTCACATTCTCTCCTTGCATCAGAAATGGCCCGACCAAGATCATCATCAGCAGGCTCATCTGGTGCCTCTTGATCTTCTACTTCATTGTCTTCATTGCCTTCTGCAGTATCATCGTATTCAGGGAAATTGGGATAACCGTCATCATCCTCTTCCTCTTCTTCATTGTCTTCCATCATAACCCCTCTTTCTCCGTGCTTGGTCCAACAATAGTAGCTGGGCATGAAACCTGCCCGCAGAAGGTGGCTGTGAATGACACTCGAGTGAGCGTAATTTACGATATTCTTGCAGTCGACACATGGACAATACATGAAGCCACCATGTTTGTTTGCCTCAGCCACGGCGATGAAATTCTCCAGGCCCGAAGTGAACTCGTCAAACCGTCGGTCAATGTACATCCATTGCCGATTCATCTGCATGATATAATTAACATTATATGAAAAACCATTACATTTTATCAATTACAGATGAAAAGGATAAAGTTGTTAACCTCGATGAAGAAGAAAAAAGCAAGTTAAGTGTGGCTTGATTTGTGTAAACTCAAGTGTCAAATCCTCTTAAGCATTTCATCGAACACCTCTTGTGCATGTGAAGAAGAGAGGAGAGCAATACACCCCTCTTGTGAAGAAAGTGAAAAAATGGCCAAGTGTGGCTCACATTTGGGCAGGGGCAAGGTCATATAGCCAGATTGGGGACTTTGTCCCGGTTTGTAATACAAACCGGGTCCAGAGTGGGGCCTTTGGACCCGGTTTGTGTACTAGCCGGGACTAAGGGTTCCCACGCGACACGCCCTGCCGCGCCACCCGGCCACCCTTTAGAGCCCGGTTTGTAATACAAACCGGGTCCAAAGGCCACTACAGGACAGACTCGAACCAGTGGGGCCGCCCTGGGCAAAACGAACCGGGCCTAATGCCCCCAATGGTCCCGGTTTGGTTCTGCACTGGGTTATTTGCTGAGGACCAAAGGCCTCTTCTCCACTAGTGTTTATTGTGAAAACTGAATTGCACTACAAGAAAAGTTGCCATGGCCGACGAAGTTGAAGTCGCGCCGTGGTTGCTGGTGTACCATGGCCGACGATTTTGGTCCCTCCGTGGTGCATGTCAAAACTTTTTTCTCGTTTTTGAGGCCACCTAGCCCGACGAAAGCGGCCAAAACGTGGCGTATGGTGGCCCGGGACGTGGTGCATCTCGAAATCTCGGGTTCGCCGGCCGAGTCAACGCAAATCCGCACCGCCGAGGGATGTAGGGCCCAGATGGCAGCCTCTCTGGCATTGTTTTTTTTCTACATCGCGCCATCTCGTTCAACGTTCTCCGATCGAGCCGTTTACGATGCAGGATCATGGGTCCCGCATGTCATCCTCTATGAACCAAAATTCTTTCTATTCTTGGATTTTTTTGACCCCCTGATTTCTGGCTACTTCCTTTTTCTTTTGATCCCTTGCCGCCTTGGAAACGTTGAGACCGCTGCTGCTAAATGGGACCCGCATGTCATCCTCTATGTGCAATCAACTTTCTTTTCTTGGAGTTTTTTGGCACCTCAAATTTGGTCACTTGCCTTTTTCTTTCGATCCCCTGCCGCCTCTCAAACGGTGATACCGCTGCTGCTATTGGGACCCGCATGTCATCCTCTATGTACTATAAAACTTTCTTTTCTTGAATTATTTTGGCACCTCATATTTGGTCACTTACCTTTTTCTTTCGATCCCTCCCGCCTCTCAAGCGGTGATACCGCTGTGCTAAAGGGACCCGCATGTCATCCTCAATGTACTATAAAACTTTCTTTTCTGGATTATTTTGGCACCTCAAATTTGGTCACTTGCCTTTTTCTTTCGATCCCCTGCCGCCTCTCAAACGGTGATACCGCTGCTGCTAACTGGGACCCGCATGTCATCCTCAATGTACTATAAAACTTTCTTTTCTGGATTATTTTTGGCACCTCAAATTTGGTCACTTGCCTTTTTCTTTCGATCCCCTGCCGCCTCTCAAACGCTGATACCGCTCCTGCTAACTGGGACCCGCATGTCATCCTCTATGTACTATAAAACTTTCTTTTCTTGAATTATTTTTGGCACCTCATATTTGGTCACTTACCTTTTTCTTTCGATCCCCTGCCGCCTCTCAAACGGTGATACCGCTGCTGCTAAATGGGACCCGCATGTCATCCTCTATGTACTATAAAACTTTCTTTTCTTGGATTTTTTTGGCACCTCATATTTTGTCACTTGACTTTTTCTTTCGATCTGCTGCCTCTCAAGCGGTGATACCGCTGCTGCTAAATGGGACCCGCATGTCATCCTCTATGTACTATAAAACTTTCTTTTCTTGGATTTTTTGGCACCTCATATTTGGTCACTTGACTTTTTCTTTCGATCCCTGCTGCCTCTCAAACGGTGATACCGCTGCTGCTAAATGGGACCCGCATGTCATCCTCTATGTACTATAAAACTTTCTTTTCTTGGATTTTTTGGCACCTCATATTTGGTCACTTGTCTTTTTCTTTCGATCCCCTGCTGCCTCTCAAACGGTGATACCGCTGCTGCTAAATGGGACCCGCATGTCATCCTCTATGTACTATAAAACTTTCTTTTCTTGAATTATTTTTGGCTCCTCATATTTGGGCACTTGCCTTTTTCTTTCGATCTCATGCCACGTTTGAAACATTGAGGAACCTGCTGGCTCATGGGACCCGCATGTCATCCTCTATGTGCTATAAAAGTTTCCTTTGTTGGATTTTTTTTCACCCTCTGATTTTTGGCTTGCCTTTTTCTTTTGATCCCCTGCCCCCTTTGAAACGTTGAGTAAGCTGTTGGCTCAAGGGACCCGCATGTCATCCTCTATGTCCATCAACTTTCTTTTCTTGGATTTTTTCACCCCCTAATTACTAGCTACTTTCTTTTTCTTTTGATCTCAAGCCGCATTACAAACATTGAGACCGCTGCTGCAAAATGGGACCCACATGTCATCCTCTATGTACAATAAATCTTGGATTATTTTTGGCTCCTGATATTTGGTCACTTGCCTTTTCTTTCGATCTCATGCGCCTTTGAAACGTTGAGTAAGCTGCTGGCTCATGGGTCCCGCATGTCATCCTCTACGAACAATAAAAGTTTCCTTTCTTGGAGTTATTTTTTACCCCTAATTTCTGGCTATTTGCCTTTTTCTTTTGATCCCCTGCCCCCGTTGAAACGATGAGGACGTTGTTGGCAGGTCGGTCCCACATGTCATCCTCTATGAACAATAAAAGTTTCCTTTGGTGGATTTATTTTTGACCCCTAATTAATTTCTGGCTATTTCCTTTATTTTCTTTTGATCCCCTGCCGCCTTGGAATTGTTGAGAATGCTCTGCCTCATTTTCTTTTGGTCTGTGCCGCCTTGAAACGTTGAGACCGCTGCTACAAAATGGGACCCGCATGTCATCCTCTATGTACAATAAAGTTTCTTTTCTTGGATTATTTTTGGCTCTGATATTATGTCACTTGCCTTTTTCTTTCGATCTCATGCCGACTTTGAAACGTTGAGGATCTGCCTCATGGGTCTCATGTCATCCTCTCAGAACGATAAATGTTTTGTTTTCTTGTATTTTTTTACCAACTGATTTTTGGCTTTTTTTATTTTCGATCCCCTCCCGCCTTTGAAACGTTGACTCCGCTGCTGGCTCATGGGTCCCCGATGTCAGCCTCCCCGTACAAGAAACATGTGATATTTTATTTTGCGGACAATAAACGTTGTATTTCGCTCTGAGCTATTGCAAACGGATAAATTAAATCTTTATATCTACATAAACAAACTTATATGTTGAATCTCCTTGTTTTTTGTTTTTGCGAAGCATAGGACTTTCCTGTTTTTTTTGAGAAAAATCCGACCTTTCCTGTTTTGGAGTGGGCTGAAATTGTACGAGTCAAAAGGCCCAGCAGTATAGTTCGAAGGCCCAGATGTCCAGATACAGCCCAATTAAAATCTTTCTTTTCTTGGATTTTTTCACACCCTGATTTCTGGCTACTTCATTTTTCTTTCGGTCCTGTGCCGCCTTGGAAGCGTTGAGACCGCTGCTACAAAATGGGACCGCATGTCATCCTCTATGTACAATAAAGTTTCTTTTCTTGGATTATTTTTGGCTCGATATTATGTCACTTGACTTTTTCTTTCAATCTCATGCCGACTTTGAAACGTTGAGGAAGCTGCTGGCTCATGGGTCCCGCATGTCATCCTCTATGAACAATAAAAGTTTTCTTTGTTGGATTTATTTTTTCCCCTAATTTCTGGCTATTTGTCTTTTCTTTTGATCCCCTGCCCCCTTTGAAACGATGACGACGCAGCTGGCAAGTCGGTCCCACATGTCATCCTCTATGAACAATAAAAGTTTCCTTTGATGGATTTATTTTTTACCCTAATTAATTTCTGGCTATTTCCTTTTTATTTTGATCCCCTGCCGCCTTGAAATAGTTGAGGATGCTGCTGCCTCATGGGTCCCGCATGTCATACTCTCAGAAAGGTAAATGTTTCTTTTCTTGAATTTGTTTACCAACTGATTTTTGGCTTATTTTTCTTTCGATCTCCTGCCACCTTTAAAACGTTGACGACGCTGCTGGCTCATGGGTCCCCAATGTCGGCCTCCCCATACTGCAAATCCTCTTTCTGCAAAGGTTGTATTTCTAGATAGATAAGGTGGATTCGAATCTGCCATGGTTCAGGCAGCTCAGGTAAGCCTTCTTGCACTAATTAATGGAAGTAGTGTATCGCAAGGTCAAGACATGTGGCTCGGTGTAATGAATCTATATGAATCATGTTGTGGGTTCAATCTGATAGTTCTCTAACAGGTCAGCCAAAATAGAAATTAAGTTTTTTCTAAAAGGGAAATGCAAATTAAGATGAACACAAACATTAGTTATCATAATAGCTGATCATACATACATACTTGCTAAGAGCAAAAGCTTGCCAGAGTTTTACCACCCATACAATTAATTAGCAGTTCAGATAAGATAACCTTATATAAGTATAACTACAAATGCATTTGCTAAGGGCTCATGGGACAACAGAACTAGACAACCGCGAACTTTATGACCAGCATGTCACAGCGGCATCGAAAGATCTTGACCTTCAACTTTGATCCAATGCGAAGTTTGGCACCGTCAATGAACTTTTTCCACAGGAAGTAACAGCCAAGCGGCCATCGTGGGACTGACAGAGTACCGTCCCTCCACGGTGAGACCTTCACTCTCCATGACGAGGGATATCTTGCCCCTTCGGCCAGCATTGAGATCCTTGGAGATACTTTTAGGCAATTTACGATTCAAAGCAAGAGATACCACCAAAAATTAGTCAATGGCACCAATGCACTGAACCATGTGAGACTTTGAGCAGAGAAGACATCAAGATAAGAGCAGTTATGTTGTCATATACTCACGAACATAGCCTTCAGATGCGTCCTGGTCACCACACGGGTGGCCACGGCAATGAGCGAGACCTCGGTGATACGGCGGGCGGTGCATGAGCCTGGGCTGGTACAGTCTTGATGCGAGGCTGCAGAGGCGGGTGCGATAACGGTGCCTCTAGAGGAGCCGGATGCGCAGGAGATTGGGCAGGTGCGGTGCGGTGCGGCTAGAGGAACCGGTGCTGATGCGGGGAGCTGCTGGGCATGTGTAGTATATGGGGCCTCTACAGGAACCAATGCTGATGTAGGGGACTGCTTTGGGTAGATGCGGTAAACGGAGCTGGTACAGAACCGGTGCGATGCGGGAGAGTGGGAGCCGTGCGGTGCTGGGTGTGGTTGCCCTTTGTGACATCCGCTCCTGTCAGGGGATCTGCAGCTTTGATCATGTTAAACCCAGCAAGCTAGAACAGAGGGAATGGTTTAGAACAACTGCTCAGAATGCAGTTATCAAAAGATATGAGTAGAAAAAGTTACATATTATATATTTGGAAGTGTCTCCAACTCTGTAAGCAGTTACGTATATCTGCCCGTTTGAGTTTCTGATCCTCAGCTCGTCGCCCTTCTTCAGACCGTAGTCAAAAGCAAACTTTCTCCAATCATGTCCATACAAATATGTGATGGCATGCGTCTTGTAGACATACACCTCATAGACCGTGTAGGTGTTCATCAATTTGCCATTGCCATGCATAGTGAAAGATCCTTCATGCGGACACATCTGGTTAATCATTGGACGAAGTTCACAAGGTACAGTCTGCATGTGAAAATTGATACAAATGTAAGAAGCAGGAAGACTAAAAACAAGACTTTACTATATGCCAATTCATGCTAAACCACTGAGAATACATACCTGTAACTCTGTGAAGGAGCTACTAGAAAGGTAGATAGAGCCATAGGAGGTGTTATATGCGGGGTATTGATGCGCGTAGATGTACACGTCCGTTGGGAACCCCAAGAGGAAGGTATGATGCGCACAGTGGCAAGTTTTCCCTCAGTATGAAACCAAGGTTTAATCGAACCAGTAGGAGCCAAGAAGCACGTTGAAGGTTGATGGTCGCGAAATGTGATGCGGCGCAACACCGAGGATTCCGGCGCCAACTAGGAACCTGCACAACACAACCAAAGTACTTTGCCCCAACGAAGCAGTGAGGTTGTCAATCTCACGGCTTTTTGAAAAGGGATTAAACGTATCGAGTGGAAGATGTTTGCAAAGAAAAGTAAAACAAGTAGATTGTATGCTATGTAAAGAATAGGACCGGGGTCCCCAGTTCACTAGAGGTGTCTCTCCCTTAAGATAAAAGCATGTTGGGTGAACAAATTACGGTCGGGCAATTGACAAATAGAGAAAGGCATAACAATGCATATACATGACATGATAAATATAGTGAGATTTAATTGGGCATTACGACAAAGTACATAGACCGCCATCAACTGCATCTATGCCTAAAGTCCACCTTCGGGTTATCGTCCGAACCCCCTCCAGTATTAAGTTGCAAAGCAACAGACAATTGCATTAAGTATTGTGCGTAATGTAATCAATAACTACATCCTTAGACATAGCATCAATGTTTTATCCCTAGTGGCAACAGCACATCACAACCTTAGAACTTTCTGTCACTGTCCCAGGTATCAATGAAGGCATGAACCCACTATCGAGCATAATTACTCCCTCTTGGAGTTAAGAGTAAAACTTGGCCGAGCCTCTACTAATAACGGAGAGCATGCAAGATCATAAACAACACATGAACAATAGATTGATAATCACCATAATCATAGTACTCTCTATCCATCGGATCTCCGACAAACACAACATATAGAATTACATATAGATGATCTTGATCATGTTAGGCAGCTCACAAGATCTAACAATGAAGCACAACAAGGAGAAGACGACCATCTAGCTACGCTATGGACCCATGGTCCAGGGGTGAACTACTCACTCATCACTCCGGAGGCGACCATGGCGGTGTAGAGTCCTCGGGAGATGAATCCCCTCTCCGGCAAGGTGCCGGAGGCGATCTCCAGAATCCCCAGAGATGGGATTCGCGGCGGCGACGTCTCTGCAGGTTTTTCGTATCGTGGCTCTCGGTCGGGGGTTTCGCGACGGAGGCTTTAAGTAGGCGGAAGGTCAACGCGAGGGGCCACACGAGGGCCCGGGGGCAGGTCGGCGCGGCCGGGGCACAGGCCGCGCCGGCCTCCCTCTGGCCGCCTCGTGGCCCCACTTCGTTAGGTCTTCGGTCTTCGGAAGCTTCGTGCAAAAATAGGACTGGGCGAAAGTTTCGTCCAATTCGAGAATATTTCTTTACTAGGATTTCTGAAACCAAAAGCAGGAAACCATGGCTCTTGTGTTAATAGGTTAGTTCAGAAAAATGCATAAATATGACATATGCATGTGCATGTAGGTATCATCAATAAAGTAGCATGGAACATAAGAAATTATCGATACGTTGGAGACGTATCAGCATCCCCAAGCTTAGTTCCTCGTCCCGAGCAGGTAAAACGATAACAAAGATAATTTCCGAAGTGACATGCCATCATAATCTTGATCATACTATTTGTAAACATATGTAATGAATGCAGCGATCAAAGCAAAGGTAATGACATGAGTAAACAACTGAATCATAAAGCAAAGACTTTTCATGAATAGTACTTCAAGACAAGCATCAATAAGTCTTGCAAGTTAGCACTAGTAAAGCATAAATCAAAGTAAAGGTGTTGAAGCAACACATAAGAAGATTAAGTTTCAGCGGTTGCTTTCAACTTGTAACATGTATATCTCATGGATATTGTCAACATAAAGTAATATAACAAGTGCAATATGCAAGTATGTAGGAATCAATGCACAGTTCACACAAGTGTTTGCTTCTTAAGGTGGAAGGAGATAGGTAAACTGACTCAACAATAAAAGTAAAAGAATGGTCCTTCAAAGAGGAAAGCATCGATTGTTGTATTTGTGCTAGAGCTTTTATTTTGAAAACATGAAACAATTTTGTCAACGGTAGTAATAAAGCATATGAGTTATGTAAATTATATCTTACAAGTTGCAAGCCTCATGCATAGTATACTAATAGTGTCCGCACCTCGTCCTACTTAGCTTGGACTACCGGATCTTTGCATGCCATGTTTCAACCAAGTGTCACAAAGGGGTACCTCCATGCCGCTGTACAAAGGTCTAAGGAGAATGCTCGCATTTTGGATTTCTCGCTTTTGATTATTCTCAACTTAGACATCCATACCGGGACAACATGGACAACAGATAATGGACTCCTCTTAAATGCATAAGCATGTAGCAATGATTATTGTTCTCATATGAGATTGAGGATATATGTCCAAAACTGAAACTTCAACCATGGTTCATGGCTTTAGTTAGCGGCCCAATGTTCTTCTCTAACAATTTTGCATGCTCCAACCACTAAAATGATAGATCCTTGAGACAAGACGGACATGCATAGCAACTCACATGATATTCAACAATAGTTGATGGCGTTCCCCAGAAGCATGGTTATCGCACAACAAGCAACTTAATAAAAGATAAAGTGCATAAGTACATATTCAATACTACGATAGTTTTAAGGCTATTTTGTCCCATGAGCTATATATTGCAAAGGTGGATGATGGAATTTTAAAGGTAGCACTCAAGCAATTTACTTTGGAATGGCGGAGAAATACCATGTAGTAGGTAGGTATGGTGGACACAAATGGCATAGTAGTTGGCTCAAGGATTTTGGATGCATGAGAAGTATTCCCTCTCGATACAAGGTTCAGGCTAGCAAGGTTATTTGAAGCAAACTCAAGGATGAACAGGTGCAGCAAAACTCACATAAAAGACATATTGTAAACATTATAAGACTCTACACGTCTTCCTTGTTGTTCAAAACTCAATACTAGATATTATCTAGACCTTAGAGAGACCAAATATGCAAGTCAAATTTTAGCAAGCTCTATGTATTTCTTCATTAATGGGTGCAAAGCATATGATGCAAGAGCTTAAACATGAGCACAACAATTGCCAAGTATCACATTATCCAAGACATTTTAGAATTACTACATGTAGCATTTTCCAATTCCAACCATATAACAAATTAACGAAGAAGAAACTTCGCCTCGAACATTATGAGTAAAGCCTAAGGACACATGTGTCCATATGCAACAGCGGAGCGTGTCTCTCTCCACAAAGTGAATGCTAGGATCCATTTTATTCAAACAAAAACAAAAACGCAAACAAACCACGCTCCAAGTAAAGAACATAAGATGTGAATAAAAATATAGTTTCAGGGGAGGAACCTGATGATGTTGTCGATGAAGAGGGGATGCCTTGGGCATCCCCAAGCTTAGCAGCTTGAGTCTTCTTAAAATATGCAGGGATGAACCACGGGGCATCCCCAAGCTTAGAACTTTCACTCCTCTTGATCTTAGTATATCATTCTCCTCTCTTGACCCTTGAAACTTCCTTCACACCAAACTTCAAGCAAACTCATTAGAGGGTTAGTGCATCATTAATAATTCACTCATTCAGAGGTGACACAATCATTCTTTTCACTTCTGGACATTGCATAATGCTACTGGACATTAATGGATCAAAGAAATAAATCCAACATAGCAAAAAGAGGCAATGCGAAATAAAAGGCAGAATCTGTCAAAAACAGAACAGTCCGTAAAGACGAATTTATAAATGGCACCAGACTTGCTCAAATGGAAAAACTCAAAACTAATGAAAGTTGCGTACATATCTGAGGATCACGTAAATTGGCAGATTTTTTTGAATTTTCTACAGAGAATTATGCCCAGATTCGTGACAGACAGCAATGCTGTTTCTGCGCAGCGATCCCAAATATAACATCAACTTTGACATAGAAACTTTACTTGGCACAAAAACTTGATAAGGAGAGGTTGCTACAGTAGTAAACAACTTCCAAGACTCAACAAAACAAAAAATTGCTGTAGGTAAAAACATGGGTTGTCTCCCATAAGCGCTTTTCTTTAACGCCTTTCAGCTAGGCGCAGAAAGTGCAAATCAAGTATTATCGAATGAAGAAGCATCAACATCATTACCAGGGGTGTTGGGAGTTTTCTCAACAATGCATTGTATATTTGATATATAAGTTTTAGCGTCTCCCTTTTCATTAGTCTTAGGCTTGCTACTCTCATCGAACAAATTTTCCGGAACAAGCCAAGCATAGTTATTTTCCAAAGCTTCATGCATCCCTAGTAGTTTACTAGGTATTGGCGCTTTAATTTCTCTACCATCATTAACATTATTAGTATACTTAATTCTATCCATATCCATCTTTTCGAGTATTTGTTTAAAATTAGGAAAGAGACCAAGCCTCTTATGCTTAATAAAGACTTTTCTAGCTTCTTTAACTATATCCTCAAATTCTCTAACAAGGACTTTTAAAACAAAATTTCTCTTTTCCCCCATCTCCATATCCGAAAGTGTAAGAAACATATGTTGTATTATGGGATTGAGATTAACAAATCTAGTTTCTAACATGTGTATCAAACAGGCAGAAGCACTTTCATAAGTAGGAGCAGTTTTTAATAATGGTATATCTTCAAAATCTTCATCCATACTAACATGGGTGAAAAATTCTTCTATATTATCTCTTCCAATGATACACCCTCGTCCTACCGGTATCTCTTCCAAAGTAAACTTAGGATTAAGCATGATGAAATAAGCAAAAAGTAAACTAGGCAAATAAAGTAAAGACAAGTAACTAATTTTTTTGTGTTTTTGATATAGAGAGCAAGACAGTAAATAAAGTAAAACTAGCAACTAATTTTTTTGTATTTTGATTTAGGTGCAGCAAACAAAGTAGTAAATAAAATAAAGCAAGACAAAAACAAAGTAAAGAGATTGAGAAGTGGAGACTCCCTTGCGGCGTGTCTTGATCTCCCCGGCAACGGCGCCAGAAAAAGTTGTTGCCGTGGGAGGCAATTCTATGTGTAGCTTTTCTTCATTCCCCGGCAACGGCGCGAGAAAAAGTGCTTGATGCGCGTAGATGTACACGTCCGTTGGGAACCCCAAGAGGAAGGTATGATGCGCACGGTGGCAAGTTTTCCCTCAGTATGAAACCAGTAGGAACCAAGAAGCACGTTGAAGGTTGATGGTCGCGAAATGTGATGCGGCGCAACACCGTATTCCGGCGCCAACTAGGAACCTGCACAACACAACCAAAGTACTTTGCCCCAACGAAGCAGTGAGGTTGTCAATCTCACCGCTTGCTGTAACAAAGGATTAAACGTATCGAGTGGAAGATGTTTGCAAAGAAAACAGTAAAACAAGTAGATTGTATGCTATGTAAAGAATAGGACCGGGGTCCACGGTTCACTAGAGGTGTCTCTCCCATAAGATAAAAGCATGTTGGGTGAACAAATTACGGTCGGGCAATTGACAAATAGAGAAAGGCATAACAATGCATATACATGACATGATAAATATAGTGAGATTTAATTGGGCATTACGACAAAGTACATAGACCGCCATCCAACTGCATCTATGCCTAAAAGTCCACCTTCAGGTTATCGTCCGAACCCCCTCCAGTATTAAGTTGCAAAGCAACAGACAATTGCATTAAGTATTGTGCGTAATGTAATCAATAACTACATCCTTAGACATAGCATCAATGTTTTATCCCTAGTGGCAACAGCACATCACAACCTTAGAACTTTCTGTCACTGTCCCAGGTATCAATGAAGGCATGAACCCACTATCGAGCATAATTACTCCCTCTTGGAGTTAAGAGTAAAAACTTGGCCAGAGCCTCTACTAATAACGGAGAGCATGCAAGATCATAAACAACACATGAACAATAGATTGATAATCACCATAATCATAGTACTCTCTATCCATCGGATCCCGACAAACACAACATATAGAATTACATATAGATGATCTTGATCATGTTAGGCAGCTCACAAGATCTAACAATGAAGCACAACAAGGAGAAGACGACCATCTAGCTACTGCTATGGACCCATGGTCGGGGGCTACTCACTCATCACTCGGAGAGGCGACCATGGCGGTGTAGAGTCCCCGGAGATGAATCCCCTCTCAGGTGCCGGAGGCGATCTCCTGAATCCCCCGAGATGGGATTCGCGGCGGCGGCGTCTCTGCAGGTTTTCGTATCGTGGCTCTCGGTCTGGGGTTTCGCGACGGAGGCTTTAAGTAGGCGGAAGGTCAACGCGAGGGGCACACGAGGGGCCCGGGGGCAGGTCGGCGCGGCCGGGGCCTGGCCGCGGCCTCCTCCTGGCCGCCTCGTGGCCCACTTCGTTAGGTCTTCGGTCTTCTGGAAGCTTCGTGCAAAAATAGGACCCTGGGCGAAAGTTTCGTCCAATTCCGAGAATATTTCTTTACTAGGATTCTGAAACCAAAAACAGCAACAAACCGGCTCTTCGGCATCTTGTTAATAGGTTAGTTCGAGAAAATGCATAAATATGACATATAATGTGCATAAAACATGTAGGTATCATCAATAAAGTAGCATGGAACATAAGAAATTATCGATACGTTGGAGACGTATCAGGTATGTACATGGGCCCGCCATATTCCCGCAAGCTCGGCATCGGGATGGTGAAGGAAACATGGGAGGTACTACTGGTGCGTAGCGCTGAACGTAAGTGGAAGAATTAGATTGTGTAAAGTGCATAGTTCAGAGCAATGCAAATGTTGACAAGCAAGTGCATAACACTATGTTACAAACTGAACAGTGAAAAATTAGTGTATGATGAATATAAGCATGCTAATTTGGTGTTTCCGAATTCCAAAAAGCATTAGACAGAGCCGGTGATAATATCAGACATAAATCATGGCATGTATATGTGGCTTAAGAAAATATACCCGAACCCTTGGATGGTTACGGCCCGGCTGATCCTTGGACTTGAGCTTATATAAGCATCCAGAAGGTGGGGCTGACAGTAACTTGGTGGCAGCCTCTGCAGATGCCTCATCAGCAGCAGTTGCAATCCTTTTGACCAATGAAGGCTTAGCAGTTTCAGTCTGCATATAAAAATTGAAGAGCAACAGACATCAGGAGTGATATATAAAATGAATCTATGAGACACTGATGCATATAGTGCTGGATGTAAGTGGAAGAATAGGTGTGTGTGTTTCTGAACTATTGGTAAGCATTAGACAAAGCCGGCAATAAACAGACAAAAATCAAATCATGTATGAGGATTAAGAAAATATACCTTTACGAAAGGGTACCACCCAGCTGGCCGTGGCCTTGTGCAGAGGTTTCGAGAAGATGGTGGCAGCACCATCGTCTTCACAGCAGCCTCATCAGGATCATTTTTTATCCATTTGAGTAGAGGAACAGAAGTTTCATCTGCATATGAATAGCAACAGAACTCATCATTGATATTTAATAAATCTATGAGATACTGATGCAAATAGTGCGAGTGTAAGTGGAAGAATAGGGTTGTGCATAGAGAACAGTTGACAACAATGCAAATGATTACAAAAGAAGCCAATGGAAATCAACAGTTTATATACTGGATGAGACAGACTGAAAAGTGAAAAATTAGTGTATGATGATTGTAAGCAAACGCAGTGTTTCTGAACTTTTGGTAAGCATTAGACAAAGCCAACAGTAATTAAACAGATAATAATGAAATCATGTATGTGGATTAAGAAAATATACCAGATTCATTAAAAGGTCACCACCCAGCTGGCCCATGGCCTCGTGCTTGTAGAGGTTTTCGGAAGATGGTGCCGGCACCATCGTCCTCACAGCAGCCTCATTAGCCCCATTTTGCATCCACTTGAGTAAAGGCGCAGCAGTTTCAGCCTGCATAAGAATGGGAACAGATCTCACAGTGATATTGAATGACTCTGAGACAGACTGATGCATATAGTGCTAGATGTAAGTGGAAGGGTATGGCCGTGTATGGACAACAGTTCACAACAATGCAAGGGTGTGTTCGGTTCTGAAACAGCGTGGAATGGAATGGAATGGTTCCATTTCAGAGGAATGGAATGGTTACATTTTTGTTCGGTTGGGAAAAATGGAGAGCAGAAGAGATCGAGGTTAAACTAACCAATTGTCTCAAAATTGTAATTAACAATTGCAAATGACATTTTAATCTCAAAGTCGTAATTAACAGCGCCTAATGGTGCTCTTTTAATCTAAAAATCGAAATTAACATCATTTTATGTTGGGTTAGGGGAACTGGAGTAGATGAACATTACCGTATGATGATTGTAAGCAAACGAATTTGGTGTTTCTAAACTTTTGGCTTCGAGATCTTATGGGTTTCAACTCTAGCCTACCCCAACTTGTTTGGGACTGAAAGGCTTGGTTGTTGTTGTTGTTGTTGTAAACTTTTGGCAAGCATAGAAAAAACCGACAATAAACAGAGAAAAATCAAGGCATGTTTTGTGGATTAAGAAAATATACCATATTCATTAAAAGATCACCACCCAGCTGGTGCGTGGCCTTGTGCTTGTAGAGGCATTTAGAAGATGGGGGCGGCATCAACATACGGGCAGCCTGATCAGCGCAGTTTGATCTTCCTTTTGAGTAAAGGCCCTAAAGTTTCAGTCTGCATATGAATAGCAAAACAAAAGGCAGACCTCAGCAGTGATATTGAATTACTGTATGAGATAGACTGATGCATATAGTGGATGCTCTTAGCCTTTTGCAGCGTGAACACTAGCTATGGACAGACAAAAAAACTAGTTAACTCAGCTTTGTCTAGATATGAATGTACTACCACCATCCAAAAGCTTAAGCCTTATTTATTTTTGAGAAATCAAAACAAGCAAAGTTTGACCAAAATTTTAGAACATTCTATCAACAAATATAATACTGTGTAGATACCGTAGGAAAATATATTTTATTATCTATTTAATGATATTAATTTTGTATTTTGCATGTTACTGATTTTTGGTAAAAGCTTAGTCAAACATGGTATAGTTTGACTTTCTAAAAATAATATAAGCCCAAAGCTTTGGGATGGAGGCAATAGTATCTAGAGCTAAAACACATCTAGATACATCCGTATCTACGAGATAGTTGAGTCAATTAATTTGGATCGAGGGAGTATCAGATTCAGACTACATCATGGTAAGTTGGTTAAAAAAATTACCCACAGGCGGTCCGCCCAGCTCGGCGATGGCATTTCGCTTCTTGTGCTGCAGATCGGGCCATGCTCCTGCGGCAGGTGGGGCGCTATTCTCGTTCCCCATAGCCTCAGCACGGAACCTGGAGGTACCAACCTCGAGAGAATATAGAGCATGGTGTCACAGAGGCTTTACGCACAAACAGCTGAAGACATGTGCTACTTTAAGCATATTCCAGAACAGGAACAGATTGAGGATGCAGAGACCAGAGAGACACTTAAAAGGTAAAGAGTGGATAAGCAAACGGAGTACACCTTCGCGGGGCGGGGACGCAGCTCAGGCTCAGCCAACTGCCCACATGCGTGGTGGCCTTACGCTCCATTGCCCCCACCGCCGAGGTCTTGCCTTTCCTGTACAAGCTGACAAAAGATACGAGGATCAGCAGAAACTACAAAGGTTGCAAATGTCGACAAATAAAGGAAGAACACCCCAATCCAAGCAAAGGTGCCCGCCCCCACCCCATCAATCACTCCCAGCTCGAGGGTGACCAGAAAGACACCCCTTTGCCCAGAATAGGAAAGAGATGCGCAAGATATCGAGGAGAGGAAAAAGAACCGATCTCGAGAAAGGAGAGAACATTACTAGTCCTACCTAATCCGCTTGGGCTAGATGCAGCTTGCCCCTCCAAGCTGGATGCCTGGACGGTGGAGGCGAAAGGAGGGGATCGAGCTAGCGGCTTGCATCCGTCGGCAATCGGCACTCGATCGGGAGAGAAGGGGTGCTACATAAAGGGGAGGGGTAACATATTTTATTACACAGTGAACTTACTGATGTGACTAGTCATTACATGTCTCACTGAAACTAGGGCCCATAGTGTGGCACCCCAAATTTACTTGAAGCTGCCCGGCGGGACGCATTGGCGCGTCAACCCCCGAATTGTAGCGGGGAAATGAAACATTTCACAAAAATTCGAAATTCAAGCACACCGCCACGCGCCAAGCACGCGGCTGTTCCTTCCTCTTCCTCGGTTCCTCCTCCCCTATCCAAAAAACCCCCAAATCCCAAGCTCAAACCAAAAAAAAAAACAAAAAACAAATCCCCCGGCCGCCATGCATGTCCTCGTTAACCCGCTGGAGATCGTTCCCGGACGATGCGGACCACCCGCCCTGAGATCCAGAATTCCGTCCACCTCGAGGCACCTGCGTGCTGTCTCGCAGCGGCTTGAGGGCGCCGAAGAGGAAGTTCCGCCGGAAAGTGCTCATGGCAACCGTGCAAGCTCACCGGCGTGCTGTATCCCGAGAGGAACTGGTCAAAGCTTTGCTATTCGCCACACACAAAAAAATTGCGGGCCAAGATCTGGTCAAAGCTTCGTCGATGGCTTGCCGCGAGAGGCTTGGAGTCCAGAGTCAATAAACTAGCTGCTCGAGGACTTGGGCGGTTTACACGGATTCATATTAACTGACTCAAGTTTGTTAGTCTAGTTAACAAATGCATCTAGATACATCCATATCTAGACGAATTGAGTCCATTAATATGAATCAGAGGGGAGTACCTGAAAGTGTTTCATGCTACCAACTAATGCGCTGGCAGGAATCGCTGTAGAAGTAATTGTGCTACTACTTGTACGATGAACTGATTGTGTGGGTGTCGAATTTTGCAACGCGATCATCCACTGAATGCTTAATCTAGCGCCAAAGGCGTACAAATCATAACATACTACAGCACCAGAACATAAGAGTACGAATCATAAAGTAGCTCAACATTTTGCATCGGGGCTGGGTGGTCTTGAGACTGGGACGCCCCTGATGATCTCCGGGTGTGCATCCTCTTCAACGCAAAGCTGTGTCCTCGGTCCACGGCCTCCTTCGTAGGCTGGATAATCTCATGTGCAGGACCTTCGTCTATGAGAGGCTCGTCATCGGTACCATCCACAGGTGCATCAGGGCTGGGTGGTCTTGAGACTACGCCCGTGATGATCTCCGGGCGTGCATCCACTTCAACGCAAAGCTGTGTACTCGGTCCACGGCCTCCTTCTGTAGGCTGGATAATCTCAGGTGCGGGACCTTCGTCTATGAAAGGCTCGTCATCGTACCATCCACGGGTGCATCAAACTGAGATTCATCTTCAAATCTCCCATCAAACTGAGAGACCTCTTTAACTCTATGCTTCTGCAATTAGTACATCAACCGATTAGACAAACATCTAAGGGATGCAACCTGAACAAATGCCGTTTTACATATTTACCTTCTCATCTGGCACAGCACATGTCCCAGAGTAGAAACCCGTTTCCTGAAGCAAGCGCTTTTTCTCTCCTTCCCGTCCATCCATCTGCAACAAGTTAAATTTGAGTAGAACCTTGCACAGCAATGCAAACTATTGATTGAAACAGCGGCAGCATCAATATAAATAATTAACTACATATGCCAGCACACATACAGTGTGAGCAAGATCTGCTTCTCCTGCTAAAGGATCATTATATGGTTCACCATGCTAAACCCGCCTAACATATGTGCGGTCCATCCCAAAAATGTGTAAATGATCTGCCACTACAGGGTGAGGCCTCTTCTCACCATTCATACATGTGCAGCGCGGGCAATACACGTCCAGGTTGTGACCATCATGAGCTCTAATAAACCCCATAAAGGGTTGAACACCATTTATATATGAAGGGGAACATAAGTGTCCATGCAGTTTCCAAGTTCTGTCCATCTGTTTAATTATGAGATACAATGGTTGGTGATTAATTTAAGGCGAAGTAGGAAATGTATATCCATCGAGTACAAAACTATACTACATGATTATGCATTTCAGCAATCATGTCGAGTACAAAACAAAAAATGCCCATCGACATTTTAGCAAACAGATCGTGTACAAAACTCTGCCATGGCATTTCAGCAAATTAACGGATCGAGTGCAGAACTGACTCTATATGCCCACGCAAATGAACAAATTGATCGATGACAAATCGAGCGGAAAACTATAAAGTGCCAATTAGTTCGAGCATACTGACGAATTTTTTTAGCAGCATCAAGAAAATATAAATCGTTAGGCTGTCTTGCCCGATACATGATTGAGCTAGAGATAGCAGCCCTACCGTGGATCAACTTGACCGCCGGTGCGTCTCGAGAAGAACGACGACGGGGAGGAGAAGCTTCTTCTTCGCACGGACGGGACGGGGAGGGGAAGCTCTTCGCACGGACGGGGATAAGTTGTCTACGGGTGGGTGGGGGGTCATGCGGCCGGGCCGCCGGGGTGATAATTAAGGTTGGTAGGTGGTGTTTAATGGAGTTGCGTGTGTAATTTGCCGTGCACAAGGTTGAGGAATAGGCGGTTCCCTTTGCCGCGCGCACAATTCAAACTATCCCGCCCATGTAGTTTAAATTCGCCATATTTTCGTTAAATCGACATAAAGTCATGTGAGTGGGGGAAAATTAGCAAAGTTGCTTGAAAAATAGTAAAACTCTGGAATTATCCTTTAAATATGCTCTACTTCGTGTGAAAATCGGGGTGTGGAAGCATGTTGAGCTGTTTTATTTGTACTTTCTTCATTAAAACTCCCATTTTATGCACTTTGGATGGAAAGAAATCATTTGTACATAAATTTTGACAACGCCATTTGCAAACACTAATTGTTTACATGCCAAGATGCACCCATCCACCAAATATATATGTGGCAAAAGTTTATCACAATCTAGCAGATATGCATAATTAGTGAGGGACCCCTTTTGATTTTGTGCAATTTCCACTAATTAGGTAGAGATCGAGAAGGGTTAATTAATTAGGCCATGTTAGGGGTTATGTGTTTTAATAGGTTGTGTGGATTCAAATACAACTTCTTTATTTGTGTGCTATGATTAATCAAAACTAGATCGATCGACTGCGCACACATTATTAGAGGCGCATGCCTTTGCGCACAAAGTGCATGTGTGTGTTGTTGGCCACCAACGAGAGAGAGAGAGAGAGAGAGAGAGAGAGAGGTAGAGAGAGCTACATACGAGAGAGCGATTGAAATCCCCAAATTAAACACATATATATGCATGGCACATTTAATTTAATTAGAGGACCGCGAGGCACCCCTGGCCTGCTTGATGCATAATTAAGTGTCATTGGCCTATATATATAGGGTTTAATTAGGGTTTAGGGTTTAGGGTTAGGAGGTTAGCTAGGGTTTAGGGTTTAATGTTTATGGTGTTTAGGGTTTAGGGATTAGGGATTAGGGTTTATTTAGGGTTTAAGGTTTAGGGATCATCGATCGAGTGCGCACACACACATTATTAGAGGCACACGCGCCTTTGCGCATAAAGTGCATGCGTATATGTGTGTGTTTTTTGGCCACCAACGACATATAGATGATCGAGAGAGAGAGAGATTGAAATCCCCAAGAATATGTTCAAATATATATTAAAATATATGCAAGAATGCATGCATGGTAGGCCATGCATGCACACTAATTATATATATATTATGAGGAAACTTAATCAAATGTGTTTTCATTCGAGAGAACTTGTCAAAATTCAAGTTAATTAATTTATCATCGATAATTATATAATTAATTAATGAATCTCAGGGAGATGTTATACAACATATGATCGATATATAGGCCATGTATATATTAATTGGTTTTAATCTACCGTTTTTGCTAGCTAGCTGCATGCTATATATAGAGCATGTTTTTATTAGATCGGGTTATAGCTAGTATAGTTTAGGGTTATGTGTTTTAATTAACTAGGGTTTGATTAGCTAGGGTTAGTTATATATATGGTTTAGGGTTAATGCATGTCACATTTAATTTAACTAGAGGACCGCGAGGCACCCCTGGCCTGCTTGATGCACAATTAAGTGTCGTTGGCCTATATATATAGGGTTTAATTAGGGTTTAGGGTTAGCTAGGGGGTTTTAGGGTTTAGTGTTTTGGGTGTTTAGCTAGGGTCTAGGGTTTAGGGTTAGTGTTTACTGTGTTTAGAGGGTCTAGGGTTTAGTGTTTGGGTGTTTAGGGTCTAGTGTTTAGGGTCTATGGTTTAGGGTTTAATTAGTGTTTAGGGTGTTTAGGGTTTAGGGTTTAGTGTTTACGGTGTTTAGGGTCTAGGGTTTAGGGTTTAGTGTTTAGGGTCTAGGGTTTAGGGTTTAATTAGTGTTTAGCGTGTTTATAGGGTTTAGGGTTTAGGGTTTAGGGTTTTAGGGTTTAGGGTTTAGGGTTTAGGGTTTAGGGTTTATGGTTTAGGGTTTACGGTGTTTAGGGTCTAGGGTTTAGGGTTTAGTACGTGTTTAGGGTGTTTAGGGTCTAGGGTTTAGTGTGTTTAGGGTGTTTAGGGTTTAGGGATTAGGGATTAGGGTTTTAGGGTTGTTTAAGGTTTAGGGATCATCGATCGGGTGCGCACACACACATTATTAGAGGCACGCGCCTTTGCGCATAAAGTGCATGCGTATATGTGTGTGTTTTTTGGCCACCAACGACATATAGATGATCGAGAGAGAGATTGAAATCCCCCAAGAATATGTTCAAATATATATTAAAATATATGCAACTAATGCATGCATGGTAGGCCATGCATGCACACTAATTATATATATATTATGAGGAAACTTAATCAAATGTGTTTTCATTCGAGAGAACTTGTCAAAATTCAAGTTAATTAATTTATCATCGATAATTATATAATTAATTAATGAATCTCGGGGAGATGTTATACAACATATGATCGATATATAGGCCATGTATATATTAATTGGTTTTAATCTACCGTTTTTGCTAGCTAGCTGCATGCTATATATAGAGCATGTTTTTATTAGATCGGGTTATAGCTAGTATAGTTTAGGGTTATGTGTTTTAATTAACTAGGGTTTGATCGATTAGCTAGGGGTTAGTTATATATATGGTTTAGGGTTAATGCATGTCACATTTAATTTAACTAGAGGACCGCGAGGCACCCCTGGCCTGCTTGATGCACAATTAAGTGGTTTATATATAGGGTTTAATTAGGGTTTAGCTTAGCTTGGGTTTAGGGTTTAGTGTTTTGGGTGTTTAGCTAGGGTCTAGGGTTTAGGGTTTAGTGTTTACTGTGTTTAGAGGGTCTAGGGTTTAGTGTTTAGGGTGTTTAGGGTCTAGGGTTTAGGGTCTAGTGTTTAGGGTCTATGGTTTAGGGTTTAATTAGTGTTTAGGGTGTTTAGGGTTTAGGGTTTAGTGTTTACGGTGTTTAGGGTCTAGGGTTTAGGGTTTAGTGTTTAGGGTCTAGGGTTTAGGTTTTAATTAGTGTTTAGGGTGTTTATAGGGTTTAGGGTTTAGTGTTTAGGGTTTAGGGTTTTAGGGTTTAGGGTTTAGGGTTTAGGGTTTAGGGTTTATGGTTTAGGGTTTACGGTGTTTAGGGTCTAGGGTTTAGGGTTTAGTGTTTAGGGTGTTTAGGGTCTAGGGTTTAGTGTGTTTAGGGTGTTTAGTTTAGGATTAGGGATTAGGGTTTTAGGGTTGTTTAAGGTTTAGGGATCATCGATCGAGTGCGCACACACATTATTAGAGGCACCCGCGCCTTTACGCATCAAGTGCATGCGTATATATGTGTGTTTTTTTATATAGATGATCGAGAGAGAGAGAGATCGATTGAAATCCCCAAGAATATGTTCAAATATACATTAAAATATATGCACGAATGCATTGTAGGCCATGCATGCACACTAATTATATATATATTATGAGGCAACTTAATCAAATGTGTTTTCATTCGAGAGAACTTGTCAAAGTTCAAGTTAATTAATTTATCACGATAATTATATAATTAATTAATGATTCTCGGGGATATGTTATACAACATGATCGATATAGGCCATGTATATTTTAATTGGTGTTAATCTACGGTTTGCTAGCTAGCTGCTATATATATAGAGCATGTTTTTATTAGATCGGGTTATAGCTAGCTAGTATAGTTTAGGGTTATGTGTGTTAATTAAGTAGGGTTGATTAGCTAGGGTTAGTTACATATATATGGTTTAGGGTTAATGCATGGCACATTTAATTTTATTAGAGGATCACGAGGCACCCATGACCCACTCGATCGATGCACAATTAAGTGTCGTTGGCCTATACATAGGGTTTAATTGGGGTTTAGGATTAGCTAGGGTTTAGGGTTAGGGTTAGGGTACGTTTAGGGTCTAGGGTTTAGGGTTTAGTGTTTAGGGTTTAGGGATTAGGGATTTAAGGTTTTAGGGTTGTTTAAGGTTTAGGGATCATCGATCGAGTGCGCACACACATTATTAGAGGCACCCGCGCCTTTACGCATAAATTGCATGCATATATATGTGTGTTTTTGGGCCACCGATATATAGATGATCGAGAGAGAGAGATCGATTGAAATCCCCAAGAATATGTTCAAATATACATTAAAATATATGCACGAATGCATTGTAGGCCATGCATGCACACTAATTATATATATATTATGAGGCAACTTAATCAAATGTGTTTTCATTCGAGAGAACTTGTCAAAGTTCAAGTTAATTAATTTATGACGATAATTATATAATTAATTAATGAATCTCAGGGATATGTTATGCAACATGATCGATATAGGCCATGTATATTTTAATTGGTGTTAATCTACGGTTTGCTAGCTAGCTGCTATATATAGAGCATGTTTTTATTAGATCGGGTTATAGCAGCTAGCTAGTATAGTTTAGGGTTATGTTTTAATTAAGTAGGGTTGATTAGCTAGGGTTAGTTACATATATATGGTTTAGGGTTAATGCACGGCACATTTAATTTTATTAGAGGATCACGAGGCACCCATGACCCGCTCGATCGATGCACAATTAAGTGTCGTTGGCCTATACAGAGGGTTTAATTGGGGTTTAGGATTAGCTAGGGTTTAGGGTTAGGGTTAGGGTTAGGGTTAGGGTATGTTTAGGGTCTAGGGTTTAGGGTTTAGTGTTTAGGGTGTTTAGGGTTTAGGGATTAGGGATTTAAGGTTTTAGGGTTGTTTAAGGTTTAGGGATCATCGATCGAGTGCGCACACACATTATATTATTAGAGGCACCCGCGCCTTTACGCATAAATTGCATGCATATATATGTGTGTTTTTTGGGCCACCAACGATATAGATGATCGAGAGAGAGAGAGATTGAAATCCCCAAGAATATGTTCAAATATACATTAAAATATATGCACGAATGCATTGTAGGCCATGCATGCACACTAATTATATATATATATTATGAGGCAACTTAATCAAATGTGTTTTCATTCGAGAGAACTTGTCAAAGTTCAAGTTAATTAATTTATCACGATAATTATATAATTAATTAATGAATCTCAGGGATATGTTATACAACATGATCGATATAGGCCATGTATATTTTAATTGGTGTTAATCTACGGTTTGCTAGCTAGCTGCTATATATAGAGCATGTTTTTATTAGATCGGGTTATATCTAGTATAGTTTAGGGTTATGTGTTTTAATTAAGTAGGGTTGATTAGCTAGGGTTAGTTACATATATATGGTTAATGCATGGCACATTTAATTTTATTAGAGGATCGCGAGGCACCCATGACCCGCTCGATCGATGCACAATTAAGTGTCGTTGGCATATACATAGGGTTTAATTGGGGTTTAGGATTAGCTAGGGTTTAGGGTTAGGGTTAGGGTTAGGGTTAGGGTTAGGGTACGTTTAGGGTCTAGGATTTAGGGTTTAGTGTTTAGGGTGTTTAGGGTTTAGGGATTAGGGATTTAGGGGTTTTAGGGTTGTTTAAGGTTTAGGGATCATCGATCGAGTGCGCACACACATTATTAGAGGCACCCGCGCCTTTACGCATAAATTGCATGCATATATATATGTGTGTTTGGCCACCAACGATATATAGATGATCGAGAGAGAGATTGAAATCCCCAAGAATATGTTCAAATATACATTAAAATATATGCACGAATGCATGGTAGGCCATGCATGCACACTAATTATATATATATTATGAGGCAACTTAATCAAATGTGTTTTCATTCGAGAGAACTTGTCAAAATTAAAGTTAATTAATTTATCACGATAATTATATAATTAATTAATGAATCTCAGGGATATGTTATACAACATGATCGATATAGGCCATGTATATATTAATTGGTGTTAATCTACGGTTTGCTAGCTAGCTGCTATATATAGAGCATGTTTTTATTAGATCGGGTTATAGCTAGTATAGTTTAGGGTTATGTGTTTTCATTAAGTAGGGTTGATTAGCTATGGTTAGTTACATATATATGGTTTAGGGTTAATGCATGGCACATTTAATTTAATTAGAGGACCGCGAGGCACCCCCCCTGATGCACAATTAAGTGTCGTTGGCCTATATATAGGGTTTAATTAGGGTTTAGGGTTAGGTTTAGGGTTTAGGGTCTAGGGTTTAGTGTTTAGGGTGTTTAGGGTTTAGGGATTAGGGATTAGGGTTTCGGGGTTGTATAAGGTTTAGGGATCATCGATCGAGTGCGCACACACATTATTAGAGGCACCCGCGCCTTTGCGCATAAAGTGCATGCGTATAGTTTAGGGTTATTTGTTTTAATTAAGTAGGGTTTGATCAGCTAGGGTTAGTTACATATATATGGTTTAGGGTTAATGCATGGCACATTACATATAGTTTAAATCTCAAGAATGTTTATACATGATAGGCCATATGTGCAAAGGAATTTTTTCCTCGTGAACTTGTCAAAATTCAAGTTTATCAGTGCCAATGGAAACTAGTCCAAAAAATTACATAGAGGACCAAAAGTACTAGACAATAACTAATAGAACCTGCAACTTTACAAAAAGGACCCCAAAACATATAGAAGAAAATCAATCGAGTCCTTCTCGGACCGCACATCAGATCTCTGCTCCGCATCCTTTCCAGCAACTCCGTCGCCGGGGACGCACCACTTGGGACGGTGTCGCCGGTAGTCGCCAGGACGAAGGAGAAGAAGGGCCTCAGCAACGGCATATTGGCTCTGAGAAGGGTCGCTGAAAGTCCAAGATGTGCACGGGCAAGACGGATGACGCCGTCGTATGCCGAGCTTGTGAACTTTAGCGACTTGACTTCCCCATTGGCCAGATCTGAAGCTGACCAAAGCAAGCCTCACCGTTAGCGCCATCACATTGATGGCACCAGATCGGGTTTGGCCGGCAAGATCCCAGATTCACCATAGGCCAGATCGAAGCCGATGACGAGATCCCCGACTCCATTGCGCCATTCTGCTCATGGGAAACATGGATCTAAGCTTACAACAACACTAACTCCCTCGGATCCAAATTAGCTGACTCAACTTTGCTTATCTAAATATGGATGTATCCACACATGTTTTTACTCTAGATACATACACGTCTAAGGAAAGTTGAATCAATTAATTTAGTTCGGAGGGTGTACAATATACAGAGAGAAGTCGGCCTCGTCTCCGGCCGGCGAGAGAAGGGGGAGAGGAGGCGGGGGAGTGGGAGAGACTCGAGAGAGAAAGAGAAGAGGAAGAAATGAGAGCTCCCTGGGGAAGAACATTATTTTTGTCGTTCTGCTCGTAGCTTGAAACTGAAAATTTCGGCCACGCGCCAAATCATCCCGCCGCATCCATTCGAAAATCCCGTGACCAGTTTTACCCTTTTAACCCTGGTCCGGAAGCTACAACCCACCGACCATGGAGGGCTCATTCGGTAACAATGAAATATCTTGCCTAGATCCCGAACCCTCCCCACAGGCCCACACCCACCCACCAACCATTCGCCCCATTAGCTCAAAAATACTCTCACACGCCAAAGCTCTGACTCTCTACAGTACTAGATCTGCTTCGCCGCCGGCATACTCCTCCACAGCGTAGCCTTGATCGTGTTGGCTGTCCACCCACGTCCGCTCCCCGCCGCCCTCGTCACCGACGGATCGCTTCAGCCGACCTCGCCACCGACGGCTTCACCGCCTCGCACCGGCGGATCGCTTCACCGCCGACCTCGACTACCTCGCCGCAGCGCTGTATCAACTTCACGAATACCTTGCCAGCCAACCAGATCGCTTCACTAACGCCCGCTTCTACTGAAACATGGTCGATTCATCGTCTCCCGCGTTCGCCGCCGCTGGAATGCAAGTTGCCGCCCGCCAGCTTGGTTAGTACGCGCCCCGTTAGATCGCGGTGTTTCTTTAGCCATGTTTTGTGTAGTTATTTGCAGATCTCATATGCCGTTAACTTTCTTGATGTGTTGCTTCGCATGAAGTTTGTTTAAATGTTGTACAGTACAAAAGCATTATCCGGTCGCTACCATCCTGTTCATTCTACTGACACCTGTGTGCATCCACATATTTATAGCCTTGTACCCATTCATTTGCTATTGTCGCACTGCTTTTATAGTCGTGCTATGGGCATTTCCAATCTGCTTGTTCTTATACCACGTCATTAGCTCACCGCTAGCTGTTTTCTCGTGTCTGCTATTCTCACACTGCTTTTATAATCATGCTATGTGCATTTCCAATCTGCTTGCTCTTATACCTCGTCTTTAGCTTATATAGTTATTGCTGCGTGCATGTCTGGTCTTTGTATTATCGTAGACTGACTTGTCAATGTTATTTTTCCTTGGGATTGATCATGCGAACCACTTATTAGAACATCCAACATTAACAGCGGGGACGCTAGGTAAGGTTGGAATCTGAGTTCGTGGTTGGTAATTTTGGCAGTTTACTTCCGTTATTATCTATAACCTATATGCATTGTTCCTTATGCAAGAGATTAACACTTGGAACCCTGCCATAGCAATGCCATTCATGCTTTACTATGTTTATTTGATATGCTTGTCTTGGAGAAACTTCGAGGGTGATTTGAACCCGACATTTGGTCATTCTTAATGCCAGTTTACTTTATGTGTAAAACCTTGGCATTACCCTACTCTAAATCTGAATGTCTGAAATTCGTATCTCATGCAAAGCAACATCTAGTTGGTTTTAATTTGATATCTGGTAACTATTGGCTTATTCATTTGGCAGCTCAAGTTTTTTGTTATTTGAAACCAGCTGACTTGGTCTTAAATGTGATATCTAAACACAGATTAAGGACAATGGAGCGGGAGGATTAGCATTTCACTTGATGGCTGAACCTAAAATGATAGGCATGTTGACCACGACTAGTGCACGCAAGAGAAGGACCTGCAGTGAGCCAGTATGTGCTTAGTACATGCATCTTATCTTATCTTGTGCTTATTTCTGCTACATGCTGTTATCTGATCTCTACATTGCGTAATACATGTTTGAATAGTTAATTGTTGTAACTATGTTTACAATGTTACCAGAATGCTGTTTTAATGAAGCAGTCATCATTAGAAGATAGTCGCCAAAAAAGGATCTGTAGCGACCCTGTGCAACATTATGATGTAAGTTTGTGCTTAGTACAAGTTCCATACATGTCTTATTTATGCAACTTGTTATTATCTTATATCTACATTGCATAATAAATGTTTGCATAGTTCATCGTTTAACTCTTTTTGCATTATTATCAGAATGCAGTTGTGATGAAGCAATCTTCATTACCAGTGAGGCCCACAAAAAGTTCTGATCTTTCTTCTGATGCATCTTCTCATAGCCGTCAACCTAGACCATTTCTTTCATCAGACAGTAAATATCTCAAGGTTGTACTTTATAAAAGACATGGTATTGCTGCTTTAAGATCTGTAGCTGATATGTTGACAAAGAGTACACAAGATTCAATCAAGGCGATTGCCAAATGTCAACGTGTTATTGATGATGCTAATAGAAGTCCTCAATGATTCTATGTAATTTTTTATTTGGGCACATTAATTGCCTTGTAATTTTCCTATTTGTTTTATTTGTGTATATAATTGTGTGTATCATTGAAATCAGATTTTAGGCTCATGAAATTTAATGCAAGTTGACTAGTCAAACAAGTAGGGCCCTACAACAGTTGGGCCGGCCCTTACAGTAGTGTGGGACCCACTTTCATTTTGGGCGGCCCACTTCTTTATAGGCCGGCGGTTACACGATAATGGGCTCCACATGCTTATTGGTCCCCCTTGCTCTATGGTGGTCCCACATGGTAAATGGGCCCCTTTAATAGGAAGGTGGGACCCACCTGTGTTTGACCGACCCACTATCTTGTTGGGCCGGCCCTTTCTAGATGGTGGACCCCACCTACCAAATGGGCCCCCTTTCTATATGGTGGACCCCACACAAATGGGCCGGCCCTTTAATAGGATGGTGGGACCACTGTGTTTTGACCCACTATCTCGTTGGTGAGCCCACTTTACATGGTGGACCCCACACCAAATGGGCGGCCCATTAACGGGAATGTGGGACCCACATGTGTTTTGGCGACCCACTATCTTGGTGGGCCGACCCTCTATATTGTGGACCCCACATACTAAATGGGCGGCCCTTTAACGGGAAGATGGGTCCCACTGTGTTTTGGCCGACCCGCTATCTTGTTGGGGACCCACTTGATATATGGTGGACCCCACACTAAATGGGCGCCCTTTAACGGAAAGTGGGACCCACTGTGTTTTTGGCCGCCCACTAGCTTGTTGGGCGGCCCGCTGCTATACGGTGGACCCCACACACTAAATGGAGCCTTTTAACGAAGGAGTGGGACCCACTGTGTTTTGGCCGACCTCTTGGGCGAGGCCGATTCTTTGTAAGGTGGACCCACATGTTAAATGGGCCGCCCCATTTAACTTTTGACCGATCAACATTAGAGGTTAGGCCGGCCCACGTAACTAATGGACCGCCCGGCTATATAGTTGACCGGTCAAACTATGTCATCTGGCCCGGCCCAAGGCGTGGCGGGCCTCGTGTGGGCCTACCATCTACCACGGGGTTTCGCGGTTAACGCCGTTAACGCGTTCGGCGTACGCCACGTGTCGGTTGCATGACGTCGGCATCAACGGGCTCCGAAACACTTCCATAACGGTCCGATTTTCCGTGGCGGAAGGGCGCCGCGACGGACCGAAAAATCGTCGTTGGACTTTGCCTGACGCAGTTTCCACAACGGAACCCATATCGTCGGGTTAGGCCCATAGGCGACGAAAAATACCCCTTAGCGGACGATTTTGAGACGTTGTCTATCAGAACTTTTCTTGTAGTGTTGGTATTTCTTCAGGCTGGCTGGCTGGCCTTGTATCTTCTAAAGCATAAGGTGCTCATTCATCATGATCAAGAACTCACGGGGAAGTTGAGAAAACAACAGGCAGTGATGCATCTGCCCTTTCACTTTGCAGAACAGCTGAGCACTACGACCACCAGTGCAGCGCACACATGTCCTTGGCTCAGCGCTCGAGAGTTATGTTGTGGTCATCCAAATTAATTGTACAATAGCCAAAGGAATTATATTCAGATACATTCAGTTGCACGGGGTATTGATTTTCTTATTCCGAAAACATGCTTGGATGGTGATGTGACGTTGCTGATGATGCTTACCGATTCAAACGAGTGATATGTAAGCTTGAACTAACTCAGTCAACGGCCAGGTTTTGACACATGCATGTAAGCCATGCACATGTACATGCTTTTTAAGGGAATATGCACATGTACATGCTGGTGAATATTTCAAACACGAATCAGGTCAATTGGAGAAAAGGGTTGAATTCGAGAAAACAAAAAATTATCTGATGCTATGATAGATTAAAATGTTGGTATTGTTACATCCTTCGGGAGAACAAAAGCTGAGATAAATGTCACTAAGGATACCCCTTTGTCGAGGTCAGAGCATGACAGAAGAAAAAAACTCAAAGCCTACTAAAAAACCACCCAACATCATCTTGGTAATTAAGTTCTTTGTGAATCCGAATGATTATGCCCTACTGCGTCACAACAGCTAAAATGCCATGCCTTCTTGTGAGTGCTAAGTGCTAATTGCTTCATTCGTGACGAGGACCCATCTTTGTCCATGTCTGACTTGCCTCTATCGGCCCATGAATCGATGTTCGGTAGAATTGACCCTGTCCAAAAGCACAAAAAAGCATTAGGATGAACATAGAAGTAAATGTAGCAAAAAATGTGGTAAAATATGTAGAAAATTGGCAAGATAAGCAACCTCTTCACTCATGCCATCATCAATATTACCTGAGGGTGGACCATTCCTGACAACGTACAAGTCACAGTTTTTTCTCCTTTTATGAGCTTGCATCATTTGTTCTACATGCTCCTCGCCGGTCAGGGGCGGCCAAATCAACGTCCCAAACATACACAACAATTGATCCATACTTTGTTATACATACCAGTAATGGAGAAATGTTAATCACAAATTGAGTTAAATATTACCCGGTGCACCAAGTTTAGCACAGACACATGGTATGAATTGCAACATGAATCATGAGCATGCAAGAAATTAATAGGACATACAACAACATGAAATATGTGCAAGTGAATTACATAATCTGCAATGTTAATATTAATTTTTTCCTAAAGCTTTGTCTTTCAAGATGTTCTAGCTGAACCTGATGGTTCCACAGGTCAGGTGGTTCAAAACCCTTCAAGCTATTACTTCTCTAGATTGCCCACAAAAAGGCCACATTTTGAAACCTGGCAATTTGCAGCAATATACAAAGAGACAGAAAGAGAAAATTAACATATGGTCTAGTATAGAGTTTCAGAAAAAGGGACAAGTGGTGTAAGCGGCTAGATGCATAACCGTCACAGAACATTTTTCATGTATAGAGTATATAGTCTACCGCTAATTAATTTGATGCGCACATCCAAAATTCCACCTCCTCCAGAATAGCATGAACAAGGACAATACAAACTACAGACCACAGACCACGTATTTCCTTATAGAAGTGTAAACCAGAGAGGGTCGCGGAGGGGAACTTACCGGATCAACTACAACCGGTTATAAATTTGGTTTGCCTTCATAACTTGTCCCTTATATGCCGCTTTGCCCCTACTCGATCCCCTGTTCTCTAATGTGTCATTGATTTGTTATTTGCATGGGAAGTTCTAATTATCAAATCCAAGCAAGCAAACAACACCTACATCTAGTTTCTTAAACAATACTGTATTGTTTTAGTATAATTTTCCAACGGAAATCAGACGAGGACAATAGGTGGACACGCCCTGAAGAAATTTCATCAGTGTAACTGAGAGGATCCGCTGGAAATGATGCGTGAGTAAAAAAGTGCTGACCCGGGATCTAGCTGGAGCTTCTCACCGGCGCGATACAAGACATCCATGTGGAGCGGCATGGTCCTAAAGGCGGGTCCGTGCGGGAGACAGTCGCCGCTCGTAGGCCGCCACCGGCGGGGAGGCGGGGGAGGAGCACATGGAGAAGAAGCCAGCACCAACTCCAATAGCGCCTCCACCCCTTCCGCTTGTCCGGCTCCAGCGAGACCGCCGCCGCGCGCGCCTCCAAGCCGCCCTTGTCCAGCTTCAGGCCTTCGGGTAACCAGCCATGAGACGCCTCGACCGCGACCGGCGAGGCGGTGGAAGAGGAGAGGCATCCGCCATGCGTGGTATCGTCGCCTTGAGCCGCCTTGGGCCGCCGCCGGCGGAGAGGTTGGGAAAGGAATCACACAGATTGAGATGGGAGAGACTGAGATAGAGGCTGACAGGTGGGGCCATTGGACGCAAAATGACTTATCTACCCTTTTTACTAAATAAATAAATCAGTACTTTCCAGTACTTTTTACCTAATACTTTCCCGTACTACTAATTTATCCGCCATTAGATTTTTTTGGTTGGACGGTTCCTAAATTCCCCAATCATGGTAAAACTTGTAAATAAATAAAACTCGAGTGAGTATATGAAAGAATTGAATGTGTACGATGCTACAATTGTGTTTGGATCCACTTGCTCGCGCACTCAAATGATCATTTTTCATGTGCAGTGAGGAGACATTGGCATGTGGCGGAGCTAGCCCCCATGGATTGGATTTGAGGTGCAATGAAGCAACAAAGCAGTAGTGAAGTACTCCTAGAAGAACAAATCGAAAAGGAACCAGTGGAGTGGAAGAAGAGCCTTCCTTGCTTTGTGATACTCCCTAGCAAGACTAGGTTAGGCCGCCCAAGCTCCAAGATCCACCACCTCAATTAACTAACTGATCACTTGCGGCACTCTACTGGACAACCACCACTAGTGCACTACTAGTACTCTAGGTTATCCCCCCTCCCATGAAAAGAAATTTCATGCAAGTCAAGGAAGAAACCAAAAACGATTAGAGAATTCTTCCTTTATGTGCTCTGCTCGATCACAAGTGTTGGCTGGTGGTGCCTCTTGCCTGCAAGCTCGATCCCTGTAGCTTTCGGGCATTCAAGTGTATGGGTCACACATACACATACATGAAGACGGTACTCCTAAGTTACATGCCTGCAAGAACAAGCCTCCCATCAATGGGATCTGTTGAGCCATCCAGCTGCACTTGTTCGATGCCTTGAGGATTCTGAAAAAAATTGTACCACTTTTTAAAAAATATAAGGCTCGAAACCCTGACTTTAAATTGACGAAGCTATCAAGTATCAACCGGCCAGGAATACAACAATAGCAACAACAGAAAGAAAAAAACAACAAGCTGCTCGGGGTACCAGCTTACAGGACAGAAAAAGAAGCAACAAAGAGGAAGAATTGTACTACTTGGGCTTGCTTCTTCTAGAACGAGGGCAATTGAAGAAGTGGGGGCGTCCATATGTAGGGAATTGATGGAATCTGAATATTGCGTGTTGTTCTTCACGAACTGTAGCAACTTAGACACCCACATGCAACTATGTCTGAAGAAGAATTGCTTGCAAGTTGCAAACTCTTAACACTTTTTTCATGCAATCCTGTCAGCGGTGTGAAAGGTCTACTGTTTTGTCAGCATGGACATGGTCTGATTCACATTGAAAATACCCTTGCAAAAGAACTAAATGATTTTTTCTTCCTCACATCTATAATAAGTGTTGTGGTGTTATGGTACCACGACACTTATTATAAATCAAAGAGTAGCAGAAACACAAAAAATATATTGTACTAACCTCCGTCTATAAAAAGATGTTTCAACTTAGGACAAATTTGAATGTATCTGGATACTAAAATAGGTCTAGATACATTCAAATTTTGATAAAGTTGAGACATCTATTTATAGACGGAGGGAGTATATTTAGTGTAAAAGCAGTGTGCTTTTAGACAGTTCATTCATTTTTTTTCCAAATCGACGAACATAGCGCTAATTTTGTTAGAATTAGCAGCTTACAAGAGAAAGAATTAAAGCAACGAGGACAGGTGCTAGGATAGGATCCCGAAAGGTCCGTCAATTTACTCAATCCTTCGTGTTCTGATGATCTATTCAAACACAGGAGCTTCTCTAGTTTCATTATTATCGCCAAAAAAAAGGAAATTCACCTATCTCCTACGTGGGCTCTGAAAGGCCAGGGAAAATGGCCCAGTCTAGCCCAAATACAGCAGTCTTACTGCCTGGTGCTGTAATCGGCCACCTCCTTCTTTCCCCGCCAAATTTGGGCTCCGTCCTCCCGCAAATCCCTCGCCGCCGCTCGCTGCAGCACAACGGCGCAACCACCTCGTGCGCCTCCGGTACTAAGGACACGCGAGAAATGGCGCAGCCGTCCCCCCTCTCGCCCACCCTGCCCTTCGTCTTCGCCTGCGATGGGATCCGCGGCGTCGACCGACAGGGCCGAGCGGCGGAGGCGGGACCGGCCGCTGGGTCAAGGCGAGGCGTCCACCGCCGGGCCCCTGGTGACGATTCCGGAGGATACGGAGGCCGCAGATATTACGAGAAGGGGGTGTAAGGTGTCCCCGGAGCCGAAGGAGGGTGGAGAGCCAGTGGCGGCGCAGCCGGGATCTCCCAGCTTTAGGATCTACTGCCAGGATGCGTCCCGAGTTGACGCCCTGGTGGCCGCCTCCGACGCCGCCGACGACAGGGAAGAGCTCGCCAGGGCCACGGGTAATTAGTTAGTTCCCTTTCTTTGTCCGTGCTGCTTGCTTCTTCTGCACCGTTTCTGATTTCTTCTCAGGTGCATTGCGCTGACACTTTGACTCGCCCTACACCTTGGCAGAGACGTCTCTGGCGAACAGGAACAACGATCTTGCAGGCGGCTCTGACGAGGTAGGTTCATGCATGATCTGCTCATGATCATACCTAGGCAAATTCAGCAATTGCAAATGCAGCTACGGCTCCCCTGCTGATGTTTCTGAATCTTGCCTACATACGAAACGCAGCTGTCCAAATCCAAGGAGCAAAGCGGGTGGATGAAGTTCAGAGGCCTGGCGCTCGTCGACGCGCTGTACAGCTTGATCGTCTGCCGCAGCAAGGCAGCTTCACCTCACAATCCTCCTCATCCTCATCCTCCTCCTGCTGCTGTTGTTGCTGCAAAACCTGATCAACCCCATGTTGTTTTGCCACCTAGACCTGCTCCTCCACGACCCTTTTTCTGATCATCCTGTAGCGTGTAAAATGCGGCTGATTCAGTCACCTCCTGTACTTAATCCTGGCCGTCGTCTGTAAGCTAACCCTGCATATGAGCAACTAACTGATTTCGTCTGTGATGTAAGGAGCATCAGTGCGTGAATGCACCTTTTGGTTATTAGACAAGGATACTGATTAGTGTTACAGAAAAAGGATAATCATACTAGTTTGGAAGCTGTTCATGCAAGCCTTCTGTTTTGGGAATTTTTATTCCTTTCTGAATGCTAGAGGATTGGAAACAAGCATTTCCCAAGATTAAGATCATTCAATTATCTGCACTACCCATTTCACTATTCTTCTCTGATTTGTATACATTGCAAGAAGCCATCTACAGAGTTGCCTAACGATAATATATCACCCGAATCTGTTTCACTGGTGAATTCTCATATATACATAAGTTCGTCTTCACAACTCTCCTTTATTATATACTCTCTAACTATACAAGTATTGCCTATCAATCGTGTACTAAGTTGAACTCCTACCGGGACAGAGGAATGTAAGAAAAGAATAAGGAAAACAAAGATTGGAATAACAGGGACACAATTAGCTTGTCATTTGACTGCACCTACTGCAATTTTTCCTTTAGCTCGGAGCTGATCCCTATTCTTTCTTCTCACCTCCATTGGATGGCCAAGCGAGTAAGGCCGAAATGCACCTATGAGAACGGTGGAAGGCGCCATCTTGAGGCTTGGCTTGGCTTTGTGCATTCCCTTCTTTGGACTGCCCAGGTAAGATTTCATTTGACCAAATAATAGGCTCGGCATTCTCCTTAGCTCCACAACCGATGATGTGAAGAACTCGTCGGTTTTTCTGTCAGCCGAGGAATCTATACTATAACCAATTGATGCATCCAGATGCGGTGGCGGAAATCTCTCGAGTTTGGTTGTGCTCGTGCTTGTCACCAGCCTTGGTATCTGGAGAACAGTAATAAGCACATTCGCCTTTTAGTCATAGCTCTAATATATGTCTATACAGAGGTTTCAATAAAGCATCACATAAGCAGAGGATGCAAGAAGTAGAACTAGCAGTATGATTTTTTTGTTAGGGGTATCGTTCATATTAGAATCACAAAGTTCAGAAAAAAAATTAAAGAAAAAAGAAGGGGAACATACCCTTGGGTTTCCATTTGGCTTAGTATTGACATCTGGAGTAAATACCCTTCTGCGACCATGATTTTGTGGCATGGGCTTTCTTGTTTTTGTCTGGCGTTCCACCGACCCATTTGCCCTGGATTGTCTGAAAGCCATATCACAACAGATATTGACGATCTAATTGTCACAAGGAAATATCAGAATAAGTTCGAAAAGAGGTGAGAAGGACCTTTTGTGCTTCTCATGCTTCATTTTGATATCTATTTCTTTACATGGCGGATACCGAGGAAGGCTTGATGGCTCACAGGCATATGGTTCGGTCCTGAAGAACTGAATTCACATCAACTGTTAAGTACTTGTGAGGAGAAAACTACGACTGTTTGTTGGCTCAATCATAAATTATCCTCTTGCTTACTGAGTACTCTGAATTTATCTCTTTCGGTCAAATTTAAGCAGTGTTTCAAGTTAAGACTGACTTCCACAGGTTCAAAGTAGATGCCTTAAGGATGACAGTAGTACTAACCTCACTGTTCAGAGCATCAGTTGCGGTGCCTCTCATATCTGGGTCAATAGATAGGAGAGTCTCTAGAAGTGATAGGGCAGACGGTGCCATATCCTTAAATTTTTGCGCTATACACCGTTCATATGGCTTGAATGTATGATGTGGTAACTTCGTTTTGTCCCAGTAATCCTCTGATGGAGTACCACATAGCTTGAAAACCTTGTGCAGTTGTTCCACCTGATAAGCACAAGTTAGTTTCCAAAGTGTGCAATTTTCTGCATAAACAGTATTTCGTAAGTACCAAACAAGTACCTCTGTTCTTCCGGGGAATATAGGCTCGCCGAGAAGGAGTTCTGCAAACACGCAGCCCACACTCCAAAGATCAACGCCAACACTGTAGTGGGTGGCACCTAATAGTAGTTCAGGTGGTCGATACCAAAGCGTTATCACTTGGCTAGTCATGGGTCGCGTGTTATCAGGATCAAAATTAGTGGCCAGTCCGAAGTCAGCTATCTTAAGAATGCCATCATCGCTGACAAGCAGGTTCGAACTCTTGATGTCGCGGTGAAGGACACCCTTGTTGTGACAGTGTTCAATCCCAGATAATAGTTGCTTCATGTAGCATTTCACCTGCAAACATTAACAATTCGTCAGAAAAGGAAAATATTCAATCATGAACACAAGTGTGTCCATTACTGTTTTTCCCCCGTTTTTTTTAAACTGTTTTGTTGGGAAAAAAAGTGCTTGCTGGAGTCTTGCTTTTGTGAAAAGAAAGACAAGGCACCTTCCCACGTTTGACAATTCTAAATGTAATGAGTGAATTGCAGCCAATGTTGACAGTTGAAACATACGAAGAGAATTCTTGTAAGCAATGTGTGAACATAAAAACATGAAGTGCCTGTCTTTGTCAATTGGACTGGAACATGTGTTCAAAGTTCAAACCAAGTAAATTCTCCTACTTCAGTAGTCTAACAGATTTCCAGGTCCACGTGTTTCGCAGCGACGGATTTGTTTGCATCTTTACAGAAAGCTTAATTCCTTACAGGAGGTCAGTCAATGATTCTACTTCTGGAACATAAGAAAATTGTGGTTCCAAATAGTATTTTAAAATTCCACTTTTCAGTTAATAAACTCAGAAATTACCGTGTCTTGTTTAATAAAATTATTTCGTTTTTTAAAGAAGGCTGTACGACAAACATAATTCGTGTCCACGAGAATTTGAACCTAGATGGTGGCATCCATGGAGACAGTAGTATTGTTTTAGAACTAGAATGGTGCTGGTACAGATCTTCTATTTAAAAAAAAATGCATATTTGTACAGAGTAATTCTAGTGCTTAAAAAAAGCCCAATTTTATCTTTGGCAACAAAGCAATCCATGTTCATAGTATATACAAAGTTACAAACATATTATTCAGTGTCAATGTAAATACAGACCATCGTAGATACATCGTAACAAACTGGTTCTTATGTACCTGGGGCAAGGTGAAGCGGGCACCAGAGGCTGATGCGGCGGCGGCAAGCCCGGTGAGGTCGTGGTCCATGTACTCGAAGACGAGGTAGAGTGATGGCGCGGTGGCAAGGCGGGACGTGACGAGACCATGGAGGCAGACAATGTTGTCATGGGCGCCGAGGTGGCGGAGCAGGGCGATCTCACGCGCCATGAACCGCGCGCTCTCGGCCTCGCCCACGCCATCCACCCGCACCTTCTTCAGAGCCACCACAGCGCCGCTCTCCATCTCAATCGCCTTGTACACATTACTGTAAGTCCCCGAACCAATCTGCGTATACATATTTTGATTATTTCCTCAACTTATTTGCTTGAAATCGTTCCAAATTAATATGATTTTCTCTGACTATTTCACCCGGATATGCGAATCAAAATATATTTAAAACAGAATGAAACTCTTCTTCGAAGAAATAAAAAAAATGTACTAGTATGAAAAGTATGAAATAATAGCACCGCAAGTTGACTTTTGACATCTTCCCTTCAGGATTACGAGTTCTTGTGATGCGGACAGTAGAGAAAAAAAAAAAGCGAGGTTTGCTGATTTCTTAATCCAGAACAGAGCTTGGGATTTGTTCATATCTGTCTAGTTTAACGGCTTGGCTCTTGGAGTTTGTTTATGTGTCGAACTATAAGAAAGCATCATCAATGATTACTTTTTCTGTCCTTTCACCCTTGTTCTTTACTTCTTTGCAACTTTGAAAAAGAGGCTGGATTTTTCTTTATTTGAAAATACATGCAAGAACTCAAACTAGTATCAAATTAGAATTATTTCTAGCAATCTAGGAAAGGGCAACCAGAGAAGAACAGTATGACGAACGAAAACAAACACAAAATGAAATTGAAATGGAGTAACAGTAAAACTTTCAGCAAGCACCAACCACTCGGTCCTCTCGTTTAGACGTTTCCAAGAAAAGGCAAGTTTTTCCGGCAACCACCAGAGATGGCCGGACGGGTTAGCTGGGCAGCAGGCAGCAGCAGAAAGTGAATTGGGCGAGCGCTCCTTACCTTCTCGAGCTTGTGGAAGGCGTCGGCGGAGCGTGGCGCCCAGCCCTGGAGCGCGTCGCCGGCGGCGTTGGAGAGCCAGAGCGGCCACCCGGTCGCGTCCTTCTTCACAGCCGCGATGTGCTCCGGGGGCGGCGCGCTGAGCTGCACCTCGTCACCACCTACACCTCCAACTCCTCCGGCAAGGGCAGGCGCGGCGGCGGTGACGGAGGGGAAGAAGAGAGAGCAGCAGCCCGGCGGCGAGGCGGCGAGCTTACCGAGGGTGCATCCCATGGCCGTGCCGCGTCATGTGGCGTCGGGAGCAGGGCGGAGAGTAGACAACGGGAGGAAGCGGGAAGCTGAGAAGGGAGGGAGGGAGGGAAATGGGCGACCGGTCTCCGGCTCCGGACAGCGGCGGGTCTTTTGTGACGACCGTTTGGCAGTTTCCACGTTGGACTTTTTGACTCCGTGTTGTTCAGACTCCACACTCTCTTGTATTTTTGGCATTTACCAAGGGAACATACAGTATTTACCAGGGGGGATATATTGCTGTATTTTGGGTTCTAGGAGGAAATATATTACACAAGCAGCATGTATTCATATTTGTAAGGTTATGTTAGATCATGCTTGTGAAGTTGTGATGCTACTGAATTTGTTATTTAGGGCTTCTTTGGTTCACAGGAATTTTGTTAACCTTTTGGGAGATTTTTTATACTTACAAGTATTTTGGATGCTAGTTGTTTGATTTGCTGGGCTGAAATATTTGGGTTTTTTGCGGAGGATTTATATGGACTCTATTTTGGAGGAAAATTCTACATCCACTTGGAACTCTTGCTAGAGTTTAATTATGTCTCATGCGGTGTCAAATACTCTTTGTGCTAAGTTTGATTACTCTTCAAATCATATAAGATTCAAGAGTATAAGCCATGCAAACTTTGTGTTTTTTTCTATTGCTTTGTTTCGACAGTTATGTGCATCAAACGAGCCCTACTTCCTGTTGTAATGTTTCATTTGTTCAAGCACTTGTCTATTTTGAGTATTCAAATGCGCTATTTTCCACTTTACTCTTTATTTGTTTCCCCCTTTTTCGTTGTAGAACTCGCCTCCTTTTCAATGGCCTCATGGTTATGGCAAGGACATTTTGGCTAGGAGAAATGTAAATTGTTGAGAAGAGACTTTTACATGTCGTCAATTGAATAGAGAAGAAAGTTATGTTTCCCTATACAATACATACATATAGGCCAACAAGGATGCGGGTTGATATAGGAACAAGGTGGTAATGAATTGGTAAGCTATCCAGACTATATATTCAAAAGACCACGCAACTGGTGCAGTTGCTAGGACACGAGCTGAGTCTGTCCAAAAACTAGACAAACAAGACACACTAGTTCCTGAAGAATCTTTAGAGGTGCCTCAGAAAAGGCAACGCACTAGGGAAGCTATCTTGTGCATGATGGTATAAATGAGGGCATCTTTTGATGAAGCTTTAAAAACAACCGAGTCACTTCCTATGCCAAAGGTGACTCCTCCAACTAAAATCCTTGATGCGCTAAAGAAGGTACGTTTGGAGAATTCGGATATGGTGAGAGCTTATGAAAAGTTGATCATCAATGAGCACTTGTTTGAAGCACTGATGGCGCTTCTGGAGGAACTGAAGAAGCCATGTCTCTTGGCCTTGCCTTGATGGTTGCTATGATGTGTGGTCATTGTTATAAACTTCTATCTACTTTCTTGTTTATGAACTATCCACTTTGTGCTACATGTGTGCTATTTGTGTGTTCTGTATAACACACATAAACTACCCACTTTGTGCTATTTGTTAGAGAAACAATTATTATCCGTTTTGTCGATACTTGAAAAGTATTTTGTGTCATGTGTGTTGTAGTTTTCGCCTTATTCCAATTATTTTAATGTTTTATTATGTGTAGAAAATAACATATATAATTCTAATATACACTGATACACATCTATTTTTATACATTTACACAAGTTTATATTGTTCAAACTCAACAAAACATCAAATTACATGGTATGTACATCCAAATAGGAATTGGAATTGGGTACACCATTTGATTCCAACTGAAAATTCCAAGACACCCAAACAACAGAATTTGAATTGGAGGCTAATTCATTCCATCTTGCATTTGGAATTCCTAGTCCAATTCAATTCCAGGTCTGATTCATTTCATCCAAACAAAGTGCAAGCGAAATTAGGAGGACCAGACATTGTTGCATATCTCACCAGCCATGTTTGAGTGGTAATGAACCTATACAAGGTCACAGACTTAAGGGGAACGGAACATTTAGACATGATCCGATTGAAACAGGTCACGTGGGCTAGACCCGAGTGGAACTGGAATAGTTTCCTACACTAATTGGATTTGTGCAATACTAGGTTAGGGTTCGATGGGACACAAGTGTTGGTGGTCAAGACGTTCACCTATGTAGGGTCGCGGTAGTCCTAACTGAAAGGTTTTACACAATTCCAAGAGTTAGATAACCTATTCACCACAAAGTCGTGGTCGTGTGAGAAGATCTAGCAATATGCCACCCAACTTTCCACCTTCAACATGTGGATACAATAGAGGCATTAAACCTGTGACACTTGAGATGGAGTTGATGCGATGTGAAGGCAAAGTTTGAGGGATCAAACGATTCAAACTAAAGTGCCCCAATTCTTTACATCAGCTTACACAAAAACGTTTCTAGTGGCAAATTTGTGACCTGCTCCCTAAGCATAGATGCAGTGATGGGACATAGTATCTTTTTGATGAAAGCATTGCACTAGGCGTATCCCAAAACAGCTTCCTTTTTCTTAGATAAAAACAATCCTTGACTCAGATCATACGCTCCCATTATCCTAGACACAGGTGATGATGCGATCACCAAATTTAGCATGTTCTTCTTTAAAACTGGTTGAAAGAGCATTGATCCGAGGAGGAGGAGGAGGAGGAGATTGAGTGAGTGAGCATTCACGCTTACGTTCAATACATCATCCTAATGAAAAGGGAACAAATGATACAGGTTTGATACATACAAACTGCAAATAGTGGATCAAATTGATCAAAACACACAAGGCGTGGATGATTTACCGAGTGGGATCAAGTGATCTTACGTGGTATGGTAAGAAATTGATGATTGCACTTTGTGAACTAACACATGATCTGTGGGTGTGCTGTTTCTATGTGGGTTTATGTATCTCTCTATGGGCATGCATCAAAATGAAGATTCCATGTAGCCATAGGAGGATGACGTAAGCAGGTGATTTTGAAGAAGTTAGAGAAGTGCAAGTTCAAGATGAGTATCTTGAAAAAATCATATGCTTAAAAACTTCCTTCCATTTGGTGATAATGGTCATGTGAAGATGTGCCTAAGATAGGCTCTCCCATATTGTTCTATGGGAGCAATTTGAAAGTCTTCATGGAGCCAGTATAATCAAAAAGGTGTTCCTACTTGAGGAGGTCAAGATCATCATCATCTAGATTAAGGGGAATGCACAAGGCAAAGGGATATCCTTGATAGGTTTTCCTTTTACCGGTCAGTATTAGTTGGAAGATCAGGTTATAGTATTAATATTTGTACTACCAATTTGGCTCTCAAGTGATTGAATTGATTTCATTGTTCGTATAGAGATCAAACATTTGCATGAAGACAAGCTTAACTTCATACTAATTGTTTCTATTTGTATTTTCTCTCTGTGGGGATTTAGAGCTTGTGGTTATCTCCAAGACAAGCTCAATTTCATCAAAACTGGTTTTCAAATGACACATTTGTTGCTTTTTTGTTTTTTGGATTTTGCTAAAAACATATTTAGGGATAAAAAATCATCTTTTGGTTTTATCCTGCTTTGGTTTTATTTGGTTTTTCTTTGTATGGAGTTCTAGAGTTTGTTTTATCTTCAAAACGAGCACAAGTTCATCGAAATTGGAGGGAGGATGCAAAAGTTGTGGATGTTTCTGTACTAGATCTTAGGGATGGAAGTTTTGGTGATCTTGCCCTCAAAGTTTCGGCCCTCGCGCTGTAAAGTTGTAATTGTTTTATTTTTGGGGAACCTTTTTAATATGTTATTTTTTCTCAATGGCTCCCAAGTTTTTTAGCATGCTTTTCCCCTCCAAATTTTGATCCTCTTGATCTTTCCATCTCTATCATTTCTATGGTTCTTGCATCTATTTGAGGAAAAAGAGAGAGAAGAGATGAAGACATATATTTCCACCAATCGATCTCTCCTCTTTGTGAGGGTGAGATATTGAATTTACATCTTGAATTCATTTGTTGATTTCCTCCCTTGTTCCTTCTCTCTTATTCTTCCGTGGCATTTGTTGTTTGGTGGGATTTGCGAGAGAAGGACTTTAGAACTTCTTGTGTTATTGTCATTGCATTTGTTGCATCATTTTGAGTTCTCCCTGATGAAAGTTTATCTGCTCATTAATTTTTCTTGATTTATTGGAACTCTAGATGGTTGATAACACCTCAAAGCTCAATTTGTATGACGTAAAGCTTCATGGTGGTTCTTAAAAGACTCCAATTAAGTTATGGAGATTTCCCCATGCTTGTTGTAAAGGTTCATTTGCCACTTTCAAAGACACAAATTAAGTTGTGGAGATTTCTCCATACTTGCTCTTGATAATCTAAGGATGTGCGCAAGTCCTATAAACCGGGACAGAGGAAGTAGAGAGTTTATGCATACATCACCTTTTTTGGTAATCTACTCCAATACAAAATGTGTGCCCAAAATCAAGGAAATTAGCTAGCATGAACTACCGTACTCTGTGTTTTACATTGTGCTTGTTCCTGGCCTCTACACTCTAAAGAAAAGAAAGCTAGCAAATCTTAATTTTGATGTAGTCTAAAGTCAACCCAGTTTTATGTCAAAATAACCTTAGTGGTCATCATCAGCCATAACCTATACATAGCCAGGAGCTTCTCTTATTATGGAGCTATCGAATAAATATCTAATAGGAGGCGGCTATTCAAAACTAAAATACCAAAAGACGGATAGCTTTCTTGTGATAATAGTCCTGGTTGTTCTCCAATAATTAGGATTTGAATTTGGAGGCGACAGGTACGGATACTAGCTTGCATCTGCTTGAACGAAAAGGTTGTCTCAGAATTAAAAGGGTTCACACTTCAAATAGCCATGGCAGAATAAAACAAAAAAGTCAACTGAGTAAGTTATAGAGCCTGTACGTTTGGCTGTTTTTTTGTGTGTTCCCGTCTTAAAAGGGCGGCAACTCATGACTACTACTATGTTTTCACGTATTAACGTGTGCATAAATTTGCTTGAAATTTCGTGACATCTCAATCTTCTTTTCAAGTAGTTGTGCCAGCATTCAAAACATCCTCATCTCATTTACGCCATCTCCAACGCCACCCCCCCCCCCCCCCCCCCCCACCCACCCACCCCAACCCCCCCCCCCCCCCGAGGACGCATTGTGAATCAAACTTGGCCTAAATTTGAACTAGGTTTGTGGCAGCGCGAACAACACCCGAGGGGGGGGGAATGTGTCCGCCTGTCACGCAGCCCTCTACATTTTCCTCACTCCTCCACTCTCATCCAGTCGTCGCCCCCGTCCCTAGCTCGTTCCATCGAGGCAGTAGCTCCCACCGGCGAGGGCGTAGCTCATGACGTTGTCATGTTGGACGTTGCGGCCACAGCTCCCTCCGCCCAGGTGCCGGATCCTCCGTGTGCACGCGGCCAGCCAAGAAAACCCGCCGACCCCGGCACACCGGCCAAGCCGGAGAAGGAGCTAACGCCGAAGGAGCGTGCCGTGGAGTCGGGCAAGAGGCCAAGCGCAGGGTGAACGTGAAGGCCAAGCTGGCCACAATCCAACTCACCAAAGAAAGGGCCGATGTGTTGGCGTACACGGACACTGTCTAGGCTCGAGCGAAAGTCGAGGCCCTGGCGGCTCTGGTGGGCGGCCAGGTGCTGGCCAACGCGCTGGCTACTAGTTGTGGCTCGACTGCTTCCAAGTTGTCGACTGCCAAGGGACCAATGGTGTCCTGACTTTCGAGGGAAAAGTCCCACGAGGTCGGCCAGTCGTCCCCGGCTGCCCCTCCGCTGCTGCCAAGCATCGACCTCAACGTGCTGGTGAGCGGTTCGTCGTGTACCGGGCAAAGAAAGCCCCAAGGATGTTGTCGCCGGACAACATTCCCGCCCCCGCAACCTGATCGACAAAATGGCGGTGCGACCAAGTTCGCCTTTGGATCCGGTATAAAACTATAATTTTGTGTGCCACTTTGTTTCGATCATCGAGTTAGTAGGCTGATGCGACCCCTTGCATATGACAGTCCTACTTCGATGGGGGCGATACCATGGTGGCGGCGGCACGGAAGGTGGCTCCCGAGGGCAACATGATGCCACCTTCGGCGGCACCCAAATTCAGCAGGGTGGCACCTAGGCCGCCAATATCTCCATATACGAGGCGCCCTTGTTCGAGGCTGAGCAACCTCAAGTCACCAAGGGAGCGCCTGGACCGCGAAGTTCTCTGAGCTTGAGGACGTGTGCCTTTGCGAGGCATGGATGGAAGTTGGAAAAGATCCAATTTGTGGCGCTCAACAAATGGATGACACATTTTGGGAGAAGATCTACAACTACTTCCACGAGCACAATCATTTGGCGATCCACCTTTTTCTGAGCGATCGGAGTGAGGCCTCACTCACGAGAAGGTGGGTGTGGATCCAAGAGCAGACCGCCAAATTCAACGCCTCCTACGAGAAGATGAGGAAGCGTAAGGTGAGTGATCTTGGCGTCGCCGACTTGATAACTCAATCTTTGGGCCAATTCAAGGTGGCCAATGAGCAAAAGAACTTAAACTTGGTCCACTGTTGGACGGCGCTCAAGGATTGCCCCAAGTTTCACGACCTCTATGCGTCCTATGACGCTAACGCGCCCGGCTAGTCCAGTGTCATCGATGTTGATGGTGAAGCTACAAGTGCACACATGAAGAGATCGAGGGGGTAGACGAGTTCTAAGGCGGAGGCCAAGCGAGAGGCCTCCTTGCAAGCGATGATGGAGACGATCAATACGCTCATTGCCGATAAGAAGGTGTCGAGCGAGAAGGGGGAGGAGAGGAAGCGGCGGGAAAAGGAAGATGCCGTCAGGAACTACTACGAGATACAAAACAAGAAGCTCGAGATTGAAAAGATTAATACTCGTGCGGCCGTGAAGGAGGTGGACAACAAGCAGAAGAAGATGGAGATCACCCTGCTCAGCGAGGAGGCCAAGATCATGGCGACCCCTTGACCGACGACATGGATCCTACTCACTGGGCATGGCATGAGAAGAAGAAGAAGATCATTTTAGCTCGAAAATGTGATTTTGGTATCATGCTTTTGAAACTCTGGTGCGCCGGCTAGTTGTATCTGAAATACTTATGTTCCAACTTTAAATTTTTTTTGCGAATTATTTGCTCAATATTCCTAGCCGGTAATGGTAACTATTAAATTAAAAAAAACATTCATCTAGCGGCCACGAAACATTTGGAGGCCGCCGTTGACAAGGGATTAACTTGTCAATGCCTACAGATTGTAGACTAGGGTTTCGTTGGATGTAGAGGGCAAGTAGATCTCGAAGGTTTCAGCCGAAAAGTACTCGACGATATGAAAACTAGGGTTTGGGAAAACAATAGCTCGATCCTTTCTTTGTTCCTCGACTCCCCCTTATATAGGAGGCGGAGCCGAGGATTTCGTATCATACAAGTTTACAAAGTCCGGGTAGGTTTCTAACTCCTCCCGCAAGTTTACAAATAACACTTTCTATTACAACTCTAGCTTTCCTTAGTAATATCTCGGGCTTCCGAATCTTCTTATTCTTCGGGTCGTGGGCCTTTAGTAAACCCCGGGTACCATTTTCGGCAGGCCCATTGGGTATGCCTATGTCAGCCGTTGAGGCCGCTGGCACCCGTATCCGGACAACGACCTTTTTCCTCTCTGTGAACTAGCACATCCGAATCCAGATGGACCGAAAAGCGGTCCGAACACCCCCTGTGAGATGGCCACTCCACATATTTTTTGATAACCCGCAATAGCGTGCGCGTCATTGTATTAAGCTGACAAGAAACGCCAAGAATGGGTACAACACCACACATGCCTTTTGGCTTACAACACACTCCTACAACACCGACGCCAAGCACACCTTGCCCAACCTCAACCCAAGAACGGCGAGGCGGCGGGGCACAGAGTATCCAAACCGCGTCACAGCCAACTCCAACAACGCGACCAACTTCCCAAGCCGCCCAGACCAACGTACCGCATCATACGCCTAGAAGATGAAGCGCGCGATTGGCAGGGTGTAGCCAAAACTTAGGAATGGGTCGACAAGCGTGTTGGCGATGGCATACATTGCGCTCCAGAGACTCACAACTTGAGCAGTAGCAGACACCGGTGAGGCTACCATCACCGAGAGCCATCCCTCGCTGCCAAACAGCATTCACAGAAAGGGTTTCCCCTGCGTCGAGGGTAGAAACGGTTAGGACCCAAAACCACGCCTCCAAGGAGGGAGATGGCACCCACAGGTGTCACTGTGGTCCGCAACGGAAGAACCGAGCAGGGTTTTCACCCGGGCCAAAGACCACCCAACGGCGAGATGGAGACGCGCCAAATGCCGGCCTGAACCACCGCAGCAGGAGGCAACTAGAGGTCGACGGATAAGGGTGAAACGCACCAAAAGCCACCGCAGCAGCCACCGCTCGCCGAACCGAAACCGAGATGGTCAGATCGGGGCAAGAGGCACACCGCCGCTACCGGAGCAACAGCTCCGTCCACCGCCGGCACTTGAGGACGGCCACCACGATGACCGCACAGCGGATACAAAGCAGCGCCCAGGGCGCGACCGCACGCATCCAAGGAGGCGGCATAGCCACAGCCCAGACCGAGCACGCGTCGGCCCAGATCTGGCCCGTGCGGGCCGGCCGCCGCCGCACTGCACCGCGTGGTGCCCGCGCTTTGGCCCCGCAGCTACCAGCCTCACAGCACCGCCGCCTCGCCAGCTCGACGGCCACTGCCGTCGCGCCAGCTCCGCGGCCTCCACCTTCGCGCACGGCCGCCCGACGATGCCTCTCCGCTCGCAGACGCGCCGCCGGAGTGTGCCCCAACGCCCTCCGCCTTTGACGGCCGGGCGCCGCCACCACCGCCGGCGTCGGCGGCCGGTGGGAGCGCTGGTGGGGGAGGTGGTTTGGCTAGGGTTTGGGAGGCCTCCGGAGTCAGCCCGAGCCGCCACTCCACATATACTCCATAAACCTGAATTTCCAGCAGTGGTACCTACCTCCACGGCTCCACCCCACTTGTATTTTCTGGACCATGGCGCCGATTACAGTGGGTACGGTTGCGATCGAAAATTCAAAAGTAAAAGCCGGTATTCTTTCCTGGTCATTTTCTGGCCTCCTTTCGCAGACACTTTCCCAGAGGCCTGACGGGTCCTAGTCGTCGCCTCGTCGGGTACAAACAGGATCGCAGATCTCGGGGTTGGTACACCTACGTACATACTGCTATACGCGATTCCTATTCTGCATGCAAAAGCAGGTTGAAAGCAACGTACTCCCTCCGTCCATAAATAAGTGTACATCTAGGTTTTTTGATAAGTCAAACTTTATTACATTTGACCACCTTTTTAGGAAAAAGTAGCAGCATTTATGACTAGATTAGTATCACTAGATCCACCTAAAATGTATTTCATAATATAGTAATCTAATGTCACATATACGTATAATTTTTGATAATAAGTTGGTCAAAATTAAACAAGTTTGACTTATCCAAAAACCTAGATGTACACTTATTTGTGGACGGAGGGAGTAAGACGTAACGGTACAGCAGCCCATGCTAGAGTTGTCTACGGTAGACCCGCAGCAGCAGGTGCCATATCACCCACGGCAGCAAACGAGAGCAAAGCAACTAAGAGCTAGGCCATGTTTGCTACAAAGCAACGGCTACAAAGCAGGAGCAGGACAGGGTCATGTTTTCACCGTGCATGCAGGCACGACTCGATCATGTTCTTCAACCTTCGCCCGCGCCGACCGACGTATCAGCGGCGCAGGCTGCAAGAAGCAGACACACGCATACACAACACAAGGTAGGCACCTCTGGATCCTCAGCGAGGTGCCATTTGCTTCCCCATTTTTTTTGAACTTGCATATGTATTTGCGTTGACCTTGACCTTGCTTCAGGCAAATATTCTTTTCCTGAACGTACCACCAAACGTTTGCTTAGACATAGCTTAAACAAACCGCTAGCTGCAGCTAGCTTAACGGACGGCATTACGAACTAATTAATTAAAGCAATCGAGTTAATCATGTCTCTTAATTCTGCTTGACAGGAGAGTTCGAAAGCGAAACGAGGAGAACAATCAAGCCAGCGGTGCCTACCCTAGCAGCCCGGCTAGCTACCTCTGCTTGGATCTTGACCTACTATATATAACACAAGAACACTGATCGAAAAACAAGAAACTGACGGTTAATTTCCAAGTGCAATCGCGCTCGACGATTTTGACGTTCTATCGCGTCACGGACCATCACGCGACTTCCCAGCCTATCGACTATCGTTAACGTGGGATTAGAAATATTTACCGGGCAGGCCTAGAGCTCACTCTCAGTCGGCTGACGACAGATCACCATAGGAAATGCTCAAGAAGCCGTCGGCATAGGCCTATTTGGCCGTCGGCATAGCCTATGCCCACGGCTGCCGTCGGCCTAGCCCCGTTGGCACCTCAAAGCGTTGGCACGGACGAGCTTGTTGTCGGTGTAGAAAAAGCCGTCGGCGTAGAGGTTAACGGCCATTTGACAGTTTGAAAAAATATCGAATTTTGTTTTGAATATTTATTTTGTTTTTTTTCAAATTTTTGAATTGTTTGACAGTTTAATCTCTAAGCATACTCTCAAGCAAATTGCTCACTTGTGGTCAAACTTGAGCTTCCGGAAAATGAGATATACTTTGTTGATAATAGTACCCTATCAATCCTATTATCCCTTGGACCATGATGTCACAGGTCTTTATTTTTGAATTCTAAACAATTTTTTGACTAAATAACAATGAATAAGTAATAATAGATCTTGAATTCAAATAAAAGAAAATGAATTTACTTTTTTTTAATCCTTTTCTTCAAAATCTAAACCTACAAAAACTCCTCTTTCCTTTTTTATTTTGAGGAATCTAAAAAATGTTATTGGGTTGTTGAAATCGGATGTAAAATTTTCCATGGTATGCAACCAGGAGAAAGTCTTATTTCCGAAACATGGCGTCATTTTGCATAATATATCAAAATTCATATTTGTTAATTTTCCAAATAACTAGAACACATAATACATGATCATCTCAAAAGATTTTATTTTTTTGAAATTTCTACCAGTTTCTTTTTTTTTCAAAACCTCCACGGGGGTGTGGTTGGGTGGCAAAAAAGTTTGATTTATTTTGTTACGCCTTCACTTCGCCGTAATGGCATGGTCTTCCGGGACCACGTTCTCCCCCTACGTCGACGGTTAGGACGATCCTCTGTCGATGCCTTTTTTCTACGCCGTCTGCCCAACATGTCCTACGCCGACGGCTTACCTGGGCCGACAACCGTGTTGTTGGAATGTCTGGCTCAACATGTCCTACGCCGATGGCCCAACATGTCCTACGCTGACGGCTTACCTGTGCCGACAGCCCCAACTAAAAGCCATCAGTGTAGGTTTTGGTCGTCGGCACGTTGAGCGTTTGTTGTAGTGGTTAGGGGTGTCTCGAATTTGGATATAACATCTCATTTGTAAGTCACTTTGCGAATCAGCACGAATCACGATGCATGTCTAAATAATTATGGTATTTTCTTTTCTCAGTTGCAAATCATGTGCAACTAAAAAAACTTTGTGGCGACTCATGTGTAACTGAGCAACCCCATTTGCATGTAATGCGTAGCTCATAGGACAACACTAATCATGACGCAATCTAATGTCTTAGTGCCTTGATGGTCAATTTTGATTCAGTTCAATTTTAGTCGACCTAGAATCAGCACAACCCATAGTTATTTCATGTCCGGTGTTAATATATGTCCGATCAAGATATATTTATGACTTGCCCATCTTACACGAATTACATTTTTAAATCAGATGACTGTTAGAGGGGTCGTTAATTCTAAGTCACCTGAAATAACTATGAAAATCATATTTAGCTAACTTTCAGATTTTAGCCAACAAGTTATCAGCTGTTTTTTTTCCTAGTATGGGTGGATGGCAACGTTCAAGCTGAACCATTGGCACATCGCAACTTCTGGATGCGTTCGGTCTGCATAATGTTCGCTCCATACTGAGGTCTAATAACTAATCGTATAAAAATAAACTATCAACGAGATATCGAACAACAAACTATTCCTCGCCATGTTTGAGCTAAATACTAACCCCTCCGTTCGCGAACAAGTGTACTTTTATTTTTATCCTAAGTTCAAGTTTATTTAAATTTAACTAACTTTATAAGAAAACATAAAATCATTTAAGACACTATATTAATATTATTAGATTCATCTTTAAAAAAATTATAATCAACCAATTTGATATTATATATGTTAGTTCTCAATTCTATAAAATTAGTCAAATTTAAATAAGGTTGACTTAGGATGAAGCTAGGAATACACTTATTCGTGAATAGAGGAAGTAGGTAGCACCAATAATAAAATTTACATTTAATCTAAACAAGGCTTCGAGCAGGTTTTTAAAGGGAGCAAAAAGAATTGCAGTGATATTGGGTCATTTCCCGTCTACGTCCGCCGGTATGTGCTACCTCGGTATGCACACCGGATATATAGCTATTCGCCAAAAAAAAAACATAGCAACACATACTTCGATGAAGATAGGTCCTACTCCAATCGAGTAGCTAGTAGCTAGCTTGATCATGGTCATGGTCATGGCAAGGCCAACTGCCCTCTGAAAATTATGGTCATACACCTATCGATACACGTAAGGGTTTTGACTCGAGTGATGCCATCGCTGATCGGTCGATCCATAACAGGACCGTGGCCTAACCAACCACACCATGGGAACGACTGGCTAAAAGCTAGGTTGGCCCTACATGAGTGAGTACATGCCGTAATGGCAGTGCCAATGACAGCACCACCAAAAGTCTCACCGCACCAGGACACCAAAACCAACCTTTGGTTGAATCTACGATATGATACCGCAGTGGGCATGCACATCAATGGATGTCACCTTCATTTCAATATCGGCAAGCCAAGTGAGGATATATGAGTAGTTCTTGTACTATCATTGCTTAGGATATGGGCAGGACTAGATAGGGTGAATGCTAAAGAGTGCCTATGGCATGACACCACCTCCATCTTCGCCTTGCCACACAGAATACTTGTTGGCTTCAAGGAGTAGGGATTCAAAGCGGCACCCGATATCTACCGCCAGGGCGCTACCTAAGGGCACTTCGTCACTTATTATACTAACGGCATGGTGAATATAAAAGCATGGGAACGTGGTTGTCTTCGACAACACATCACCTAGCACGAGTAGTCTCCTTGACATGATTCGATCCAAAGCTTGCTCTTGGGCCACTGCTGACGTGATTGGCTTACAAGTCTTGATCCCGGCACCACATAGGTCTAGACGCGTAGTGGGTTGAGTCGTATGGTAGGTTGTTTGTGTTTTCGTGGGGGGGAAAAGTGGCACCAATCAATAAATTAGTTGTACCATTTTCTTAGCGATAAATTCATTTTGTACTGCCCCTACTTTAGCGGGCTTATGCGGGGCATTGGCTTGCATCCCTACCGAGGAACAGGATCTACGAATAATTCCTTAACTCTCTCAGGAAGAAGGGAGGATGCAGTTAAAGTGAGCCAGACTCTGTGAACAATAGGATCAGGGTAACAAAGCTTACATTTTCTGAAAATAACTCATTGTATATTTGTATGAGCCATTTTCTTGTTGAAACTACTACTCGATGTAAAATGGGATCCGTTACGGTCATAGAATGACTTGTTTTCTCGAAACAATAAACATTTGACTTAGACTTTAGACTTTGGAGTGGGTGAGTAAGGCAAATTTGCACTAAAGAATCAAGGCAAGCCACAAATGGCAAAACTGTTGCTTGCCCCATTAATTCATGGCTTGCTTTTGGGGTCAAACAGGGAAACGGTCTTCAAGCCTTGACGAGGACGTCTCTAGGGTTGGGTACTTGGGTTGGAGGGTCTTATCAATGACACCGAGCTGTTCATCATGGGTTTGGCGAGTGTGAATGAAATGGAAGTGGTGGTAGCTAGCTGGCTAATGCTCTGACGCGCGTCCTCTCCCAATCTTCTTCTTTTTTAACATAAGTCCTCTCCCAATCGATGGAGTGTAGTTGCCGTTAGGCATCTCGCACTAACGATTCCGTACTAATATCTTTTGCGTAGGTGTCAATCCTTGTTGACGAAACTGTCTGTCTCTCTCTCTTTTTTTGACCCTGGACTCTGAGGCAACAGCCCCGCAGCAAATTTTGTTCCAAAACCAAGAACAAAGTTATATGTACAAAAGAAAAAAGAACTTACCTACAAAAAGAAAGATAAGACTCTAAGGCAGAGCCCTAATCCAAGCTAACAAACTTATGCTTAGTCTTGATTCTATACTGTAAAAGAGAGATGTCATGAATGAACTTGGTCTTCCACCTTCCAAAGGTAGGCCTCTCCTGTCTGGAAATCTTCCCATTCCGAATCAACCAAATGTTCCAGTATTAACACTTCCATTAAGAAAGGTTTAGCAAAATTAGTCCTGGCATGCGCCACCACCCTTTGCAAATCATTATGAGATATCCAATCAATCTGAAGGTAGTTCCAAACTCTGATACTGAAATTACACTTAAAGAACAAGTGAATTCGATCCTCATGAGCTCTCAAAGGACAAAGTCCACAATGATAATCCTCAGTGACACGCCAGTGTCTCCTCTGAAGTAAATCACGAGTATTCAATCTATCTGAAACTCTCTTTCGTAATGTATAGTGCTACTTTGGTTCGTTAAGACAAAAAAAACTTCAGCGGTACTGAATAATTACTCTGTTTTGAGAGAGAAATGGAGCAATGAGCTGTGGCCAGGTGATACTAATGGATTGCGTATGTTGAACGGTTCTTGGTGGCTGCCAAGAGTAGAAGAAAATGAATCAAACGAGATTGACCTCTTGGATGTACGCTTGCGTCTCCAATTTTGACAAGAGAAACTTTCCTGTTTCTTGTATAGGAACAGGGTGGACCTATTGCAGGCAAAACAAAGAAGGCAATGTAAGTGGCAGCGATAATGATGCCTCGATCATTGTCTTGTAGTCCTAATTAATGAGTATCCAGGACATTATCTTACTCCTACTGTCCAACAAACTAAAGATCGTCATCATGATGTCTTAATCACTGAGCTGAATCCTGGAGCCTTCTCTTCTCATTGTTCTAATCATTGAGCTGAATCTGGTGCCTTCCCTTCAGATTGTCTTAATCATTGAGCTTAATCCGTGTGCCGTCCCTTCGGATGAATCTTGTCTAATCGCACCGCCAGCCACGTTATACAGGTGTGACACTGATAGCCCAGCTTATGCATTTCAACCATTCAAAATGATGAAATCTCATTCCGTGATTTCCATTCAGTCGCCTCAGGCAAAACAAAACAAAGAAATGCACTCAGCAAGAAACAAGTTTCATGGTAACGTAGGCTTGCAGGGCAAAGAAACAGCCAAGATCAGTACTCTATCAAATATGGCCCATCAAATTCGGATCATCGCCTCATAATTGCCAATCTGACGCTTTGCATCAGACATAAATCGGATCTGCATAGGCGGCATCCAGCACAACCCTGCTGCCAACTGAAGAGACACGAATGGAAGGAAAGAAACCATAAGAAAGGAAATGAACGAAGTCTGTCGAGTTATGATAGATAGTCTTCAGTTCAGTTCCATGGTTCAATCCTCTATATATATAGTGCCCTAGAGGCCACACCGACATGGCATAACAGGAGCATTACCTAGAATCGTTGATTCATAATAAATTGGGCACGTGATTTACAGTTCTAATAAGGATAGGGCTTCAGCCGGAGCAGAGCTTTTCAAGGGCCATGTTCTCATCGCCGTTGACACTCTTCAGGGCACTTCTCACCATATCCTCAGGGAAGCCCATCTCAACCAGCTTCTGCACCTGCACTTTGCATGAACGAAGGATTTCTGAGAATCCACAGCTTTCATTCCTATAGACAATGACATGGTACACAGTTTGATAACAGTACCTTTTCCTCCATGCCGGTGGAGTCGCTCTTTGCATATGCCTCGGTCCAATAGCGAGCAGTATTGACGAATGTGGATTTGTCACGCAGATACTGCAAAAACAGATGAAAAGAAATATTATTAGTGGAGAACAATCTGAAACAGTGCGGCAGTTAACCTGACAGTCCACTGTCCTAGGTTTCAAAAAAAAAAGACCACTGTCCTGAAATCCATAGGGATTTCTAGGTCTGTCAAGTTCGTGAATGACCATCAGTCCATCACGGTGAAACTTCAGGTCTTGCCCTGCATCACTGGAATGACAGTATAAAACCCAAAAAGGGACTCACTCAGGCCCGCCATGGAGCACAAATATGGTTACTTCTAGACTATGGACCTGCCTAGATTAACTAACCAAGTGAATATCGAACAGTATGGTGCACTTCAAAATCAAGCTCCGAGCTAAATTTGCTGCTTATATGCCTGCGTACTACAACGTTTAGTCACTGCCTTGTGCGAATTCTATTTTCAGCCTTATCTGCCCTCCATTTCCATCCAGCTTAGGTTAAGTAATAAAAAATCTTGTAAAATATCGCACCTCTTGAAGACATGATTAGAAAGATCATATTATGGAATTATTGCATATTATTAATTACATTATTACATAAACAGAGTACATTAGGTACTGATTGCTGAAAGGCTTGCTTACGACCAAAACTACCCTACATGCTCATGTATCATCCAGCACCAAACTGTAAGTAGAGCATGTAGAATACCCGGTATTAAATTCACATAAAACTTGAAATCAGCTGCAATGGTGACCTCAGTTGTGTATTGTTTGACATGTTAAATGTGCGGTAACCCAGACATGACGAACACTAGCAGTTCCATCACAGGTACTAGTACATGGTTCATGTACCCGGATGCTACAGTACAAATAAAAGAACATATTTACAGTACCGTAACACTCTGGTGCAATTCTACAATAGGTAATATATGGCAGTTCTGCACAAACACATCTGAATTTGAAGAAATTACCCCAGGAAGAGGAAATGTCAATATAACTCACAATGCACAAGTAGCTCCTAGGACAGAAGTAAGTGGTGTGCTAAAACATGGAACTAAATAATAAAGAGAAAAATTCAGACCTGTTGCGCAACAACAGCATCCTGAGGATCATCAGGGGCTGGAGTAGAAAGCAGAGCTTGAAGGGATAGCAACGCCGTCTTCAAGGTAAGGGCTGGGCTCCACTGATCTTTCAGTATGTCCAAGCAAATTGCTCCATTTTGGCTGCTAATGTTTGGGTGCCTTCAACATAGGTTGGAGCAGAAATCAGTGTTGCAGACAAGTAAATTGTATTTATCAGTCAGGAAGCATCAATTAACTCACTGCAATACCTCGATAATATATGAACATTTGGGTAGGTAACATTATACACGTTTTAAAACTGGATGGCTCTCCCCCATTTGAAGAGTACATAAACTTGTTACAATCCCTTAAGAGATAAGACTATACCAATACTGAAACTGCATTCATTTGAACTACAATGTCCTACTGCTCATGGCCATATTTGGTCAAATAAAAAGAAATATAAAGAACAGGAAATCCATGTCAATTGTTAGCCCAGAGTCTTACACTATATCCCTACATATGAGGAACATTGAGATCCTCCTTCACGAAGGCATATACAAAGAGGAAATACAAACAACAAACCACGGGGAGAAGGAAAGCTTGCATACCATACTTTGGTGATGAACTGCATCTTCGGAGGCTCAAATGGATAACCACCTGCCAATCAAAGACCACAGAGATTTCAGTCAGACGATAGTAACATTTTCCGCAGCTCCCCTTCTTTGACTTCCAGGTATGAGCTTAGTGAGGCAGAATTGTGCAAGTGACGAATGCACACAATCTATTGTAACTGATTAGGTACGGATCATTCTTCTGACCGCAGCAACAGGATGTTTGGCGACCGATTCGGGCCCTATGGCTAGTAGTATTCTACAGAAGATGACGCAAAACACACCCTGAATCAAGTGTGTAACTAACATCAGCAAAATTAGGACCTGGAGCACAAATCTGTCGAGTTTGCTTCGGTATAGGTTCCCAAATAAATGGCTAATTGCCCAATCGGATCCTAATCTTGAACGATCTAGGGGCGCAGATAAACCCGAATCTAGCCTGCCCCGCGGCCCGCCGCGGCCAACGACCAAACCCCTCGCCCCGATCGCTGCCGAATCCCAGAGCGAAATCGCGGGGCAGAGGCGGGGGGACGGAACGGGAATCTCCACAGGAACGCGCGCGGGAGGAAAGGGAGTAGCGAGACGGGCAGGAGCGAGCGGTGACCTGGGAGGCGGATGTCGATGCGGAAGATGCCGCCCTGGTAGGGGGTGTCGAGGGGGCCGGCGATGGTGCCGGTGAGGTGGGTGATGGTGGAGCCCCCGTCGTGGAGCGCGATGGAGACGCCGGAGACGTCCGAGTCCCGGTTGCACTCCGTCAGCTCCTTCTGCACGCGCGACACGTCCACCATCCTCGCCGACGGCGATCTCCACTCTTGCTGTCCCTGCAAGCAACCGGGGGCGGTGGGGATGGGTTGGAGCGCTTGGAGGGCGGCGGAGTATCTATGGAGTAACTTTTATTCTCTAGGTGATCTATGGAGTACTAGTAACGCTGCTAGTATATGTTTTTTTTACAATGTGCTGCTATAATTACTTAAAAATACTGAGCTAATCACCACCTTTTCTTTTTTTGCAGATATACTCCAGCATTTATTTTGAATTTTTTGGTGTCGAGGGCAAAACTGAATGGCAGCACAGACAACTTGGAAGATCAGAAGCTAATGCTTCGCAAGACAACATTCAGGTTGCGTCTTGTAAGTTGTAACACCAAATCCAACAAAGGAATGACTCCACGTACCAGTATCTTTCACTCTTTAGAGCATGACGATTATCGATTTCCATCCAGAGAAGAACAGCAACATACAACAACAGCGATAAGAGATAACATGAATTACAACAACAACAGATCTTTGCATCTTGCACTTCCCACACTGGGGTTCTGTTCCGATCGACACAATTTGGTCTCCGCATCACCCACCAACCAATTGACGTTCATCAACACAAAATCCATTCACCTACCATACACCACCGACCAAGCAGTGCTAAACTTCCTAGCAGACTGCTAAAAGAATTTGATCTCCTATCGTCTAGACTGGATTCCCCTGGCCGTCTATGCACCAACCGATGTTTGCTTCGGGCCGCCATTGGCACGGGCGTACCTCCCATTCTCGTTCGGGAAGGGCCGTGGCTGGTGGAAGCCGTTCCCGTTGTGGTGGTGGTAGCCGTTGCCCTGGGGCGGCGGCCCTCGCCCGCCGCGACCCCCGGAGTACTCGTTCCGGTTCCTCCTGTTGAAGTTCTCGCCGTCGTTCCGCCTGTTGAAGCTATCGCCGTCGTCCCTCATGTTGTTGAAGTCGTCACCGTTCTCGTCCCTCCTGTTGTGGAAGTTATCACCACCACGGTAGCTCGCATTGTTCCCATAGCCACCACCACGTCCTCCACCGCGGTGACCCCTCCCATATTGGAAACGGCCACCTCCGCCAGCATTCATGACGACACCATTCACAACTGCAGAAAGAGCTCAAGTTAAGTATCTCGTTACAAAGACTACAACGAGCTACGGAGTAACAGAATCTCTAGACAGCATGTTTAAAATTAATAAACAAACCTCTATTTAAGACTAATACTAGCAAGAAGAAAGGACATTGATAGAACACCACAATATTCCTACCTGGTGCCATATGGCCAAAGTACACAAAATATTGCAACACATTACACATGCAATTTTTACGTGTTGCGAAAACCAAGATGCACATCACCAAATTAAGAGTTACCTTTGGCAGAGTAACAAACTGGAAAGAAAAAAAAAAAAAGGAAGGTTGCATACCTCGCGTACTGGTTCGCTTCTGCTCAATACGCACTTCAAGCTCATTTATAAATAGCGGAGAAGCCTACGTCACAATAAGATATGATGGTTACATTATCTCCACAGATATTGTAAAAAGACAATCTGTCCATTATAGACAAACCTGAATTGCAGCTTGCATAGCTTGCTGGGTTTCAAATTCAACAAAGCCAAAGCAGTATTGATCGATCTGCACCAATAGAAGGAACAATGTCAGACAAACAGCTTAGCCAGAGCCAAAACCAACAGCTACTAGCTTACTACTAACCTTGTTGTTCCTAACTTGGATGCCACCAGGCTTGATTGCACCAAATTTCTTGAACTCTTCTTCAACTGTTTGAGTAGTCGAATTGAAAGGCAAACTCTTGACGAAAATCGAATAGCCTTGTTCTGCAGGGTAAAATAATGTTATCACAACTATCAATGTCAAAAGGACTGCATATGCCAAATTAAACCATAACCAACCCTCATGAGAAGTTTTGTTCTTGGTAACACTCGTGGCAGATGGTGCGGTTTCAGGAGCCTTCACGGAAGACTTTTCTGGACCTTCAACAGCCTTGGGCGCAGGTTTCATCACAGGTTTAGGAGATGGTTTAGATTTGACAACTGGAGTTGGTGGGCCCTCCTTCATGACTTTCACCTGCAGGTCACCAATTAGAAAGAGCCTCAATGAAGTGTACAAAAGCTATAGTACCAAAAGAAGTTCACAAAAGAAATAAGTCCTTCACTTCATGGTTACATTAGGAGCATGGCCAAAAGAGACTATTGGAAAATAAAATAGAGATGGAGAAATTACAATTGATGCATAAGTCTTCTTAGTGACATCTTTCTGAGCTGGAGGGGGAGAAGCAGCAACAGGGGTCTTTTTTGGAATATCCTTCTGAGCTGGAGGGGGGGCAACAGCAACAGAAATCTTTTTCACATCCTCTTTGGTCACCTTCACAGGTGGCTCGACATTATTTTCAACAGTTCCATTAGCAGTGGGGTTATTTTCAACAGTTTTGCCAGAGTTTGGAACTTGCACGTCCGCAACAATGTCAGTGGTCACATGCTCCACCGCCACAGCTGGAGTAGGATCTGCCACTGTTGAAAATGTCAGTACACATGGGGATTACAGGTAATTTAGAAGGGATGCAAAATATACTCGACCTGATTGAGCAACAGGCCCATCCTTCAGAGTTCTTTCATTTCCTTGATTCCTTTCTGATATCAACCTTAAAATATCATTGAGGACAAAATAGCCACCACTTTCTTGTGGTGCAAGGAAGAACGTCTGTGTAAATCTTTGGCAAACGCCATCAGACATGGTTAATGATCCAGTAACAACAATGATAACGCCACCATTGTGAGATAAGAGTGCATCTGCAGTCTCTATCTCTGTTAAGTATTTGCTGAAGTCCATAGACAATATTTTCTTGTTGATCTCCTGTTCAAATACAGGAGGTGTAAATAAGGAGAAATAGTGAAGGGTAAGGCCGTACAAGCTGTAGCAACAATTTTTCGCAGAATTTACAGGCAATGTTGTTACGTATTCCATGACTCCATCTGAACCTGTCCGGCCAATCCTACTTGTATCTTGATAAAACTTATGCGCCTGGTCCGGTGTCTCGTGTAGAATGTGGTAATACTGCTCAACAAATACAGAGCAAATCTATACAAGAAAAGATGTCAGTCAAATCAAGTACTGAAAGCATGTAATAGCCAGTTCACAGGAGAGGAGACCCACCACTTGGGGACTTAATGGAGTGGCCGGGGTTCCTGCTTGCATTGCCATTGATTGCTGAAAGAAAACTATACATTAAATACATAAAAGAAATATATTAGATGCATGTAAAATGTAGCAGCATCAAAAGAATGATGATTCAGAAAAGGGCGATAGGTCCAGAAGATCATCAAGATAAATGGCAGCAACACTGAGAGAACCTAAAGATCAGAATAACTATTCAACCATTGACAATTTTCTTTGACATAAAACCAATACGGACCGCAAATCCAAATGCAGCTTCTAGAAAGTATGTAACCCAAGCCTGACGCCTCTGTGCAGAAAAAGAAAAAAGAAAAAAGGACCACAAATTCAATATACTCTAAACATTACAACTACGGGTCTGGTTGCATGAACCACGCAAATAGCATCTCAGTCCGACTCTATGATACTCCCAGAAAGCTACTTTTTCGACAATGCTACACCCAAGATTAAGACTAGAAGTGTGTACCAAACTCAGGGGTGGATTTAGAGGGTATACCGGCCATGCAACTATACACCCAAAAATTGTGAAACGTCGGTGGGATTTAACTAGTCCCTGGATAAAACAACCTCATACCTCAAAACCAATTACTAAAGACTGCAAACAGGGTGGAGACAGCAATGTGATTTCCTGACAAGGAAGAACAGGAACGGCAATGTCAGCAACGTGTGTGAGAACAGGGGTTTTGGAGAGCGGCAGTGTTGCGTCAGCAGGTGGGATCGAACCATCAACGGTGCCGCTAAGGTACAACACAGCAGCAGATGCAGGGCATGGTTGCAGACTATTAGGTGAGATTGACCACCTTATTAGAAGAGATTTATGGCGGTAGACTATTTGGTAAGGGTCTCCAATGGAGACTTCCCAATAATGTCATCCCGTAGCTCACCAATGGCATGGAAGACTCTTCAAATAACGGCTAACGACTTCATCGAACCTACCATAGTTGCCACTGACGAACCTATTCGGCTATTCCTAAGGTTGTTGTGTTAAAAAGATAGCTAACTGCTTCTTAAAAGACCTGTGTATCGTTTCTCCGAGCAATTTACGGTCCCCAAAGAGATTACAACATCCGAAGGAAGGTGCTCTCTGAAGTCAAAGCATTTTATCACCCAAACTACTCCATGCTCATCATATCCCTCTCATCACTTGGCCAATGTATAGAAGGATTGAACAAGCTCTCGAACATTAGTAATTTGGGGAGAAATCAACAACCAAATCGTATGGCCTATGCTTGCCGTTTAGGGGGTAATCACTGAACATATTATTATTTATGTGGGGGTGGGGGGAGGGGAATCACCTCAGTTTTTTTGGAGGAAAACCAGGTCCAAGAAGAAAGGCGCTGCTGTGAAGCTACTGGTCGCCGGCCGCGCGCCTGATAGAGAAAGAGGGTTAGAGCACGCAGAGAACGAGAGAGAGTTTTTCATCCGCCGCCGCCGCCGCCGCCGCCGCGCGCCGTTCCAGTCTTGCTGCAGAGGAGAGAGGAATAGCGCGCAGGTAGAGACAGAGGGGGGGTTGATCCTACCTGTCGCGCCGCCGATGTCCAGCCGCCGCCGCTGCTCTAGGTCAAGCCGCCGCCGGTGCCCTAGTTTTGCCGCGCCGCCAGCCGCAAGGAGAGGAAATGAGAGGTAGGGTTTGGGGTTTCGTTTCGGGCAGGGGAGGGGAGACCGAGAGAGTGGTCAGAGCCAGCACAAAACGTTTCACCCGTGACCGTGAGGAACCGTGGTGGTGTAGGATTGCGTCGAATATGTGCGCACGTATATAAATGGATTCGACTCGAAGCAAAATAAATAAATTCCCAGAAAATTATACTGTAGTTGAACCTGTAATTCAAAGGGAAAAAATGACATGATACCCCGAATCTAATGAACCATAACACAATACTCACTATAGTTTTTAAAAGTTAAAATCAAGCTTTTTAAAGTTTGACCAACTATTATAAGATCAACATTTATACTACATGTGTCCCGGTTCATAAGGTTTGCGCATATTTTTATGTCGTAAATTTGATAAGATAATAGACGATATATATTGCGAGTGGATAGTGGGTCGTGGGGCAAGTGTTTTCCTTGTATTATATAGGAAATGTGTGTGATGATAGGGTTGTTTTGGGCTTGTTTGGTTGCTCGCGAAGAGGTTTCCCGCACGCGTGGAGAGGAATTCGGTTTTTTGGCCTGCTCGCACCGTTTCCCTACACCACACGAGTTTTAAAATAGCCCAAATGTTGGCCCACGAGGCACACTCGATTCGGACGCTCTCGCGTGCAAAGCACGACGTGCCCTCTCCTCTGCACGCGTTGGGAAGCGCAGGAGACCGGACGTGCAGCATAACTTCCCACTCCATTCCTCTCATCGCCCAAAAACCCCTCTCTCACCTCCTCTGCACCTCCGCCATGGCCAGCGTTCCTCCACCCCCACCTCTGCCGCGGAAGCCCTTTGCCATGCGGGTTCAACCCACGCAGGAACACCGAAATAGAGTTAGCACTAACGAAGATTGGAGGGGGAACCTCTGCCAGAGTCGCCACCGGAGAGGTCTCTTACCCCTCTAAGATCTACATCAACACCACCATGATGAGAGGGGAGTAGTTCACTTCTGGACTATTGGTATTTGGAGTATCTTGATCTATCTCTCTCTTGTTCTATCAATGTATTAGCTCCATATGAGCTACCCAACATGATTATGATCATCTTTGTAACCCCTTTGTGGTGGATCTCTTTTCTTTGAGTTGATATTTGAGATTGGAATCCTCTTTTGTGTGAGATGTATAAGTAGATGCATATTATGTACTCCTTCTTGAGTACTTGTTTTGATCCAACTTGTATGAGAGAAGATTTGTGGGGAAATGTATGCATTAGATGGAGTAACATGGGGTGCTGGTTAAACAGTGACACAAAATTCGATCTACTTTGGTTTTTACATTTTACCTTTCTTTTCTTGCCTCACTAGGGATTAAGTCGATACATGTGCTATAGTTTTTCTTTTCTAGTGGAGTATAAGAGAGATATGTTGCATAATCTCTATGTTAGGACGTAATGCTCATACAAATGCTTATTTCACAATATGAGATTTCACCAACATAATACAACTTAATGAATTGCTAGTGTCCATTACACATTTACACCTTTATAAGAGAGTAGTCAAGTGAAACCATGAACTCCGGTCCAATTTTAATCATAAGAAACACCAAACCAACACTTTTATCAAACTTTATAATTTCAGCACTTATTAATTCCGAAAATACAAAAAAAACCTTTAGCAAATCCAATCAAAAACCCAAAAATACCTTTACTTTATTGTTTTACTTTTATTGCCTAGCATAGATTGTTATTTACTTTTATTTTTTACTATAATCTTCATATTACTTACACAAAACCTTGTGCTTGACAACCACACGGTGGAGTTGGGGACACTGGCAAAAAAATTGTAGGTTGCTTGAAGAGTAGAAGGGGAGTAATTCTTCGTCGATTCTCCGAGAGTTCGATATAACCCTCGAGTAACCCTTGTGGAGAAATACGCTTGCTACAATACTCTACACTTGGAGTCCCAGCGAGTTGATACACACGGAGTTGTTGCCATCACCTGGCCGAATTGGGAAAAGTGCAGCCAGAGAAAGATCGTGGCAATGATGTGCAAGATGTAGCTGAGTTGTGATCTTTCTCTGCAATGTCATGGACATGATCTAGCTGAGTTGTCTGCAATGCCATGTAAATGAACTGACATTTCTGTCCATTTGTTGACAAGGTCGACAAGTTGGAGTGTGACACCGTGGGCAAGGGCTGCCATCCTCCACCCGGGTACGGGGACAAGCTTCCGCTCAATCGGTGGAATAAGGCGCTAAAGCCGGTGGTTCCAGGAAGGATCAAGGTTCATTGCTACAGCCAGCCGTGGGGAAAAGGTTGAAGTGATGGGTTCGTTGCATGGAAAACAAAAAAATTCTACTATGAACATGAACAAAAACCAAGATCCAATCTAGGAAGAAGCAAGATCTAATCTATGAAGATCGAAGCACAAGATATGAGAGACTAACCCTCGAAGATCCAAAGCCTTACGAGATCAGATCTCGTTGTTGATGTAGTCGATCAAGTGCTGCAATCCGGTAGCACTTCCGTACTCGGTCGTGCGTACGGTGTCAATGAAGTCTGTCCTCTCCCCGTTCTAGCGGGCAGCGGAGGTGTGGTAGCTCTCCTCGGAATCCCAGCAGCACGACGGCGTGGTGGTGGTGGTGGAGGTATTCCTGCAGGGCTTCGCCAAGCCTGCGTGGGAAGAGGAGGATGGAGAGAGATCGGCGGTTAGGGTTTTGGGGGGGAGAGAGCCTTGGGGTGGTCGGCCAGCCTCCTTACCTCTATATATAGAGGGAGTGGCTAGGGCTAGCCCCACCTCTCTCCAAGTCGCACCAAGAAGGGGAGGAGATAAACCTCTCCCCAAACCTTTATCTCTTATTTAAACCATTCAAATCTAGAGATAGATCTTATCTCTAATTTAAATCATTTAAATCTTATCTCTAAGAGGCTGGCCGACTTGGGCCCACATGTCATAGTGTGTGGCCCCACTAGGCCCTATCATGTGGCCCCTCCGGGGTGGTGGGCCCAGGTGGCCCTCTAGAACCTTCTAGAAGCTCAGGTCAAAACAGAGCACCGAACCGGAAGATGACTTCCATATATGAATCTTATTCTCGGACCATTCGGACCTCCTCGTGATGTCCTGGATCCCATCCGAGACTTCGAACAACATTCGGTCTCCATCTCATATTAGAAGCTACTATACAACATCGAACCTTAAGCACATCACCCTATGATACGTCTCAAACGTGTCTATAATTTCTTATGTTCCATGCTAGTTTTATGACAATACCTACATGTTTTGTTCACACTTTATATCGTTTTGATGCATTTTCGGAACTAACCTATTAACAGATGCTGAAGTGCCGTTCTTTTTCTCTGCTTGTTTTGGTTCGAAATCCTACAAAGGAAATATTCTCGGAATTGGACGAAATCAACGCCAGAATCTTATTTTTCCACGAAGCTTCCAGAGAGGCACCGGAGGAGAGCCCTGGTCCCACCCCACAGGCGGCGCGGACAAGGGGGGGTGCCCCTATGGTGTGGGACAACCAGGACTCCACCGACATCGCCCTTTCGCCTATATATACTCTCCGTCTCGAAAACCCTAAAAGAATAAGCCACGGGACGAGAAAAGTTACGCAGCCTCCGCCATCGCGTCAAGTTCGAGGACGAGAGTCTGTTCCGGCACGCCGCGGGATGGGAAGTGCCCCGGAAGCCATCTCCATCGACATCACGCCATCTTCATCGCTCGCTGTCTCCCATGATGAGGAGGAGTAGTTCTCCTCGGGGCTCTCGGTAGCTATGTGGTTCATCTCTCTCCCATGATGTGATCTATATGAATGTGTAGATGTTACTCTTGTCTATTATGCTCTAGAGGTTACTTAAATATGAATTTTGTATGTTGTGGAGCTTGTTAACTCCGGCTTGAGGGAGCTCTTGTAGCCCTACACAATGAATGGTGTTTGTCATCCAACAAGAGAGTGTTTGAGAGTAGTACTTATGTGTTCATCTATGTGATCGTGAGCTTTGCAATCTAGATGTCTTATGTTATTCAAGTGGATTTACTTATGTGATCTCAGGAGACTCCTTGTCCCACGTGTGTAAAGGTGACAGTGTGTGCACGTGTGGGTCTCTTAGGCTATATTTCACGAATACTTGTTCACGGGTTATGATTTGAGTTGGATGTCTCTATGAAATTGTGGTGTGTTAGTACCTCCTATGAATGCTCAAAGTGACGGCGTGGGGTGTTCATTAGTACTTGGGAATACATCTTTAAGGTTTGCTTTGCAGCCCTACACGGTGAATTAGTGTTCGTTATCCACCAGAGAGTATTTGGAATAGCATAATGAAGTGCTTATTTATATTCAATTATGATTGCAATGTTGAGTGTCCACTAGTGAAAGTAGGATCCCTAGGCCTTGTTTCCAATACTGCAAACACCTTACTTATTGTTCTATTGCATGTTTACTTCTTTAATATTTACTTCATATCGCAATTACCATCTGCCACCATCTATATCATCTGCGTTTTAATATCTCTTCGAACTAGTGCACATATACATCGACAAGTGTATTAGGTGTGTTGGGGACACAAGAGACTTCTTGTATCTTAGTTGCAGGGTTGCTTGAGAGGAATATCTTTGACCTCTACCTCACAGGATTCGATAAACTTTGGGTGATTCACTTAAACTTCTCTGTTCTACAAACCTCTGCTCTTGGAGGCCCAACACGTCTACAAGAATAGAAGCACACGTAGACATCAAGCTATTTTCTAAGCTGGCAGATGAGGTAAGGTAAAGGTATTCACATCCTCAACTACTAAGCTATTTCCTAGCAATGTTGCCGGTGTGTGAGTGCTCAAGCTATCTCCTTTAGATTCTGCAATTGCGTCTTTTTGTTTCTTGTTTTTATTTTCACTAGTTAGGCTTAATGGAAAACAACAAAAAAATTAGAGAACTTTATGAACTCTATCTTGAATTAGGACATGATGTGTTTGAAGAAGAATTAAAAAACCCATGGAACTTTGTTTGCAAAATAGTTGTAGCAATGTTATTAGCATGAACTCTTTGAACACTATTATTGCTAATGCTATGGAAGAATTTAAGCTTGGGGAGGTCGGTTTTGATGAAAATGATATGTTTAGTCCCCCAAGCATGGAGGAGAAAATTTACTTTGATGATACTTTGCCTCCAATTTATGATGATTACAATGATGAATATGATATTTTCAGACCACCTACTATTGAGGAGAAAATTAATTATGATTACAATATGCCTCCTATATATGATGATTATGGTGATGAGAATAATAATGATAGCTATTTTATTGAATTTGCTCCCACTACAATTAATAGTAATGACTATGCTTATGTGGAGAGTAATAATTTTATGCATGTGGCTCATGATAAGAATGTTTCATGTGATAGTTATATTGTTGAGTTTGTTCATGATGCTACTGAAAGTTATTATGAGAGAGGGAAACATGGTTATATGCATCTTAATAATATTAAGTTTCCCCTCTTTATGTTGAGAATTTTAAAGTTAGTCGTGTTTTATCTTCCTATGCTTGTTGCATTATGCTTACATGACTTGTTTATTTACAAGATTCCTTTTCAAGGGTCAAGAGAAGAGGATGATATACTATGATCAAGAAGAGTGAAAAGTCTAGCTTGGGTATGCCCCCGTGGTTCATCCATATTTCAAGAAGACTCAAGCATCTAAGCTTGGGATGCCCAAGGCATCCCCTTCTTCATCGACAACTTATCAGGTCACTTCTAGTGAAACTATTTTTATTCCGTCACATCTTATGTACTTTACTTGGAGCGTCTGTGTGCTTTTATTTTCGTTTTGTTATCTTAGTTCTCTGAATAAATTGGATCATACCTTGTGTGGGAGAGAGACACGCTCCGCTTTTTCATTAGAACACTAGTGTTCTTCGCTTTTACTTTTAATGTTCAATGGCGAAAGTTGATCGCTTCACTTGTTGTTATTTTGTTGGAAAGGAAAATGCTTCATGTGGTAATTGGTATATTTGTCTTGAATAATTTGATACTTGGCAATTGTTGTGCTCAAATAGATCATGTTTAAGCTCTTGCATCATGTACTTTGCACCTATTAATGAAGAACTACATAGAGCTTGTTAAAATTTGGTTTGCATGATTAGTCTCTCTAAAGTCTAGATATTTTCTGGTTAAGGTGTTTGAACAACAAGGAAGACAGTGTAGAGTCTTATAATGCTTGCAATATGTTCTTATGTAAGTTTTGCTGTGCGGTTTATACTTGAGTTTGCTTCAAACAACCTTGCTAGCCTAGCCTTGTATGAGAGAGGAATTCTTCTCGTGCATCCAAAATCCTTGAGCCAAAAACTATGCCATTTGTCCACCATACCTACCTACTACATGGTATTCTTCGCCATTCCAAAGTAAATTGCTTGAGTGCTACCTTTAAAATTCCATTCTTTGTCTTTGCAATATATAGCTCATGGGAAAATAGCTTAAAAACTAGGGATTTCTATTTCGTGCCTGGTTAGATTAGTTGTACTCAGTTTTCCCCATCCCCTTAGTTTTTCCTCAGTTTTCCCCTCCCTCTAGTTTGAAACCCGTCGCGAGCGCTCAGACGGAGGGTTGCCATCTGGTGAGAGGCCTTCACCGTTATCGGTGACGGCTAGGGAGCACGTTGGTGTTGAATTGACCGTTTCTTTAGAGTGTTGACTGTTAATGGAGGAGCTCACCCAAAGATTTCCACTCCGAGGCCGGAGCTCACACACGCCTCGCCGCCTGTTGTCCTGCCCTCTACCTTATGGCGTCGTCCGCGAGTCTCCCGCCCCCAGCACGGGAGGCGGAGAGGGCTCCGCCTCCACCAGATCTAGATCTACCCCTTTCGCGGAGTTTGTATGTCCATCTGGTGTGCCAAATGTTCCGTCAGCCGCGGAGAAGATTGGGAATCGGAGGGATCTAACGCATGGATTCCATCTGGGTAAGCATCGTCTGCCTATGTGAATTAACGGTGGCAGTTTTTGAGCGCATTCGTTGTTGCTCAACTAAGCTGCGTTGCTGAATAGGATTGATCCAGTGGCTTTTCAGGCTGGTGGTTAGGCTGGATAATAGCTTTACGCGTGATTCTAAACGCTATAATAATGGGTTTTACTTCCCTGCGGTGGTTGCAACCACCATCTCGTTGAAATTTGCTTCTTTATCTGCGCTCAGTACAGTGGAGCTCGGCAGCAGTTCATTTGAATATTTGCACAAGGAGGGAAGATTTGTTCCACTAATTTGGATGACGATCTGGGAATTCTTTTTGCTTTGAATGCTTCTTGCCGGTTCGGTAAAATTCGTATCCATGTGGACGAGGGCCGGGCATCATCTCTCTCTGTGTGGGGCATCATCGGTGGTCGGGCATCATGTCTCTCTCTGCTCTTGCCTCTTCTAATGCTGTGGCCCTCATATGGTCCACAGCCTTTCATTTATCCCAAGCGCTAGTGGTAACAGATCGTTCGTGCGGTCGATGTGGAGGACGATGCGGACATTGAGGATCAGTCTCCTCAAGATGATGAGGATGAGTTGATGTTTCCTGAATTGGTAGATCGATGCAGTAAGCAGGCAATGGAGGATCAATACATGGAAGATATTGCTTTTGGTGCCAGATTTGATGACACTGATGAAGAGAAGAATGAGAATGATGACAGCCTCGTTTTAGCCGATTACGAAGGTGAAGACTTGCCAACAATTGAGTGGAACAGGGAGGATCCTCAGCTTGCAGAAGGCACCGTGTTTCAAACGATGATGGACTGCCGTAATGCAATTACTACATATCACATTCTCACTAAGAATAATTTTGAGGTTGTTAAAAGTGAGCCAGGTAGGTTCACGGTTAAATGCCCATACAGGTGTAGGTTTAGGCATGCATCCACAATGCGAAGCAGCTTAGTTCAATTTTACTTAACCGATTGTGTATTTAGATCACGGTGTAAAATTTGTTATCTATTACACATCCCTTATCATTATGTTTGAGATAAAGAAGAATAAGGGGATCCATAGGTGTCCACCTCTAGGGAGAGCCAGAGCTGAAAACAAAGCTAGCAAAGACTAGGTGGTTGGCAGATATAATCCTAGATTGGCTGAGAGAAGATCCTTCACTTGGTCCAACGGCACTCGTAAAAAGGGTGGTTGAGAAGTATAAAATGGAAGTACCTTACATGAGGATGTTCTATGCAAAGGAAATGGCTCTTGACAAGATCAATGGTCCATGGAATGAAAGCTTTCGGTTGCTTTACACTTTCAAAGCTGAAGTGGAGATGGCTAGTCCGAGCAGTGTAGCGATAGACAAGCATACAGTTTCCTACAAATTGAAAAGCGGGAAGGTAATGCACAAGGAATGTTTCAGAAGGGCTTTTGTTTGTTTCAAAGCTTGCTGGAAAGGCTTTTTGGAAGTTGCATGGCCTTATTTGGCCGTGGATACATCAGCTCTTCATGGCAGGTTTAAAGGCAGCTAGTTGCTGCTACTGCGGTTGATGGACATAATTGGATGTTCCATGTTGCTTATGGGGTTTTGGAGGTTGAGTCACGGGAAAGTTGGACTTGGTTTTTGCAGAATTTGCGACCTTATAGGTCATCCACCGGGACTTGTTATCACAGAGACGCTTGCAAGGTTTGGAGGCGGTAAACGGTATTCCAGGTGGAGCATAGGGAATGTATGCGACACTTGGTGCAATTTTACAAAGAAATTCAAGGGTAAAGTTTTTTGACAACCTATGGCCAGCTTCATACACATGCAGCTCTAGGAAGCATCTGTTTCATTTGAATGTGTTGTATAAACAAAAACAGGGTGAAGGAGTACTTTGATGAACATCATGGTAGGGTGTGGTCAAGAAGCCAATTCAATAAAATTTGCAAGGTAGACTATATGTAACAAGTAACCTTGCGGAGAGTTTCAATTCAAAGGTCAAGTCATTGAAGGGCTTATTTTGGCAAATATTTGATAAGATTAGGCAGATGATCATGATAAAGATCGATCTGCGTCAAAGAATTGCATCCACAAATTATGTTGGCCATCTCATGCTCCCATCTTTGATTAAGTCTTTGCATGAGAGGGCAAAACAATTGAGGATGCAATGCGTCGAGAAAAGGAATGGACTGAGGTAACCTACACTGACAAACTAAATGCAGTGGAGGTATCCAGTGAGTTTGGTTGATAGGACATGCCATTGTAGGGGATGGCAGATCGTGGGATACCCTACATACACGCATTGTTTTTCATGAGTGTTATAGGGGTGAAGATGGTGAAGTTGATTAGTATGTGTCAGAATTTTCTCTGTTGCCAAATTTAGGGATGCATATGCTATGAATGTTCCTACCTTGTTGGGAAAGACCAATGGATGAAAGTCGATCAGACTTCAAAGCTGTATTCTCAGTTATTGACAGGCGGGTGGGCGAAAGAATAGGATCGAGCTAGTGCGGTGGTGCCAGATTAAGAAAACGTAAGTGCAAACGTTGTGGAATCCCTGGACACATTACTAGGCTTTGTAAAAATGATGTTGATCCGGCTTTTGGAATGGAAGATCAGGCGAGCAGAAAATGCAGAGGAGAATGAAGCAGCAATTCAACTTGAGATTGAAGCGCGGTTCAACATGAGGAGATTGAAGCATGAAAATCGAGAGGAGATTGAAACAGCGAGTTCAACATGAGGAGATTGAAGCAGCAAATGCGAGATTGAAGCAGCATTCAACATGAGGAGATTGGCGATGGATCGAGCGAGAGGAACAAATGGATGTAGAAAGGCTTCAACCGATGAGTCCAGAGGAGAGGGAGCAGTATAATCGAGATTGCCTCAATAGTTGTAAGGCCATGTTAGATGCTAACTTCGAAGAGCAGATTGCAGAAGCACAAACCGCGAGAAGAGAAGAAGAACAAGAAGAGGGCAAAAGGAAGAGAGACACCAGTAATATCCCTGGTAGGGTCCCGAGAGTAAGGTGGCCGGTGTGGTCTGCCGAGAAAAGATTTTATTCTGAACAACTAATTTGAATTTGTATGAACAATTTGTATTGGGGTTCCCTTTGTATTGGGAGTCCCTGTGTTGAACAATTTGTATTGGGGATGGGATGCCTTTGTGTTGAACAATTTGAATTTGTATGAACTTTGTATTGTGGTTCCCTTTGTATTGGGGATCCCTTTGTGTTGAACAATTTGAATTTGTATGAACAATTTGTATGCCACATTTAAGCCACATTTATCATTTTAGGGTTTTAGGGTTTTTGGGTTTTAGGGTTTTTGGGTTCAATTCAAAATAATTCAAAACATGGTGGAACCTTCCCATGGAGCCTTGTTATGTTACCTACAACCTAGAGAAATAATAATGGAAAAGGAAATATAGAGATATGAAGTTTTTATGCCAAAAGCTTCAAAACCACTTCCTAGTCCATGAGCTACTAGATATGAAGATGCATGGCTTTTTGCTCAATACACCTCCCAAATACCAACTATGCTTACAAACTTTGTCCAAATGAGTCCAAATTCGTCACACTTGTGTATCTTTGAGTTGCAAACAATATCTAGTCGGCCAAAATGTAATATATTGTTCAAATAATACAATTTTACAATTTTTATGCGCTTCAATTTCCCTTAGTCAGTTTATTATTTGGGTGCCTTGTTTTACTTAGTGTTACTCGTTTTCCCCCTCCGGGCCCTTGTTTTACTCGGTCCTACTCAGTTTTGCCCTTGATGCTACGTTTGCTTCTTTCCCCTCTTAGTTCTACTCGGTTTTCCTAACTTGTACTCACTGGCTGATCTCGATTGGTCGAGATGTATGTCACATGGATCTTGGTTGGTTGAAAGCTCAACGAACGCTTGCACCGTTCGATCATTTATGATCGGACGGCTGTATCTCTCTACCACGATGGACGCATACGGAGACAAGAGCGAGCACATACCTACCAACCATGAGTCTCATATTCGATCGCATCCTCCTCTCTCGTATTCCTCTCTTACTACGGCGTGCGCGGCGCGGATCTAACCGTGCATGCGCGCGCGTCTGTGAGATCCTGCCGTGCTGCGGTAGCGTGCGGCGCGCGGATCTATGCCGTGCGTGCGGCGCGTCGGCGCGGAATCTAACCGTGCGTGCGGCGCGCGGATCTAACCGTACGTGCGGCGGCGTGCGGATCTAACCGTCGTGCGTCGTGAAAGAGTGCCGATGAGGATCTAACCGTAGAAATAGTTGAAATGTCTCTCTGTCTCACTTTCGATTCTATTCTCAGATCTGTTGAATGATGAAGAACACCAAGACGGCGGCCGTGCCGACAGTGGTCATCGATGCCACGAACATTGAAGCCATCGCCTACAACATCGCTTGACCCAGCCTTCAATGTCGGAGCAGTTGATGTCTCACTTAGGTTTGAAGAGTGCGATGCCCGAACGTGAAGCCATCGTCTACAACCGCGCTGAGCCGCCGATCCAACCCTCCGCAGATCCGTCGCTGATGAAGTACCAAGACAGCGCGGTTCCGACACTAGTCATCGATGCCACGAACATTGAAGCCATCGCCGATAACATCGCTTCAACGTTTGATGGCGCAAATGACCACCCCTCAGCCGCCCATCGGCCCGTCTTTCTTCTGCTACGTGATGTCTACGGGTGCTTCTATTCTTGTGAACAGTGTTGGGCCTCCAGAGGAGAGGTTTGTAGAACAGCAGCAAGTTTCCCTTAAGTGGATCACCCAAGGTTTATCGATCTCGGGGAGGAAGAGGTCAGAAGATATCCCTCTCATGCAACCACAACCACAAAGCAGAAGTCTCTTGTGTCCCCAACACACCTAATAGGTGCACTAGTTCGGCGAAGAGATAGTGAAATACAGGTGGTATAAATGAATATGAGCAGTAGTACGGCGCCGAAAATAGCTTGCGGCGTGCAGTTGATGGTAGTAGTATTGCGGGAAGTAAACATAGCGGTAATGCTTGTAGCGATAGTAACTGGGTAAACGATAAACAAGCGCGATAACGATGTTGGGAAACAAGGCCTAAGTTAGACTTTCACTAGTGGACACTCTCAACTTTGATCACATAGAGAATAGATAAATGCATACTCTACACTCTCTTGTTGGATGATGAACACATTACGTAGGATTACACGACCCTCAATGCCGGAGTTAACAAGCTCCACAATTAAATGTTCATATTTAAATAACCTTAGAGTGCATGAAAGATCGACACGACTAAACCAAGTACTAACATAGCATATTGTCACCTTCACACCATGTAGGAGGAATAGATCACATCAATACCATCATAGCAATAGTTAACTTCATAATCTACAAGAGATCATAATCATAGCCTACGCCAAGTACTACACGGATGCACACACTGTCACCATTACACCGTGGGAAATAAAACTACTAATAACATCACTAGAGTAGCACATAGATAAATTGTGATACAAAACACATGCAATCATAAAGAGATATAAATAAGCACTTACGCCCATTCATATCAGTGAATAAGTATTCTGTGAAATATAGCGTCGGCGCACACCCCGTTACAGTGGGACATGGCGTCTCCGTGCGTGACCTGTAGAACGGAGATCATCAGCTGCATCATCGATGTGAATCAAGGAGGCAGGTGAGATTATTGTATTGAAGTACATAGGAGGAGATGAACCACATAGCTACCGGTGAGCAGAAGCCTCGATGGAGAACTACTCCTCCTCATGGGAGGAGCGGCGGTGGAGATGGCGGTGGTGTCGATGGAGAGGAGCCCAGAGGCGGTGTCCAGGAACGGCGGTGAATGCACTTTTTTTGGAGAGCAGGGGTGGCTGGACGGGGGAGGCACGTTGCTGGTGGGATGTCGGCGGTTCCGGCGGGTTGATCTCCGAGGGCGAAGCGAAGCGTGGATGCCGGCGATGAGGCGGGGCGGCGCTGCTGGGCCGCGCCGGCCTATCATCGGGGGCCCCTGGCCCCCTGGCTCTCGGGTGTTTTGGATGCTTCCGGTGAAAATAGGAACATGGGTCTTGATTTCGTCCGATTCGAGAATATTTCCTTACTAGGATTTCTGAAACAAAAACAGGAAAGCAGGCGGCATGGCATCTTGTTAATAGGTTAGTTCCAGAAAATGCATAAATATGACATAAAGTGTGTATAAAACATGTAGGTATTGTCATAAAATAAGCATGGAACATAAGAAATTATAGATACGTCGGAGACGTATCACTGCGCGGCCGTGTTCGCCCGCAAATTGGGATAAATTATGATAAATTTGTATTTTTCAATTTCCAATTGGGATAAAATTGTTCGAACTACTACCTAGTCTCAAAAAAAGCTTCTCCACGTTCTTGATGTGTCCATGTACATCCGTATGTATGATTTGAATTCTATCCCAACTTGATTGGGAATTGATATGTATTTGATCGGAGGCTGGTACATGCTTTCACTTTTGGGATCCCTTCACTTTTATAAAATGTTCATGCATGCTAAAATTATCGTGCGCATTACTTGGCACAAGTAGGAAATTGTACACCAAAATACAGTGCTTAGAGCCACAACAAAATACAGTGGTTAGAGCCATCTACTGAATAACAATTCTATACTAAATCGTACCAGAACCACATAACTGCTAGGACGGATGACACCTAATAAAACTGCCGAGATGAATCTACTTTTCTCCTCTCCCATCACTTTAAGTTCATGTTCTAGATTTTCTACCACTTGATCAAATACGGCAAGATCTGTCTCAACTCTCAACTTCTCCTTGCGAATAAGCTCTGAATTCTTCTTTTCTTCCTCCACAATACGCTTCAGCTCGAATATCATCAGGTTTTTACGGGCCAATTCATCACCTAAATTGGCCACCTTCTCCGCCAAATCCATCCTCTGGCTACACCACTAGGTTGATTCATCTTGGTATGCAATGTACCATGGATCATCGGCTTCCTGGCTAACTGTAACAATAATGGAAAAAAGAAGACTGAAATCACCCCAACACCATGGCGGAACTTCGGTTGAGAGTCTGAAGCAAGAGCTGACACGCCGACGAGGTAGGAGAAGTAGAACGTGGCCACGACATGATCGAATCCCCACCCTCGCCGGTGTACCGCTACGACCAGACATTGAGGACTATTTCGTGCAAACTCCAATAAATTACGGGAACAATCGATTAGGGGGCGGGGAAGGCAGAAGCGGAGGTCTTACCAAGCTATACCAATTGGTGCGCGGAAGAAATCCCGGTCGTCGTGGGCGGGATCTGCCTGCGGACTTTCTGCGGTGGGTACAATGCGTGCGGACGAAACAAGTCTTTGGAGCCGTGGTTGCGTCGGCCGATTCGTCCCGACGCCGCGGGGACGAGCGGCGGCGCGACGACGCCGGCGATGGTTTCCGTCCGACGGTGGGAAACGAGCTGCCAGCGGTTCTCGGTCTAGCTTAAGAATAATTAATTGCGAACTTGTTGCTTCTCTATGATATTCTCTAACATATATCAGGCGGCAATATATGATTTTTTCTCTAAATAAATAGCGACCCCATGGTCATTGGCTGCAGCAGCCTGAGCGGCAATATGTCTTTTCTGGCCGGCGACCCTGGTCATTGCTGCGAAGGCCACAGGCGGCAATATGAGTTTCTCTAAATAAATAACGACCCCTTGGTCATTGGGTGCGGCAGCCCCAGGCGAATATATGTCTTTCTGAAAAATAAACGACTGGTCATTAGGCGGAGAGGCGCATTAATATGAGTTCTCTAAATAAGCGACCCCGGTCATTGGCTGCGGCGACGAGCGGCAATATGTCTTTTCACGAAAATAGACGACCCCTTGGTCATTGGCTGCGGAGGCCCCACAGAGCGCCAATATATGAGTTTCTCTAAATAAATGAGCGACCCCCTGGTCATTGGCGTCCCACCAGGCGGCAATATATGTCTTTTCTGAAAAATATCGACCCCCAGGTGTTGCTGCGGCAGCCCTATAGTGGCCCCATTTGTCATGGCAGCACGCGTATAAAATCATGAAATAAGACGGCCCACCGCGTCGATAGATGGATAGGCTGCTCGGCCGTCTCGGCCCTACCCGTCCCGGCACGAGACGGTCGGGAAGGAGCTGCCCTGTCTGCGGCCGCTTTGTCGGACTAACGGTCAAGGCCTCTGACCAGACAGCTACGGCCGTTCCAGCCTTGTGCGTGTTTCAAACTAGAGAGGAGAAAACTGAGGAAAAACTAAGGAATGGGGAAAAGCGGGTACAACTAACGAACCAGGGAGCACGAAAATAGAAATCCCTAAAAACTATTGTATTGAATATGTACTATATATCTTATTTCTTATAAGTTGCTTGTTGAGCGATAACCATGTTCTGGGGGCGCCATCAACTATTTCACCTTTGTTGAATATCATGTGAGTTGCTATGCATGTTCGTCTTACCCAGTAAGGGTGATTTATCTGATCAAATGGTTTGAGTATGCATATTGTTAGATTGAACCGCTAACTAAAGCCATGATCAAGGGTGGTTTCAGGTTTGGACAACAATCCTCAATCTCTTATAAGAATATTATCGTAGTTGAATGCTTATGCATTAAAAGTCCATTATCTGTTGTCTATGTTGTCCCGGTATGGATGTCTAAGTTGAGAATAATCAAAGCGAGAAATCCAATGCGAGCTTTCTCCTTGGACCTTTGTAGGCGACGTCAAAGTGAGACGTTGGGTTGAAACATATGTTATGCAATGATAATCCATGTAAATCAAAGCTAATTAGGACAAGGTGCGGGCACTATTGGTATACTATGCATGAGGCTTGCAACTTATAGGATATATTATACATAACACTTATGCTTTATTACTACCGTTGACAAAATTGTTTCTTGTTTTCAAAATAAAAGCTCTAGCACAAATATATGGCAATCCATGCTTCTCTTGAAGAGGCCATTATTTACTACTTTTATGTTGGTGGTTTACCTACTTCTTTCTATCTTAGAAGCAAGCCCTTGTGTCAACTGTGTGCATTGAGTTCTTGCATGTTTACACTTATTACACTTGGTATATTACTTTATATTTGACAATTATCCATGAGATATACATGTTACAAGTTGAAAGCAATTGCTGAAACTTAATCATCGTTTGTGTTAAACCTCTCACTTTGAATCTATTGCTTTATGAGTTAACTCTTGTACAATTTAGTGATGCTTGTCTTGAAGTACTGTTCATGAAACGATATGATTCGGTTGTTTAATCATTGTCTTTACCATTGCTTTGAATCTACTTCATTCATCATATATTTCTATATTGTTAGTCAAGATTATGTTGGTAGCATATATGTCACTTCAGAAATTATCTTTTATATACGTTTATAGAAATGATAGGAACTAAGCTGGGGATGCTTGATACGTCCCAACGCATCTATAATTTCTTATGTTCCATGCTGGATTTTATGACAATACCTACATGTTTTGTTCACACTTTATATCGTTTTTGATGCATTTTCCGGAACTAACCTATTAACAAGATGCCGAAGTACCAGTTCTGTTTTCTGTATTTTGGTTCCGAGAGAAATCCTACAAAAGGAAATATTCTCTCGGGTGGACGAAATCAGCCCGAAAGAATCTTATTTTTCCACTGAAGCTTCGAGAGAGCGAGAGAGGCACCGAGAGGAAGGCCACAGGGGTCCACGGAAAGGCGAAACCAAGGGGCGCCCTATGGTGTGGGACACCGGACTCCACCGACATCGCCCTTTGCCTATATGTACTCCTCAAATCTCAGAAATCCTAAAAGAATAATGCACAGGACAGGAAAAAGTTGCGGCCGCCGTCATCGCGAAGTGGAAGTTCGAGACGAAGTCTCTGTTCAGCTGCTTGCAGGGCAGGGAAGTGCCGAAGCCATCTCCATCGACATCACCGCCATCTTCATGGCAGCTTGCTGCTCCATGATGAGGAGGAGTAGTTCTCCTCCGAGGATGAGGGCTGTATGGGTAGCTATGTGGTTCATCTCTCTCCCATGATGTGATCTATATGAATGTGTAGATGTTACTCTTGTCTATTATGCTCTAGAGGTTTAAATATGAATTCCGTATGTTGTGGAGCTTGTTAACTCCGGCTTGAGGGAGCTCTTGTAGCCCTACCACAATGAATGGTGTTTGTCATCCAACAAGAGAGTGTTTGAGACTAGTACTTATTTGTTCATCATGTGACCATGAGCTTTGTAATCTAGATGTCGTTATGTTATTCAAGTAGATTTTACTTATGTGATCTTCGGAGACTCCTTGTCCCACGTGTGTAAAGGTGACGGTGTGTGCACCGTGTGGGTCTCTTAGGCTATATTTCACAAAATACTTGTTCATTGGGTTATGATTTGAGTTGGATGTCTCTATGAAATTGTGGTGTGTTAGTACATCGTCGTAGATTACACGTCCGTTGGGAACCCCCAGGGAAAGGTGTGATGCGTATAGAAACAGAAGTTTTCATGGTGTGACAGGTTATCAGAAGGAGATGAAGGCCACGTGAAGGGTGGTGGTGAAGGAGTGTAGTGCGAGGCGCAACATCGGGATTTTGGTGCAACGTGGAACTGCTGCTTACAATCAAGAGTACTTGCCTAGCATATATGTGAGTGAGGTTGTCAATCTGCAAGCTTCTTGAAAACAAACGATGCCGTATAGTGTGGAAGATGATGTTTGTTTACGAAGAACACAGTAGAGAACAAGTATTGTAGTAGATTGTATTTGAGATGTAAAAGAATGGAGGGGCCCACGGTTCACTAGTGGTGTCTACAGATAAGATAACTAGCATGTTGGGTGAACAAATTACAGGTTGGGCAAATGACAAATAGAGATGCACATGCATATATCATGATGACTTCTATGAGATTTAATCGGGGCATTTGACATAATGCATAGACCACTATCCGGCCTCTGCCTAAAGTCACCTTCGGGTTATCACCCATCGGTATTAAGTTGCAATAAAGAGACAATTGCATTAAGTATGGTGCGTAATGTAATCAACACAAACCATCCTTAGACAAAGCATCGATGTTTTATCCTAGTGGCAACTGACATCCACAACCAACAGAACTTTAATCGATTGTCCCGGATTCAATGGGCATGAACCCACTATCGAGCATAAATACTCCTCGCAGGTTTGATGTCTCTGGTGCTTCTATTCTTGTGGCGGTGTTGGGCCTCCAGAGAGAAGCGGAGGTTTGTATACTTGACGACAAGTTTCCCTCAGTAGGATCACCCAAGGTTTATCGAACTCGGGAAGGGTCAAGGCCTCCTCTCACGCAACCTGCAACCTGTGCGAGATGTTGTGTCCCCAGCACACCTAATAGGTGCACTAGTTGATGAAGAGATAGTGAAATACAAGTGGTATGAATGAATATGAGCGGTAGTACGGCGCCAGAAAAGAAAAAATAGCTTGCTGGCGTGTGATTGATGGTAGTAATATTGCGGAAGTAAACATGCAGTAGAACGACAAGCAGCGATAGCATTATTTAGGAACAAGGCCTAGGATCATACTTTCACTGTAACAATCTCAACATTGATCACATAATAGAATAAATAGATAGATGCTAGACTCTACACCCTCTTGTTGGATGATGAACACCACTAGCTGTGTAGGATTACACGAACCCTAAATGCCGGAGTTAACAAGCTCCACAATATTCAATGTTCATATTTAAATAACCTTAGAGTGCATATGATAGATCATCATACCATAAACCAAGTACTAACATAGCATGCCCTGCACCGTCACCATCACACTATGAAGGAGGCATAGATCACATCAATACTATATGGCAATAGTTGTTCACCAATCTACAACGGATCACAATCACGCCTACGCCAAGTACACGATACTTTCTTGTCACCATTACAGAGTGCGGGAAGACATTCTTTAATAACATGTTAGAGTATTTGAATAAATTGTGATACAAAACACATTGCAATCATAAAGATATAAATAAGCACTTCACTATGCCATTCATAGCAGTGAATAAGTATTCTGCGAAATATGGCCTAAGAGACCCACACGGTGCACACAGTCACCTTTACACACGACAAGGAGTCTCCGGAGACCACATAAGTAAAACCCACTTGACTAGCATAATGACATCACGAATTACAAGCATCATCATATGAATCTCAATGAGATAATTCTCATGAGATGATTGTAGTGAAGTACATAGGAGAGAGATGAACCATAGCTACCGGTACGGTACAGGAGCCTCGATGGAGAACTACTCCACTCCTCATGGGAGACAACGGCGTTGATGAAGATGGCGGTGGTGTCGATGGAGGAGCCTTCGGGGGCACTTCCCCGTCCGGCGGCGCACCGAGCAGAGAACTCCCACATCCCGGATCTTGGCCCGCGATGGCGCGGCTCACGGGAAGGTTTCTCGTCTCACAGTGGCTTTTGTATCGTGTTTTAGGTCGGGGACCTTTATATAGGCGGCGAAGAGGCGGAGTCGGAGGGCTGGCTGAGGTGGCACGTGCTCACCGTGGGACGCGCGGGCCAGCCACAGCATGGCAGAAGCCACACGTGTGGGCCCCAGAGTGACTCCCCCTGCAGCGGCTCTGGGTGTTACCGGAAACACGTGGAAAAATAGGATCAGGGCATTGATTTGGTAGATTAAGAATATTTCCTTACAAGTTTACGAAACCAAAAACAACAGCTTGAGACGGCCCTTTTGGCATCTAAATCGGTGGTTAAGACTTCTTTATAATAATGACATATAAATATGTATAAAACATGTAGAGTATCATCAATAAAGTAGCATGGAACATAAGAAATTATAGATACGTTTGAGACGTATCAAGCATCCCAAACTTAGTTCATACTCGCCCTCGAGTAGGTAGCGATAACAAAGATAATTTCGTAAGTGACATGCCATCATAGCTTTGATCATACTATTGTAAAAGCATATGTAATGAATGCGACAAAACAATGGTAATGACATGAGTAAACAAATGAATCATAAAGCAAAGACTTTCATGAATAGTACTTCAAGACAAGCATCAATAAGACTTGCATAAGAGTTAACTGCTAAAGCAATGAATTCAAAGTAGAGTATTGGGCGACACAAAGAAGTTTCAGCGGTTGCTGTCAGCTTATAACATGTATATCTCATGGATGTCTAATATAGAGTAATATAACAAATGCAATATGCAAGTATGTAGGAATCAATGCAGTTCACACAAGTGTTTGCTTCTTGAGGTAGAGATAAATAGAGCGACTCAACATAAAAGTAAAAGGTCTCTCTAGAAAGCATCGATTACTATATTTGTGCTAGAGCTTTTATTTTGAAAACATAGAAACAATTTTGTCCAACGGTAGTAATAAAGCATATAGTTATGTAAATTATATCTTACAAATTGCAGCCTCACATGCATAATTCTTATAATAGTGCCACTGTGTCCTAATTAACTTGGGTTGACACGGATCATCATTGCATAACATATGTTTCAACCAAGTGTCACAAAGGGGTACCTCTATACACATACAATACAAGAATTCCTAAGGAAAGTTCGCATTGGATTTCTACTTTTGATCATTCTTCAACTTAGACACCCATACGGGACAACATAGACAGATAATGGACCACTCTTTTTAATGCTTAAGCATTCAACAACGATTAATATTCTCATAAGAGATTGAGGTTTTATGTCAAAGCTGAAACTTCCACCATGATTCATGGCTTTAGTTAGCAGCCCAATGTTCTTCTCCTAGCAATTAGCCATGCTCAATGTTGTTTGTAGCTTAGCCCTTACTTGGAACAGGCGAAGACATATATCAACTCGATATTCAACAAAGAGTTGATGGCGTCCCCGGGAACATAGTTATCGCACAACAAACACTTAATAAGAGATAAATGCATAAGTACATATTCAATACCACAATAGTTTTTAAGGCTATTTTGTCCATGAGCTATATATTGCAAGGCGAATGATGGAATTTTAAAGGTAGCACTCAAGCAATTTACTTTGGAATGATGAATACCATGTAGTAGGTAGATATGGTGGACACAAATGGCACCGGTTTTGGCTCAAGGATTTTGGATGCATGAAGTATTCCCTCTCGATACAAGGTTTAGGCTGAAGGGTTATTTGAAACAAACACAAGAGGATGAACCGGGTGCGACAAAACTCTGCAAAGACATATTGTAAACATTATAGACTCTACCGTCTTCCTTGTTGTTCAAACTCACTACTAGAACTAGACCTTTGAGAGACCAATTATGCAAACTAAATTTTAGCAAGCTCTATGTAATTCTTCATTAATGGTTGCAAAGTATATGATGCAAGAGCTTAAACATGAGCACAACAATTGTAAAGTATCAAATTATCCAAGACATTTTATCAATTTACTACATGTATCATTCTCGTTCTAACCACCACAATTAACGAAGCGGTTTCAACCTTCACCATAAAGTAAAGCTAAGACACATGTGTTCATATGAACGAGCGGAGCGTGTCTCTCTCCCAAACAATCATTTATTAAAGCAAAAACAAAGCAAAACAAGCAGGAATGACTCAAGAGTAAAATTACATAGATGTGACAGACAAAATATGGTTCAAGAAGAAACACGATAAGTTGTCAAATCACGAAGGGATGCCTTGGGCATCCCTGACAAAGATGCCCGAGTCTTCTTGAAATATGCGAGTGAAAAGTCATCCCCAAGCTTAAACTCTTCACTCTTCTTGATCTGTTATATCCTCCTCTCTTGACCACACCAAACTCAAAACAAACTCATTAGAGGGTTAGTGCATAATCAAAAATTCACATGTTGAGCAAGATATTCTTAACACTTACGGACATTGCACAAAGCTCTTTTGGACATAAGGGATCAAAAAAATTCATCCAACATAGCAAACGGCAATACGAAATAAAGTAGAATCATCCAAAAGCAGACAGTCGTAAAACGAACCTGAAAAGGGGAACATAGACTTGCTCTAACAGGAAAAACTCAAAACTAATAATAGAAAGTTGCGTACATATACGAGGATCACACGTAAATTGCAGAATTTTTGTTCTACGGGAACATCACGCGGTCGTGACGGAGAATGACAATCTTTGTTCTATTGCTGACAATCCAAATCTAGCATCAACTTTACCATAGGGACTTTACTTAAAAACATGATAATCAGAGGTTGCTACAGTAGTAAACAACTTCCAGACTCAAATAACAAAAGTGCCGTAGTAAAATAAACACATGGGTTATCTCCAAGAAGTGCTTTCTTTATAGCCATTAAGATGGGCTGATAGTTTCAATGATGCACTCTCAAGAAATAGTAGTTGAAGCAAAGAGAGCATCAAAGGCAAATTCAAAACAAATTTAAGTCTAACATGCTTCCTATGCATAGGAATCTGTAAATAAACAAGTTCATGAAGAGCAAAGTAACAAGCATAGAAGATAAAACAGGTGTGAACACAAAAAATTTCAGCATATAGGGTGTTTTAGTAAAATGAAAATTTCTACAACCATGTGCCTCCTCTCATAATAATTTTCAGAGACATCATGAACAAACAGCAATATAAGTATCACATGAAAAATTCTTATTCCCATGCATAAAATAATTACTACTTCCAACATAAGCATAGTCATTCTTATTAGTTGTAGTGGGAGCCAATATTATAGGAGGCTATCATTATTATTCTCATTAAGTGTAGGAGGCATATTATAATCATAATTAGAAACTCATCCTCCATAGTAGGCGGCACAAAAGACCACTATCATTATAATCATCATAAATAAGAGGCAAAGTATCATCAAAGAAAATTTTCTCCTCAATGTTTGGGGTCTAAAAATGTCATACTCATCAAAACCAGCTTTCCAAGCTTAGAATTTTCAATATCATTAGCAATAATGGTGTTCAAGCATTCATACTAATGTGTTTCCTAGGTTTTTTAATTTTAGCATCAAACCATCCATGTCTTAAATCGGGAAATAGAATAAGAAGTGTTGTTTTCCATTATTACTAACTAGTGTAAACAAGAAACAAAAAGATGCAATTGCAGGATCTAAAGCAAATAACCCCGAGCACTCTGCGGCAACAATGCTATGAAATAGCTTAGTAGTCGGAGGATGTGAATACCTTTACCTTACCTCCCTAGCCAGAAGATTGGAGAAAATAGCTTGATGTCTACAGGTGCTTCCTTCTTATGAAGACGTCATGGAGCCTCCAAGAGGAGGTTTATGAAGCAGTGATAGTTTCCCCTCAGTGGATCACCCAAAGGGTTTGTCGAACTCGGAGGAGAGGTCAAAGCTGTCCTCTCACGCAACCACTGCAACCACAAAAGCAAGAAGTCTCTTGTGTCCCAACACCTAATGGGTGCACTAGTTCGACGAAGAGATAGTGAAATACAAGTGGTATGAATGAATATATGAAGCGGTAATGCAGTTCTTTTGAGAAAAATAGCTTATTTGGCGTGCGATTGATGGTAGTAATATTACGAGAGTAAACATGCGGTGGCGAGTAAACAAGCAGAATGGGTGTTTGGGAACAAGGCCTGAGGATCCTTTTCACTATTGGACACTCTCAACATTGATCACATAATAGAATAAATAAATGCAGATGCTAGCCTCTACACCCTCTTGTTGGATGATGAACACCACTAGCTGTGTAGGATTACACGAACCTCGCCGGAGTTAACAAGCTTCACAATATTCAATGTTCATATTTAAACTAGCAACCCAGTGCACTGTGGAATCAACATAGCTGCAATAAGTACTAACATATAGCATACTACTATCACCCATCACACTATGAAGGAGGCATAGATCACATCAATACTATCTGTAATAGTTAACTTCATAATCTACAAGAGATCACAATCATAGCCTACGCCAAGCCTGCAGTCTGCCTGTGATCTGCAAAGTACTACATAATGCACACACTTTAATAACATCACTAGAGTAGCACACGGATAAATTGTGATACAAAACACATTACAATCATAAAGAGGTATAAATAAGCACTTCACTATGCCATTCATAACGGTGAATAAGTATTGTGAATATAGCCTAAGAGACCCACCAGGTGCACACACTGTCATACACACGTGCGGACAAGGAGTCTCGGAGATCACATAAGTAAACCCACTTGACTAGCATAATGACATAGATTACAAGCATCATCATATGAATCCTCCAATCATGTAAGGCAGCTCATGAGATTATTGTATTCAGAAGTACATAGGAGAGATGAACCACATAACTACGGTAGACAGCCTCGATGGAGAACCACTCCCTCCTGTGGGGCAGACGGCGTTGATGAAGATGGGGGTGGTGTGGATGGAGGAGCAACAGGGCACTTCCCGATCTGGTGGCGTGCCGAGAACGAGAGACTCTGTGCCCAGGATCTTGGCTTAGCGATCGTGAGCCCTCTGGAAAGTTCTGTCGTGACTTTTTGTGTGTGTTTGGTCAGGACCTTTATGGCGAAGAGAGGCGGTCGGAGGAATTTGTAGGCGGTGTCACGGTAGGCGAGCGCAGGCCCGACCACAGCCGCGCCGACCCTGCGTGTGTGACCCTGGAGCTCCTGCAGCTCTCGGGTGTGCAGAGCTTCGTGGAAAAATAGGATCCTGGACGTTGATTTCAAACATGTTTCACAAATTTCATACAAGTTTCACAAATTTTCAGAAACTAGATCAACACATGGATGCTTTGGCATCTAAATGATGGTTAGTTCAGGAAAAGCATAATAATGACATATAATGTGTATAAAACATGTAGGTATCATCAATAAAGTAGCATGGAACATAAGAAATTATAGATACGTTTGAGGCGTGTCAACCGGTGCCAAAGCCAGAGCCTCTACTAGTAACGGAGAGCATGCAAGAACATAAACAACTCATATATGATAGATTGATAATCAACTTGACATAGTATTCAATATCAATCGGATCCCAATGATCGGTAAAGCACCGTCCGTTGGGAACCCCAAGGAAGGTGTGATGAGACCGGTAGCAAGTTTTCCCTCGAAGAAACCAAGGTTTGTGACCGGGAGGAGCCAAGAAGCACGTTGAAGGTTGACGGCAGCGAGATGTAGTGCGGCGCAACGGATTCCAGCGCCAACGTGGAATTTGCACAACACAACCAAAGTACTTTGCCTAAACGTAACAGTGAGGTTCAATCTCACCGGCTTGCTGTGAGCAAAGGATTAACCGTATTGTGTGGAAGATGATTGTTTAGAAGAAAATAGTAAAACAAGTATTGCAGTAGATTGTATTTCAGATATAAAGAATAGACCGGGGTCCACAGTTCACTAGCGGTGTCTCTCCCATAAGATAAATAGCATATTTGGGTGAACAAATTACGGGTTGGGCAATTGACAAATAAAGAAGGCATAACAATGCACATACAAAATATCATGGTATGACTTTTTCCGATTTAATTGGGCAATTGACAAAGTACATAGACCGCCATCGACATGCATCTATGCCTAAAAAGTCCACTAGGCTAGCAAGCATCCGGACCCCTTCCGGTATTAAGTTGCAAGCAACGGACAATTGTATTAAGTATGCATTAAGTAATGTAATCAACACAAATATCCTTAGACAAAGCATCGATGTTTCATCCCCTAGTGGCAACGACACATCCACAACCTTAGAACTTTTATCGACGAAGGCTTAATTAATGGAGGCATGAACCCGCTCTCGAGCATAAATACTCCCTCTTAGGGTCACAAGATCAACTTGCCCAGAGCCTCTACTAACAACGGAGAGCATGCAAGAACATAAACAACTCATATATGATAGATGATAATCAACTTAACATAGTCTTCAATATTCATGGGATCCCAACAAACACAACATGTAGGATTACAAAGCTGATCTTGATCATGGTAGGCAGCTCACAAGATCGAGCATGATAGCACAATGAGAGACAACCATCTAGCTCTGCTATGGACCCATGTATCAGTGAACTACTCACACATCGATCGGAGCGATCTGGCGTGAAGAGTCCTCACGGGAATGATTCCCTCTCCGTGAGGTGCGGACGATCTCTGAATCCCCGAGATGGGATTAGCGGCGGGCGTCTACGGAAGGTTTTCCGTTCTCGTGGCTCTCGGTGCGGGGGGTTGCGGAGGCTTTAAGTGGCGGAAGGGTAGGTCGGAGGCGTCCGAGGGATTTGCAGCTAAGGCCGCGCGGCAGCCACTGGGCCGCTGGCCCGCCACTGTGTGTGGCCACCTCGTGGCCACACTTCCTCTTCGGACCTGGAGCTTCGTGGAAAAATGAGCCACAGGCGTTGATTTAGAATCCAATTCAGGGAATGTTTCTTACTGGGTTTACAGAGGCAAAAACAACGGAGAAAAACGACAATGACTATCGGCATCTCGTCAATAGGTTAGTGCGGAAAATGCATAACAACGACATATAATGTGTATAAAACATGTGAGTATCATCATAAAAGTAGCATGGAACATAAGAAATTATAGATACGATTTGAGACGTATCAAAGCATCCCAGCTTAGTTCCTACTCGCCCTTGAGTAGGCAAACGATAACAAAGATAATTCTGAAGTGACATGCTATCATAATCTTGATCAATACTATTGTAAAGCACATGAGATGAATGCAACGATTCGAAGCAATGATGAAGATAATGAGTAAACAAATGAATCATATAACAAAGACTTTTCATGAATAATACTTTCAAAACAACAATCATTCTTGCATAAGAGTTAACTCATAAGCAATAAATTCTTAGTAAGAAACAACACAAAGGAAGATATAAGTTTCTGCCATTTGCTTTCAACTTTAACATGTATATCTCATGGATAATTTTTCAACACAAAAAGTAATATAACAAGGTGCAATAGGTAAACATGTAAGAATCAACGTACACAGTTTTACACAAGTGTTTGCTTCTAGATAGAAAGAATAGGTAAAATGACTCAACAATAAAGTAGAAAAATGGCCCTTCGTAGAGGAAGCATGGATTACTATTTTTGTGTAGAGCTTTTATTTTGAAAACAGAAACAATTTTGTCAACGGTGGTAATAAAGCATATGAGTTATGTATGAGACATCTTATAAGTTGCAAGCCTCATGCATAGTATACTAATAGTACCGCACCTTGTCCTAATTAGCTTGGATTATCACGGATTATCATTTCATAACATATGTTTCAACCAAGTGTCACAAAGGGTACCTCTATGCGCTGTACAAGGGTCTAAGGAGAAGGTTAGCATTGGATTTCTCACTTTTGATCATTCTCAACTTAGACACCCATGCCGGGACAAGATAATGGCCGGATAATGGACTCCTCTTTTAATGCTTAAGAATTCAACAACGATTAATATTCTCATAAGAGATTGAGGTTTTATGTCCAAACTGAAACTTCCACCATGATTCATGGCTTTAGTTAGCGGCCCAATGTTCTTCTCTAACAATATGCATACTCAAACCATTTGATCATGAAAATCGCCCTTACTTCAGACCAGACGAACATGCATAGCAACTCACATGATATTCAACAAAGGTAAAAGTTGATGGCGTCCCAAACATCGTTACCGCACAACAAGCAACTTATTAAGAGATAAGACACATAACGTATTCTTCACCACAATAGTTTTTAAGGCTATTTGTCCCATATGAGCTATATATTGCAGGCAAAGAATGGAATTTTAGGGGTAACCTCAAAGTAATGTACTTTGGAATGGGAGAAATACCATGTGGTAGGTAGGTATGGTGGACACAAATAGCATGGTTATTGGCTCAAGGTTGGATGCACGAGAAGAATTCACTCTCAATACAAGGCTAGGCTAGCAAGATTGTTTGAAGCAAACTCAGAGTATAAACAGAAATGGTGCAGCAAGACACACATATAAACATATTGTAAGCATTATAAGACTTTACTTCGTCTCCTTGTTGTTCAAAACACCTCAACCAGAAAAATATCTAGACTTAGAAGACCAATCATGCAAACCAAATTTTAACAAGCTCTATGTATTATTCATTAATAGGTGCAAGGTACATGATGCAAGGGCTTAAACAAGATCTATATGAGCACAACAATTGCCAAGTATCACATTATTCAAGACATTATACCATTTACCACATGCAGCATTTTCCAAACCATATATCAATGAATGAAGTAGTCCAACTTTCGCAATGAACATTAAAGATAAAGCTAAGAACACATGTGTTCATACGAAACAATGACGTAATATCTCAATATAAAAAGTTGTGGGATAAACTTATTCAAACAAGAAAACGAAAACTAAAAGAGAGCAGACGCTCCAAGCAAAGCATATGATGTTTGGAATAAAAATATAGTTTCACTTGAAGAAACCTGATAATGTTGTCGATGAAAAAGAGGATGCCTTGGGCATCCCAAGCTTAAATGCTTGAGTCTTAAATATGCAAGGATGAACCACGGGGCATCCCCAAGCTTAAACTTTTCACTCTTTTTGATCATAGTATACCATCCTCCTCTCTTGACCCTTGAAAACTTTCTCCCCACCAAATTCGAAACAAACTCATTAGAGGGTTGGTGCATAATTGAAAATTCACATATTCGAGGTGACATAATCATTCTTAATATGGACATTTCACAAAATAAAGAGGATTAATGGGAACAAAAGTACCGCCGAACATAGCAAAGCAGGGCAATGCGAAATAAAGGCAGAATGTCTGTCAAAAACGAACGATCCGTAAAGGCAGATTTTTACGGGGCACTTAACACTCGGATAGAAAATGCTCAAATTGAATGAAAGTTGCGTAAATATGCGGGGATCACGCCGTAAATTTACGATTTTACGAGTTACCCTACGAGAGAACTACACTTAAATTCGTGTGGTGACAGTGCATTCTGTAGCAATCAAATCTAACTCAACTTTACCATAGAGACTTTACTTAGCACCAACATTTAATAAAATAAAGATAAGAGAGGTTGCTACTAGTAGTAACAACTTCCAAGATAAAATATAAAACAAAGTCTTGTGTAAAAACATGGAGTTTGTCTCCCATAAGAAAAACTTTCTTTACTTGCTTTAAGTAGAGAAGAAAGTGTGAATCAAGTATTATCAAGAGATGAAGCATTGACATTCTTACCGGGGGTGTTGGGAGTTTTATCAATTTTAAGCCTATAATAATTCTTTGGTTGAGCACCTTAGAGACATACATGAATTTTTGCTCCTTACATAAGCTTTCTCCTTGAATTTAAGAGAAGAAAAAGGATTGAACCCAATTTTCCCATAGCTTCTTCAAGTTTACCAATTCTATGGGTTTGAAGTCATCATGAATACTTTAAGTTCTAAAGTATGAATTACTCATTAGTTCCTCCTAAAGTTTATCACGTTTATCAGTATTATCAAGCAAGTAATATTTCCCATTTAGTTTCAACACTTGGAAAATTTTCTCTATGGTTTCCAATTTTATATCCTCAAGAGAGATTTCAATTTGAGTTTCATTAACAGGTGGTATCCAACTAGACTCTCAATGATACAACTAGCTTCTAAGGCGGGAGTACCTAGTAATTACCTCCCGAAGAGTATCAAGAACATACCTATTCCAACTAAGATATACCAACATAAAAATTCTAAGTAGGATAATAGTGGAGTGTTCCTTAAGCACCTTTGATGAGCATCACTAATTCTATACCACCAAGCATCTTTAAAACTTTCTCCACCTTGTTGTTTAAACGAACGAACTTCAGATTACTCATTTTGATGTTAAATAAAGCAAACCAAATAAAGTAAATGCAAGTAACTAATTTTTGTGTTTTTGATATAGAGAAACAAGCAAGAGGTAAATAAAGTAAAGCTAGCAACTAAATTTTTTTTGTATTTTGTTTAGATGTTACAAGCAAACAAAGTAGTAAATAAAGTAAAGCAAGACAAAAACAAAGTAAAGAGATTGGAAGTGGAGACTCCCCTTGCAGCGATGTCATGATCTCCCAGAGCAACGAGCGCCCGAGAAAGAGCTTGATACGTGCGGTTGACACACGTCCCGTTGGGAACCCCAAGGAAGGTGTGATGCGGTTGTTAGCAAGTTTTCCTCGAGAAAGAAACCAAGGTTTTGTGAACCGGGAGGAGCCAGAAGCTACATTTGAAGGTTGAAGTCGCGGTGAAATGTAATGCGGCGCAGCACCGGGGATTCCGGCGCCAGGCGAACCTGCACAACACAACCAAAGTGCTTTCCAATGTAGCAGTGAGGTTGTCAATCTCAAGGGTTGTTGTGAACAAAGGATTAACCGTATTGTGTGGAAGATGATTGTTTTGCGAGAAAACAGGTAAAACAAGTATTACGATTAGATTGTATTTCAGATAGCAAGAATAGACGGGTCCCACGAGTTCACTAGGTGTCTACCCATAAGATAAATATGTTGGGTGAACAAATTACGGTTGGGCAATTGACAAATAAAGAAGGCATAACAATGCACATACAAAATATCATGATGAGTACTATGAGATTTAATGGGCATTACGACAAAGTACATAGACCGCCACCAGCATGCATCTATGCCTAAAAAGTCCACCTTCCGGTTAGCATCCGCACCCCTTCCAGTATTAAGTTGCAAACAACAGGCAATTGTATTAAGTATGGTGCGTAATGTAATCAACACAAATATCCTTAGACAAAGCATCGATGTTTTATCCCTGGGGGCACGTATGACACATCCACAACCTTAGAACTTTACCATCCTTTATCCCCGGTTAATGGAGGCATGAACCGCTTTCTCGAGCATAAATACTCCTCTTGGAGTCACAAGATCAACTTGGCTAGGCCTCTACTAGCAACGGAGAGCATGCAGAACATAAACAACTCATATGAGGTAGATTGATAATCAACTTGACATAGTATTCAATATTGATCGATCTTAACAAACACAACATGTAGGATTACAAAGAAACGATCTTGATCATGATAGGCAGCTCACAAGATCAGACAATATAGCACAAATTGGAGAAGACGACCATCTAGCTAAATATGGACCCATGGTCCAGGGTGAACTACTCACATCACTAAGGAGGCGATCATGGCGATGAAGAGTCCTCCGGAGATGATTCTCCCTCTCCCGTGGGGGTCTGGGAAGCGTCTCTGATCCCGAGATGGGATTAGCGTGATCTCACCCGGAAGGTTTTCGAGTATCATGGCTCTGAGTCTTGGGGTTTGTGACAGGCTTTAAGTAGGGGCGGAAGGGAGTGAGTCGGAGCGTCACGAGGGACCCACACGCTAAGGCCGCGCGGCCGGCTTTGGAGCCGCGCCGCCACTGACTGTGTGCAGCCACCTCGTGGCCCATCGTTTACCTCTTGGACTTAAGGCCATTGGAAAATGAGCCCACACAGGCGTTGATTTAAATCCAATTCCGAGAATATTTTCATTGTAGGATTTCTGAAAAGCAGAAAACAGCAACGAGCTCTTCGGCATCTCGTCAATAGGTTGGTGCCGGAAAATGCATAATAACGACATATAATGTGTATAAAACATGTGAGTATCATCATAAAAGTAGCATGGAACATAAGAAATTATAGTTACGTTTGGGAACGTATCACCCAACAAACACAACATGGGATTACAAATAAACGATCTTGATCATGATAGGCAGCTCACAAGATCGAACACGATGCACAATTGGGAGAAGACGACCATCTAGCTATTGCTATGGACCCATGGTCCAGGGTGAACTACTCACACATCCCTCCGGAGCCGATCATGGCGATGAAGAGTCCTCCGGTGAATGTTCCCTCGGCGGGGGGGCGATCTCCTGGATCCCCGAGATGGGATTGGCGGCGGGCGCGTCTTCTCACCGGAAGGTTTCGTATCGTGGCTCTCGTGCGGGGGTTTCGCGACGAAGAATATATGTAGGCGGAAGGAGTGAGTCGGAGAAGACATCACGGGGACCCACACAACGAGGCCGCGCGGCCGGGGGCCCGAGCCGCGCCGCCTGGGTATTAACTTTATCGCCTCGTGGCTTCGCCGTTTCCTCTTCGGACTTACGGAAGCTTCGTGGAAAAATAGGCCCTTGGGCGTTGGTCCGATTTCAGGAATATTTCCTTACTAGAGTTTCTGAAACCAATAGCAACTCGCTCTTCGGCATCTCGTCAATAGGTTGGGCTGGAAGATGCATAATAATGACATAATGTATGACAAAACATGCAGGTATCATCATAAGTAGCATGGAACATAAGTATTTATCGATACGTTGGAGACGTATACAAGGCCACCTCGTCAGAGTTGGGCCCAATATAAATAATATCACCGTCTCCTTTGACGATAATTCTACATCCGAGGTATTGGGTTTTGGCAAAGTTGTGGTTGCTCACAACATTACTCTTGTGGATGTCATGCTTGTGAAAACCCTTGGTTATAATTTACTTTCCGTTTCCGCCCTTGGCAAGATGGGTTTCGCCGTCTTTATTGATAAAGATATTGGTCCTCTTGTGGAGCAAGACTCTAAAAGTCGCTTTAGTTGGTATTGTGAACATAACTTGTATGTGGTGGACTTTTAGGACCACCACTTCAAGTGCGATGTGCCTATTCGGAAGGGCGGATGTGGGTTGGTTGTGGCATCGCGCTTGGCCCATGTCAACATGAGAACTTTGCAAAATCTCTCTACAAGGGGAACCATATTGTGGGACTAATGGAAAATGTATCTTTTGCCAAAGATGTGTTTGTAGGGCTTGTGTTGAAGGCAAATACATGACTCTCCGCATCAAGCAAGACTATCATCTCTTCAAGAGGATCTTGGAGCTCCTTCATGAGGATCTCTTTGGTCCCGTCACTCATGCAAGTCTTGGTGCGAAAACATTGCTTGGTGATTGTTGATATCTATTCAAGATATACTTGGGGGTCTACTTTCTCAAGAACAAAGATGAGACTCAACAAATATTCATTGACTTTGGCACCGAGGTGCAACGCCAACATAACCTCCTCATTATGGCAATAAGAAGTGACAACGGCTCCGAGTTCAAGAACTACACACTCAATGATTTTCTTAGTGATGAGGGGATTCGTCATCAATATCTCATCACACCCCTCAACAAAATGGTGTTGCGGAGAGGAAGAACCGGACTCTTATGGATATGGCAAGATCTATGATGGCGGAGTATAAATCCGGCTATAACTTTTGGGCCGAAGCCATCTCCACATGCCACTCTTCAACCGGCTCTATCTCCGCCAGGGATTGAACAAGACTCCATATGAAATACTCACCGGCAACAAGCCTAATATCTCATACTTCAAGATGTTCGGGTGTAAGTGTTTCTATAAAATCAGAGGAGTTCGTTTATCTAAATTTGCTCCTAAAGCTTTGGAGGGTATGTTGTTGGTTATGGTGCCGAATCTCACACTTATATAGATAGAATCTTTGATGTATCCTCAGGGATTATCATTGAATCTTGCAGTGTGAAGTTCGAAGAAAATGATGGCTCCCAAGTGGGGCAAGTTGATGTTTGTGCGGGTGATGAAATACCTCAAGATGCCATAGTCAGAATGGGTGTGGGATTTTTCCGCCCCATTGGGGGACACGGTGTGGCGTCTGGGAAGAACTATGCTCTACCACGGTGGAGCCTCATCTTCTCAACATCAGCAAACCCATCTCTTGGAGCTAATGATGCACCAAACCAAGAACAAGAAGAAACACCCTCTCATGAACAAGATCAAGGACAAAGATCAACCAGAGGTCATGATGGCATTCAGGTAAGTGTAGTTTTGATATTCACTCAGCACCAAATGATGTCAGATCAAGCACATGAGGTTGAGCACTCTCAAGTAATTGAAGATATCTCCAACAGGGGACCCAAATGATCAAGTTGATCAAGTGACACCTCCAGGGCCTAAAAGAACCAGGAGGAGATCGAGGCCCGTCGTCTAGCAAGAATAGAAAGGACCCTTGCGTCTTGGACACACACATGACAAGGTCCTTTTGGTGATGTTCGGGCAAAGTCTCCACAAGAAGGAGGTGCTACTTTATGATATCATGTACTCCTCCGTAGTGGAACCCAGAAAGTATTTGAAGCCCACTTGAAGATTCGGATTGGGTGGAAGCCATGCACGAGGAACTCAACAGCTTCAAGCGCAACAAGTGTGGACCTTAGTAGAAAAGGCAAAAGGAGTGCCGCAATGTTATAGGCACTAAATGGATATTCAAGAACAAGCAAGATGAGTTTGGAAATGTTGCGGGAACCAGGCAAGATTGGTGGCTCAGGTTTCTCTCAAGTTGAAGGAATTGACTTTGGAAGGAGACCTATGCTCCCGTGGCTGTGAGTCCATCCGTATCCTTCTTGCTTATGTAGCATCATAACTTTAAGTTACAACAAATGGATGTAGAAAAGTGCATTTCTTAATGGTCCTTTGCATGAAGAGGTTTATGTTAAACTGGCAGAGTTAAAGGGATCTCAACTTTCATAACCATGTCTACAAGCTTGATAAAGCACTTTATGATCTCAAACAAGCTCCTAGAGCTTGGTACGAGCACCTTAAAGAATTGTTGGTAGACCGTGGGTTTGATGTTGGGCTAATCGATCCCACTCTTTTTTACTAAGAGGGTCAATGGGGAGCTTTTCGTTTGCCAATTATATGTTGATGATATTATCTTTGGCTCTACTAACAAAGCTCTCAATGATGAATTTTCAAAGCTTATGACCGATAGGTTTGAGATGTCTATGATGGGAAAGATGAAGTTCTTCCGGTTTATCAAGCAATTGAGAGAAGGAACCTTCAGCATCAATCCATAAAATATCTCCCAAAGACATGCTTAAGGAGTTCAAGATGGCCCAAGGTTGAGAGGGTGTGGCCACTATGGTTGCAAATGTCATCTTGCACTAGATCCCAATGGTAAAGAGGGGGAAAAGGTATATCGCTCCCATGATTGGATCCTTGCTTTACCTTTGTGCATCTAGGCCGAGGACATAGTGTTGAGTGTTGATTGTGTGTGCAAGGTATCAAGCTACTCCTAAGGAGAGCCACATGATGGCTCTCAAAAAGAATCTTCAGATATTTGATTGATACCCAAGATATGGTATTTGGTACCCCAAAGGCTCAAGTTTTATTCTCAATGGATACACCCGATGCGGATTGGGCGGGGGACAAGGATGATAGGAAATCAACTTACGGGGCTTGCCAATTGGTAGGTCCTTGGTGTGTTGGTCTTCTAAGAAGCAAATTTGTATATCTCTCTCCACCGCCGAAACCGAATATGTTGCCGCCGCAAGTGGATGCACTCAATTGTTATGGATGAGGCAAACTTTGAGGGAATAGGGTGTCATTTGTGACAAAGTGCCTCTATTATGTGACAGTGAAAGTGCCATCAATTGCCTATAATCGGGTGCAACATTCAAGAACGAAGCATATTGAGATCCGAAATCATTTCATTAGGGATCATATTGCCCGTGGTGATATTGAGCTGCTCTACATGTTCCTACCAAGATCAACTTGCCAATATATTCAGAAGCCTCTTGATGAAGCAAGGTTCTCTTATTTGAGGAATGAGCTAAATATCATTGATTCAGGGAGTTGACCATTTTGCAAACACACCTTTGTCTCAGCTTTATTTGGTTTAGATGTGGGCATGGAAATAGGGGGAGTGCGGTTTAAATTATTGAGCTATCCCTCCCCCCATAATGCCAACATTAAAGATATCATTCTCGTTATATCATATGTTGATATGTGAACTTCAATGATGAGTATTGGTTTGGACCCAAGATATATCTTCGCGGTGCCATACCATAACACTCATATATGGTGGCCTAGGCCACCACACTCTTCTTTGTGAAGAGTTGGAGTTATTTGGATCTTCATTGGTTTTTATTGACATCTCCTTGTTTATGGGAAATCACTCACTTTTGGCTTTCATTTGCATTATTTGCAAAAATGAGTGATCATGTACCATCACAGTTTGGCGCATCTGTCCTAAGCCTATCTCATCTAAGCCATATCCTCTTTCCTCTCCGAGTGCACCACTTTCCTGTCAAGACCTGTTCCTGGCACAGTTTTTTCTGTTTCACCGGAAGTTCCGGTCGTTTCGACCGGTACTTCCGGCTGGAATCTATCTGCCAGTTCCTGCCCGCTGTACCTGATCAGTGGGTGTGGTTTCTGAGGGACCGGAAGTTCCGGCTCCAACGAGCGGAACTTCCGCCCTTACGATCCCACTAGCGGTCGGGAGCGGAAGGCAGTTCTGCCCCCTCCTTTCCCCATCCAAGATACGTTTGGCTCTTCTCTGCTGTAGGCGGTACCTGCCTCCCTCAGGCTGGATCTCCCTCTCAGGCGACCTCCCTGTCGGATCGGCTCCGTGGATTGGCATCCCCTCCCTCTCCTCCTCCATCCCCCCGGTTTGTGCCCTCTCCCTCTCTATGTGTGGTAGACCTCTCACTAGATGAACTATAGGGCATACTCTATGCAAGCTATGATAGAACTTCTCTAGATGCCTTTCCTTTACTAGATCTTGCATAGGATGTTGTGGTAATGCGGTTAAACGAGCCATTGCCGCAGATCTGGTGAGAAACTGCTGCTGTTTTCGAACAGCCGGATGTTCCGGCTCTACACGCCGGAACTTCCGCCCCGGGCGGAACTTCCGCCCGTTCTCACCGGAACTTCCGCCCTGGCAAATTTTTCTGCTGTTCTCAATATCCTGTGCAGGCTCTGGTTTTTGGCTTCTTTGCTAGTGTGCACTCATTTATCATTCCTATCCTGTTGATTCCATCCCAGGTAGTTCCAAGAAGAGAGGCAAGGGTCATGTGGATGAGATTGAGGAAGAACTTGAGCAAACTAGACCATCCAAGCTCACCGCTCGTCAGCAATCTGCTCAAAGGCAAAAGGCACCCGCTGTTCGAGGCAAGAATATCCATGTATCTGTGAAGAACATGCAGTATCTTGTACAAGGAGCTTCGTGACATGAACCCTTACCTCACCCCTCGGAACAATAGGGTTGGGGATAAGCGGTTCCACAACAAGACTCAAGAGGAGATCTTCTATGAGGTGTATGTGCCATTCAAGAAGGGGTAGCCCCTCAACATGCTATTGACACCGGCAAGATGGCCGCTTTGAAGTACTTTGACGAAGCATATGCTATGTGTGGAGAGTTTGGGCTCTATCCCATCATGGAGCTCACCAAGGAGTATGATGTGGAGTTGATCCATCAATTCTATGCCACCGTCCACTATTCAGATGAAGCTAAAACTTTCCGGTGGATGTCTCATGAAAGGCTCCTTGAGTCTAACTTGGCAAAGTTTGGAAGTGCCCTTGGATACCCTCGCCACCCGGGCGTAGATGCAAATGGTTGGAGGTGCCATGATAGTTCATTTGCTCAACCAAGGGAAGTCTTGGAGAACCTCTACATCAAAGGTTGGGGTATCCCGGGCAAGAGTGCGGATCTTCTGCCTACTTGGGACATTATGCTTAGAGTATACCGGGAAACCATTGGACCAAAGGGTGGCAACCTTGATGAGTTGCATTTATATGAAGTCGATCTTATGGCAAACTCCTTTGCTAAGAAGGGCACCGGTGAGAAGCTTGATGTGATGGACTACATCTACAATGAGATGTGGTCATGTGTGAGGGAGAAGAAGCTTCATATGCACCCTACATTATGAAGCTCATTGAGGGTACTTGGCTGACCACAAGGGCACTGCTCTGTCTGCTTCTGTCCCCATTTCTCTCATTCCTCCAGAGGAAAAGAAACTAAGGGTCAAGACACACAAGGATCCCAAGGCCGTTCCAGGCGATGATGATGAGAAGGCCCCAAGTTGGGCTAAATCTCTTGCTCAAAGAGTTAGGACGACTTTCTGCTTGATAGTGGATGTACATAATGAGCAGTATCAGCAACATGCAGAAGCCAAGAAGTCTCGGGTTCGTCAGAAGAGCATCATGAGGGCTCTAAGTGTGGACGTGTCTCCTCCCGGATCCGAGGAGAACATCACTCCGGAGGCCGAGTGGGTCTCTCAGCACGGCATGCCTCTCCCTCCAGATGGCCTCGAGATCGAGTCTCCTCCTCACACTCCTTCCTTCCCCGGCGCTACATCGAACCTCCCTCCCGGCTGGGCTAACGCCGACCCTTGGGGCGTGTAGTTTCTCCTATCCCTTTTTGGTGCCTTGGTGCCAAAGGGGGAGAGTGAGAACCTTATTAGGTTGCTCTCCGTTGGGTATTTGCATGGGGGAGTCACAAGCTCGTGTTGGCTTTGATTTTTATTGCTTGTGATTCTATTTATCCTTGTGGTGTCGAACTTTGTTCTAAGTTTATGTTGGCTTGTAAACTCTATCTATGTGTTTGGAACCTTATCTATGAGTATGGTAAACTCCGTATGTGAGTCTTCCATGGTTATCTATGTGTGCATGATCGTATTATCCATATGCCTATCACTATGTTGTTTTGCTAACCCATGGATGCAAGATATAGGGGAGCTTCTTATGTACCAATGCTCATATCTAGGGGGAGCTCTTTTATGTAGAGTTTATTTGGTTTACAATATTCATTCCTTGCAAATGCTTGTGTTGTCATCAAACACCAAAGGAGATTGAAAGAACATTTCCCGCCTTTTGGGTTTTGTGTGTTTGATATCAACACTAGGTATATATTTATGTGTTGGTGTAGACAGGTACAAGTTTTTGAGAAATATATTTGATCGGTGAAATGGTATGGCAATTATCTTCTGAAGTTCTGAAGGTCTTTTTGTTTAAGCCGGAAGTTTCGGCTTGACGACGGAAGTTAAGCCCCCAATCTCAATGAGAGGCCCTTAGTGTGGAGCCATTTGCGGGGTTTGTTCTCGCTGCCCGGAAGTTCCGGTGAAGCTGGCGAAGTTCGGTGAAGCTGGCGGAGGGTTCGGTCGGTAGACTTTCCGCCTTAGGACAAGTTCGAAAGTGAAATGTGACAGTATGTCTAGTATGGTTTTTCTGGAATTTAGGAACTTGGTAGGAACTTCCGGTCCGCCAGAAGTTCCGCCCTAGTTCCGCCCCAATCTTTTCTGACAGGTTGCCTGACCTGCCAAAACCCAACGGCGGGCAATGGTTAAGCAACCGAAGAGCCGGGAAGCTCCCAGAGCCGCTTAGTGGACCTTGGCGCCAACGTGCGTCCATAGGTTCTCCCGGCCACGACACGGCGGTTGCACAGGCATGCCACCTGACCTAGACCCGATCGGGAAGGTGTTAGATTGCTTGTTTTCTGCATGGTGAACACGTAAACATTAAATCGAGCCCTATCGGCTCTCAGGGTTTCCCAATGGATCGGCTCAAAGAGCCGATCGCCCCATGGTTCATGTTGGATTTGCAATGGCATGGGGATCATGCTTGATCAAAACAATAATCTAATCTATGAGTTTAGGGTTTTCACCGCATAACCGGAACGTCCCGCGTAGTCGGGCCTAGCAGAATCGGAAAATGATGGCTTCACCCCTACAAGAGCCTAAAAACCAACATTACGTTAATTCCCGGAACATCCCTTGCGGGGACGGTGAACAACACCACTACCGGATTCGTCAGGCCCCAGCATAAGCCTAACTATGCAGATATTAAACTAATCCTTGAGAGACAAGGAGCGACTATAACGGATCGGATCTACTAAGTAACAATCAGCAAGATGCTTCCCTTACACACGAATGGGTATAAGGCAGCTGGGATAATCGAGACGGCATTGCCAAACGGATATGCACGAGAAAGCATCGTGCAAGCCCCTAAACACCTAATGATAAGTGGTAACATGCGCCATCAACACGGCTTCAGCACGAGCAACACAAGGTAGGCGAATAAGCAGCGTCACGCCTAGATGTGAGATCGATCTAGCGACATGTCTACCGGAAAACCCTTGAAGGGGTGGCGATGCGCACGATTGTGTTTGTTGTGAGCGTGGTTGTCCTCCTTTCTCGATAACCTAGATACATATTTATAGTCCAAGGACTTTCTAATTCAGGCGTGCCACCTAACCGTGCACGGGCCAAATCTAAACTAAACACGATACGATCTACCATATTACAGATACATGGGCAATCTGGCCCAACTTCACCGCGCGCCGCTTCAAAGACGCTCCATATGTAATCTTCAAAGCCCATCTTCACTTGCCATCTCTGATTTGGCCAAAATCGGGTGTTAACCCCTTGGTTTTGGTAATGATAATTTCAAAACCACTCTGTTTCTTTACGAAGGGTCATGTCGTGGCAGAGCTGAACCATCGCAGTATTCTTCATCATGACGACTTGCCTTCCCAACTTCTCTGCGCGATTTGGCGGTTCTGGCACCCATGTCCTCGAAAAACCGTCATGGCATTAAATCTTCCACTTGCATCCCCTTTGTTTATACATGTTTGGGCCAGTTGCCACTTCATCCACCTTGCTCTGTCTGGCCATCGGCCAAACCCCTCTTCTTCCATAGCCATAGTCTCTTCTTCTTCTTCCGTTTCTCCCAATCATCTTCTTCAAGCGAGCGTTCGAGCACAGCAGGATGGAAGCATACAATGACGCCCCCAAGCGTTAGGACGAGCAGGATTGACCGATTTCATGCCGGAGGCCTCCCCGAGGACCTCGATACTGGTCGAGCAGCGACATGCACCCTAAGCCAGCCAGAAGATGACCTCCCGGTTCGCAATCGGTAATTGGAAGCAGAGGCGATGGCAGCGGCCCTCACGCCGAGGAACAAGTTAATCTCTCCCTGAGAAGAAAGGGATGTGTGAAGACATCTCACCCACATACGAAGAAGGAGCAGGGGGCCGACACCTCTCCAGATGAACATACAGAGAAAGCGCATCCGTGGTAGGGCTTGGTTAGATGAAAATGGCTTGATGATGAAGAGGAAGAAGCCCAGCTGAGGTTACAGTAGCGGTGAAGAACTAAATAAACAGCGACAGCAGCGACATCTACCACACCAGCCAGCGGTAACGTGACCCTTAGAGTAGGGATCTGCAGCATAAAGTTTCACTTGATATACTTGTTCCCTTTTGTTGAGCAATCGGCTTCTCTTTGTAAAAAATCACACTTTGTAATGAAGATAAATATGTTCTTCCAACTTAATTTTCAATCGTCGGATTTCACATCTTGCCATTCTCCGATTGCCAAAGGCGGTTAACGCCTTAATGAAACGATGGCAACGCATCAGTCCTTCAGGATAAATTGCGAGACAGGTTAATTCAGTTATCCCTCACGGTGCCCTGCAACCCCTGTCCCAATTCCAATTTTCAAACGGTAGTCCTTGGCCATTCCAAATCACCACGAAAACCCTGTACCGCCTTCCACGCATTTAAACTGAACCCAAGGAAGTATCAGGATGGTTCAAAACTTCCTCGCCAAGGCCTGGATAACCCTCTCCTCTCTTCTTATCAGAAGTCCAAAAATCCTAAAAATCTGGTTCCCTTCAAGTTAGGCAACCTCGCCGATGACGACAGCACTCAGCAGTCTTTCTCACAATCCGTCCTTGCCTCTCAGTTGGCATGGGCTCCTTAACAGGATCACATGACCTAGTCATGAATCTTCAGGGCCATTGCCCCCCGAGCCTCAGTCCAGGCGAGAACAGAAGTAGGCCATCCAAATGAGTTATCATCGGCTTCCAAGTTGTAGCGCAGAGTTAGCCGATCCTAACAAAATCGGCTTCCAAGAGCAACGAACCTTCAGGGTGAGCTGCCCCCCGAGCTTCTTCAGTTCCATCCTTGCGCCTTGCTGATCAGGTCGGGTCATCATCTTTGGCAGGCTGACGCAATGTTTTGAATTTCTGATGCTCTCCCCAACTCTGGACGCAACAACCTTTGACAGTAACACCGGCCAAGTCGCCACCTTAGCCAAGCCCTAGGCAAAACGCCATAGCCGATTGCTTCATCATCGGCTGTCCTCATGGTCCTAGAAGAGACATGCCCCCTTCATTGGGCTCACCCTTAACCTGAACTGCATGTTCGTGCTGCTCTTGTTGTTGATCAGGGTTGTGATCCCTCAAACTTGCCCCAACCGATATTGCCAACGAATGTCTGCCGCTTCTGCTAGCACTGCTAAACTTGAAGGCTTGCAAAAGAAGCTTTGAGGTCCTTGAAGAGAAGATCGGTCATGAGCACGGTTCATTGGGAGTTCATCGCGAACGCTTAGCTTGAATCATATTTGCCCATTGGGCTTACCTTTAAATTTGTATTTTCGGTGATTTTTTTTGTGTGTGTTTATGCTTATGTCCATCATCGTCAAAGAATATATCTTGAACTTCAAACTTTGTATCCTTCCTCGCGTCTCATCCATCTAAGTGCCCCCGAGCCGATTCTGTCAAGTAATTGGTGGTATCGGCTCTTCAATTATCTGTTGGATCAATGTTGAACACCGACAAAGCGTATGTTGAGGATAATTTTGGCCGATTGTGGGAATCGGCCTCCTTTCATTGCAATGCTTGGCGATGGTTTGCAATTTCTTGGAGTTCAACTTCAACAGCTCGTGGCATCTTGAATCCAAGATGCGCTTTCCATTTTGGGGCGATCGCGAGGATCGGCCATACCTCGTCCATTGTCTTGAGCCGCACTTCCTTGAGATCATGGACACCATGTTTGTGTCGATAATGCCTCTGCATCGGCATCGACGTGCACGTGCACATCGACTTTACTTCTTCAGGCGCCATACTTTCTTACCAGTATGGCATATTTGTCTCAATATTTGCTGGGTTTTCACGGCCAGATGGGTGATGCTTTCTCAACGTGTACGAGTGCGTACCACCGGCCTCCTCCGAGTTCCCATGACCTTGTGCACCTAAGCACGAGAATGGTGGTCATCAGGGCACCACCTTGGACGGTGATACCTATCTTCTTCCTCTGACTCACAGTCTTCTTCTTGAGATGACTCATTCGTTTGTTACGAGGTGGGAGAGGCCCTAGGCGCTCGATCTGAAACCTCGTTTGTCCTCCTCCTTTGTTGTTACGTGCAGCAGTTCAGTTGTTTGGCAATCGGCTCATTCACGAGTCCCGGCAATGTTTGAAGAAGGACAGTCCAATGCCTATCCATGTCATCTTGCTCCTTGACCTCCCTCTCGCGTGACGTTCGTACCGTCGTTGTTTCTATCACGTCGACGATACCTCTGTCCTCTGCATCAGACCGGCGATATCTTTCATCGTCTTCGTCGTAACGCCGACGCGTATCGCCGGCGCTGCTCATATTTGTTGAGGAGGGAGGTGCATGGAGAGTGGGCGTTGATCGTATGCTTCTCACCTCTCCTCCTCGGTTAGGTAGCGTCTATCATCATCTTGGGGCCGGTCGCGTGGAACGGCCTCCTCTTTGTCCTTGCCACGGGGTGGGCTGCTCTCACTGCTTTATCTTAACCGTGGCGCTTGCAAACTTCTGTGTGTTGACCTGAGAGAACTTCCTGGCTCCATATGGAGTGGCATAGGTCCACCATGTTGGCGTCCGGAAACGGACGCACATGTCTACCTTCATGGCAAGCTGTCCGAAAGTTAATGTCGGCCTGATTCTATCGCCATTTGAATTTGTGCGCGCACAACCCTGCAGTCGTTGGTGGTGTGAGTAAGCGTATGATGCCATTTCGCGATGTGGCCTACGTTCATCTCTTGTACACGTGAGATCTTGTGACGCCAGGGTAGCTATTTGTTTCTCTTTGGCGAGATGAAGATACCTTTCAGCTGCTCACATCAAAGTCAAACCTGTAAGCCGACACGGTGGTTACCCATTCACGAGGACAAGGCAGCGTCAAACCCATTCAGCCACCACTTGACTTCGACCCTATATGAGAATCTTCATCCTCATCGGCAATAAACCAGGCTTATCGTGCGTGCTTGCTGTGTAAATGATTAAAGGTGGCGGCCTTCATGTAAGTGCGATCCTCTACGGACCATGTCGCCCGGCCGGTGCACTCGCCCCAGAGCGTCAGATCCTTGAATGACGCTGCAAGGCCTTGCAACCAGCTACGTTTGCTTCTTTCTCAGACAGATGAGCCGAATAACGCCGGTTCTTAGCGATTCACAAGCATTGAATGTATTGAGACAATTTGTCTCTCCTACTTCTTTGCAGACTTGAGTCAGTTCAGCAATGCCAACTTCGATAACCACGAATAGTATTGTGCTGTAAACTTATTCCCTCTAAACGCTTCATGATCACCGAATTTGGGTGCAACGGTGTACCATCAAAAAGTGGACCGGTGGAAGATTTATAAAGATCTCACCGTGAAAACTGATCGATCTTGAAATATGCAATTGCATTAAGTATCGACTTCACCAGTGCTCAGTCGAGCTAGAGCCTTGATCCAGCGTTAGCGACATTGAAGTGGGGGCGATACTTGGGTGGTAGCGGGATCAGATTCAAGCCCTTCGTTCGCGATGGCTTGGAACAACCGATAACTGCCATAATGATGTGTGCCATTTTAACATATTGTAGCGATCTGATCCTGGTGGAAGGCGCTTATGAGTTGAGCTTTTTCTGAATTGGTGCGCGATTGTGTTAGCTATCACTTTGTTTCGGCGATACGCTCCCAAACTCCCATTATTCGCGGCCGTCCCTCTGAGTTCGTTGTCTGCTCGTGTCCTCTTATTGGAGCCTGGATCACTAGCGTCCGGTTGTGCGATCGACACGGCGTGCACGTATCGTGTGGGATCTCCTTATGACTCATATAGGCGGTAGTCGCGGGATCACCTCAACCTTGTGAACAGCATTATCTTGGGTGAACCTTAGCTTGTTGTTGTGGTGCCATGGCGTACGGCAATGGTGGCTGGTATGGGTGCATCTCCTGGTAGATCCCTGGGAAGCTGGTCTGAAGGGAGTATTGATGCTTCGCAGTCTCTTGCACCACATGAGCTGTAGCAGCTCAAAGTATTAGGCTCTCGGAATGCAGTCGTGAAGGCCGAGCCACCGCGTAGTTGATTTCTTTGTGGCAGGGCTGCAAATGCACGTTCCTCGAAGGAGAAGCAGGTCTAACCCCTCGTCGCCTTGGGCGTGAACCGCTGAACGATGCGATGCTGACGGTCTTCTCAAAGAACCCGATGAGTTGACTCCGCAGTTAACCTTGACTCATGTGTTCTTGTGCTCGGGAGCGGATCCTCGGCCGCCGTGTTCCTCTGCCCATCGGATCTGGGGGTGTTGGCGTGGATGTTTACGAGAAGATGTCCCCACTTCAGGCGTGCCGAATGTGTTACACATGACCAGGCGGGCAATGGTTAAGCAACACGAAGGGGCCGGGAAGCTCCCAAGGCCGCTTGAGTGGACCTTGGCACTCGTCGTCCCGCAGAGTTCTCCGACCCGACTGGCGTTTGCACCAGGCGTGCTGACTAGACCCGATCGAGAAGGTGTTAGATTGCTTAGGATTTTCACATGGTAGACACGTAAACATTAATACGAGCCCTATCGGCTCTCAGGTTGCCTAGTGGATCGGCTCAAAGAACCGGTAAGCCCCATGAACTATGTTGGATTTACCAGCATGAGGGATCTGGCAGTCAAAACAAAGCTAAACCAATCTCTGACCGATTTAAGTTTCTGCCTGTAAAGAGACGTCCCTGACGTAGTCGGGCCTAACGGATACGGAAGATGATGAAAACTACCCTACAGAAGACTAAAAACCAACATTACGTTAACTCCCCGGAGCATCCTTGTAGAACGATCGCGACTGGCCTGGCAATGGGATGCATTAAATGACCTGGAGCTAACTATCTGGATATTAAACTAATCGCTTAGCAGAAGGACAAGGAGCAACTATGAGATCGGATCTATATAGTAACAATCAAGCAAGATGCTGCCTTACACCCCAGAGATAGGTGCTAAAGGCAGCTAAGCTCTCGGGGCATTGCCAACGATTATGCAGCATCAATGCAAGCCCTAAACACCTAATGATGATAGTGCGCTCGCCATCAACAACGCGCTTGGCCTGAGCAACACAAGGTAGGCAGATAAGCAGCAGTCTTGCCTAGATCGCGAGATACGTCTAAATGACATGATGCTTGCAGGAAGAAACCCTTGAAGGAAGGGGTGGCGACCTAGATTGTATTTGTTGTGAACGTGATTGTCCTCCTTTCTAAATAACCTAGATACATATTTATAGTCAAGGGACTTTCTAATTCGAGCGTGCACCTAACCGTGCAGGCCAAGCTCTATACATTAATTCTAAACAGTCGATCTACTATATTACGAGATACATGGGCAAATCTCGCCCAAACTCTTAACGTGTGAGCCGCTTCAGATATATGTAATCTTCAAAGCCACATCTTCACTTACGGCCTCTCTCCTGATTTGGCCAAAGGAAGTTATGTCCTCTTCTGGCGGAAGTTCCGGCCCTCTGCCGGAACACGGTGTTACTAAAACTACGTCCAAACGGTCCTTATGCGAGGCTCAATCATATAAATAGCTATAGCCTCCAAAGGACAAGTTGCTCAATCATTGCAAGAAAGAAATCAGCCAAGCCTCACCTACATTAGAGCCACCTCAAAGAACACAAGATTTGCAAGATCTTCTTCCTTCCCCCCAACTAAAGCTCTTGATCTTTGGAGATTCGAAGGAGAAGACACCGATCTACATCCTCACCGAAGCGTCATTTCCCCTCATTTGTTTGAGGGATCTCATGCTAGTGTTCCTATTTGGTTCCCTAGTTGATTTGTGTTGATGTGTTGTTGTTGATTGTTGCAACACTCCACATTTGGGAGCCTCAATTCGGTTGTGGATGTGTGCCCCAAGAACCTTGTAAAGGCCCGTTCAGAAATCCCTTAGTGGAAGTGGGCTAGGCCTTCGTGGCGTTGCTCACGGGAGATCTGAGTGAAACCTTGGTGGCGTTGGTTTGGCTTTCCTGGCAACCACACTCCTCCAAACGTAGACGTACCTTCCAAGGAAGGGAACTACGGGAATCATCTCAGTGTCATCGCGTGCTCCACTCTCGGTTACCTCTATCCTATTCTATCTCTTATTATTGTGTATTTAATCTTGCTTAGTTGCTGTATCTTGTCATATAGGTAAATTCACTTGGTTGCATATCTAGAGAATTTATCCTAAATTGAAGAAGAACTAAAATTGGTTAGCACCTATTCACCCCCTCTAGGTGGCCATGCGATCCTTACATGGTAGGGTTTTCTTCGTTATCCATGAAGTAATTGAATAGCATAATGAAGTGCTTATTTATATTCAATTATGATTGCAATGTTGAGTGTCCACTAGTAGAAGTAGGATCCTAGGCCTTGTTTCCAATAAACAAACACTTCTTGTTCTCTGCATGTTTACTTGCTGCAATATTTACTTCATATCGCAATTTATCTACCACCATCTATATCATCTGCGTTTTAATATCTCTTGGTGAACTAGTGCACTATACATCGACAAATGTATTAGGTGTGTTGGGGACAAGAGACTTCTTGTATCTTAATTGCAGGGTTGAGAGGGAATATCTTTGACCTCTACCTCTAAGTGGGATACTTGGGTGATTCACTTAAGGAAACTTCAACGTGTTTCTACAAACCTCTTGCTCTTGGATGCTCATAGTCTACAAGAATAGAAGCACCGTAGACATCACCTACGGTTCGTGAACTATGCGGACATGATCGAGACTCCCTCGAATAACCAATAGCGGGACCTGGAGATCCATAATGGCTCCCACACATTCAACGATAACTTAGTGATCGATTAAACCATTAACATACGATACATTCCCTTTGTCACTTGATACTTTACTTGTCCGAGGTTGATCATGGTATCTCCATACCTAGTTCAACCTCGTTACCGACAAGTACTCTTTACTCGTATGTGGTATGTCATCTCTTGTGACCGTGTCACATGCTTGCAAGCTAATTAGATGTCATTCCACACGAGAGGGCCAGAATATATCTATCCGTCATCGGGATGGACAAATCTCACTCTTGACCATATGCCTCAACTCATACTTTCAGAATACTTAATCTCATCTTTATAACCACCCATTTACGCAATGGCGTTTGATGTAATCAAAGTACCCTTCCGTTGTAAGTGATTTACATGATCTCATGGTCGAAGGACTAGGTAACTATGTATGAAAGCTTATAAAGATGAACTTAATGACTTGATCTTATCCTATGCTTACTATGGGTGTGTCATCATCATCATTCACCTAATGATATGATCTTGTTATTAACATCCAATGTTCATGATCAGAAACCATGATCATCTATTAATCAACACGCTAGTTAAATGAGAGGCTTACTAGGGACTCTGGTTGTTTACACAACACACATGTATTAATGTTTTCGGTTAATACAATTATAGCATGGGTTGTAAACATTTATCATGAACATTAAGATATAACAATAACTACTTTATTATTGCCTCTAGGGCATATCTCCAACATGAAGCTCGGCCACTGGCCAGAGCGCTCATCCCGGCTTAAACGTCAACCTGGACGGACGACTTGCATATGCTCATCGTTCCACTGAGGCCATCTTGATGGAGTCGATCAAGATCCCTCTGCGGTGTTGCGGCGCCATCTCCACCTGTCGTTGGTGAGACAAGTGGTGTAGGTCGCTTACCGCGGCGGGCAGGTGGTACTGGCTAGGAACTGGCCGGAGGTCGTCTTGAAGTACGACCTAGAGCATGTTGCCGTGGTGGAGTTCAAGATCAAGGCTTTCGGTCTGAAGATGAACATCTACAAGCACAACAGCTCAAGCACCAAGACCTATGTCTGCCCTGACCACCGATAGTCGTTGGTCTGCCAGTGTTAATATATTTGTATGTCTATGTAAGTATGTAGTCTTAGTTTGCGTGAGACAATGATGAACATGCCTAGCTACTAATGTCGTGGCTTTTGATCTGGGGTTAAACCCTAGTTGCTCTAGAGGCTTTGGAAGCTTATGGAAGCTTTTGATCAGGGGTGTTCGTGTGAACCCTTGATTATGAATGCATGTGTATATGAAACATGCTTACTAATCTATTGTTACGTGCCAAATTCACTGTGTTTTGTGTGCCTTATGTGTTCCTAGCCGTTAGGGTAGTAACATCGTCAAGTTTGAAGTGGTAGACGTAAGGCACTTTTAGCACATTTCCCTCTAGCTACCGTATTCTTGTCTGCTGCGTCCTATCAAACATTGTCTTGAAATAGCACTCAAGAAAATTGTTGGGAACCAAACTAAGTGCATAAACATGCCTAGAGTCGGTTTCCACTCATGCAGCAGTTGGCAGACCAGATCACAAAAACGAGAAAAAAAAACCATGCAAGTAACCAAACAAGCCCTTTATGTTCCACTGAGTAAGCTGGGGCCTATGGTCCTCGATTGCTCGATCAAAGGCCCTAAAGTGGGGCAATAATGTCATCTTTGAGGATCACACTTCCAACTATCGGTATATCATGATAAAATCATATGTTAAAGCCTTAAAGGTTTCTATCTGGTTAATTACCAAGAACGTAAATTAAGAAAAATGTAAGAGAAAGAACCCCACTCAAAGAGACTAATTAACTATTCGGTGCAGAACAAACAACACATCTTAACGAATAGCTTAATTATTCAGAAGAAACTGAACAACCAAAGAGGACCTACATCACATATATTAACTACTAGCTTAATTATTCGGTACAAAACAAACAACACAAGAGGAAACACATCACACATCTTAACTAGTAGCTTAAATTTTAGGTACAAAATGAAGTAATGAACAACAGAAGTAAACACATCGCACACTCGGTACAAAAAGTACGACATCAGGAATCACATCACACATTTTTAGCCAGGACCTCTAACTTTTCCTTAAACGGTGCAAGCGCACTGCCATAGTCAAGCATGTTAACTTAATCGTGTTTACCTTACCTTACCCTTCGTTACTTTCTTCTTCCAGAATTTGCTGAAATTCCTTGTCGGACACCTTGATTTTCTTGGGTTGGGCAAGTCCCCACGCCGCCAACAACGCACGAGAAAGCTCCAGCGAGTGTGGTTCATCGATCCATTCCACGAAGTTGCCGTTCGGGGATTTATAGTGACACCCCAGGAACATCCGTCCCGTGTCCACACCCTCGTAAGCCACGAGACGACGCAGGAATTGGCCACAGGAATCAAGCCCCGTTCTAAGAGATCAAGGAAGGGAGCAGATGTTCATGATTCAGAAACTGATTCTGAGACATTTGTAGTTGAAAAAGAGGCAAGTATGGTTCTAAACGAACATAAAACATTTGAAATGATTGGTTTCAAAATTGGCTTCTGCAATATTCAATGCAAGCAGATGATCAAGGTGAACAAGCTGCAATGCAGAGAAGGAGAGCCTCTGCTAATGTGACAAAGAAGCACCCTGCTAAAAGAGAAGCTAGTTCTCACTCATCAGTACTTAAGAAGGTTTGAAACGGGAGATAAAACCATTTGAGATGGTTGGTTAATACACAGTTGGGTTATCCTTATCCAATATATATTCATGCTGGCTTCCATACTCACACACACACACACACAATTTGATGGATTCAGACTCCAGCTAGAAGATGAACTCTGAGGCTCCAAACAGCCGAACTCATTAGATTTATCTTTTTCTCTGTAGAAGTACAAGATGGCCTTTCACTTTTTCACTAAAGCCCTTATACTCACTTCTATAAGAAACAACTGACAAGTGCGTGAATTGTTGCTTTGGTCAATTCTGCATCTCTAGTTTTTTAAAGAGCATGTTATAGAAGTACGATCTTTCTGTTACAAATTTTTGATCTTGGACATTTCTGCATGTACAAAGATTACACTGAGGCTTGGGTTTGGAGTTTACCATCTGAATTTGTTTTTAATGCTTGACTTCCTCAGATTAGATGAATTTGGAGATACTGAGGGTGGATCAGCATAACCGTAAGAAGCCGGTGATCATCGAGGAGACTATTGGCTTGACTAATATAACATAAGCCGTCAACAATCTAGCAGCTTCCATCCATGGTGCTCCTATTGACGAGGTGCATGCAGATCTTCTGTATAGTGCCGCGATGAACATGCCGGCTTTGTTTGTTGCCTTGTCTCATTTGGTGGACAACAATTCACAGATCTGTGCTTACATGGGTATGCACGGATTGTTGTGGCTCAGGAATCAAATTCTAACAGCTGCTCGTTGGTGTCAATTATATTTATTTTCAGTTATTCCTTAAGCTACATGAATTTCTTGAATGCAAGTGTCACCTGATGCTATTGGCGGTGCTGGTAGTGCAGCACCTATTGTTTTGTTGTTTTTGCGGAACAATTCACCTTATTCTCGTACATGGAAATATGATGTTTGGTTCTGAAAATTGAGATGAATATGATGCACATTATTCAGGTTTCTGTCCATTAGTCCCCGAATGATGTGTAATGATTGATGTAGCTGCTGATGGTGTAAAACTGATGCCAACACTTATCGCCGCGGCTGTCGATGCTACCGGTGTTCCCTCCTGTTTTGCAGTGGAAGGAGAAGGTTCTGAATAGCCGGAGTACATCAGGGCGACACATAATGACTGAACATGAGAGGCATCCTTTCTTTTTTCTTTTTCAGCCTCGGTAGATACTCTATCCGTTTCAAATTAATCAGTAATTCGACTTGCACCATCCTAAATCAAACTTAAATTTGACTTACTCAGGAAATATTTATGACACTGAATCACCTTTTTTCATTAGATTTATCCTAAAATAGAATTTCTTACTGTAAGTATCTAATGATGTATTAGCACATTTGCATAAACTTGGTCAAACTTAATTTTTTGTTGACTTGGTACGAAATTAGAACTTCAACTTTATTTAGAATGGAGGAAGTAATATAAAGGTCAGCTTAATTCCTGCAAGAACATGGGACAGTAACCAAGTTCTGAACAGGCCTACAGAACCTCAAGGGAACTCAGTTTATAGAACTCCAAAGAGTGTTCTTGGCATGTTGGTATGGATGGCAACCTCTATCTCTAAAATTAGACATCAAAAGTTACAGCGTTGGTTTGGTGCATTGTTGGAGAACCATTATAACGGAACCGAATCTCCATTTGCTAACCTATATAGCTTAGCAGAGTATTACACGAGAAATTACGAAATCTCCTTGGCCACTCAAAGAGCAGAACCGTGACTGAAGCTGCCCCAAATGACGTCAGTTATGCACCTGCATCATCCTCTCTCACCAAGCATAGATTCTTTTCTTCAGGGTAGCAACATACAAAAATAAATGCAAAAGCAGACCAACATTTCTGAAAAACTGCAGACGACATGGATAAAAACGTATATGAACGTGCGACATGAATCAAAACAGACTTAACACAGTTCAACCACGGCGCAATCACACACAGAAAGATAATGAGTATTACTATTTCTGCAGGTCAAGATAGATACAGGCATGATTCAGAGTGATGCGTCAACATTACTATTTCTTCAGATCGGAAAACCAGTGTTGTTGCCACAACCAGCAGACTTCTTACAATACGACCAAATCCAGAAAAACTACAAACAGCTAACTACACCGTACAACTGAACCCTGAAACCAACAGTGAACCAAACGAAATTGGTGACTCTAGGAGAAACCAAGAACAGTCTAGGCGGAGGTGAACTTAGTGACGGCCTTGGTGCCCTCGGAGACGGCGTGTTTGGCGAGCTCGCCGGGGAGGACGAGGCGCACCGAGGTCTGGATCTCCCTGGAGGTGATGGTGGGCTTCTTGTTGTACCGGGCCAGCTTGGCGGACTCGCCGGCGAGCTTCTCAAAGATGTCGTTGATGAAGGAGTTCATGATGGACATGGCCTTGGAGGAGATGCCGATGTCGGGGTGCACCTGCTTGAGCACCTTGAAGATGTAGATCTTGTAGGTCTCCACGCTCTTCTTGGCCTTCTTCTTGCCCTTCTTCTCGCCGCCCTCCTTGGAGGCGCTCTTGCCGGCCGGCAGCCGCTTCTCGGCCTTGGGCTTCTTCCCGGCGGGCGTCTTCTCCGCCGCGGGCTCCTCCTCGACGGGCTTCTTGGCCGCCGGCTTCTTCTCCGCCTTGGGTGCCATGGGTGATTCTCGGGGGAGCGGTGCTGTGCTGGTGGTGGGTTTGGTTGGAAGGATTGGGGAATTGCTGATGAGATCTGAGGAAATGAGGACGGGGGAGGAATCATTATATAGGAGGAAGGATGTGGGCGCTGATTGGTTGAGAGATGGTTGCCGCGGATCGGTCTCGTCAACTGATATCAGCCGTTCACCGCTGTTCGGGATGGACGGTCCGGATGCGTTGAGACGCGGATCGCTGGAAACACCTGTTCGGCGTTGGGAGTTTGCTTGGCTCGATGGCTCGTTTCCTGGTTGTCAAGGACTCAAGGCGATCATCTAAAAAAAAAAGCAGTGCGATGACTGATGTTCATGCAACGAATGATTGTGATGGATGAGTCACTGCTAGAAATCAGATAACTCCAACTGCCACGCCATGGGACCTAGGTGATTGGTGACGAGTGCACACGTTAAGGGGTTCCACACGTTAAGATGGATCAAATCACTCCTGCTGGGATTTGAAGATTGGGTATTCAAAAGAAAATTTGACAGCCTAAATGGCATGCAAATTGAATATAACATTAACATAATAATAATAGTGGGAAATGCATCAATCATAGAGATACAACACAGATAACATTATAAATTCGTAAAATCGATCAAGCTCATAACCATTTTTGAAGTCTCAATGTCTATAAACAAAGAGGATACAAAGCAGGAACTGTTGGAGATGTATAGCCTCTTTTTCTTGCCCCAGTGTATGAGGGGTTTCTTGCATATTGTCACACTTATACATGTACTGGTCTTTGGCTCCTTGTAAATATTGTAGTTGCTTATTCCCAACATGGTATCACAGCTTAAGTTTAGCTCCCTCCGCACGTAGCAACTCCGTGCTTGTTCTGCGCCGCCGCTGCTGTCTTCTTCCTCCCTCTCCTGATTCCTTATCTTCTTGTTCGGGATTGAGGTACGGAGTTAAAATCTGGTACCTCTTCTTCCCAAATCGTGCAATCGAGATCTGGCGGTATTGTCAGTAGCTGCTGCTGCTGTCTGGAAGCCGGCTGCCTGCCTGCCCTGGTTGCCCGCTGGACTGCCCCGGCTGCCCGCCTTCTCCGGCCGCCCGCCGCCCGCCTTCCCCGGTCGCCCGCATGCATGCATCTCTTCTGTGCTCATGAGCGAGAGGTTGCTCGTCTGGTTTGGATTGGATTAGTTGGATCTGAGAGTTGACCCCAAAAAATCGGAGAGCAGTATCAGTATGACCTCCTCTTCTGCGGGCTATGTTAGAGTTCCTCTGTGCCCGGTGATTTTTGATGGCACCAACTATGGGGAGTTTGTTGCCTTCATGCGCATCCATATACGGAGTCTTCGACTTTGGAGCGTTCTTACTGGCGAGGTCTCATGTCTGCCGCATCCCATTGCCCTCGTGCCTCATGCCCCGCCGCCTGTGCCACATGCCCTTGCTGCTGATGCTACCCAGGTTGCTCAGGATGTAGCCAAGACTGCCGATACCGCTGCTGATGAGGCATATGAGCAGCAGATACTTGCTTATTCAGAGGCTCTTGGTCCCTATCGTGATAGGCTGGCTGCTTTTTACTCAGTGGTGTGATGAGGACGCTAGCGCTGTTACCGTTTTCTCTCAAAGTGTTCGGCCACAGTTTGCTTCTGAATTTATGGGTCTTGCTACTGTCGTTGAGATGGGGTCTCACCTTCGTGAGCACTATCAGCCTTCTGAGGATTCTCTATATTTACATGTGTTGCGTCAGGACCATGATCTTCAGCAGGGTGACTCTACTGTTGATGAATTCTACACCCAGAGTGTTGCGATTTGGCGCTACCTTGACTCCCTCTTCAGTGTTGTTGATGCGTGCAGTTGACACACGTCCGTTGGAAACCCCAAGAGGAGGTGTGATGCAGACAGTAGCAAGTTTTCCCTCAGAAAGAAACCAAGGTTTATCGAACCAGGAGGAGCCAAGAAGCACGTTGAAGGTTGATAAGCGGCGAGTGGTGCGCGGCAACACCAGAAATTCAGCCAACGTGGAACACCGCACAGCAGATGCACCTTTAGCAGTGTGGGAGTTGTCCAATCACCGCTTGTTGTGACAAAGGATTAACCATTGTGTGGAAGATGATGATTGTTTGCGAAGAACAATAAGAACAATTGCGATGGTGTATTTCGGATGTAAAGAATAGGACCGGGTCCACACTAGTGGTGTCTCTCCATAAGATAAATATGTTGGGTGAACAAATTACGGTTGGGCAATGACAAATAAAGAAGGCAACAATGCACATACATATATCATGAAGAGTACAATGAGATTTAATCAGGGCATTCGACAAAGTACATAGACCGTCATCCAGCATGCATCTCTAAAGTCCCTTTCAGGTTATCATCGAACCCCGGTATTAAGTTGCAAGCAGGACAATTGCATTAAGTATGGTGCGTAATGTAATCAACATAAATATCCTTAGACAAAGCATCGATGTTTTATCCCTAGTGGCAACGGCACATCCACAACCTTAGAACTTCTGTCCCGTCCCTGATTTAATGGAGGCATGAACCCACTATCGAGCATAAATACTCCTCTGGAGTTACAAGTATCAACTTGGCAGAGCCTCTACTAGCAACGGAGAATGCAAGAACATAAACAACTAATATATGATAGATTGATAATCAACTTGACATAGTATTCAATATCCATCGGATCCCAACAAACACAACATGTAGGATTACAAATAAACGATCTTGATCATGATAGGCAGCTCACAAGATCGAACATGATAGCACAATTAGGAGAAGGAGACCACCTCTGCTATGGACCCATGGTCCGGGGTGAACTACTCTCACATCAATCGGACGATCATGGCGATGAAGAGTCCTCCAGAGGATGATTCCCTCTCGGCGGGGTGGGTGATGCTCTGAATCCCCGAGATGGGATTGGCGGCCCGTCCCAGGTTTTCCATATCTCCTTTAGGGTTTTCGCGACAAAGACTATATGTGGCGGAAGGGTAGGTCGGAGGCGTCACGAGGGCCCCACAACGGGCGGCGCGGCCAGGCGCCGCGCTGGTGTGACGCCACCTCGTGGCCGCCCGTTCCTCTTCGGAAAACTTCGTGGAAAAATAGGCCCTGGGCGTTGATTTCGTCCAATAGAATATTTCCTTTCTAGGATTTCTGAAACAAAAACAGCGAGGAAAACGGCTCTTAGGCATCTCGTCAATAGGTTAGTGCCGGAAAATGCATAATAATGACATATAATGTGTATAAAACATGTGAGTATCATCATAAAAGTAACATGGAACATAAGAAATTATAGATACGTTTGAGATGTATCAAGCATCCCCAAGCTTAGTTCCTAGCCACCAAGTAGGTAAACGATAACAATGATAATTTCAAGTGACATGCTAATATAATCTTGATCAATACTATTGTAAAGCATATGAGGTGAATGAAGTGATTCGAAGCAATGGTACAATGATTAAACAATGAATCATATAGCAAAGACTTTTCATGAATAGTACTTTCAAGACAAGCATCGATAAGACTTGCATAAGAGTTAACTCATAAGGCAATAAATTCTTAGTAGAAAGCTTTGAAGCAACACAAAAGGAAGATATAAGTTTCAGTTGCTTTCAACTTCAACATGTATATCTCATGGATAATTGTCAACACAAAGTAATATGATGAATGCAAATAAGCAAATATGTAGGAATCAATGCACACAATTAACACAAGTGTTTGCTTCTAAGGTGGAAGGAGATAGGTAAACTGACTCAACAATAAAGTAAAAGAATGGCCCTTACGAAGAGGGGATTAAATCATGTGCTAGAGCTTTTCAAGTTTTGAAATCATATAGAGAGCATAAAAGTAAAGTTTTGAAGGTGTTTGTTGTTGTCAACGAATGATAGGGGTACTCTAATACCAACCAGACTTTCAAGGCGGCTCCATGAAGGACGTTATTTCTACCACCGGTAGATCATCCTCTTCTCTTTTGTTTACATGCATTTATTATTATGGATGACACTCCTCCCACCTTCCTTTCTCAAACTATGGCTAACCGAATCCTGGTGCCTTCCAACAATCTTATACCATGGAGGAGTGTCTATATTTTTTCTTTCTTTTCTTTTTCTTTTGCAAAATTAAGTTGCTCAGTGATTGATCAGGGCAAAACATGTGAGAGAATTATTAATGAAAGTTAATTAATCAGTGGCCCCATTGGCTCTTTTTACAAAATTATTGGATAATGGATGAGCCACTAGTCCATTGGTGAAATGCGTAAGTAAATGACAAGATGAAAGATAAAACACACATACTTCCTCATGAGCTATAAAACATTGACACAAATTAATAGCTTTTTGAATTATTTAAAGGTAGCACATGAAGTATTTATTGGGGGAGAAAAATACCATGTAGTAGGTAGGTATGGTGGACACAAATGGCATAGGTGTTGGCTCAAGGTTTTGGAGAAGAATTTCCTCTATTACATTTTGGCTAGCAAGGTTGTTTGAAAACAAACAAGTATGAACTGATCAACAAAACTTACATAAGAACATATTGCAAGCATTATGGACTCTACTTTTCTTCCTTGTTTCAAACACCTTAACCAAAAAATATCTAGATTGTGAGAGACCAATCATGCAAACCAAATTTCAACAAGCTCATATATTTCTTCATTAATAGGTGCAAAGTACATGATGCAAGAGCTTAAACATGATCTATATGAGCATAACAATTGCCAAGTATCACATTATTCAAGACAATATACCAATTACCACATGCGGCATTTTACGTTTCCAACCATATAACAATGAATGAAGTAGTTCAACTTTCGCAATGAACATTAAGAATAAAGCTAAGAACATATGTGTTCATACGAAACAGCGGAGCGTAATATCTCCAATATAAGGATGGTGGGATCAACTTTATTCAAACAAAACAAAATAAAAACGCAGACGCTCAAGTAAGCGCATATGATGTGCGGAATAAATATAGTTTCCACTAGAAGAACCCGATAATATTGATGAAGAAGGGGATGCCTTGGCATCCCAAACTTAGATGCTTGAGTCTTTTTAAAATATGCAGGGATGAACCAGGGGCATCCCCAAGCTTAGACTTTTCACTCTTCTTGATCGTATTGTCATCCTCCTCTCTTTGACCCTTGAAACTTCCTCCACACCAAACTCAAACAAACTCTAGAGGTTAGTGCATAATCAAAAATTCACATATTCAGTGACATAATCATTCAACACTTCTGGACATTGCACAAAGCTGAAAGTTAATGGAACAAAGAAATCCATCAAACATAGCAAAACAGGCAATGCGAAATAAAATGATCTTGTCAAAAAATAGTCCGTAAGACGAATTTTTAGGGCACTTAACTTTCTCAGATGAAAATGCTCAAATTGAATGAAAGTTGCGTACATATCTGAGGATCAAGCACATAAATTTGCAGATTTTTCCTGAGTTACCTACGGAGAATTCTGCCCAGATTCGTGACAGAGAAATCTGTTTCTAGCAATCCAAATCTAGTATTGACTTTACTATCAAAGACTTTACTTGGCACAACAATGCAATAAAATAAAGATAAGGAGAGGTTGCTACGGTAGTAACAACTTCCAAGACTCAAATATAAAACAAAAGTGCTGTAGTAAAATCAATGGGTTGTCTCCATAAGCGGCTTTTCTTCGCGTAAAGTGTATCATTTATCAAGAGATAGAGCATCGACATTATTATCTAATAATTGAATCATAAGGTAACTTCATTGTCTTTCTTTCTAGGGAAGTCTTCCATACCTTTCTTAAGAAATTGATATTTAATAATACCACCTTCCTTCATATCAATAATAGCACCAACGGTTAAGAAGAAAGATACCCAATATAATGGGACAGACCATTGCATTCAATATAAACAACAAAATCAACGCAGGACAGGATTGTATTATACATATCTGAACATTATCAATCACTCCCAAAGGTTTCTTTACTTGGCATTATCCAATAAGATTAACATCAAATAACAATTTTCAATGGTAGTAAGTCAAGCATATCAGATTTTCCTAGGCAAAAATGAAATACTTGCACCAAGATCCCATAAAGCATTACATTCAATCCAGACAACAAAATCCACTTGAGGATTAGGTTGCATAATACGAACAATATCAATCCTCCCCAAAGGTTTCTTTATGCACATTATCAGCAAGATTAACATCCAAATAACAATTTTTCAATGGTGGCAAGTCAAGCATATCATAGAGTTTCTTGGGCATAATAGAAATACTTGCACCAAGATCACAATTAAAATCATTGACCCTAATCTTAATGATGGGCTCCCAACCATCTTCTAACTTCCTAGGAATAGAAGTTTCAAGTTTAGTTTCTCTTCTCTAGCTTTTATGAGAGCATTTGTAATGCTGTTTTGTAAATGCCAAATTTATAACACTAGCATTAGGACTTCCAACGAAGTTTTTGTAAGAACTTTACAACTTTAGAATATGAAAAGCATCAAAATCTAAACCATTATGAGCTACAGCAATAGGATCATTGTCCCCAATGTTGGAAAAAAATTCAGCAGTTTTATACAAGCTGATTTTATTGATTTTTAGCGATTTCGAAGTTTTATCGCTTTGTACTAGGAGTAGAAACTTATTACCAACACCAATTATTTTACCATTGATAGTAGGGGTGTAGCAACATATGAGGAATCAACATTACTAGTGGTGGTAATAGTCCAAACTTGACTCCATTATTCTCTTTAGCAAGTTTTTCATTTTCTTATCTATCCCACTAGCACCCAATTCAGCCATTAATCTTATATTCTCATTAATTCTAACTTGGATGGCATTGCTTGTAGTAACAATCTTATTATCAATATCCTTATTAGGCATAACTTTCAATTTTTAAAAGATCAACATTGATGCGTGCAGTTGACACACGTCGTTGGGAACCCCAAAGAAGGAAAGGTGTGATGTACAGACGATAACAAGTTTTCATGAAAGAAACCAAGGTTTGTCGAACCAGGAGGAGCCAAAGCTACGTTGAAGGTTGATGGCGTGAAATATGTCGTGCAACTTACCGAGATTTTGAAGCATGTGGAACTTTGCACAACACAACAACAAGTACTTTTGCCCCAGCGTACTTGGTGAGTTTGTCAATCTCCTTGACTGCTTTATGAACAAAAGGATTAAGTATTGTGTGGAAGATGATTGTTCGCGAAACTTGATGTAAGAACAAGTATTCGCGATGGAATTGTATTTCAGATGAAATAGACCGGGTCCACAAGTTCACTAAATTATTATCTCCCATAAGATAAACCGCATATTTGGTGAACAAATTACAGTTGGGCAATTGACAAATAAAGAAGGCATAACAATGCATACAAATATCATGATGAGTACTATGAGATTTAATCAGGGCATTACGACAAAGTACATGACCGTATCCCGTATGCATCTATGCCTAAAAGTCCCATACTTCAGGTTATCATCGAACCCCTTCATTAAGTTGCAAGCAGCGGAACAATTTACGTGTAAGTATAGTGCGTAATGCCAATCAACACAAATATCCTTGAACGAAAGCATCGATGTTTTATCCCTAGTGCTAATAGCACATCCACAACCTTTAGAACTTTCTGTCACTCACTGTTCCGGATTTAATGGAGGCATGACCCAACTATCGAGCATAAATACTCCCTCAAAGGTCACAAGTATATCAACTTGGCGAGAGCCTATACTAATAACGGAGATTATGCAAGAACATAAACAACATATATGATGGATTGATAATCATGACATAGTATTCAATATCCATCGGGTCCCAACAAACACAACATGTAGGATTACAAAGAAAACGATCTTGATCATGATAGAAGCTCACAAGATCTAAACATGATAGCACAATTAGAAGACGACCATCTAGCTGGGACCCATGGTCCAGCGGTGAACTACTCACACATCAATCCGAGGGCGATCGCGATGAAGAGGTCTATAGGAGATAATTCCCCTCTCAGCCCGGTGCAGGCCGATCTCTGAATCTGAGATGGGATTGGCGGCGGCGGCGTCACGGTAATGTTTCCGGCCATAGACTCTGAAATCTTGGAGGTTTTAGGCGAAAGCTATAAGTAGGCGGAAGAGACAACGCGAGAGACCCTGCAGGGGCCCCACGCTAAGCGAGCGCGACCCCAGGGCTTCAGCCCCGCGCATTTCAGTATTAAGTGTATAAATGGCCCCATCAACCTACACAGGTCTTCTGGAATCTTCGTGTAAAAAATAGGCCCTTGTTGTTGATTTAAGTCAATTGAAAGATATTTCATATGGATTTAAAACCAGCAATGAGAAAAGCAATAGCTGGCTCTTAAGCATCTCGTAATAGGTTAGTGCGGGAAGATGCATAATAATGACATACAATGTGTATAAAACATGTGAGAGTCATATCATCATAAAAAGTAGCATGGAACATAAGAAATTATAGATACGTTTGGACACGGTATCAAGCATCTAGCTTAGTTCCTATAAGCCCTCGGTAAGGTGGCAAATAACTAAAGATAATTTCTGAAGTGACATGCTATCCTGTCTTGATCATACTATTGTAAAGCACATGAGATGAGATCAAATAAAGTAATGATGAAGATAATGAGTAAACAAATGAATCATATAACAAAGACTTTTCATAAATAATACTTTCCAAAACAAGCATCAATAAGTCTTGCATAAAATTTAACTCATAAACAATAAATTCTTAGTAGAAAGTTTTTGAAACAACACAAAGAGGAATATAAGCTCAGCGGTTGCCTTCAACATGTATATCTCATATAATTGTCAACACAAAGTAATATAACAAGTGCAATAGGTAACATGTAAAATGCACAGAGTTTACACAAGTGTTTGCTTCTAAGATAGAAAGAATAGATGAACTGACTCAACAATGAAGTAGGAATATAGGCGCCGAGAGGAAGCATGGATTACTATTTTGTGCTAGAGCTTTATTTTAGAAAACAAGAAACAATTTACATCAGCAGTAGTAATAATAAAGCATATGTGTTATTTATAAGATATCTTATAAGTTGCAAGCCTCATGCATAGTATACTAATAATTCCCGCACCTTGTCCTGCTTGGGTTAACACGGGTTATCATTGCATAACATATGTTTCAACCAAGTGTCACAAAGAGGTATCGCTTGTACAAGGGTCTAAGGAGAAAGTTAGGCATTGGATTTCTCGCTTTTAGTTATTCTCCTTAGACATCCATCACGGGACAACATAGACGAGATAATGGACTCCTCTTTAATATAGCATTCAACAACGATTAATATTCTCGCCAAGAGATTCAGGTTTATGTCCAAACCGAAACTTCCACCATGATTCATGGCTTTAGTTAGCGGCCCAATATTTTTCTCTGACTATGCATACTTAAACCATTTGATTGTGAAAACAAGACGTTACTTGAGACAAGGCGAACATGCATAGCAACTCACATGATATTCAACAAAGGTAAAAGAGTTGATGGGGTCCCCAGAAACATGGTTACAGCACAACAAGCAACTTATTAAAGAGATAAGACACATAAGTACATATGCTTCACCACAATAGTTTTTAAGGCTATTTTGTCCCACTAGCTATATTGCGAAGGTAAAGAATAGAATTTTAAAGTCGCCCTCAAGTAATGTACTGAGATAAGCGGGAGAAATATACGTGATGAGTAGGTATAATTGAACTGAAATGGCATGGATTTTGGCTCAAGGTTTTTTGGATGCACGAGAAGGTCCACTCGATACAAAATGAAGCTAACAAGGTTGTTTGAAGCAAACTCAAATGCTCATGATGCATTAGACTCATGTCATATGTTAAGCATTATAATACTTCATATCCTTGTTACAATTTCAAACACCTCAACCAGGAAATATCTCTAGACTTAGAGACCAATCATGCAAGCAAATTTTAACAAGCTCACTACTGCAGTAATGAGTATAAGGTACATGATGCAAGAGCTTAAACAAGATCTATATGAGCACAACAATTGCCAAGTATCACATTATTCAAGACGTTATACCATTTACCACATGCGGCATTTCCGTTTCAACTGTATATCAATGAATAGGTAGTTCAACTTTACGCAATGGTATTAAAGATAAAGCTAAGAACACATGTGTTCATCAGAAAAAGCGGACGTAATATCTCCAATATAAGAAGTTGTATGGGATCGACTTTATTCAAACAAAACCAAAAACTAAAAACAAATAAAGACGCTCCAAGCAAGCACATAAGATGTATTGAGCAAAATATAGTTCATTAGAGGAACACGATAATGTTATCGATGAGGATACCTTGGGCATCCCAAGCTTAGATACCCAAGAGTCTTCTTAAAATATGCAGGGATAATTTAGGGGCATCCCCAAGCTTCAAATTTTCCCTCCTCTTGATCATGGTATATCATCCTCCTCTCTTGACCTCTGAAATCCTCTCCACCAAACTTCAAGCAAACTCATTAGAGGGTTAGTCATAATAAAAATTTGGAGAACGACACAATCATTCTTAACCTTTCTGGACACATTGCATAAAGCTCTTGGACATTAATGGATCAAAAGAGATTCATCCAACATAGCAAAAGAGGCAATCACGAAATAAGATTGCACACTCAGATCGATCGGTAAAGGCAATTTTCTTGAGGCATAACGCTCAGATGGAAAAACTCAAAACTAATGAAAGTTGGTACATATGAGGATCACATACGTAAATTTGCAGTTTCTGAGTTACCTCTGAGACTTCTGCGAGTGTTAATGAGAGCAATAAATCTGTTTGCATCATTAATCTAAATCTAGCATCAACTTTACCATAGAACTTTACTTGGCACAACAATGCAATGATATAAAGATAAGTTGCTACATTAATAACAACTTCCAAGACTCAAATATAAAACAAAGATCTTGTAGGAAAAGCGCTTATGGGTTGTCTCCCATAGCGCTTTTCTTTAACGAGTAGATGAGAAACATGAAAGTGTGAATCAAGTATTATCCAAGAGATGAAGCATCGACATCATAATTTGTTCTAGCAATAGAATCATAAGGTAACTTCATTCTTTCTAGGGAAGTGTTCCATACCTTTCTTGAGAGGAAAATTGATATTTAATATTACCTTCCTTCATATCAATAGTAGCACCAACAACAGTTCGAAGAAAATGTCTTCCCAATATAATGGGACAAGATGCATTGCATTCAATATCCAAGACAACAAAATCTACGGGGACAAGGTTATTGTTAACCATAACACGAACATTATCAATCCTCCCAAAAGGTTTCTTTTTAACATTCTCAGTAAAGTTAACATCCAAATAACAATTTTTCAATGGTGCCAAATCAAGCATATCATAGAGTTTCTTGGGCATAACATATATCACATAAAGCATTACAATTGAAATCATTGACCTCATCTTGTGTTTAACCATCTTCTAACTACGAGATACAGTTTCAAGTTTTGGATTTCATCATACTCTAAACTTTTATGAGAGCATTTGTAATATGTTTGTAAGGCCAAATTTATAGCACTAGCATTGGACTTCTACGAGATTTTGTAAGAACTTTATAACTTCAGAGATGTGACAATCATCAAATCAAATCATTATGAGCTACAGCAATGGGATCATTGTCCCCAATGTTGGAAAAATTTCAGTGAGTTTTACCACAGCAGTTTATTGATTTAGCAAATTCAGGCGGTTGTACACTTTGCACTAGGGTAGAAACATTGCCAACACCAATTATTTTACCATTGATAGTAGGAGGTGTAGCAACATGTAAGGAATTAACATTACTAATGGTGGTAATAGTCCAAACTTTAGCTACATTATTCTCTTTAGCTAGTTTTTCATTTCTTCTCTATCCCCTAGCACACAATTCAGCCATTAATCTTATATTCTCATTAATTCTAACTTGATTGGCATTTGCACTGTAGTATTAATCTTATTATCAATGTCCTTATTAGGCATAACTTTCAATTTTAAAGATCAACATCGGAGGCAAGTCTATCAACCTTGGAAGCAAGAATATCAATTTTATTCAGCTTTTCCTCAACAGATTTGTTAAAAGCGGTTTTGTGTACTAATAAATTCTTTACTTCAAGACCAGAGGGCACACTCCTATTATTGTTGTAAAATTCCCATAAGAATTACAAACAATTACCGTGTGAGAAAGGATATGGCCTATAGTTATTATCGGTGTTCCTATAAGCATTGTTGTTGAAATTATTATTTTTAATAAAATTCCATCAACATTTCTTCTTGAGCAACAATGAAGCTAAAGGAACATTATTTGGATCAACATTAGATGTACCATTCCTAGCGCAAACATAATACATCAATCATATCACTCCAAGGAGGAGGTTTCTTGACCAATTACGCTAACACCTTATGGAGCTCTTTCCGTGTGCCATTCAGAGTAATTTATCATCATATCATCAAGAAGCTGTATTCACAAAGTGATGGACATAAAAGGTACCTCCAGCAGCTGACTAATCCAACAAATTCCGTGAAGAAAAATTGAGTCCTGCGGAGGGTTTGGATGATCATCCAAGTAGTCAGTCCATGGGTTGGGCAATTCTTTACCCAAAGATTTCATTCTCTCCCATGCTTGAACTAGCATGTTCCATCTCTAACGTTGCTTAAAATTCGTGCTTAACACTTCTCAAGAATATAATTTTTAGCGGGAGGATAATATCTACCAATAAAAACATCCTTACATTTTAGTCCATGGATAATACTATTCTTGATAAGATAACAACAATCTTAGCTCTTCCTCTGTAATGAAAGGAGGCAATTTCAATTTTATAATATCATCATCTACATCCTTATACTTTTGCACATTTCACGAGAGTTCAACAAATTATTAAGATGGTAGAACATCCTCGAAAACACCAGAAACTTGCTCCCTCATAACAAGATTCAGTAAAGCAGGTTTAATTTCAACCAAATTCTGCTGTAGTAGCAGGTGGAGAAATAGGTGTACATAGGAAATCATTATTGTTTGTACAGTTTTGTGAAGTCACAACTTAGTGTTTTTCAAGGTATTCATTTTAACCTTGATCAAATAAAGCAAACTAGATAAAGTAAATACAAGTAACTAATTTTTGTGTGTTTTTGATATAGAGCAAGGAAGTAAATAAAAGTAAAGCTAGCAACTAATTTTTTTTGTGCTTTGTTTTGTTCGACAAACAAAGTAGTAAATAAAATAAAGCAAGACAAAAACAAAGTAAAGAGATTGAAGTGGAGACTCCCCTTGCAGCTGATACGTCTCCCGGCAAAGGCGCGAGAAAAAGAGCTTGATACGTGCGGTTGACACACGTCCGTTGGGGAACCCCAAGAGAAGGTGTGATGCGGACAGTAGCAAGTTTTCCATGAGAAAGAAACCAAGTTTTATCGAACCAGGAGGAGCCAAGAAGCACGTTGAAGGTTGATGGCGGCGGTATGAGTATAAGCGCAGCACCGGGGATTCGCTGTTGGGGGATTGGCCAGGTATGTAAAAAACCTGTTAGGATGGTTGAACCATCAAGATACCGGTTTAATGTTCTCACCGGAAGCCTAGTAGGAATCCGGAAGTAAAGGCTAAACCGGTATCGAAAGGAGGTATGCCGGAACCGGAAAAGAAGATACCTCAAGGATGGTCAGTTCGTCAGGGTCAAGATTCCGTCAGGAGCTAAGAGACAAGGATGAGCTAAGCAAGTAACTTTAACGAAGGCATGACGACAAAGAGATGGATGACGCTTAAAGCAACCGGAAGACATCAGCTCTCCTGATTAAAGAGGACTCCCGGCGTCATCTATGATTAGTAGCTTTGTAAAGTAACTGTAAAGTAGTTTATCGGGTCAAAGATGACCAGGTTTGCCTGTCAGCCTCTCCCTATACTCCAAGGAGAGGGGGCAGCCCTCCTCTCGGGCACGCACGGAACACAGAGGGAGAGATATTGTAAACACAAAACTTTGTTTGAGATCAAGCGATAAGCCAGTTGATCTAGGCCAAGTTCATCTTGTGTCTTTCTTCTTCTACCTACAGCCTTCGCCAAGTTCTTGAGAAAGCATCCGGAAGTTCATCACACATAGTCACAAACCCTCCCCGAATCCTCTAGCGTCCGTGGCCCCAGATAAGCCATCCTAAGCATACGTGCATTCACCAAACGGCAGTTGAGCGCCCGCGTGGGGGCATGAAGTGCGCTTGCAGATGTTCATATTGACGGAGCATCCTCGGATTAGCCGCGGCGAGCGCACGGTGTCCCAGCTCGTCCGAACGCATCTACAACATAGACTTCATCAACGACATGGTGCCCATGGCGGCTGGTTCCTTTGTGACGCGCATGTCGAGTTCGCGGCCTCCGCATCTACTTCGGCCGTCCACGTGCGCCGGCGCCTCTACGCCGGTGTGGTGGCGTCCGAGACCCGCCAAGGTGGCTGTATGCGGCCGCGCCGCCGCGGCGTGGAGGTCATGGTGGGTAGTGCGGTCAACAAACAAGGAGGAGGCGCGGAAGAACCGAACGTCTTGTTCTCAAACTCGCCAATAAAAACCGCCCGGCCCCAGGCCTTGGCCGCGGGCGCCAGCAGGGCATCTGGCCTACAACCCCTCTTGGTGGCGGTGATGCACACGGCCAGCCACATGCATCGAACATCACGGGCAGCAGAGCCGGGAGGCCAGAGCCACGCGCAAGGCCACACTCGCGAACGCGCCGACATCATCCGAGGCAGTAGCAGTGGACCTAGCCTACGATGAGGTACTTTACCCATGGCTTAACGGTTAGCGCTCATACTAGGATCTTGGAAAGCCGGCTTAAGGGCTACTTAACCCTAGATCGGGATTTCGTAAGAGGGTTCTTGCGGCAAGAGTGCGCTCTGTGTCGGTGGGCATAGTGAAAAGCCTAGTCAGTATGGCCGGATAAAACTATAAAAGCCGCGAAAGCTGCAGTAGAAGATGCGAGTCGCTTTCCGGAGATGAGTTGGCAAAACAACAAGGAGCGTGTGAAAGAGGCTGCTGAAAACTAGCAGCGACAAAATGCGAGAGCAGGTAGCTGGGCTGAGCAGGCGATGGCCTCAAATCCAGCAGCAGTCGACAAAGTTGCGGAAGCAAGTCCAGCAAGGCCAGGCTTCATCCCCCCATGTCCAGGACAGAAGAAGAGAGAAGAGGTGAGCACTATTGTGTGAATGAAACATGTCTGATCCAGGTTCTTACTTAGGAGAAACAACAAATAAGACAACATTGCACATTCAAATGAGGAGGCGGAGACGAAGGGCTACGCCCGGAGAGTATACCGGAAACAATCATGCCAGTAGATATGAAACCCGGGCAAAATTATCGAGCACAAGAGACGCGTATGATGAAGAGAAATGGATCCTCAGAGATGCCAGCTGAGCAGGAGCATGATGCAGATGTTATGATAAACTATTCTACAAGACCGATGCCTCCGGAACCCGTTGAAACAAACTTGGGAGAAAGGCGCCCTATGAGACAGGATACGAGAATACCGTCCCCCAGATAAGTCCATGCTGTGGCGAGAAATGATCGAGGAAGGTCCTCAGGCCAGTGCTTTGGCCCAAGGATCATGAGAGAAAAACCACTGTCGCAATTGGCTCCCGGGACACAAGAGCATTATGATGATGCGACTAAGCCGGATGATTGGCTGGCAGATTATGTCAGCAGTGTATGTGGCTGGTGGTGGAGTGAGCCGGTTGGGCGGTAAGAATCATGCCGTCCTACCTAGTAGGCCCTGCGAGAATACGGCTAAACAACCGTGAGCATAAATAGGCTGGCTCGACTTGAGGAGGCTTTTGTGAGCAATTTCAGCGGCACTTATCAAGGCCAAACGGGCCGCAACAACTTTCTGTGCGTGCGAGCGCCCGGCAAGCAGACCGGGATTATCGGCCCGGTGGAACACTACAAGGAACTCATGTGAAGGGGTGATCGAGGCGCGAGGCCATTGCTTGGTTTAGCGGTGGGTGCGGAAGGGTTCACCGTTGTGTAAAAGGCTAACGAGACAATGCCGACAACGTTAGCGAGATGATACGTGTGGCGGATACTTATCGTTGGAGACCATTGCAACGCGGTGTGAACCCGAGACAGCTGCGCCAAGAGCATTACCGGGATAACCGAAACAATAAGAGAAGGAGGATTTCCGGATAGAAGGTATGCACACAGCAAGTTCTTCTTGTGCAAAATTATAAATGCGCGCGACAAAGGCGAAAAACGGATAGGCCGAAGGCGGGTCTAAAAAGCAGTGGGTGAAAAAGAAACCAGGGGCCGGAAAAAGAGCGGGGAACCCGCGAAATACACCATGGAAGCCACATGGATCAACCTGCACAGCCGAAATCCGGATCACCCGTCGAACCACTTGACAAGGATTGCTCTTGGACCAAGTTTTTAATGCAAAAGGGAGCAGTAAAAGATGCGCTTCATGACTCCCATGCAGACAACAACAACTACCACCTCCACCACCACTTACAGAGCTTTGCCGGTACAGCCTCGGCCAAACGGGCGAGTACCAAGTAACGGGTGGAGCAAAACAATGACCAGCCTCCTGGCACCTTTAGGCGGAATGTTTAAAGACCCGCATACGTGCTTGTGTTGTCTTTGTCAGGCCAATGGACGGAGCAAAGTGTGCATCGCGTTCCATGGAAGTAAACGCCGTGATGCGGCCGGTTCCAAAATACATGCGTGGTCAGAGGAAATCACTGATCGTTCAAGGATCACCTAAAATCATGCCAAATCCGGTGGTTACGCACAGTTGTGGACCCAATCATGAAGGGCGGAAACTCGGGTGAAATTGGCAAGGTCAGCGTAGACAATAGCGTGCACAAACATCATGTGCAAACATTCCATGCATACGCTGGGCATAAAAGAAAACATCTTGCAGCCAACTCGCACAACGTTCGGAATTGTGGGATTGTCTTGCGCCCCGATAGGAAAAGTTAGGGTGGATGTATCATTTGGAGGGCGTGACAATTGCCGGGTTGAAAACATTGAGTTTGAGGTGGTGGACCTAGACAGTCCCTACCATGCATTGAGGGGAGGCCGGCATTGGCTGCACATGGCCACAACTCACACGCGTATCTCAAGATGAAGATGCCGCACCTCGTGGACCACTAGCTGTGGTGGGAAACTATAAGTCTCACTAAGCTCTCACAGGATCAAACCTAGCGGAATCGCTGGTGATCGCGGAGGAGAAAAAGAGGATGCAGACCGCGGTTGCGTTGGCTCAGTCATCAAAGTTGAGCTTGGCGGCGATGAGTGGAAGCTTGGACGCACCCACGTTCAAGCCGACAAATGAAACAAAGGACATTGTGCTAGATCCGGCTTACCCAGAGCGCACCGTCCGTATCGGTGCCGGCCTCAGCCAAGCATAGGAAAGCGCGCTTCGTCGGCTTCCTCCGTGAAATCGGAATATCTTCGCTTGGTCTACTGATGACTTGGTGGGTGTTCCGAGGGAGCTGGCTGAGCACTCTCTAAATGTCCGGAAAGATGCTAAGCCGGTGCGGCAACCTTTGCGCCGGTTTGCTGAAGACAGGAGAAAAATTATTGGAGAAGAGGTAACAAAGCTGCTAGTTGCTGGTTTCATCGTGGAGGTCACGCACACAGAGTGGCTGGCTAATCCGGTGTTGGTTGAAAAGAAAAAAGATGAGAACCTGGAGGCAAAGCTAGCAAAAGTCTGGCGCATGTGCATTGACTACACCAACCTCAACAAAGCTTGCCCAAGAGATCCTTTTCCTTTGCCACGAATCGATCAAGTGATTGATTCAACCGCTGGGTGTGAGTTGTTGTCTTTCCTGGATGCGTATTCCGGTTTCCACCAAATTCCTGAAAAAGAAGATCAAATAAAAGCTGCGTTCATTACCACTTCGGGGCTTATTGCTATGTGACTATGCCTTTCGGTTTGCTAGCCGGTGCAGCGATACACGGCTGGCAAAAAAGTGCTTGTTTGATCAAATCGGAAAAAATGTGCAAGTCTATGTGGATGACATTGTGATAAAAACCAAGGTAAAAGATACCTTAATCGATGACATCCGGCAGACGTTCGATAACCTAAGAAGGTTCCGGATGAAACTCAATCCGGCAAAGTGCACTTTCGGTGTCCCTGCCGGCAAGCTGCTTGGTTTTCTTGTGTCAAGCCGAGGCATTGAAGTTAATCCGGTAAAGATCCGGGCAATAGAAAGAATGACTATCCCGCGAGAGCTAAAAGATGAAATTTACCGGTAGCTTGGCATCGCTAAGCCGGTTCGTAAGCAGGTTGGGAGAAAAGCTACCGCCGCTCTATGCTTTGATGAAAAGTCCGGATACTTTAAATCTGGACCTCAGGTAGACGCAGCGTTCAAGAGCTAAAAACAATGTTGGCCACGGCACCTATCTTGGCCTCGCCTCTAGAAAGAGAGCCTATGCTGTTATACATAGCGGCAACAAACCGGGTTGTGAGCGTAGTGGTTGTAGTTGAAAAGAAGAGGAAGGAAAAACCGTCCAGAGGTGAGCGAGCGGTGCTCTCCCTCTCAAAACAAAACTACCCTCACTTCCAAAAAATGACTTACGGCGTGTTCATGGCCGCTACAAACTCAATTGCATTAGGAGCACCCCATGAAAGTGGTAAGTGAAGCGCCAATTTCCGACATCATGTGCAACAAGGATGCTAGCGGAAGGATTGCAAAGTGGGCAATCCAGATATCACCATACGTGCCGGTATATGAAAGAAGGGATGCCATAAAATCACAGGCTTTGGCAGATTTCCTCGTTGATTAGTAGATGCAATACAAACCGCCAGATCGAGAAGATAAGTGGAAAATGCACTTTGATGGATCCAAACTCAAAGAAGGTCTTGGTGCTCAATTGTGGTACTTACCTCGCCAAAAGGAGATCATCTCCGGTATGTTCTGCAAGTGCATTTCAGGGCATCGAATAATGTCGCTGAGTATGAAGCTTTGATCCATGGGCTCAAGGTCGCAAAAGAAATCGGTGCACACCGGATCATTTGCTATGGAGATTCAGATCTTGTGGTACAGCAGTGTTCCGGAGATTGGGGTGCAAAAGATGCCAACATGGCCTCATACCGGTTTCATGTGCAAAAGGTGCCGGATTCTTTGAAGGATCGAGTTCACCATGTACCACAGCGAATAAAGCTACGGATGCTTTGTCCAAGCTGGGCTCATCCAGGCAAGAAATTCCCCCGAATAGCTTTGCTCACTTAAGGATGCCATCGATAAAACCAAACCCGGAATGGAATCAATTTTATCCGGAATCACACGTAGTACCCATGGACATCGATGATGAAACCTGGGGACTGCTCCGGCAAGCTCGGGGACTGCTCCGGCAAGCTCGGGGACTGTTCCGGCAAGCTCGGGGACTGCTGCACCCCTACCGGAAGAAATGATGCTGGTGGATAGCATGGAGATAGACGCACCAGTGTTCCTAGTTCGAGAGACACCGTCTTGGGTTAAACCTATTAAGGAATTCCTGATCAACGGCACCTTGCCGGTTGACGAAAATGAATCAAGAAGGATCCAGCGGAGAGCCAAGGCATACACCTTCATCAATGGTGAGGTGTACAAGAGAAGTGTTACCGGTGTCCTTCAAAGGTGTGTGGAACCGGAAGAAGGGAAAGAAATGCTCGAGGAAATTCACCAAGGAGAATGTGGGCATCACGCTTCATCAAGGGCGCTAGTGGCAAAAGTGTTCCGGCATGGTTTCTGTTGGACCACTGCCTTGGACAATGCTGAGGATTTGGTAAAAAGTGCAATGGTGCAGTCGCCAAGCGAGACCATACCCCGGCGTCCGGTCTAAAACTATACCGTTGACTTGGCCTTTGCATTTGGTGCCTGGACATGGTTGGACCGTTCAAAACGCATAGAAAGCACATGACCCACATCTTGGTTATGGTAGACAAGTTCAAGTGGGTAGAAGTGAAACCTGTCGCAAAATGTGATGGGCATACAGCAGTGAAGTTCTTAAAAGATGTCATCTTGCGGTATGGATACCCACATAGCATCATCACTGACAATGGAACCAACTTTGCTCAAGGTGAGTTCAAAAGGTTCTGTGAGGAAAAGAATATCCGGTTGGATTTGTGGTGGCACACCCACAAGGCAATGGCCAAGTGGAAAGGATGAATGCTTTGGTACTTTCCGGTATCAAACCTAGACTCATTGATGCGGTGGAAAAGTCACCGGGATGTTGGCTTGATGAAATACCATCAGTGTTGTGGAGTATAAGAACAACTCCAAACCGGTCTACCGGATACACTCCGTTTTTCATGGTATATGGAGCAGAGGCAGTGATACCAACCGATATCATTCGTGATTCACCAAGGGTACAGCTCTATACTGAGCAGGAGGTCAAAGAGGCCAGAGAAAATGATGTAGACTTGCTAGAAGAAGCAAGAGAGCTGGCTTTGGCAAGAACAGCCATTTACCAGCAAAACCTCAGACGCTATCATGACCGGAAAGTTAATCCAAGAGTTTTCCGGGAAGGAGATCTTGTGCTTCGCCTAGTGCAGCGCTGAAGGCCGGCATAAGCTCTTGCCACCATGGGAAGGTCCTTTCATTGTAAGCAAGGTGCTTCACAATGATGCATACTACTTGATCGATGCACAGGAATGGAAGGGAAGGCGGACAAATCCGGAGAAGAAAGCAAGCGTCCATGGAACGTAGCTCTGTTCTACTCTTTGAAGTTGTGGTGTAAGAAGTTCCTTTTTGTACCTTATATGCTATGAATAAAAGATGCCGGAACCTTGATTGAATCTCGGGGACTACCCCAATAAAATTGCATGTAACTTGTTTATTTTAGTCTACCGGTTGCTTATTGAAAGTTTTTTTTTCCGGTTTAGTAGTGTGCTAAATCCTACCGGAGTCTTCGACTCTGCTGCTGTCCATAACCGGCTTCATGGCAAGCAAGATAAACCGGTAGGAGATAAGCACATGAACTGTGGGAAGGAAAAGCAGGAAAGAACAATCCGGAAAAATTAACTAACCCCGGTTATACGTTTTTTGCGAAATTTCAAAGTTATTTCTAAGTTCAAGAAAATGCTTGTTTGGTGAAAGAACCTTGTGCTCATACGCCAAAGAACGCCCAGAGAAGGCAGGCAGAGCCAAGGCAAAAGAACCAAGTGCGCATCGGATTGGATGCAGAAACAATTTCGAAATCTTTGCGGTGCGGGATAAAAGAACAAAAGGCAAACATGCTAAGGCAAACTTAACATAATTAGCTACCGGTATAACTTACCGGCAGAGAATGTTGTGCAACAACCAAAAGTAACTTAAGTTTTACATCATAAGCCCCGGCATACCGGGGCAGAATTTAATCAAACATTGTTTTAAGCCACACAGGGCCGAGGAACATGACAGGTAAACTTTAACGAAGAGAATCAGGCAGCAGGAGCTTCAGGAGGAGCGTCGCCAGCACCAGCATCATCCAGAGGCTCCTCCTCGGCTTCATCTCCCTCCTCGTCTAGATAATCTTGGACGCCGGGAGGAGGAGGGATGAAGGTACGGACTTCGGCATACTCAGCAAGCCGGTATGCCGGTCCCGTCGCCGCGGCGCGCCGGATCCGTGTCCGTAGGAGCATGCGCGTACGCCTTGGAGAGCATCCAGATCCAGAGTGGGATACCACGAGCATGCGGAGCGCAGCGCCGTATCGGCTCCGGCACGAGCCGCGAGCATTGCCACTCACGGATCCGATGCCGGCATCCTGAGCGGTTGGCGTGAGCGTGATGTCCTCCGCCTCTTCTTGAGGCCACGCACTTTAAAAATTTGGATGATGGCAGTTGGCGGGTCGGCAAGAAGCCGGTCGACGCTGCGCATATGTTGGACCCGCGCTGAGAGGGCGACAAGATAGTCGTACCCATCCCAGTGCGCGTCCATATTGGGAAATTCCCGCGCGATCCGGTCCTCCCTCACCTTCTTCACGGCATAGACCAGATTCCGGGAAATGCTTGAGGAAGAAAGCATAGACATAAGCATGAGATACCGGGAGAAAGTATGTCGGAAAAGGCAAGAAACAAAAACGCACTTTCAAAGAAAAAAGATTTTAAGCGAAGAAAGGGGCAAGGCAGGAGCTTACGAAGAGCAAGCGCATCTATCTGCATAACCAACCGATCGTACTCCCGGTGATCAGTGGTCATGGTCTCGATAAGGCGCTCCGCTGCTTTCCGCGCCTTCCTTTCCTCATCTAGCTCTGCCGCCAAAACGATGTTGGAGTTCGTGGAGTCTTCCACAACCTCCGCCAACTTAGCCTCAGCTGCAACCTGGGCGTCCTGCAAGGCTTGCTCATGTCGAAGCGCGGCTTGTATAGCCTGTTCTTTAACCTTCCCCAAGGCGATCTTCTGGGCCTCCAGCACCTCGTTGTGCTCCTTGAGGAGCTGCTCCTTCTCGCCTAAGGACCGGAAAGAAAAGTCTTAGCAAGCAACAGATAGGAAGGGTGGTTAGCAGAAAAAGAAAGGATGGTACCCTGAAGCTTGGTAACCTGGGCCTTCAGAGCCTCGAGGCTAGCCTCCGGAACAGCTGTTAAACAAAAGAATGCGGAGATATCAAAGAGGGAAACATTCTGGTGAAAAGATGCCGGAAGAAAAAGAAGCAAAACTAACCTTGGCAGTGGCTGTGGGCCTCAGCAAGGTCCCAATGCTCCCACAGAAGCTCCTCAAAGAGTTGCTTCCGGGCACCAGCGGTGCTCTGTTCAAAGGAAGGCGGTTGTAAGAAAGAAAGAAACAAGGTTTCAACCCGAAACTCGCGGACTGGCAGTGCCGGTTTCATGCTAAGTTTTTAGTTAAGTTTTGCGCTAAGAGCTGCGCTCTCATCACAAAACTCGGGGACTGGGAGAATAGACAAGATCCGGAAAGAAAAGAAACCGGCATCAACAGAAGTTATAAAGGAAGTTAGTAAAACTTACCATAACATTGTTGGTAGCATCATACCAAGCACCGTCGAACTCTTTCACGGCACGTTTAAGCCGCGTGAAGTGTTCTTCAGTGGACCGAGCCCCGGCAGGATCTGGTGCTGGAAGGCGATCTTTCCCCAGGCCGCGGGTTGAAGCGGAGATATCCGCCTCATTCCACTTCTGGGCATAGGGGAGAAGGTGCCCCAGGTCCTTGCCCGCGCGCTTCAAGTCGATAATCCGGCCCAGGAGGCCGGTAGGCTTGTCCTGTGCAGCAAGCGCAGCAGAGCCGGCGTGCAACACCACGTCCCCTGAGCCGCCTGAGGCAGCGCCTTCCACAGCCTTGCCACGGGAAGCACCGGGCCTGAGGAACTTGGTGATTTTGGGGGTCACGGACGGAGTTGGCTGCTTGGCCGCGGAAGCTCCTTGGCTGAGCGGCGGTGTCGGCGTGGCCTCGGGAGGAGAAGAAAATACCGGCGCGGAAATATCCGGCGCGGTAGGGGAAGAGCTTGGCTGTTTCTTCTTCGGGGGAGGAGGAACCAGAGGTTCCGCCTGCCCGGCATCAATCTGGCCGGCGCCCTGTTACGGCGCCGGTATCTTGAGTTTCGGAGGAGATGAAGTCCTCCTCCGCGCGTGATCTGGAGTGTGGGGCCGCGCCACTTTGTGCCCAGGAGAGGGAGGGAGATATTCCGGCACGGATGGTACCGGACTAGAGTGAGGAGGAGGAGTTGAAATCCTCGCGGAACCAGAGAGAGCTCAGCGAGGGCTGAAAGAAAGAAAAAAGAGAACGAATTGAGAAAAAAGCAACCGGAAAGAAACTCGGTTGAAATAAAAAGAGAGTATAAAGAGGAATGAAAACTTACCCGGAACACATCGGCATCCGCCTCTGCTTGTAGCGCTTGGAGCCAACTTGTTTCCCTCCTATGACTTCAGTCCGAGGACGTTTGCCAGAGGGAGCATGGCTGGTGCCGGCGTCGGCGGCTGGGGGATCACTCTTTTGGCCTTCGGCCATGAGGTTATCCAGGAATTCATCCCCGACCTCGGCTTGCAGAGGAGGCACATGCTCGTGAATCTGTGGGTTGCTGTTTTCTGAGGGAGTGTCTACAGATTGGAAATAACAAGAAGAGCATAAGAAAACGAACAGAAAGGCTACCTCGAGTATGCTCAAATCATCAGACGAACCAGCTGGTCCCGGTGGAGACTTGCCGAGGCGGGAAGATGGAGTCCGGCCCATCCTTAGATCCAGCCAATGAATGACAGGATCCGGATCGTACTTGTCCAAGCGCCTCTTCCGGCAAGGGCCTCGCCGGTCTGAATCAATCCGGGGGAAGCGGGCCCTGGCCTGAAAATAAAGAAAGAAAGGAAGATCAGACACAAGTGCAAAAGCTGCCGGTAATTCGACTTAAGCCGCATGTTTTCTTACGTCTTGGGATGGAGGATTCCTGGCACTGAGAGGGCAAAGGCCCCACTCCCAGTCATCCGGCATATCCGTTTGGCAGATTTGGCCTGCCTTTAGGACCACGTCCTTTTTGCTCAAGGCCAAGCCGGTGATCTTGGTAGGGTCGCCAGGGCCGTACATCTCACTAATCTTGTGAGCGCGCCGCTGGAGGGGAAGCACCCGGCGGCTGATGAAGGTGCGGATGATATCGTCGGGACAGATATCCGTGTCCTTCATCAACCTCTGCATGAAGCGTACCACCTGATTCGTCTCGGTATGATCCCTACCGGGGTTGTAATGCCAATTGGTCTTGACGGGTGGCGCCGGGTTGAACGCCGGCAAGTTGATGAGGTCGACGTCGCCCGCGTTCTTTACGTAAAAGAACGTCGTCTGCCACAACCGGCAGGACTCGAGGCCGTTGAACTTAAAGAAGGGGCTCCCTTGACGGGAGCCGATGATGCAGGACCCGCATTGAACGGGGGGCTTGGGCTTAGGAATGTTCTTGCCCTGGACGGAGTTAATCCGGAGGGAGAAAAAGCGGGCAAACGTCTCTCGAACGGGACGGATGCCAATGTAGCCCTCCATGAAGGCCACAAAACAAGAAAGGTAAAAAACGGCGTTGCCGGGAAGGTGATGAGGTTGGAGGTGATAGAAGTCCAGGAATTGACGAAAGAAGTCAGAGACGGGGAGGCCGAAGCCACGCTCAAAATGAGCAAGGAAAACAACAGCTTCACCGGGTTCGAGCACCGGTTGGATCTCCTCGCCGGCAGACGACTCCTTCCGGAACCCTCCTAGACCGGTAGAGCCAGTCGATTTCGTATTGGGTCACGTCAGAACCTCTCCAGGCTCCGCGTGTCTTGTCCTTGCCGGAGGCCCGGCTAGATGTGCCGGCCTCTTGTTTCCGGCTGGATGCCCGATCCATCCGGGCGAGGTCTTCGGTTAACCCATCGGAAGTGCTACTACCTTGGTTGCTAGAGGAGGCAACAGGGGAAGACCGTTCGCTAGACATAAGGATCTAGGAGGTGCCGAAACCTACAAAGAAACAGAAATCCCACACTTGACCCCCGCGTGAAGATCTACGAGTAAGAGAAAAACCAAAGAAAAAGAAGAAATAAGAACGCCGCAGACCCCAGATCTGAAAAGCAAGCAAATGGCAAGTAAAGTGAGATTGGAACTGACCTCGACCGTCACAGTCGTTGAGGGAGATGTTCACCGGCGGCGGAGCGGACCTGCAGCCGGCGACAAGCTCTATCGACGGCGAGGCGGTGAAGGGCGAAAAGCAGCGAGAATGCAGCGAGCTTGAAGAAGACGCTGCAGAAGCTCTCCGCACCACCAGGTCCGACGAAGGCGCGGCGCTGGTTCGCCGGGCGGCGAAGCTCATGCGAGTAGCGGTGACGAAGTCGGTGAAGGAGCGGAAGGCGAAGAACGCTCGCGAAGGTAGAGAATGCGAAGAAGAGGAAGAAGAAGGGGCAGTTGCGCTTATAAAGAAGAGGGAGAGTGGGCTGAGAACCGCTGGGCCGCGGCGGTTCGCCTCGCGGCCCGCGACGGTTCGCGCCTTGGGCCGCCACGTGGCGAGGGAATACACGCGGAAAATGGGAAGCCACGGAGGCGCACGCGGGATCCCGCAGAGTTAGTGGGATCTGCTGCGCGCATTTAATGTGCGCGCGGAGACGATGCGAAGTGACCATGACACGGCACGGCAGTCACAGTGCGCATGTCTGTCAGTAGCGGGGCAGAAACATTCTCGACTTCGCCGAGGAAGATATAAATGCGAATGATACCGGAGAAAAGAGATGCATGCCTTGTGAGGAGAGGAAAATGAAGAAGAGTTAAGATGCCGAACAAGCTTAAGCCGAAAGATTAAACCGGTATCCCAAAGATCTCGGAAACCTGGCATAGTCTGTAGGATAGAATCCTCCAGACTGTACCAGCTTCGGGGACTAATGTTGGGGGGATAACCCCCGGTATGCCAAAGGCATGCCAAACCGGATGGTTTAGGCCATCAAGATACCGGTTTAATGTTCTTACCGGAAACATGGTAAGAACCTAACACAAGTAAGGCTAAGCCGGTATCCCCGAAGGGGTATGCCGGAGCCGGAAAAGAAGATACCGGAAGGTAGGGCCTGTCGGCAGAACTGGTCAAAGATTCTCTCCAGAGCTAGAAGACAAGGATGAGCTAAGAAAAGTAACTTTAAACGAAGGCATGACGACAAAGAGATGGATGACGCCCAAAGCAACCGGAAGACATCAGCTCTCCTGATTAAAGAGGACTCCGGCGTCATCTATGATTAAAGTAGCTTTGTAAAGTAACTTTGTAAAGTAGTTTGTCCAGTCAAAGATACCATTAGGGTTTCTTGCCCTGTAAGCCACCCTCTCCCCTATATAAGGAGAGGGGGCAGCCCTCTATACGGGCGAGTGTGGACACCTAGCGAGGCAACCTAGAGAGAAAACCTGTAAACCTGTTGAGATCAATGATAATGGTGATCTAGAGCGAGTTCATCCTTGTGTCTTTCTTCTTCTACCTCTGGCCTTGGCCAAGTTCTTGAGGAAAGCATCCGGAAGTTCATCACACCTGATCACAAACCCTCCCCGAATCCTCTAGCGTCCATTCGGCCCCAAGATAAGCCATCCTATGGCATCTGTCTGTTCACCACGACGACAGGCGCCAACGTGGAACCTGCACAACACAACCAAAGTACTTTGCCCCAACGTAACAGTGAGGTTGTCAATCTCACCGGCTTGCTGTGAACAAAGGATTAACCGTATTGTGTGGAAGATGATGATTGTTTGCGAAGAACAGTAAAGAACAATTGAAGTAGATTGTATTTCAGATGTAAAGAATAGGACCGGGGTCCACAGTTCACTAGTGGTGTCTCTCCCATAAGATAAATAGCATGTTGGGTGAACAAATTACAGTTGGGCAATTGACAAATAAAGAAGGCATAAAAATGCACATACATATATCACGAAGAGTAAAATGAGATTTAATCAGGGCATTACGACAAAGTACATAGACCGCCATCCAGCATGCATCTATGCCTAAAAAGTCCACTTTCAGGTTATCATCTGAACCCCTTAGGTATTAAGTTGCAAGCAGAGACAATTGCATTAAGTATGGTGCGTAATGTAATCAGCACAAATATCCTTAGACAAAGCATCGATGTTTTATCCCTAGTGACAACAGCACATCCACAGCCTTAGAACTTTCATCACATCCCCAATTTAATGGAGGCATGAACCCACTATCGAGCATAAATACTCCCTCTTGGAGTTACAAGTATCAACTTGGACAGAGCCTCTACTAGCAACGGAGAGCATGCAAGAACATAAACAACTAATATATCATAGATTGATAATCAACTTGACATAGTATTCAATATCCATCGGATCCCAACAAACACAACATGTAGGATTACAACAATGATCTTGATCATGATAGGCAGCTCACAAGATCGAACATGATAGCACAATGGAGAAGACGACCATGTAGCTACGCCTATGGACCCATGGTCCGGGGGTGAACTACTCACATCAATCCGAGGCGATCATGGCGATGAAGAGTCCTCGGGAGATGATTCCCCTCTCCGGCGGGTGCCGGAGGTGATCTCTGGATCCCCCGAGATGGGATTGGCGGCGTCTGGAAGGTTTTTCGTATCGTGGCTCTCGGTACTGGGGGTTTCGCGACGAAGACTATATGTAGGTGATACGTCTCAAACGTATCACATTATATGTCGTTATTATGCATTTTCCGGCACTAACCTATTGACGAGATGCGGAAAGAGCCGATTCTTTGTTTCTTGTTTGGTTTCAGAAATCCTACAAAAAATATTCTCGAATTGGACGAAATGCGCCCAGGGCCTATTTTTGCACGAAGCCAGGGGGAAAGGAAGTGGGGCCACGAGGCGCCGCCACAACAGGCGGCGCGGCCTAGGTCTTGGCCGCGGCCTCGTGTGGCCCCCGCGTTGCCCTTCCGCCTACTTAAAGCCTTCGTCGCGAAACCCCGGCACGAGAGCCACGATACGGAAAACCTTCCCGAGACGCCGCCGCCGCCAATCCCATCTCGGGGATTCGGGAGATCACCTCCGGCACCAGAGGAGAGAGATCATCTCCGGAGGACTCTTCATCGCCATGATCGCCTCCGGAGTGATGAGTGAGTAGTTCACCCTGGACTATGGGTCCATATCGTAGCTAGATGGTCGTCTTCTCCTTATGTGCTTCATTGTTGGATCTTGTGAGCTGCCTAACATGAAGATCATCTATACGTAATGCTATATGTTGTGTTTGTCGGGATCCGATGGATAGAGAATACTATGTTATGGTGATTATCAATCTATTACCTATGTGTTGTTTATGATCTTGCATGCTCTCCGTTATTAGTAGAGGCTCTGGCCAAGTTTTTGCTCTTAACTCCAAGAGGGAGTATTTATGCTCGATAGTGGGTTCATGCCTCCATTAAATCTGGGACAGTGACAGAAAGTTTTAAGGTTGTGGATGTGCTGTTGCCACTAGGGATAAAACATTGATGCTATGTCCAAGGATGTAGTTGTTGATTACATTACGCACCATACTTAATGCAATTTATCTGTTGCTAACTTATACTGGAAGGGGTTCGGATGATAACTCGAAGGTGGACTTTTAGGCATAGTTGCATCTTTGGATGGCTCTATGTACTTTGTAAATGCCCTGATTAAATCTCATAGTACTCATCATGATATTTGTATGTGCATTGTCATGCCCTCTCTATTTGTCAATTGCCCGACTGTAATTTGTTCACCCAACATGCTATTTATCTTATGGGAGAGACACCTCTAGTGAACTGTGGACCCCGGTCCAATTCCCATCGCATACAATCTCTTGCAATACTTGTTCTTTACTTTTTGCAAAACAATCATCTTCCACACAATACGGTTAATCCTTTGTTACAGCAAGCCGGTGAGATTGACAACCTCATTTCGTTGGGGCAAACTTTGGTTGTGTTGTGCAGTTCACGTTTAACACTGTTGCGCCGCACTCATCCGCCGCCATCAACCTTCAACGTGCTTGTTGGCTCCTCCTGTTCGATAAACCTTGGTTTCTTTCTGAAACCTTGCTATCTGCATCACACCTCCTCTTGGGGTTCCCAACGGACGTGTGTTAATTGCACACATCAAGCTCTTTTTAAGCGCCGTTGCGGGGAGACCAAGACAAAGAGGTCTCCACAATCCAATCTCTTTACTTTGTTTTTGTCTTGCTTTATTTTATTTACTACTTTGTTTGCTGCACTTAAAAAAAACACAAAAAAATTAGTTGCTAGCTTTACTTTATTTACTGTCTTGCTCTCTATATCAAAAACACAAAAAATTAGTTTCTTGCATTTACTTTATCTAGTTTGCTTTATTTACTATTGCTAAAATGAATACCCCTGAAAATACTAAGTTGTGTGACTTCACAAACACAAATAATAATGATTTCCTATGCACACCTATTGCTCCGCCTGCTACTACAGCAGAATTATTTGAAATTAAACCTTTTTAAATCTTGTCATGAGAGAAAAATTTTCTGGTGTTAGTTCTGATGATGCTGCTGCCCATCTTAATAATTTTGTTGAACTATGTGAAATGCAAAAGTATAAGGATGTAGATGGTGATATTATTAAATTGAAATTGTTTCCTTTCTCATTAAGAGGAAGAGCTAAAGATTGGTTGCTATCTTTGCCTAAGAATAGTATTGATTCCTGGACTAAATGTAAGGATGCTTTTATTGGTAGATATTATCCTCTCGCTAAAATTATATCTTTGAAGTAGCATAATGAATTTTAAGCAATTAGATAATGAACATGTTGCTCAAGCATGGGAGAGAATGAAATCTTTGGTAAAGAATTGCCCAACCCATGGACTGACTACTTGGATGATCATCCAAACCTTCTATGCAAGGACTAAATTTTTCTTCGCGGAACCTATTGGATTCAGCTGCTGGAGGTACCTTTATGTCCATCACTTTGGGGGCGGCTACAAAGCTTCTTGATGATATGATGATAAATTACTCTGAATGGCACACGGAAAGAGCTCCACAAGGTAAGAAGGTAAATTCTGTTGAAGAAACCTCCTCCTTGAGTGATAAGATTGATGTGATTATGTCTATGCTTGTGAATGGTAGATCTAATGTTGATCCAAATAATGTTCCTTTAGCTTAATTGGTTGCTCAAGAAGAAAATGTTGATGTGAATTTCATTAAAAATAATAATTTCTACAACAATGCTTATAGGAACAATTCTGGTAATAACTATAGGCCATATCCTTCTGCTAATGGTAATGGTTATGGTAACTCTTATGGGAATTCTTACAACAATAATAGGAGTGTACCCCTGGTCTTGAAGCCATGCTTAAAGAATTTATTAGTACACAAACTGCTTTTAACAAATCTGTTGAGGAAAAGCTTGATAAAATTGATATTCTTGCTTCTAGAGTTGATAGACTTGCCTCGATGTTGATCTTTTAAAATTGAAAGTTATGCCTAATAAGGACATTGATAATAAGATTACTACTACAGCAAATTCCATCCAAGTTAGAATTAATGAGAATATAAGATTAATGGCTGAATTGCGTGCTAGGTGGGATAGAGAAGAAAATGAAAAACTAGCTAAAGAGAATAATGTAGCTAAAGTTTGGACTATTAACACCACTAGTAATGATAATGATTCACATGTTGCTACACCTCCTACTATGAATGGTAAAATAATTGGTGTTGGCAATGTTTCTACTCCTAGTGCAAAGCGTACAAAACTGCCTGAAATTGCTAAAGCTGCTTTGACCTTGCTTGATAAAACTGCTGAAATTTTTTCCAACATTGGGGACGATGATCCCATTGCTGTAGCTCATAATGATTTAGATTTTGATGATTGTCACATCTCTGAAGTTATAAAGTTCTTACAATAACTTGCTAGAAGTCCTAATGCTAGTGCTATAAATTTGGCCTTTACAAAACATATTACAAATGCTCTCATCAAAGCTAGAGAAGAGAAACTAAAACTTGAAACCTCTATTCCTAGAAAGTTAGAAGATGGTTGGGAGCCTATCATTAAGATAAGGGTCAATGATTTTGATTGTAATGCTTTATGTGATCTTGGTGCAAGTATTTCTGTTATGCCTAAGAAAGTCTATGATATGCTTGACTTGCCACCATTGAAAAATTGTTATTTGGATGTTAATCTCGCTGATAATGCTAAAAAGAAACCTTTGGGGAGAGTTGATAATGTTCGCATTATGGTTAACAATAACCTTGTCCCCGTTGATTTTGTTGTCTTGGATATTGAATGCAATGCATCTTGTCCCATTATATTGGGAAGACCTTTTCTTCGAACCGTTGGTGCTACTATTGGTATATATGAAGGAAGGTAATATTAAGTATCAATTTCCTCTCAAGAAAGGTATGGAACACTTCCCTAGAAAAATAATGAAGTTACCTTATGATTCTATTAGAACAAATTATGATGTCGATGCTTCATCTCTTGAAAATACTTGATTCACACTTTATGCGTAGAAAGGCGTTAAAAAAGCGCTTATGGGAGACAACCCATGTTTTACTACAGTAACTTTGTTTTATATTTGAGTCTTGGAAGTTGTTTACTACTGTAGCAACCTCTCCTTATCATGTTTTTGTGCCAAGTAAAGTCTCTATGGTAAAGTTGATGCTAGATTTGGATTGCTGCGCAGAAACAACATTGCTGTTTGTCATGAATTCGCGCACAAGTTTCTGTAGGTAACTCAGAAAAATCTGAAATTTTACGAGCGTGATCCTAAGATATGTACGCAACTTTCATTAGTTTTGAGTTTTTCGTTTGAGCAAGTCTAGTGCCCCTTTCAGGTTCGTCTTTACGGATTGTTCTGTTTTTGACAGATTCTGCCTTTTATTTCGCATTGCCGCTTTTGCTATATATGTTGGATGAATTTCTTTGATCGATTAATGTCCAGTAGCTTTGCGCATGTCGAAGTGTTAAGAATGATTGTGTCACCTCTGAACATGTGAATTTTTGATTGTGCACTAACCCTCTAATGAGTTTGCTTGAAGTTTGGTGTGAAGGAAGTTTTCAAGGGTCAAGAGAGGAGTGTGATATACTATGATCAAGAGGAGTGAAAGCTCTAAGCTTGGGGATGCCCCGGTGGTTCACCCTGTATATTTTAAGAAGACTCAAGCGTCTAAGCTTGGGGATGCCCAAGGCATCCCCTTCTTCATCGACAACATCATCAGGTTCCTCCCCGAAACTATATTTTTATTCGAGTCACATCTTATGTACTTTGCTTGGAGCGTCTGTTTGTTTCGTTTTTGTTTTGTTTGAATAAAATGGATCCTAGCATTCATTGTGTGGGAGAGAGACACGCTCCGCTGTTGCATATGGACAAATATGTCCTTAGGCTTTACTCATAATGTTCATGGCGAAGGTTGAAACTGCTTCGTTCATTGTTATTCGGTTGGTTAAGGAAATGTTGCATGTGGTAGTGGTATAATGAAACACTTGCATAATCTTGTAGATCATTGAGCTTTGATAACTTGATTCTTTGCAAACGTTTTGAGATATTTAGATGGTAGAGCTTGCTGGATAAATAAGTTAAAATTAGTAGTGGATTGTTGTCTTTAAGTTTGTGCCGTACTACAAACTCTATTTAAATAGTTGAAGGTGTAGTTGGACTTGATAGCTTTCCATGTCTAAAGGTTCATCGTAATAACTAAGTTGTGCTGAAGGTCAGTGAAATTTTAATCATGCTCTTAATGTTGAACTGCTAGATGTTTGCAATAAGCTTGTGAGTTCTTTTTGACTAATGTTAAGCTACGGTTTTGGCACTTCCACCATCCATATTTGCTAGCCTCTTCGATGTTGTGCATTGCCTTTTGCTCACATTGAGAATTGTGCATACTTCGCCGGTACATCCAAACCCGTGGGAGGACTTTCTCTTGTTCTCCTACACATAAGCCCATACATCTCCTCAAAACAGCCACCATACCTACCTACCACAACATTTCCATAGCTGTTCCGAGATATATTGCCATGCAACTTCCATTTTACATTACATGCCATGTTGTCATTTATTATTTGTATATTGCTTTGCATGATTCTATACAGCTGATGTGTGGTTTACCCATGTTACGCTAGATCATTGCACATCCTGCTACACTGGCAGAGGCATACAGTTTCATACATCATGTTTTATTCGTTATGAGTTATTTGTACCAAAAAGTGTGTTGTCATATTAGGATGTTGCCCTAAAAGTGAAAAGAGCCATGGAGGCCATCAACAAGAAAAAGAAAAAGAAAGAAAGAAAAAAAAATAGAAAAGAAAAGAAAAGAAAAAAAAGAAAAAAAGAGAATAAAGAAAAGGGGCAACATTACTATCTTTTATCCACACTTGTGCTCATGTTTTAGCACTGCATATTCATAGTCATCATTTGTGCTCATGTTTAGCACCTACACTCCATATGAGAGAGTTTTCATGTTTTACTAGTATAACTATGTGGGGAATTTACACTATAGAACTTGGGTTGTATATTCCAATGATGAGCCTCCTCAAAAGTGCTCTAGGTCTTCGTGAGCAACCAAGTTGGATGCACCCCCACTAGTTCCATTGGAGAGCTTTCATACACATATAGCTCTATGTGCATCCGTTGCATGGCAATCACTACTCCTTGCATAGCTTCGATTATAAGACTTCCTCTTGTCTAGTAATCACTTATAGCTTTGTGAGACTTTCTCTCATTGGCCTTCCAAACCCCCATTAACGTTCTTTATGCCATAACATCCTGGTGCTAATACCAAATGCTTGCGCTCACCGGTTGAGTAGACTTCGAAACAGTTGATTCATGACATTCATGTTTATGTTTACTTGACTGAATCCTTCTTATGTTGTGAAAATTTACTTGATGCTTGGAATGAAGGATAGAACTTCTACGCTGAATATTTAACACATCTTTAATGAACTTTGTACGGTTTCATGTCTTTGAAGCAATAGTTCATGAAAACTTCTAGCTTGTTTAACTCTTGCATTATCATCTCTTATATCAATATAGACATTTGCTTTGAGTGATTTGATCTCTACATGCTTTACATCATTATTGGATCAAGATTATGTTGGTAGCATGTCACTTGAAATTATCTTTGTTATCGTTTACCTACTCGAGGAGTAGGAACTAAGCTTGGGGATGCTTGATACGTCTCAAACGTATCTATAATTTCTTATGTTCCATGCTACTTTTATGATGATACTCACATGTTTTATACACATTATATGTCGTTATTATGCATTTTCGGCACTAACCTATTGACGAGATGCCGAAGAGCCGTGCTTTTTTGTTTTTGGTTTAATCCTACAAAGGAAATATTCTCGGATTGGACGAAATCAACGCCCAGGGCCTATTTTTGCACGAAGCTTCCGGAAGACCGAGGGAAAGGAAGTGGGGCCACGAGGCGCCGCCATAACAGGGCGGCGCGGCCTAGGTCTTGGCCGCGCGGCCCTGGTGTGTGGGGCCCTCGTGTGGCCCCCCGCGTTGCCCTTCCGCCTACTTAAAGCCTTCGTCGCGAAACCCCCAGTACCGCCACGATACGGAAAACCTTCCGAGACGCCGCCGCCGCCAATCCCATCTCGGGGGATTCAGAGATCGCCTCCGGCACCCCGGAGAGGGGAATCATCTCCCGGAGGACTCTTCATCGCCATGATCGCCTCCGGAGTGATGAGTGAGTAGTTCACCCTGGACTATGGGTCCATAGCAGTAGCTAGATGGTCGTCTTCTCCTTATGTGCTTCATTGTTGGATCTTGTGAGCTGCCTAACATGATCAAGATCATCTATATGTAATGCTATATGTTGTGTTTGTCGGGATCCGATGGATAGAGAATACTATGTTATGGTGATTATCAATCTATTACCTATGTGTTGTTTATGATCTTGCATGCTCTCCGTTATTAGTAGAGGCTCGGCCAAGTTTTTGCTCTTAACTCCAAGAGGGAGTATTTATGCTCGATAGTGGGTTCATGCCTCCATTAAATCTGGGACAGTGACAGGAAGTTCTAAGGTTGTGGATGTGCTTGTTGCCACTAGGGATAAAACATTGATGCTATGTCCAAGGATGTAGTTGTTGATTACATTCGCACCATACTTAATGCAATTGTGTTGCTTGCAACTTAATACCGGAAGGGGTTCGGATGATAACCTGAAGGTGGACTTTTTAGGCATAGATGCATGATGGATGGCGGTCTATGTACTTTGTCGTAATGCCCTGATTAAATCTCATAGTACTCATCATGATATTTGTATGTGCATTGTCATGCCCTCTCTATTTGTCAATTGCCCGACTGTAATTTGTTCACCCAACATGCTATTTATCTTATGGGAGAACCTCTAGTGAACTGGACCCCGGTCCAATTCTTTACATCGCATACAATCTATGCAATACTTGTTCTTTCTGTTTTCTCGCAAACAATCATCTTCCACACAATACGGTTAATCCTTTGTTACAGCAAGCCGGTGAGATTGACAACCTCATGCTTCGTTGGGGCAAAGTACTGGTTGTGTTGTGCGGTTCCACGTTGGCGCGGAATCCCTGGTGCGCACTACATCCCGCCGCCATCAATCTTCAACGTGCTTCTTGGCTCCTCTGGTTCGATAAACCTTGGTTTCTTTACGAGGGAAAACTTGCTACTGCATCACACCTTGCTCTTGGGGTTCCCAACGGACGTGTGTTAATTGCACGCATCGAAGCGGTAGGTCGGAGGCGTCACGGGGGGCCCACACAACAGGCGGCCGGGGGCGCCGCCCTAGTGTGGCGCCACCTCGTGGCCCCGTTTCCTCTTCGGACTTCGACTTCGTGTAAAAATAGGCCCTGGGCGTTGATTTCGTCCAATTCCGAGAATATTTCCTTTCTAGGATTTCTGAAACCAAACAAGAAAACGGCTCTTCGGCATCTCGTCAATAGGTTAGCGCCGAAAATGCATAATAATGACATATAATGTGTATAAAACATGTGAGTATCATCATAAAAGTAGCATGGAACATAAGAAATTATAGATACGTTTGAGACGTATCAGTTGTCTGTGGTACTTGCTAGTGTTGTCGAACTGTACGTTCAGATGTGGAGTTTCAAAGGATCCCTGAGTTCCTTTCTCGGCTTTGCCCGGAGTTTGAGCTCCGCCGTGCCCAGTTGTTTGCTCGGGGTCGTGTCCCTATCTCAGAGGTGTTGACTGAGCTCCGGGCTGAGGAGACTCGCCTGCGTGGAGCTGGTCTGCTTGGGGTCCCCTCCGTTTTTGCTGCACCAGCACCTGCTCCCTACAGTGCTCCTCCTCTCCTTCCCATGCCACCTGGTCGTGGAGATCATCCTTTCCGTGGCTGGGGGCACCCTCGTTATGGTCCGCTGTGTGGATATTGCCACAAGCACAGGCACCCCGAGACTGATTGCTACAAGAAGCACCTGAACTTGCGCAATGGCACACTCCCCGCCTCTACTGGTCCTCGTGCTCCCTCTCCGCGCTCCACCACCAACTTCACCGAGCAGGACATTGCGAGGCTTTAGTGCCTCCTTGCCTCCTCTGGCTCTTCTTCGACGGGCGCCGCTGCCTCTATGGCTGGTACTTCTACACAGTGAGGTACATCTTTGTGGGTTATGAATTCTGGAGCTTCTTTTCACATGTCCCCTGATTCTTCTGCTCTCTCTTCTCTTCGACCTCTTTCTCTTCATGTCAATGTTCTTACTGCTGACGTCACGTTTCTTCTTGTTGATAGTCGTGGCACTCTTTCTACTTCCTCCTTTTCTGCTCCGGATGTTTCTCATGTTCCCCGTCTTAACATGAACTTGTTTTCAGCTGCTCGGCTCACTGATTCTGGTTGTCGAGTAATTCTTGATGTTGATTCTTGTTCTGTCCAGAATGCTCACACTCGGGCACTGATTGGGGTTGCCCTCGGTGCCGTGATTCCCATGGACTTTGTGAGCTTGACAGGCTTCATGTTCCTTCTGCTACCACTCCACCAACTGATCCACGTGTGCTTGCTACTTCCACTACCGCCTTCTTTCAGCAGTGGCATCATCGTCTTGGTCACCTTTGTGGTTCTCGCTTGTCGTCTTTAGAGAACCTCCAGCCGTTGGCGCTCCCCACGGCCACATCCGGGGTGAAGTACCGCCGGATTGGACGAAAGTTTGGCGTGGGGAGCGCCGAACTTCCAGCCGTCCCCCAGCTAGGCGCCCGACGATCGGCGTATTTGGCTTTATTTTCACAAATAAACTCACAGTTCGGCGAGAAGGTGGTGGGGTTCGCGTGTTTTCTCGCCGATAGAGCGAGCCTGTCTCCGCTTTTCTCTCGCCCGGACTCCTCAAGCGCACCCCGGGAGACCGGGGATGACCTGGGCTCTCCGGATGGATTTAGGCCCTTTTCCGGGGAAAACGAGGAATCGAGGGCGCAGTTGGGCCGAATAACGCCGTCCGGATGAAAAAAAGGGTGTCGGGGCCTCGTCGGGGAAACGGTTGGAGGTGCTCTTACTTCGTCGAGGTCTTCTGGGGTTCTTAGGAGATGTCTCGCTTCAGGGTTGTCATGGTTGTAGGCTTGGCAAACAAACTCAGTTACCTTACCCTACTAGTGAGTTTGTATGTCAGCGTCCTTTCGACTTGGTCGATTATGATGTATGGGGATCGGCTCCCTTCTCTGGTTATTGGAGGACTTTGGTGTTTCTGCTGCACCGACTCCTCTCTTGTCTGACGATACATCATTGCGCGTGACCCGGTGTGAAGCATGAGCTCACCAAGCACATAGGTGTTGATGTCTCCTTTGTACGTACTGCTGTGCAAGATCAGGTTATGACTCTACAACATGTGCCTTCCGAGTTACAGCTGGCTGACTTCTTCATGAAGGTCCAGACTAGAGCGCAACATGGGTTTTTTCTCTCCAAACTCAGTGATGTTAATCCACCATGAGTTTGATGGGGTGTTAGAGATGTATAGCCCCTTTTTCTTGTATATCCCCAGTGTGGCAGTGTATGAGAGGTTTCCTGCACATTGTCACACGTGTACATGCACTGACATTCATGTGAATACTAGTTGCTCATTCCCAACAGGAACATGGTATGGATGCTTACAAATTGAAACATTTGTATACACTTGGTCAAAATTAAATGTTTTGACTTGGCGCAAACTAGAACTTCAACTCAATTTAGAATGGAGGAAGTAGTTCTTTAGCTTTCAACGTAAAGGTCAGCTTTATTCCTGCAAGAACATGCATGCGTCGGAAAACAGGCCTCTGACCTCTCTTAGCATATAACGGGTACTTTACAGGACTCCAAATGGTGTTCTTGACATGTTGGTATGACATTGCAACGTCTATCTCTAATCTTAGCCACTACCGGCAGCGTATCTCTGCATTTGTTAATCTATAACGTAGTATTTACAAAAGAAATACAAAATCTCTTTGGCCAATCAACAAAGAGCAAAACCGTGACTGGAGCTGCCCCAAATGGCAGGACTATATAGCACCATGTCATCAGTTATGCACTTGCATCAGCCTCTCTCACCCAGTATAGTTCAGCTGTTATACGACGCTAACATAAGGTTAAGGTCAGTCAAAAACATTAGTGCCAGAGCTTTGCTTAGGTACTGATCTAGTTTGTTGTGCCAGAGAGCTGCTCCACATGCTGCGTTATTGCCTCGGGGCACGGAGACTGGGCGCGTAGTAGCTCCAAGCGATCAAATGGGTGTACACGTTGCAGAATATAGTCTTCATCTGTAAGAGATGGGGCAAAAAAAAATCATCAAGATTATGAATGGTAATGAGTGCATATTTTTGAGAGAGAGGGAGATGAAAATGGATCTAGTTAGAATCAGGAAGGGATTATTTACTTTCTTTGACAGTGCCATACAGCCAGCATAAAACCTCGTCAGCAAAGGCCAAGCAGACACCACCCTGAGTACAGATCAAATATGTTACTCCATGAAACGTATTTTACACCGGGAAGTGCAAGTAAGTAAATAGAAAACCATATATTCAATTCCAAATACTCTTCTAGTCCCAATACTCTACCTACTGTACTCATACAACACATGTTCTTCCTTACGTATACTATACTGCACTGTTGTGAATAAACAACATGGAAATTAATTTAGTGTACCTGCCAGTAGTTCTTTGCTTTCACTTTTTGTGTAATGTCTCTAGTTCTTAGTCTCTCGGTTCGCACAAGTACACCAGCATCATTCCTGCAGGGAAAGAAGAGAGGAGTGGAACTTAATCAAGTTAGAACCAATTTCCATCACCAAAATCCATCTATACATCTCAAAAAGGTACATGCACTCTTTTTTCCTAATTGTATCGACTATGTGGTCAATGCAAGAAGATTGGAGTTTGTTCTGGTTGACTGCCTCATTGTAAAGAAAAAACCTCAGGTTATGTAGCACACAATGTGTTAAATGTGTAGAACAAAATACCATACCGAGTGAGAATATGTTCATACCACTAAAAATAAGCATAAATGCTTGATCAAAATAATTGAAAAGTGGCCAAGCAAATTAGATTAGAGGAGCTATGAAAACTCAAAGGAGTTATGTATTAGGCAATAGGCCTGTTGTAATGAATAATTCGATAGATATCAAGAGAAGACAGCGACTGAAGCTCCGATGTATTATATGGGCATTTAAGTCAAGAGTATGTGGCTGATAACCCAATGAAGGAATCAGTTAAGCACGGGAATTCAGAACATACATGAGAAACCAATGAAATAACAAAACTACGGATTTGCTTCTGTATCTAACTGACAGCAAGAGAAAAGCAATTATCAAAACCATAATAATTCTTACATATGACAACCATGACTTGTAATTAAAGGAGTTAGGAATTAGTCCCTGACAGGAAGCTCATTGTACTAACAAAGAATGATGTGATGATTGAATATTACCTGAATCCAACGACAACATATGATACACCAGCAAGGAATGACTGAATCTGCATTATTTAGTCAAGTAAAAAATTAATGTTTCAAGCTACATAGAAGGTATGGTTCCCGAAGAATGAAGATAAAATATCACGAAGTTGGAAGTTGTCATGGCAGAGAGAATCATAACAAAATCGTCATGTAGTAAAGTTGTCAAAGATTACCCAGAACCTAAGTAACTTCTCTTTCTCATATTTTTTCAGCGTATGATGATCCAGCTGTTACAAAATTCAAAATGGTGACTAGACTGTATACATGGTATCAGAACAATGGAAGCTCATGGAAAAGAATACCTTTCTGCTTGTTTTCAACTCCACATAGAACCGCCTGCCATCATTAGTTGCATCACAGCAGTCCATCTCAGCACCCATGATAATGCGATGCGCACCCAATTTTGTCTTTATTACAGAACAATACTCTACATTTGCATCAATACCTCTTCCATCCTCACCAATAGAGTTTTCAGTAGCAAGATTTTCAAAAGAATAGCCCCAAAAACATCTGAGGATCAAATATAGCACCAGAAAGAAAAGGTACATCAAATCGATATCCATTTCAGATTCATCCATTATGATGATGACAACTCCGAGCATATGATTACACACATCAAGGCACCGGCTAATTTCACATGCAAATGATGAGAATAATATGCAGCCCTTCACACATTTCCAAGCTTCCCACAGAGATTAACATTTTAGAGAACTAGCATCTTATTACATGATACATTAGATCAGAAAAAATGCCAAAGAACTATATCAGCATTATGAAAGAATGCACCCCTTGTGCTATCACAATTCCTATAAAAAAAACTCAAAGCATCACCATATTTAGCATACTACATTCCGACTATTTCCTTTTTAAGAAACCTTCTTAATATCAAATGAGAGAGAGAGTTAAATCAGCACCATGAAACTAAAACTTGACAAGATACCCCTTGTGCAAGTAGGATTACTATAGCACTATTCCTATAAGAACTTCAAACCATCAACATATTTAGCATACTAGATTTCAACTACTTTCTTTGTAACTCTCTCTTTCTATCACCGATAAGCGCGTGCAGAGAAGCATTTCTTCAATGAATCTTACTCAGAGAGAGAGAGAGAGAGAGAGAGAGAGAGAGAGAACCTCCTGCGGTCAATCTTGCTTTGTGGTCTTTCAGGGAGCTTATGGACATCAAGGTACACAACACCATTTCTTTTGTGCACACCCATCTTCCATGGTTCTTTTATATAAGCCGTGGCCAATATCTGACGATTTTATAAATAGTCACATAGAATCTGTCAGCATACAACCATAGTAAAGGAAATTATGCAAAAAATAGTTTTGCTATAGAGTCCTTCAAAACATATATAGATCTGTCAATCGATTAAGATAGATATAAAACTAACACAGATAAGCTTGTAAGGATAATTTACTGATTCATCTAGATGGACAAACATAAGCTACGACAAGGGAGAAAGGAAAATGTTATGATTTAGATAGTCTGCAATGGAAGGACCATACCTTGTTAAGGTTGTTGCGGTAAGTCTGCAAGACAAGCATACATGATCAGGAATTCAAAGCATACCAAAATAACAAATATAAAGGCGCAACAGTGCATTTTTACCACAAAATGTATGTTCCGAAGAGGTAGGTTTGAATTTCTTATGCATGCAAGAAGATCTCCAAATCCTTGAGATCCCAAATCTGCATTAAATGAATGCTCTGAGATAGAAACAAATTCAAGAGGAAAAGAACCTTCCAAGTAATATAATTATCATCTCCCTAGATCGAATTGTTCAATAAATTCAGAATTAACTTAAGTTCCTTTCCCATTATGTATCAGAAACAGCTAGTGTTTTAATTCTCGAAGATTTTTCTTCCATAATTTTTGAAATTATCCAGTATTACGAAAGACACAACTGCAAAATGTTTTCTGAAATATAGTATGAGTGCGATAAACTCATTCTACAAGAAGTTTATCTATGTAGATGCCTTAAAAAGTATTCCTTCTAAGGTTACTTAAGACCCACCTGCAATATAAAAAGAGTTGCATATACCATATAGAATAGGGGAAACATGCCGTGATATCAAGACCTTCTTATGAAATAGTGTAGGTATACAGCTGAAACAGAAGTTTCTAGGGAATAATTTGCAGCGAATAACAAAGATAATAGATTCCTCATTAAACGAAGTTGGTATTAACTAGAATGTAGGAACAAAAAACTTGACTTCTGAAAGAAAGTACCTCTTTTCTCTGTAAACGATTCAAATCCTCTATTGAGATCTTCACCAACATAGTCACAAATATTACGTTTGAAAAGTCTCTGAAAATGAAGGATGTTTTAGCACAACAGACAACTTTTAGGGCAAACTTTCATCGAGAAAAACATGTGTTCAGAAATTAACAGTTCGCACTTCATAGACAAACTTCCAAAATATAAATTCACCAAAAGGGGATTGAGATTGACAAGCAGCAACTCTGAGATCTTACCAAGCTGCGATCATCAAAATATACATCCCCACCCTCAACACGGCTGAAGCAGGCGAACTCACATGGCTGCATGAGGTAACAAATGATATGGCTCTATGGAGAAGAGAACAAAGATATCAAACGAAAATCAGAAGAACATGGTAATATTATGCACCTCCTGAAAAGCAACAGCTTTCCTAGATAGAGTCTCATGAGTCTTATTAAGTTCCATATGTGAAACACAAACTTCAACGCCACGCCCATGTCCTTGTACTCCGCCAGGAGAAACACTGTCGGTATCCGGCAATGGGGGCAACACTATAAGGAAAGTCACAAAATTAGAAGAGAGTGGTAATGCCTTATCCCCCATCCTAGATAGACTCAACCATTACAAAGCACTATCCAAGTCCCCAGAATATCGAGTATACAGTCAAGGGGAACAATGCAATCATCACATTCTCTACCGTAAAGCATGGGCATTATCTATCACTAATGGAATACATGTAGGTTTAATATGCGCAGCCCCGTGCATTTCGGTAAGATACGCACAAAGCATGGATATGCAGTTTAACTTTTAATGGTGATCTTTATGTTATATTTTTACCTTCATATCTATAGTCCAGTAAGGCGAGACTGTGAAATATAACTGTGATCAAATATATTTTAAAAACAGAATCAGTTAGATTCAGTCTTCTTCTCAGATTAGTTTAGTGTAGAATTAAGTTCAGATTCTAGTGATTTACAGATTGCCGTTCATTAATGCTTACTTGATCTAATAACCAAAACAGGAATGCAACGTAGTAAGTATCTCCCCGACTAGCAGCCACTGCCCAACTGAGCCAAAACCCCTTCTAATTATTATGGCTTGATGATAATTCGTTCATGTTTCACTTCAACGGTTTGCTTGACCCTACTGTATCTCAAAATCTCCCTAAATCTACAAAACCAAGCAACAACCATAAGATGCTTGCATAGAATTCAATCCTCTGCAACATTATGCTCGACCTAGCCTGACATACGAGGTGATGAAAGTTTGAACACGGATTCAAACATAGGTCTGCAGTCTGCAGAAACTCAGCAAGTAAGAGTTCATAGTGTACTGAAGCTAAAAAACAAAACCAGCTGCAGCTCCGGCCTGGAGCCCCAGGAGGCAGGAGCAAATCACCCACAACAAAACCAGCCAATCAGAAAAGTTGAGTGGTGTTAAGTAACGATCTGCTAAGCAATTCTGCTTGCCAAGCACTGAGGTGAAAATTTCGCCCAAACGAATATAGCGAGTAGCGGCAACGAGGGGCGAACCTGGAACTGGATATCTGCTACGGGCGGAGGTCTTGACGTACTGCTCGTTGTCGGGGCCGAACAAATCTGTCTCCTCCTCTTCCTCGCCACCATTCCCTAACGAGTGGTGCTCCCCGCCGTGGCCCTCGTCGTCCCTGCCGTCGGCAATGCCGCTGCTGCTGCTGCGGCCGCTGGATGAGGACGAGGACGCGGCAGCGGAGGAGGACGATGACGCGGCAGCGGAGGAGGACGATGACGCGGCAGCCGAGGACGACGAGGATGTGGACGGGGAGGAGGCGCCGCCGCCACCGTGGGCTTCAGCTTCGGCTCCGTCGCGGGCGTCGCAGTGCTCCCCGAAGAGGTCGACGCCCTGCTCGGAGAAGTCCATGGCGGGCGCGGCCGGGTCGGCGGCGGGCAGACCGGCGAGACGAAAGGTTCGGTCCTTATTTTCTGGTCAGGGGTACACGGGCCGTAGTAGGAATCGACACGGCAAATATAAGTGCCAATTCTTTTAGGCCATGCCCGTTGAAAAGCCAGATTATGGACTTCGGTGGGCCGGAGAAACTCCGTATAGCTGAATCGAATCAGCATTCCAGTCCGAGTTGGCGTTTGAGTGTACTAGTAAGTCTGCACGTGCAACGCACGTCTCAACTAATACAAATTGCAATTATGAAAATCTATAAACTACAAAATAAATCATAGTAAATATTAAAAACAGATTTGTGCTTTCCAATTAGGAAATATAGAAACTGCAGCACATAATCAATCATAAAAAGAAAATGCAGCAATCGTTTGGGTTAAAAAATGTAACCAGAATATGAAAAATGAGTGTAAATTTAGTACATTTTTTATCTATAACGATTGCTGTATGCTGCACAACACTGGAGGAATTCCCAAATTTAACAATCTTCTATTACAGAAATTTCCGGTGGCCGCATATGACATGAAGCCCGGCTGGCCTCTTCATTCCCATTTTTTCATCACCACCTATTTTCCTTTGTTCAACGCGAGAATTCAAATCCAAATCGTACAAATTTTGGCATAATCTATGGGTAATGACATGTATGACCAAAGTATATACACATGAACTAATTAAACCAAGATTGCTTTGGAAACTATCTCAACTACTAATAAAAGAGCGAACAAGAACTTTCCTAGGTACACCCCGCTAATTGTCCACAAACCAAACAACACAGCATGATTAGGCCCACAAGTCTCGATCTAACAGACAGAGGAAAACTTCACCCGTGTGCACTTAGTAAATTGCAATGACTGACCATGCTTCACCAGCAGAGGAAAACTGATCGCACGCGCAGCATCCCGCGTCCTACTCCCACGTCCTCATCCCGCTAATCACGCAAGTATCAGCGCAAAAACTGATCGTGAAACTGATTAGCGGATCTCCTCGACCCCATCCCAAACACCGACGAGTGCTGCCTTGCCGTCTTCTCCCTCAACGGTGACCGCGCACGCCTACACAGCCCCTTCTTCTCCCTAAATGGCGACCTCGCAGGCCTGCACAGCCCCTTCTTCTCCATACACGGCGACCTCGCAGACCTGCACCACTCCGTCGACTCCCTACACAGCGAACACGCCGCCCTGCACCGCACGTCGACTGGGTAGCCGCCGCTCCTTCATCTACCCACTGACAACAAATTGGATTGGACCATCGACGCCCCCACCACGGAATCAGCACCACGCGCTGAAAAGTCTCTGCCATGGCGCCGAAAATCCGCTCCATGCTGACGCCGCCTCCTGGATCGATGCCACCGTGGCCGCAACTCGACGCCGCCCCGCCCGACTCCTGGACCGATGCCAGAAACGAGGGACGCCGGGCGCCCTGAATCTCCTCTCAAGATCGCCCCGATTCCGATCCGATCCCCACGACAACGTCACGTCTGCCACGCCACCGCCACTTGCGCGCGCAGCTGTGAGATCGTGATCGTCCGGGCCCCAAATGCGACGTTTGTTTGATCGATCAGATGGGGCTACTCGCGTAGGTAATTTGAGTCATGTTCGTGTGGCGCATATACATGCAGAGGAGAGGCGGAGCTGCCGCCGGCGAGGCCAACCCGATGGCGGGCGGCATGGTCCTCCTCTATGCGGAGACGCCGACCTCCAAGGGAGGGTGGCGGCGCTCCACAGGCCGCCCGCAGAGGAGAGGCAGAGAAGGGTGGAGCTGCCGCCGGCGCCCATGATTGATTCAATGTCCGTCCCGTTTGTGAGAAGTGAGAGGAGGAGCAGGTACATGCAGAGGTGGGCAGATGCGGTGTCGGCCACACTCAAAAAATTTCAGGGTTGCAGCAGCTTGGACGAATTAGAGTCTGCATCCATATATATGCAGTGCAATGCAAAAGGTATTTACATTGCAGGAACCTGAACTGCTTCTTCCGTTATTCAGGCTAAAGCTCAAGCTTTGGAGCTACGTGATTTTTAGTTCCTTACAACTGGTTTTGTTCGTGGTTTTTTAACAGGAAAAAGCCTCTTGGAGATATCTCATTTCTTTATGCAAGTGCAGAAAGATTTCAGGTTGTGTTCTCTCCTTTGTTTGAATCATCAGGCTGTGTCCTCTTGTAAAGGAAGATTACCAAAAATGGCAGCTCTTATATTTATTACTGTAGAAATAGCCGGACCAGGAAGTAAATTAGCTGTAGTTGCGCGTCGACCCTCCTAGCAGCGCTTAAATGTTGGGGATGAATCCAACTTCATCGAAACGGAATAGCACAACTACAAGGTGAACTTAACAGACATGATGGTATGACCTTTTTCATCGAAACGGAGTATTATTTATGTTCCTTTTTTTGTGTTGATGATTTTAGTTTTAATCAGTGGCTTTTATTAAGGATTACAATAATTTAGTTGTCCCAGGTTAATACTGGTCAGCTTAACTTCCTGGAGTTTGGATCTGTGTGTTCAATATTTCCAACAGACCTTCATCGAATGAATACGAGTTCTCAATTCTTCTTCGACTCAGTCATATATGTCGTCTGTTATTTGCATAAGACCTCATGGAATAGATATGAGTTCTTAACTCTTCTTCCACTCGATCATATATTTCATCTACATGCAATCTGCTGCACAATATCATGTTTCTTTTCCTCAGCGAATACTAAGAATTTTTGCTTGTATACAACTGTCATGTAGGTTACCCTGAGCTGAGGAGTCCCATTGCCTCCGTAAAACATATAATAGGCTGTCCACCAACTGCTTCACGAATGTTCCCCTCTGGATCAAGAGTCTGTTAACTTGATGGCAAAGATGACCTGGGACCGCTCTGAATTTAGATGTCTAATGTCTTGCCGATATGTATGTTCTAAGCAATGTTGGGACCGCTCTGAATGTTGATGTGTGTTCGGTAAAAGAAGTAATCATAAGGAGTTAAGGACCAGGATAGTTAAGTTAATACCCGGCTTGCAGAATGTGACTTTTTTTAGTTGCTGCATACATATTAGCCCAGACAATACGTCTGTATAAGAAATAAGTTATTTATTGGTGGCAGATGGTTTTTACTAAATCAGAATTGTGACTGGGAATCATTTTAGCTACGTGACCATAAAGGGTTAACTTTTGCAAGTAGGTAAATATTATTCTTTGAGTAGGGCATATTTCGTGCATCGTTGTTATGAGATGGGTTTATGTCATGATATCATTTGTCCTATTAGATATAGTTTTCATGATGTTTTATCAGAAAATCCAAGCTACCATAATTAAACGTATGCCTTGTGTTAAAGCACATAATATTACAGTTGTAGGTGCATTTTTGTTCTACATTATTGATCCATTTGATATGAACAGGCAGTGTTCAAGAATTCGGCCGAATCACCGATTAAATGGCCAGTTAATCGCTGCTCGGTGGGTCATTGAGTAGCCGATAAATACCGATTACCCCATTAATCAGCTGATTAACTGGCAAATTTGCCGATTAATCGCTATTCAGTGGCCGAGCGAACCGTTACCAGTTAACAAATTCCTGGACAATGTGAACAGGCTTCCATCTTGTAATGTCAAGAAATAATAGTTTTACAAGCTACTACTTCATTCGTTCATGATGAGCATGAAAGATAAGCAGGCCAAGTATGCATCCGGGTTTGGGTTAATTTGTGTTCAGAGTGTTCTATACATCTATATACGTTGGAAAACATTTCAGGTATCTGGCCAGAAAGAGTTATCTTTTATATTGTAGATAAGTATTCTTCTTCGAGTATGGAATATTTCCTTCATAACTGTTATGACATGGGCTTATATCATGGTATCATGTGTCCTTTTAGATAGATTTTCATGCTTTATTCTATGTTTGGCGTGCTTGCTTCAGTGACAAGTTGAAACTTATACTTTCAATGACTCACTAAATATATTATCATTATATTTAATTTATTGCTTGTGGTGGTCGTTGGCTTTTTTAAGTTTATAGTTTCCAAAGCAATCTTGGTTTAATTAGTTCATGTGTATATACTTTGGTCATACATGTCATTACCCATAGATTATGCCAAAATTTGTACGATTTGGATTTGAATTCTCGCGTTGAACAAAGGAAAATAGGTGGTGATGAAAAAATGGGAATGAAGAGGCCAGCCGGGCTTCATGTCATATGCGGCCACCGGAAATTTCTGTAATAGAAGATTGTTAAATTTGGGAATTCCTCCAGTGTTGTGCAGCATACAGCAATCGTTATAGATAAAAAATGTACTAAATTTACACTCATTTTTCATATTCTGGTTACATTTTTTAACCCAAACGATTGCTGCATTTTCTTTTTATGATTGATTATGTGCTGCAGTTTCTATATTTCCTAATTGGAAAGCACAAATCTGTTTTTAATATTTACTATGATTTATTTTGTAGTTTATAGATTTTCATAATTGCAATTTGTATTAGTTGAGACGTGCGTTGCACGTGCAGACTTACTAGTAAACTTAAAAAAGCCAACGACCACCACAAGCAATAAATTAAATATAATGATAATATATTTAGTGAGTCATTGAAAGTATAAGTTTCAACTTGTCACTGAAGCAAGCACGCCAAACATAGAATAAAGCATGAAAATCTATCTAAAAGGACACATGATACCATGATATAAGCCCATGTCATAACAGTTATGAAGGAAATATTCCATACTCGAAGAAGAATACTTATCTACAATATAAAAGATAACTCTTTCTGGCCAGATACCTGAAATGTTTTCCAACGTATATAGATGTATAGAACACTCTGAACACAAATTAACCCAAACCCGGATGCATACTTGGCCTGCTTATCTTTCATGCTCATCATGAACGAATGAAGTAGTAGCTTGTAAAACTATTATTTCTTGACATTACAAGATGGAAGCCTGTTCACATTGTCCAGGAATTTGTTAACTGGTAACGGTTCGCTCGGCCACTGAATAGCGATTAATCGGCAAATTTGCCAGTTAATCAGCTGATTAATGGGGTAATCGGTATTTATCGGCTACTCAATGACCCACCGAGCAGCGATTAACTGGCCATTTAATCGGTGATTCGGCCGAATTCTTGAACACTGCCTGTTCATATCAAATGGATCAATAATGTAGAACAAAAATGCACCTACAACTGTAATATTATGTGCTTTAACACAAGGCATACGTTTAATTATGGTAGCTTGGATTTTCTGATAAAACATCATGAAAACTATATCTAATAGGACAAATGATATCATGACATAAACCCATCTCATAACAACGATGCACGAAATATGCCCTACTCAAAGAATAATATTTACCTACTTGCAAAAGTTAACCCTTTATGGTCACGTAGCTAAAATGATTCCCAGTCACAATTCTGATTTAGTAAAAACCATCTGCCACCAATAAATAACTTATTTCTTATACAGACGTATTGTCTGGGCTAATATGTATGCAGCAACTAAAAAAAGTCACATTCTGCAAGCCGGGTATTAACTTAACTATCCTGGTCCTTAACTCCTTATGATTACTTCTTTTACCGAACACACATCAACATTCAGAGCGGTCCCAACATTGCTTAGAACATACATATCGGCAAGACATTAGACATCTAAATTCAGAGCGGTCCCAGGTCATCTTTGCCATCAAGTTAACAGACTCTTGATCCAGAGGGGAACATTCGTGAAGCAGTTGGTGGACAGCCTATTATATGTTTTACGGAGGCAATGGGACTCCTCAGCTCAGGGTAACCTACATGACAGTTGTATACAAGCAAAAATTCTTAGTATTCGCTGAGGAAAAGAAACATGATATTGTGCAGCAGATTGCATGTAGATGAAATATATGATCGAGTGGAAGAAGAGTTAAGAACTCATATCTATTCCATGAGGTCTTATGCAAATAACAGACGACATATATGACTGAGTCGAAGAAGAATTGAGAACTCGTATTCATTCGATGAAGGTCTGTTGGAAATATTGAACACACAGATCCAAACTCCAGGAAGTTAAGCTGACCAGTATTAACCTGGGACAACTAAATTATTGTAATCCTTAATAAAAGCCACTGATTAAAACTAAAATCATCAACACAAAAAAAGGAACATAAATAATACTCCGTTTCGATGAAAAAGGTCATACCATCATGTCTGTTAAGTTCACCTTGTAGTTGTGCTATTCCGTTTCGATGAAGTTGGATTCATCCCCAACATTTAAGCGCTGCTAGGAGGGTCGACGCGCAACTACAGCTAATTTACTTCCTGGTCCGGCTATTTCTACAGTAATAAATATAAGAGCTGCCATTTTTGGTAATCTTCCTTTACAAGAGGACACAGCCTGATGATTCAAACAAAGGAGAGAACACAACCTGAAATCTTTCTGCACTTGCATAAAGAAATGAGATATCTCCAAGAGGCTTTTTCCTGTTAAAAAACCACGAACAAAACCAGTTGTAAGGAACTAAAAATCACGTAGCTCCAAAGCTTGAGCTTTAGCCTGAATAACGGAAGAAGCAGTTCAGGTTCCTGCAATGTAAATACCTTTTGCATTGCACTGCATATATATGGATGCAGACTCTAATTCGTCCAAGCTGCTGCAACCCTGAAATTTTTTGAGTGTGGCCGACACCGCATCTGCCCACCTCTGCATGTACCTGCTCCTCCTCTCACTTCTCACAAACGGGACGGACATTGAATCAATCATGGGCGCCGGCGGCAGCTCCACCCTTCTCTGCCTCTCCTCTGCGGGCGGCCTGTGGAGCGCCGCCACCCTCCCTTGGAGGTCGGCGTCTCCGCATAGAGGAGGACCATGCCGCCCGCCATCGGGTTGGCCTCGCCGGCGGCAGCTCCGCCTCTCCTCTGCATGTATATGCGCCACACGAACATGACTCAAATTACCTACGCGAGTAGCCCCATCTGATCGATCAAACAAACGTCGCATTTGGGGCCCGGACGATCACGATCTCACAGCTGCGCGCGCAAGTGGCGGTGGCGTGGCAGACGTGACGTTGTCGTGGGGATCGGATCGGAATCGGGGCGATCTTGAGAGGAGATTCAGGGCGCCCGGCGTCCCTCGTTTCTGGCATCGGTCCAGGAGTCGGGCGGGGCGGCGTCGAGTTGCGGCCACGGTGGCATCGATCCAGGAGGCGGCGTCAGCATGGAGCGGATTTTCGGCGCCATGGCAGAGACTTTTCAGCGCGTGGTGCTGATTCCGTGGTGGGGGCGTCGATGGTCCAATCCAATTTGTTGTCAGTGGGTAGATGAAGGAGCGGCGGCTACCCAGTCGACGTGCGGTGCAGGGCGGCGTGTTCGCTGTGTAGGGAGTCGACGGAGTGGTGCAGGTCTGCGAGGTCGCCGTGTATGGAGAAGAAGGGGCTGTGCAGGCCTGCGAGGTCGCCATTTAGGGAGAAGAAGGGGCTGTGTAGGCGTGCGCGGTCACCGTTGAGGGAGAAGACGGCAAGGCAGCACTCGTCGGTGTTTGGGATGGGGTCGAGGAGATCCGCTAATCAGTTTCACGATCAGTTTTTGCGCTGATACTTGCGTGATTAGCGGGATGAGGACGTGGGAGTAGGACGCGGGATGCTGCGCGTGCGATCAGTTTTCCTCTGCTGGTGAAGCATGGTCAGTCATTGCAATTTACTAAGTGCACACGGGTGAAGTTTTCCTCTGTCTGTTAGATCGAGACTTGTGGGCCTAATCATGCTGTGTTGTTTGGTTTGTGGACAATTAGCGGGGTGTACCTAGGAAAGTTCTTGTTCGCTCTTTTATTAGTAGTTGAGATGAGATGAGATGAGATGTAGATATCTAAATCTAAACAAATTTTTGATCTGAAGAAAGTACAAAAGTGTGGCAAATAGGTTCTTGCTTAGATCCTTCTGGCCTAGACCATGTTTTGTTGACTAGCTTGTTTTTTTGAAACAACACAAAAGTTGTCCTCATCTTTATACTATTAAACAAGAGTTTAAAGTACTACTTAGAGCGGAAACTCAATTCGGCTCCCGGATGCATATGCTCCCTCTACTAGAAAAACATATTTTAAAGTGTTAAAGAAATTTGACAAAAAATTCTACATGTACATCTCCACAATATATGTGAGTTCGTCAAGTTTCGCGAAAAATTGTCAATTTTTGCGGTCTATGTAAAAAAGAAAAAAAATTATCTTATGAAAAGCCTTATTTTTAGCACCGAATTTTGACATTTTTACAAATAACAAACGACAAGTCGATTTTTCATGAAACAACTTTGTGAGCGCATAGCACATGAAGATACACATACGGATTTTTTGTTTTTAATTTTTTAATATTTTAAAATATGTGTAAGATGCATTTAAAAAAGGGAGCATATGCTCCCATGTGGCAAAACATCACTCTCTTAGAGGACCAACAAAAATAAAAGCCTATTCTCACTAGTATTATTCAGCCCAAATTATTGCACAGACACGGCCCCAAAGGGCAACCTGACACCAAAGTAAGGATCACAAAAGGTAGAGAGGAGACACCCCTAAAAACACAAGCATTGCTCTCATTCCTATGCTTCCAAGAAATAAATTGCGTGTCCGTGCAAACTCATGGCTCCATAGCCTATAGTATTTGATGCTACCTCATGAAAAAGTTCCATGTCTTGGGTGTCACAAGGGTTACACCAAGGCCAACCCATGCCCTACCCAAAGTTTTTTCCTTCCATCCGAGGCAATCATAGCCGCAAAGTTTATGAGAATTTGTCGAGTTTGAGCATACCAAGATCTCCAAGGGTGACCGGATGGCAAACAATCTCCCATCGAAGTTTACATTTTCTTTTTGAAGATTATGTCACTACCCTCTCATAAGAAGGGCCTCGTTATATTATTAATGACCGCACACACCACAAATAGAGAGAATGAGGGACATACATGGTAGAGCCACACTTTGCTGTGTAGTCAAATGACTACACAATTTTTCAACAATACAAGCTAAATGTGTGCAAACAAGAATTAAATTTGTATAAATATATGTATTTGACTACAGAACATTAAGTTGGCAACGCTGTGTTGTTGTCCTGGTTCCGCCACTGATGGTATACTTGGCGAGAATAGTGAGCACAAGTTTGATGTAGGTATTCGGTTAGCAATTTATCAACCAGTCTCAATCAACACTCTAAAGCCTATGCATGAAAGCATGTGTTGTGTTATGAAATTATATCTTAGTGGATTTTCGTAGTTTGTACACAATCATTGTTATCAGAATGTGTTCCATTACAGGTTTGAACCCTACGGAAGCCAGGACGGAAAGCAAGGTGGACCAGAAAAAAATGACAAACTACGATTTCGTAAGATGTCAACTAAACAAAGCAGACTAGACAAGAATAATCCAAATAAGTGTGACATGTGACTATAAATACTTGTAGTATACAAATTATCGAACCCCTTGCCTAGATATCTTGGGTGGGTGGGGGGAGGGGGGAGGGAGGCGGGCAAGCCCTGTCAACTTAATTAGCTTACATGGTTAGCAAAATCAAGTATCCATCTAAACATCTTTTTGCATTGGTATTATGGTGTGCACAACATATATAGTCACTCTCCCCATAATTCAACTGTTTGTGTTTGTTCATGCGACCATCGCCGACCGATAGGAGATCACAATTTCCTTGGATGAGGTGAACCTTTGGGTGCTTGTAACTGTAACCATCACATGCAGATGCACTTTTAGCCGATCTCATCACTTATTCAACTTACCGTGTTTATCTCCATAACGGAAATTCATCGCATTCTTCTTACAAAACGATGGATATTCACTTAGAACATCCGGACATCAAGACTAACAAAATTGCAAATGGGCGCAAGGTGTGAAATACCTACATTCGGAGGTCAAGACTAACTAAATTGCAAACATAGGCAAGGTGTGAAATGCCGCATCTACATCTGGACGTAGAGACCAACTAAATTGGTTCTTCAAATGCAGGCCATGTCGAGTTGCTAAGGTGTGAAATGCCGCATCTACAACAACACCACAGCAGCAAAACAGACGGACGCAACAGGTTCAGCAAAAAAGCAAGGCTGACCTGGCATGACCCGTCCGACGTGGCGTCCAGTCCGCAGCGTTACAAGGGGCAAAACGGGGAATCCTGACCCGCCCACCGAACGGCACTCGGCCTCTGCTTTTTTTTTTTTAACAAGCCTCTGCTTATATAACCACCCCCATTTCGAATTCCTCTTCCTTCCTCCCCCTTCTCTCCCCTTCCCGAACCTTCTAGGCCTCGAGGCCCCACTCGCTCGCCGACCTAGATCCGAAGCGCCTCGCCGTCCGACAAGCGCAGCGACCAGTCAGCCGCGAAGGGAGCCGAACCGAGCCGCCCGCCGGCGGGCGCGCGGTAAGAGCCTGCCTTCGTCCCCGCGGTTCGATTCGTGTGCTTTTTGGCGGGAATTTTTTGGTTGCTGCGGCTTGGAAGCGCGAGGGAAACCGGGCGTAGTTTTCCGGCCGCGTCGGTGGAGGGATGCGCGGGCGTACTAATGGCCTGCCTCTTCGCGCTTCGATTCGATTCGCGCGATGCTAGTTTTCATGGAGGGTTTTGGTTGCTGGGAGCCGCCGCGTGATTCGGCCGCGCCCGCGACGGTCGACGCCGCGGGCGAACATCTAGGGTTCCATTTGGGAACCGTACGGATGGTGGATTGATTGGTTCAGGCCAGGATGATGCGCGGAGCGGGGTTGTGTTGCCCGATGAAAAACCCAAAATAAATTGGTCGTCTCGTTCTAATTTGTCGCGCGAGTTGAGAAATATACTTGCGAAATCCGCGTGTTTGCCGTTTGGTGTTCTGAATCCCGGTACTGCTTGACGAACATTTTTTGATTATCTAGTTCGGAATCTAATTTGTGTCGCGAGTTGATAACTGTTGGGGAAAATCCGCGAGTTCCAGCGCGAGGTCTTACTGAAACTGTCCGTGATGTTCTGAATCCTGATACTGTCGATTCCGTGCCAGGAAAGGGACCAGGGAGGGAGGGATGGTCGCCCTGGAGCTGTACCGGAAGACCACCATCGGCGTGAACCTCACGGAGACGCTGGACGAGATGGTCTTCAGCGGAAGGCTCGCCCCCGAGCTCGCCGTCCGGGTGCAACTGCAGTTCGACGAGGTTCGACCGTGAACGCTAACTGACAAACAGGTTATAAGTTGTGATGCATGAGTCGCTGGGTGGTTTGATCTTGCGTGCATGTTGTTGTTTTAGTCCATGAGAGACGTGCTGGAGGAAAAGCTGACGAGCAGGGCTTCCTTCAAGGTTCGATATGCCATCTCTGTTTGGCTACATATGCATCTTATTTACTATATCACTGTCGATGTTTTAAGAGAATACTGAGATAGTGAGATACCATGATTATGCTGTAAAACCTTCTTCTATCTTAATACCTGCCAGTTTAGCTGTACTGATCCAAACAGTACTTGTGTACTTATGAAGTAGTAGGAAATAACTTGGCATGCCATTCTCCAAGTTCACCACAGGACATTGGCCTTATACGAGCACATTTGGCATCCTTCTCTGGAAAAGAAACATGAACTTGTCGAATAGCCAAATCAGGCACTTGGTTAAATCTTCTGTCGACAAGAGATGGAAATACAATTGTGTATCGTCTTTTGGGGGATTTTTTAATTTTTCCTGAAAAATAATTTAAAATATATAACTATGTGCTGATGTTGATTGCTTAGCATCAAAGATAAACTGTCTGCACCACGATCGGCATGTGGACTGTTCTATTCGGCTGTTCCTAACTTATATCTGAACCTATATGGATAATTATTTGTTTCTTGCCAACTTAACACATGGTACTTTCGCGAAATCATTTCCATGTACTATGTGAAACTTTCTCCTATATTTTGGAGAACAACATACTTGCGTCTTGCGTGTTCCACTGTATTGATATCATGTGGAGTGATCTATTCATTAGTCCTTACTGACTTAAGTAGAATAGCATCTTTTCTTAAGGAAGGAAACAATTCTGATGAAAGGTTTAGCAGCATATGCCTCTTTTTTCTGTTGCAGCTGCTAATGATTTTATAATAAAAAAATGTAGAGATTTGAAGTGAATCCTGAGATACATTCTTGTCAGGCTGCCTGTCAGTGTAGTAATATTCTGATGCTTATTAAGTTTTTTGTTTCTGTCAATTATTTTTCTGTGTCATTATTTGGCATATTATTTAACAAGCAGACTTCTGCAATTAATTCAATTTATGGTAAATAAATACCAAGTTCTAGATCCAGCAGTGGTGAATATACACATGCCACTGGAAATACTACTGAAGAAATATACTTTTTTATTGCTTACTATTAGGGGTAAACTGTCTGTCTGTAACATGGTCACATGCAAGTATGTAGATTTCCTGTCCTTACTTATATTTAGACCTGCTGATAAATATGATAGGTTCATGCAATAATTTCCAAATAGTTGCTGACTGAAGTTGAAGAACTCCTTTTCTGTATCCAAACCAGGAAACAATTCCGGAAACAACATTCTTATTTTTGCATGGGCTGGCATGCATCTAGATTATGTTGTTTATTATTACTGAAAATAAAGACTTGTACGTGGTAATAGTTTCACCCAGATTGTTCTCCCTAGTGTTCTAGACGAAATTCAGAACAGCACCTTCTACCACGACTAGCATCCCAAGCCTCATCTTTCAGTTGCACAATGTTTCAGCTAGTTTTGTTTTGTTTTGTTTTGTTTTGTTTTGTCTTTATGATGCTTACCTACCATGCAGGCTACGATTAGCCAGATATACCATATGCTTCTTGCTGAAATTTGATGATATCATACATTCCAATCTGTAATCATTTTTCCATCCACACATTTACTGCATTTGCATTGCAACATGATGAAAGTAATGCTAACTTTTGGAGCACCTGTGTGTTCCACTGTATTGATGTAATGGGTAATGGGTAATGGCTGAAGTCGAAGAACTCATTTTCTCTATCCAAACCAGGAAACAATTCCGGAAACAACACTCTTATTTTTTTTCATGGCCTGGCATGCATCTAGACTATGTTGTTTATTTACTGAAAATAGGACTTCTACATGGCAATAGCTTCTCAAATTGTTCTCCCTAGTATTCCAGTCAAAATTCAGAATTACCACCCTCTACCAGGACTCCAGGAGTCCAGCACTAGCGTCTCAAGCCTCATCTCCCATTTGCACAATGTTTCAGCTAATTTCGTTTTGTGTGTACCACATTTACTGCGCTTACATATGTTGCATAATGTAATCATCTTTCCATCCATCCATTGGTTGCATTCGCATGATGGGCGTCTCCCTCTTGTGTTGGCAGGGCCATCTGCACACCTACAGGTACTGCGACGGGGTCTGGATTTTCATCCTCACAGACGCGACGTTCACGAACGAGGAGATGACACAGAACATCGGCAAGGTGAAGATTGTGGCCTGCGATGCTAGTTTGATGAAGCCCGAGGTGCCTCCGCAACAGTAGCTTGCCAGGAGTCCAGCCCTTTTTGACCATAGTCCTCTTCGTGCTAGGCTAGCCGCCCCCAAAACTCAACAGTTGTGTTGATATCGCTTATATCTGGAATGATTTCACGAGCATCTAGCTAGATAGACTCCCGTTGTGGACGCAGAGGAGTTAAATCATCTGGAGTAATATCGCTTATGGAACGGAGAATTAGCTCTCTTCTTTCTGTCGATTATATGTCTTGTTGATGGCCGAAACTAGTAAGAGTAGAATGTGGCATGTTAGCGTATTGCTATCCTTAGTATCCTAGATCTCTGTCTGTTGTAACGAGAGTGGTCACGCTGCATATATATTCTGACTTGAGAATGGTTTTTCCAGATAATGCAGATATAGTGGGTATATGTACGAGGTAAATTAACGAGCTGTGATTTACTGCTTTCCCTCAAAAAGAAAATTAATGATCTGCTCGATCATAATCGGAAGGCGGCAGCCGAACAATCCAGTTACAATACGAGTTCCATCTATACAAGATACGGTTCCATCCGTTTTGGCTTATCCGATCGCTGCAGTAAGTTGCCTCACCAATCTCAGATCGAGCAGGTAATTATTAGTTTTGGTAGGGAAATCATTACTGGTAATTATTAGTTCTAAAAGTCTTATTTTTTGTTGAAAATATTGTCAACTATTGTTGTAAACACCTCAAGAGGATTACTTTTGTTGTAAATACCTCAGCTAGATTACTTTTGTTGTACAAACACCAAAGAACAACACACGTAAGTGACCTATAAAAAGCTGTCACGTGTTAGGGAGAGAAAGTGTGAAAGCAACCACTACGGGTGTGTTTGGTAGCCCGGGGGAGCACAGATTTTCCCATCCCAACCGAGATATTTGAGAGAGAACGTGTTTGTTAGATCGGGTCGGGCCTTCCCAGCATTGGCGACCTCATACGAAAAACGACTCAGGCTCAGTTCTTTTGGCGGCTTCTCCGACAAGCTGCCCTCCCCCAGCTTCCTGGAGAAGCCTCACACAAAATTTAGGGAGGCTTTCGGACTAGTATAGGCTAGAACATTTCGGAAGCCTTCCTAAAGAACTGAGCCTCAGAGCCAGGCTGAGGAGCGAAGCTCAAATCGAGCTTCCCTCCTCGCCCGGGCTCTCCTCATCCCGCGAAACACTGTTTCGGGCCCCCATCGCACCCCCATTCGCCCCTCCCACCTCTCGTCCTCCTCTCGCGTCCCACCCGCGCCCCAACCTCCTCCTCTCCCGTCGGCCAGCAGGAGCACGGAACCATGCCGCCGCCTCCTCCGTCCGGGACGCGTCGCCGCCGCGCCGCACCGCCAGGACGCCGCCTCGCGCGCCGCACCGCCAGGACGCCGCCTCGACGCGCCGCGCCAGCCAGGACGCCGCCTCGACGACGCGCCGCGCGGCAGGAAGCCGCGACGCCACCGAAGCGCGCCAGAGACGCCGCGACGCCACCGAGCCCGCGGACGCGCCAGACGCGCCGCACCGGTCAAGACCCTCCGCCGGGAAGCTGCTTCGACGCGCCGCCAGTGCTCTGCCAGGACGCCGCCGCCAGTACAAAGGACCCGATTGCTTTTTGATTTTTTTTTCTTAAGGACCTTTGTGTAATTTTTTCCACCCAGCACGTCTCACCCTATGCAACCTTTGCCCATCTGAACTCGCCTTCTCTCAACTGATACAGGCTACCAAACAAGCAACAAATCTGAACCTAACATGTATGAGGTCAACATGTATGAGGTCGTGGGCCCAGTTATAATACGAGTTCCAGCTACAAGATGCAGTTCCATCCGTTTTGGCTGATGATGATCCGTCCGCCGTAGTACGTTAACCTCACCAATCTCAGATCGAGCAGGTCGATCGTGAAGGCCTCTCGGACCATCCAGCGCTGCCATGGCACCGACGCGAGGCCGCCTTGGTCATCCCTCCGCCGCCGGGGCCAGCACGCCTCTCCCGACACCATCGGCGGACGTCTTCTTCGAGATCCTCTCATGGCTGCCGCTCAGGTCCCTGCTCCGATGCCGGTGTGTGTGCAAGTCGTGGCGCGCCCTCGTCTCCAACCCGGCCTTCGTCGCCGCGCACAGGTCCCGCGCCCAGCCGCTCCTGGTCGCCGCGACCGAGAAACCCATGTCATGGGCCAATTCAACCCTTGAGATCATGGACGCGGAAGGCGATGCCGTGCGCCTCGTTGTGTACCTAGGCGATCACTGGAAGTTCCTCGCGAGCCTCGACAGCTTCGTCCTCCTCACCTCCCGTCAGGACACCTATTACTCCTCCGCGTACCCTACCGTGCGCGTCATCAATCTGGTGACGGGTGAGACGGTCGCGACCTGCTCGATACCGGTCGACTGGGCAGCGGGCCGTGGCTCTAGAATTCCCACATGGTTCGGCTTCGGTCGCGCTGCCCGGTCCGGCGCTCTCAAGGTCCTTTGTATCGTCTTCCCTAAGCGTTTGAGATGCGAGGTCCTCACGTTAGGAGACAATGGCAACTCCGAGTGGAGGCAAACGACGCGGCCCTCGAATATGATATGTGACTCCAGTGACGGAGTAGAGGTTAACGGTGCATTGCACTTTCTCTCCGTATATCAGACCCACATTCTCGGCTTCGATCTAGAGAGCGAGGAGTGGACGACCATCCACGGACCGTCAGGAATTATTCCAACTCCATGGGAGAAAATCGGCTTGGCCGAGCTCAACGGCTCCCTGTGCATCGCGGTTAACCTATGGCTCCTGCTCGACGTTAATAAGGCTGTTTGGATCAACACGTACACGATCAAGGTGGGTCATGTCATGGATCTTGTGCCTCTCAGGGTGATGTGTCCTGGTGGAAAGCTGCTTTTTTACTGCCGTCGTGGCCACAGATCGATTTTACAAGTATATGATCCTCGCACAGGGAAACTGGAAAAGGGACCACCTACCAACATCGTGGGCAGAGTTGGCCTTTGCAGCTCGCACTTGGATCGTCGATTACGTGTGGAGAGTCTTGCATATGTGGATTCCCATATGACTACTACTGATATCACCTCTTTCTCCTCATCCTCCTCTTCCTCTTCCTCGTCTTCTGATGACGTGGAGGGAGACAAGATTGAGCAATGCAATGAGTGATATCATGTGGTTATGCGCAACATCATTGTATTCCCTTTTGGGTTTCCTAGGCTTTAATAATGGTCCAGGTTCCAAGCTCTTTGTTATTCATTGGATTTTTTACAAGCTAGTGAGAAAATTATCCTTTTATTATTATGGCTTGTATGCACTTAATTTATGTTAGTTGTGTGTGTGTGAACCTAATAGGATGGTCTATTTATGTCAACAATGTGTTGTTTAATTGATGATAATCATGGTGGCGTGCTTATTTAATATTTCTTGCTACCCATGATTATCTACTTATCTTGTCTCTACCTTTTGTTGTATCATGTGTTGTCACACACCTTGTGCACTTTGCACGCCACAAAATTCTAAAGATATAGTGGGCTGGGGGGGGGGTGGTCTCTTTTAAACTCTTAAGTGAGTGCATTTTTTGTATCCAAATCCCAACTTTCTTATGACGCACACGATTAAAGGGGGTCGTCTCTATATAATGTACTTATTTGGTCCGTTTGTAATACTATTAAACTCATTCTTAATTAATGAAATGAGCAAAGCTTTTACCCTTGTTCCAAAAAAATAAATGTGGCATTTAGGAAGGAGAACAAATCACGGGATACAGGCAAGGTGAAGATCATGGCATGCGATTCAAAATTTAGTAAATCCTAAGGTTGCCTCCATAGCATTAGGAGCTTGCCAGGAGTCGCTAGCCATGGAATGGAGTCGAGAGATCCTGGGGAGATGTCCAACATCGTGGAGTGACATGGGGCAGCGGCCTGACTTGCTGGGAGGATGCGAGTTTGCCGTGTGTGAGTAATCCTAGGACGAGCAGAGGGAAACAATGCGCTTAGTTTCAGGCGAAAAAGGTTCAGGTAGTTTTAGGACCGTGTTGGATGTTGCAACTTTTAGGGGCTAAAATAAAAATTGATGGCGTATCACCAATTCATCGCCATCACCACATATTTCAATTTACCAGTACTTGTAAATATGTGTATTGTTTACGGAATTATATCATAAGCTCCTCCATATTTGTGGATGGAGAGGAGTTATCATATGGAGAATATTACTTATGGATATGGAACGGTATTTTCACGCTTTTCTGTTTCTAATATAACCTGTTGATGACTAAAAACTAAGACTAGAGTGTGACATGGTATCGACCCTAAATCTCTATCGGTGTAACATGCTTCAGTATGAGAGTGGTCAGAGCAACTCTAATGCATGCCCTGTAATAGCATGGGCCAAAAAACTTATTTTTAGGGCAGTAGAGGGCAAAAAACTCAAAGGATCCCGTATACCACAATGCCCAAAAACATTTTGGGCCTGGCAAAAAAATCGAACTCTCATGCTCCCCTCGACCGCGCGTGCGCCTCCCCAACCACGGATCTAAAAAATCATGCGTGCCGCCCTCCCTCTTCCGTCGTGGATCAACCGCGAACCGCCCTCCATCGGCCACCGGAGGCCATGGATGGCCAATTCCACCCCTCTCCCAGTCCCGGCATCCTCCACAACCGTGCAGTCAAACCCTATGCCTCCGCCCCTACGACGCCCGACTTTCGCATTGCCCCGACCGCTCGTCGGCACCAGGATACGAGCCAGGGTCCCGCCATGGCTGCTAAAGAGCTAGTTAAGGGTAAGATTGTGGCCGGCGTGAAGCGGTAGGCAGCCGGGGCGGGCGCCAGCGCCAAGAAGAAGCAAGTTGCGATGGGCCATGCAACATTACCTCTGCTCGCCGCCAGAAACATTGCTACGGTATAGCAGGACCCCCATCCACCGTCACTTGTGGCAGAGGAGTTGTAGGCACCGTTCCTCCCGTCATTCGCCTTCAACGCAGTCGACAAAATGTCGCAAAGTTTTTTTTCCTATCTATGTCAGTTTTGAGTGTACGATGTATATGTTCTATGTGATTGAGCGCATTTCGTGCGTAATTATTGTTCATGTAGCATGGGAGATGAGGAGTTCTTGGAGAGCATGAATTTGCCATCACAAAAGTACGAAAGGAAGGATGATCAACTTGATATGGAAGAGTAGGTTTTCGTGGAGTCATCTTAATTAATTACAAGAGTTACCAAGGGGAAGATCGGGTAACTATACTACACAATATGATATCTTGCTTATTACGGCATGGAAGAGGACATGGCTTGATCTGTGACATGGGTATGCCATATCGGGTCCTCAACATTGCGTCCCCGGTATGAAGTCCATGAAGGAATAGGGAAAATCCCATGAAGAAATCCACATGAAGCCGAAGATACTTACGCTATGTAAATTAGGAAAGCTAGGCCCATATCGGGTAAATCGACATATCTGATTGAATCCGTCCCGTCTCGGTGGTTCCTCCTAGCCCTTATATAGTGGGCTAGGTCTCAGAGTCCACCTCGAGGTCATTTGCATCACATATAGTGCACTAATGGTTGAAGAAGAAGGAACAAGCTTTGGAAAACATGGGAGGCTACATGGGTCCATTTGGAAGTTACATGGATGCAATGGGCATGGCTAGTATGGGCGGCATGTCTAGCTACATGGGAGGAGGCATGTGTACCTACATCAACGCCATGGAAGATCACAATGGAGGAGGCAAAGAAACTGAGCCCAACAACACCGGTGATGGCACTGTGCAACAAGAAAGAGTGACAATGGATGCCAACAACAACAATGGTGCATGAGCGCTATGTTGCACATTTTGTTTGTGTTTGAACAAGTTTATGATTTGAACTATGCTACCTTTTGTTTGTGTTTGAACTAAGTTTATGATTCGAACTATGCTATGTGGATTAACTAGTTGTTCTATGCATGATGATATTGCAAAGTTTAAATTTTATTTTATTATTCTATAATTTATATGTTCTTTTGCAATGTTTGTATATATATAGTTGTATGCAAAATATGCCTAGTAGTAGATGTTGACGCGTGACAGGGTGCCCTATTTTAGGGCAGCCGCTGCGGCACCGCGCCCATCATCTAGAAAAGCAAAAGTCCTCTTTGTGCCCTATATGACCAAAAGTGCTGCTCTATAAGTTTTTTGTGCTGCCCCAGCCCTATTAGGGCATGTACAAGCCAGGAGCTAATCCCAGACGCTTAGTGAAAAAAAAAAGATTGCAAAATTAGAAAATCATATCCAAGCATCTGCGTCGCTCAACGTTGGGCGTTAATCTAGTGCTCCTCTCTCCAACGCAGAGAAAAGAAATGTGCGCTTATTATGAAATGAGACCAGCCAGGAGCCCTGGCTGGCTTAGCTTTATAGAAGAAAGCTCCGCAAGCACCCGTCAATCCGAGGATTCGAGCCCGGGTGGGCAGCACGCGCGCCCTGTTCTCCTATGTGCGCTTATTATGGAGAGTTTGTTGTAGGCTTGTTGTATATCTGTTGGATTTTCTTGCGTCTTGGATGGCGCCCGACGCTTATCAAAACAGATTTCGTACGAGCAAACTATGACCTGTAGATGTACAATCACAATCAGAAGGCGGTATAGCCGAACGATCCCAAAAAAAATAATTTGCATACACTACGAGTTTCATCCGTTTTGGATGATCCGATCGCACTAGGTTACTTCGCCAATCTCAGATCGAGCCGGTCGATCGTGAAGGCTTCTCTCCTTGCCAGCGCCGCCATGGCACCAAATCCTCTCCCGCCACCATCGGCGGACGTCTTCTTCGAGATCCTCTCATGGCTGCCGCTCAGGTCCCTGAGCCTATCCCGGTGCGTGTGCACCTCGTGGCGCGTCATCATCTCCAACCCGGCCTTCGTCGCCGTGCACAGGTCCCGCGCCCAGCCGCTCATCATCGCCGCGACTGACTCCGACGACCGTGCCACCATGTCGACCCTTCAGATCATGGACATGGAAGGCGACATCGCGCGGGTCCTCGACCTATGCCGTTTCTGGAAGTTCCGCGCGAGCCTCGACAGCCTCGTCCTCTTCACATGTCGCCTCGAATACCACCCCCGCAGCGTTCGTGTCCTCGATCTAGCCACCGGGGAGGTGGTGGCGAGCAGCCCGAGAGCGGACGGGGAAGCGGACCATGACTCTAGACTCACTACACGGTTCGGCTTTGGTCGCGCCGCCCGGTCCGGCGCGCTCAAGGTCATCCGTATCGTCTTCCATGTTGTGTCCTCTCGCTGCAGTCTGACATGCCAGGTCCTCAAGTTAGGAGACAACGGCGACTCCAGGTGGATGGCGACGCGGCCGCCCCCGGATATGTTGGGTGATTCCAGAGACGGAGTATTGGTCAACGGCGTCTTGCACTTTCTGTCCATATGCATGGGCGATGTACTCTCTTTCGACCTCGAGAGCGAGGAGTGGAAGACCATCCACGGACCATTGAGAGATGTGGGTCCCTGGGAGAAGATCGGCTTGGCCGAGCTCAACGGCGTCCTGTGCATCACTCTTGCAAAGAAGCACACGGTTAACCTATGGCTCTTGACTGACGTTAATAAGAACGAGTGGGTCGAGGCCTACACGGTCTCGGTAGATGGTGTCGTCGATTTTCTGCCTTTGAGGGTGATGCGTCCTGCTGGAAAGCTGCTCTTCTACCACCGCCGTGACTACAGATCGGCGGCGGGTTTACATGTTTACGATCCTCGTTCAGGGGAATGCACATTCGTGAAAAAGGTGCAGACCGGCATCGTTGCCAGAATCGGCCTTTGCAGTTCGTGCTTGGATCCTAGATTACGTGGCCAGCCCTAGGTGAATCGGCTTTGTCTACCTTTTGAAGTTGGGGTTTACATGTTTACGATCCTCGTTCAGGGGAATGCACATTCGTGAAAAAGGTGCAGACCGGCATCGTTGCCAGAATCGGCCTTTGCAGTTCGTGCTTGGATCCTAGATTACGTGGCCAGCCCTAGGTGAATCGGCTTTGTCTACCTTTTGAAGTTGAAGTATTCTTGTAACAGACTAAAACAATGATGAATAATGCTGACTGTTGTTGCTTCTTAATGTTGTCTTAATGAATAAGATATTTCAGTGTTTGTTTTAACATATAGTACCTGTTCAGCAAGGTAGATCTGGGACTGTACGTCTGTACCTAGTAGGCAAAATAAAACCGGGATGAAAACTCTTTACCCAAACTTCAGGTGAACCTCTAAAAGTGAACATGTACTAGGACAGCTCTTGAGAGCCTGTAACACTAGCTCATCCTCCGTTATGAGAGTCGCCGCGCTACACTCCGATTTGGAGAATGGCTTGTTAAGATGCTAGGATCATCTAGGGTAGATCTAATGCGGGTAAAACTGTTAGATCTAACTGTGTACTGAGAGAGATAGATAGATCGAGAGTGGGCAGATGGTTTACCTTCTCCCTTAGAGGATGAACTGTCGGACGCCGACATGGTGGCGGCGGCGGATGTAGTGAGCGTGCGGTGGCGACGGTGGTGGTGCTTCCCGTGAGCACTGCGCTAACCCTAGATCGGTAGGGGATGTCGGTGGGGTGACTAGCGGCGCGGACGAACCTCGTACTGCGAGCCCCGGCCCCCACCTCTTTATGTAGCGCAGGTCACAGGGGCCCACCAACCAGAGATGCGGTTGGGCGCCCCCGATCAGGGCGCGGACGAGGTCAAAGGACTCGTTATCGATCCGTTGGGATCGATCACGTGGAGATCATCCTAACATTCTCCCCTTGATCTCAACTTTTCTTTTAACTTTATACTTTCACTTTATTCGTTTTATTTTGAATCAGTCCATAGGGCATGTTTCATCGTCACAGCTCTATTGCCGATAGAATCAGAAAAGCCACAATACACTTCTCTGTTTTGAAACAAATTCTTTTACTTTTGGGCCTCTTATGATCCAGGATAGGTAAGACTTTCCCTTAAACCCATGTTGGCTACGTGCTCCTTGAACACGCTGGGTGGTAAGCCTTTCGTTAGCGGATCCGCAAGCATATCTTTTGTCCTTATATGCTCGAGACTTATTGTTTGATCCCGGACCTTGTGTTTTACAACATAATACTTAACCTCAATCGGTTTCGTAGCTGTACTCGACTTGTTGTTGTGAGCATGAAATACTGCAGGCTCATTGTCGCAGTACATCTTTAGTGGTTTGTCAATACAATCTATCACTTTCAAGTTGGGTATAAATTTCTTTAACCATAATGCCTACCCTGTGGCTTCATAACATGCTATAAATTATGCATACATCGTGGATGATGCAACTATCGTCTGTTTGGAGCTTCTCCACGAAATAGCTCTCCCTGCGAGGGTGAATACATATCCAGATGTGGATTTTCTATCATCTTTATCCCCCGCAAAATCTGCATCTGAATACCCTCTTATTTCTAGGGAATCGGATCTGTATGTTAGCATGTAGTTCTTTGTGCCTTTCACATAACGCAATGCCTTCTTTACCATTTTCCAGTGTTCAAAGCCTGGATTTTCTTGATATCTACCAAGTACTCTGGTGATAAATGCTAAGTCAGGGCGAGTGCACACTTGTGCATATTGTAGGCTTCCAATGGCCGAAGCATATGGAACCGCTTTCATTTGATCGAGCTCGTATTGATTTTGGGGACTTTGATGTTTCCCAAAACTGTCTCCCTTGACTATAGGGGCAGGTGTGGCACTGCACTTATGCATATTATACTTACTTAGAATCTTTTCTAAATAAACATTTTTGCGATAGTCCTAATACTCCATTATTCCTATCTCGGTGAATTTCTATGCCCAAAACATATGACGCTTCACCAAGATCTTTCATATCAAAATTTGAGGACAAGAACTTATTTGTCTCTTGCAGTAGACTAATATCACTGCTGGCAAGCAGAATATCATCCACATACAAGATTAGGAAAATATATTTCCCACTTTTAAACTTTGCATAAACGCAATTGTCCTCAATATTTTCTTTAAATCCAAATCTCTTAATTATTTCATTAAACTTTAGATACCACTATCTGGAGGCTTGCTTTAATCCATAAATGGATTTCTTTAGGCGGCATCCCATTTCTTCCTTGCCTTCCATGATAAAATCCTTTGGTTGTTTCATGTAGACATTTTCTTCTAAATCCCCGTTTAGAAATGCCGTCTTTACATCTATTTGATGCAACTCTAAATCAAAATGTGCAACTAGTGCCATTATGATTCTGAAAGAATCCTTACATGAGACCGGAGAAAATGTCTCATTATAATCTATCCCTTCTTTTTGTGTAAATCCTTTTGCCACAAGTAGTGCTTTATACTTTTCAACATTCCCATTGGAGTCATATTTTATTTTGTAGACCTATTTGCAGCCCACTGTTTTGGCTCCTTTAGGAATATTCTCTAAGTCCCAAACATGGTTGGCACTCATCGATCTCATTTCGTCTTCCATGGCCTCCACCCACTTTGATGAATCTGGGCTTCTCATGGCTTCTTCATATGAAGTGGGATCACCTTCCATATGAATTGTTTCTGTGTTGTAAACTTTGTAATCAGTCGAAATGGCTGATTTTCTAGCTCTTGTAGACCTTCTAGGGGCCTCAATCTCTGGAGCATTCTGTTCCTCAACTTGTGGCTCAGCTTCAGGAGGTGGCTGTTGTTGCTCCCTTTCATGCTCAAAAAATGATTCATTCGGCTCCTGACGGACAGGTTCTGAATTTTCACTCATCGTTGTCATGGGTGGAGTCATGATGTCTACGGGTGCTTCTATTCTTGTAGACAGTGTTGGGCCTCCAAGAGCAGAGGTTTGTAGAACAACAGCAAGTTTCCCTTAAGTGGATTACCCAAGGTTTATCGAACTCGGGAGGAAGAGGTCAAAGATATCCCTCTCATGCAACCCCAACCACAAAGCAAGAAGTCTCTTGTGTCCCCAACACACCTAATAGGTGCACTAGTTCGGCGAAGAGATAGTGAAATACAAGTGGTATGAATGAATATGAGCAGTAGTACGGCGCGAAAATAGCTCAGGCATTGATTGATGGTAGTAATATTGCAGAAGTAAACATGCGTAGTAACGCAACAGTAATTCATAAACAGTAACAAGCGTGATAGCAGTATTTAGGAACAAGGCCTAGGGATTAGACTTTCACTAGTGGACACTCTCAACATTGATCACATAACGAAATAGATAAATGCATACTCTACACTCTTTTGTTGGATGATGAACACATTGCGTAGGATTACACGAACCCTCAATGCCGGAGTTAACAAGCTCCACAATTAAATGTTCATATTTAAGTAACCTTAGAGTGTAAGATAGATCAATACGACTAAACCAAGTACTAACGTAGCATGCACACTGTCACCTTCATGCTTATGTAGGAGGAATAATACACATCAATTACTATCATAGCAATAGTTAACTTCAATCTACAAGAGATCATGATCATAGCATAAACCAAGTACTAACACGGATGCACACACTATCACCATTACATCGTGCAGGAGGAATAAAACTACTTTAATAACATCACTAGAGTAACACATAGATAAATTGTGATACAAAACACATTGCAATCATAAAGAGATATAAATAAGCACTTCACTATGCCATTCATAACAGTGAATAAGTATTCTGTGAAATATAGCCTAAGAGACCCACATGGTGCACACACTGTCACCTTTACACACGTGGGACAAGGAGTCTCCGGAGATCACATAAGTAAAACCCACTTGACTAGCATAATGACATCTAGATTACAAGCATCATCATATGAATCTCAATCATGTAAGGCAGCTCATGAGATTATTGTATTGAAGCACATAGGAGAGAGATGAACCACATAGCTACCGGTACAGCCCCGAGCCTCGATGGAGAACTACTCCCTCATGGGAGCAGAGTGATGAAGATGGCGGTGGAGATGGCACGGTCGATGGAGAAGCCTTCCGGGGCACCCCGTCCCAGGGTGCCAGAGACTCCGTCCCCGATCTTGGCTTCGTGATGGCGGCGGCTCGGAAGGTTTCGCGTACCGTGGCTTATTCTCTAAGGGTTTTCGACGCAGGGGCTTTATATAGGCGAAAGGGCAGCGTCGAAAGGTCGAAGGGCGACGACACCATAGGCCGCGCGGCCGGTGGGCCGCGCCGGCATCATCTGGGCCTGTGTGGCCCCTCCGCGCTCTCGGGTGTTCGGATGCTTCCGGGCAAAATAGGAACCTGGGCGTTGATTTCGTCCAATTCCGAGAATATTTCCTTACTAGGATTTCTGAAACCAAAAACAGAAAACAGGAACTGCACTTCGGCATCTTGTTAATAGGTTAGTTCCAGAAAATGCACGAATATAACATAAAGTGTGCATAAAACATGTAGATATCATCAATAATGTAGCATGGAACATAAGAAATTATCGATACGTCGGAGACGTATCAGCATCCCCAAGCTTAGTTCTGCTCGTCCCGAGCAGGAAAACGATAACAAAGATAATTTCAAGTGACATGCCGTCATAAACTTGATCATATTGTAAACATATGTAATGAATGCAGCGATCAAAACAATGATAATGACATGAGTAAACAATGAATCATAAAGCAATGACTTTTCATGAATAGCACTTTCAAGACAGCATCAATAAGTCTTGCATAAGAGTTAACTCATAAAGCAATAAATTCAAAGTAAAGGCATTGAAGCAACACAAAGGAAGATTAAGTTTCAGCGGTTGCTTTCAACTTATAACATGTATATCTCATGGATAGTGTCAATGTAAAGCAATATAATAAGTGCAATATGCAAGTATGTAGGAATCAATGCACAGTTCACACAAGTGTTTGCTTCTTGAGATGGAGAGAAATAGGTGAACTGACTCAACAATAAAAGTAAAAGAATGGTCCTTCAAAGAGGAAAGCATCGATTGCTATATTTGTGCTAGAGCTTTTATTTTGAAAACATCAAGAGAGTATAAAAGTAAAGTTTTGAGAGGTGTTTGTTGTTGTCAACGAATGGTAGTGGGTACTCTAACCCCCTTGCCAGACAAAACCTTCAAAGAGCGGCTCCCATTTTATTTTATTTTTGGGTGGCACTCCTTCCAACCTTTCTTTCACAAACCATGGCTAACCGAATCCTGGGTGCCTGCCAACAATCTCATACCATGAAGGAGTGCCTTTTTATTTTAGTTTTATTATGATGACACTCCTCCCCACCTTTGCTTTCTCAAGCCATGGCTAACCGAATCCTTCGGTGCCGTCCAACAATCACATACCATGGAGGAGTGTCTATTTTTGTTAATTAATTTGGGACTGGGAATCCCATTGCCAGCTCTTTTTGCAAAGTTATTGGATAAGCGGATGAAGCCACTAGTCCATTGGTGAAAGTTGCCCAACAAGATTGAAAGATAAACACCACATACTTCCTCATGAGCTATAAAACATTGACACAAATAAGAGGTAATAACTTTTGAATTGTTTAAAGGTAGCACTCAAGCAATTTACTTTGGGATGGCGAGAAATACCATGTAGTAGGTAGGTATGGTGGACACAAATGGCATAGTGGTTGGCTCAAGGATTTTGGATGCATGAGAAGTAATCACTCTCGATACAAGGTTTAGGCTAGCAAGGTTTATTTGAAACAAACACAAGGATGAACTGGTGCAGCAAAACTCACATAAAAGACATATTGTAAACATTATAAAACTCTACACCGTCCTCCTTGTTGTTCAAAACTCAATACTAGAAATTATCTAGACCTTAGAGAGACCAAATATGCAAACCAAATTTTAGCAAGCTCTATGTATTTCTTCATTAATGGGTGCAAAGCATATGATGCAAGAGCTTAAACATGAGCACAACAATTGCCAAGTATCACATTATCCAAGATATTTTAGAATTACTACATGTAGCATTTTCCAATTCCAACCATATAACAATTTAACGAAGAAGTTTCAACCTTCGCCTTGAACATTATGAGTAAAGCCTAAGGACATATTTGTCCATATGCAACAGCGGAGCGTGTCTCTCTCCACAAAGTGAATGCTAGGATCCATTTTATTCAAACAAAACAAAAACAAACCGACGCTCCAAGTAAAGAACACAAGATGTGACGAATAAAAATATAGTTTCAGGAGAACCGATGATGTTGTCGATGAAGAAGGGGATCCCCAAGCTTAGACGCTTGAGTCTTCTTGAAATATGCAGGGATGAACCACGGGCATCCCCAAGCTTAGAGCTTTCACTCCTCTTGATCATAGTATATCATACTCCTCTCTTGACCAAAACTTCCTTCACACCAAACTTCAAGCAAACTCATTAGAGGGTTAGTGCACAATAAAAATTTACATGTTCAGAGGTGACACAATCATTCTTTACACTTCTGGACATTGCATAAAGCTACTGGACATTAATGGATCAAAGAAATTCATCCAACATAGCAAAAGAGGCAATGCGAAATAAAAGGCAGAATCTGTCAAAACAGAACAGTTTGTAAAGACGAATTTTAAAATGGCACCAGACTTGCTCAAATGGAAAACTCAAAACTAATGAAAGTTGCGTACATATCTGAGGATCACGCTCGTAAATTGGCAGATTTTTTCGAATTTTCTACAGAGACTTGTGCCAGAATTCGTGACAGACAGCAATGTTGTTTCTTCGCAGCGATCCCAAATATAACATCAACTTTAACATAGAAACTTTACTTGGCACAAAAACATGATAAGGAGAGGTTGCTACAGTAGTAAACAACTTCCAAGACTCAAATATAAAACAAAGTACTGTAGTAAAAAAAACATGGGTTATCTCCCAAGAAGTTCTTTCTTTATAGCCATTAAGATGGGCTCAGCAGTTTTAATGATGCACTCGCAAGAAATAGAAGTTGAAGCAAAAGAGAGCATCAAGAGGCAAATTCAAAACACATTTAAGTCTAACATGCTTCCTATGCATAGGAATCTTGTAAATAAACAAGTTCATGAAGAGCAAAGTAACAAGCATAGGAAGATAAAACAAGTGTAGCTTCAAAAATTTCAGCACATAGAGAGGTGTTTTAGTAACATGAAAATTTTTACAACCATATTTTCCTCTCTCATAATAACTTTCAGTAGCAACATGAGCAAACTCAACAATATAACTATCACATAAAGCATTCTTATCATGAGTCTCATGCATAAAATTATTACTCCCCACATAGGCATAATCAATTTTATTAGTTGTAGTGGGAGCAAATTCAACAAAGTAGCTATCATTATTATTCTCATCATCAAATATAGGAGGCATAGTATCATCAAAGTAAATTTTCTCCTCAATGCTTGGGGGACTAAAAATATCATGCTCATCAAAGCCAGCTTCCCCAAGCTTAGAATTTTCCATAGCATTAGCAACAATAGTGTTCAAAGCATTCATATTAATATGTTCCATGGGTTTTTTAATTTTCGCATCAAACCATCCATGTCTTAAATCAGGAAATAGATATAAGAAGCTCATTGTTGTCCATTATGCCTAACTAGTGTAAACAAGAAACCAAATGTCGCAAAGGTGGAAATAGCTTCAGTACTTACAACAGCGAAAATAGCTTAGTAGCCGAGATCCGAGTGTGAGTACCTTTTACCTTTCCTCCCCGGCGCCAGAAAAGTGCTTGATGTCTACGGGTGCTTCTATTCTTGTAGACAGTGTTTGGCCTCCAAGAGCAGAGGTTTGTAGAACAGCAGCAAGTTTCCCTTAAGTGGATTACCCAAGGTTTATCGAACTCAGGGAGGAAGAGGTCAAAGATATCCCTCTCATGCAACCCCGCAACCACAAAGAAAGAAGTCTCTTGTGTCCCCAACACACCTAATAGGTGCACTAGTTCGGCGAAGAGATAGTGAAATACAAGTGGTATGAATGAATATGAGCAGTAGTACGGCGCAGAAAAATAGCTATGCGTGCGCTTGATGGTAGTAATATTGCAGAAGTAAACATGCGAGTAACGCAGAGTAGTAATTCAAAAACAACAAGTGATAGCGTATTTAGGAACAAGGCCTAGGGATTAGACTTTCACTAGTGGACACTCTCAACATTGATCACATAACATAATAGATAAATGCATACTCTACACTCTTTTGTTGGATGATGAACACATTGCGTAGGATTACACGAACCCTCAATGCCGGAGTTAACAAGCTCCACAATTAAATGTTCATATTTAAGTAACCTTAGAGTGTAAGATAGATCAATACGACTAAACCAAGTACTAACGTAGCATGCACACTGTCACCTTCATGCTTATGTAGGAGGAATAATACACATCAATTACTATCATAGCAATAGTTAACTTCGCAATCTACAAGAGATCATGATCATAGCATAAACCAAGTACTAACACGGATGCACACACTGTCACCATTACATTGTGCAGGAGGAATAAAACTACTTTAATAACATCACTAGAGTAACACATAGATAAATTGTGATACAAAACACATTGCAATCATAAAGAGATATAAATAAGCACTTCACTATGCCATTCATAACAGTGAATAAGTATTCTGTGAAATATAGCCTAAGAGACCCACACGGTGCACACACTGTCACCTTTACACACGTGGGACAAGGAGTCTCCGGAGATCACATAAGTAAAACCCACTTGACTAGCATAATGACATCTAGATTACAAGCATCATCATATGAATCTCAATCATGTAAGGCAGCTCATGAGATTATTGTATTGAAGCACATAGGAGAGAGATGAACCACATAGCTACCGGTACAGCCCAGCCTCGATGGAGAACTACTCCTCCTCATGGGAGCAGCAGCGGTGATGAAGATGGCGGTGGAGATGGCACGGTGTCGATGGAGAAGCCCGGGGCACTTCCCGTCCGGCGGTGCCGAAGAGAGACTCCGTCCCCGATCTTGGCTTCGCGATGGCGGCGGCTCGGAAGGTTTCGCGCCGTGGCTTATTCTCTAAGGGTTTTCGACGCAGGGCTTTATATAGGCGAAAGGCACGTCGAAGGTCGAAGGGCGACGACACCATAGGGCCGCGCGCCGGGTGGGCCGCGCCGTCATTTGGGGCCTGTGTGGCCCCCTCGCGGCTCGGGTGTTCGGATGCTTCCGGCAAAATAGGAACTCGGGCGTTGATTTCGTCCAATTCGAATATTTCCTTACTAGGATTTCTGAAACCAAAAACAGAAAACAACTGGCACTTCGCATCTTGTTAATAGGTTAGTTCCAGAAAATGCACGAATATGACATAAAGTGTGCATAAAACATGTAGATATCATCAATAATGTAGCACGGAACATAAGAAATTATCGATACGTCGGAGACGTATCAAGTCACAACAGGCGCTTGCACCACAATCACAAGGATTGTCGGTACAGGTGCACATGGTAGCGCAAAAAATGGCTCCTGAGTCATCGGATTAGGTGCATGCACCCTCTTCTCCTCAAGATCAATTTTCCGAGTGATGGCGCGTGATGCACACGTCCGTTGGGAACCCCAAGAGGAAGGTGTGATGCGCACAGCAGTAAGTTTTCCCTCAGAAAGAAACCAAGGTTATCGAACCAGTAGGAGATGAAGGGCACGTGAAGGTTGTTGGTGGAGGAGTGTAGTGCGGCGCAACACCAGGATTCCGGCGCCAACGTGGAACCCGCACAACACAATCAAAATACTTTGCCCCAACGTAACTGAGGTTGTCAATCTCACCGGCTTGCTGAAACAAAGGATTAAACGTATGGTGTGGAAAATGACGTTTGTTTGCGAAGAACAACAAAGAACAGAGATTGCAGAGATTGTATTTCAGATGTAAAAGAATGGACCGGGGTCCACAGTTCACTAGTGGTGTCTCTCCAATACGATAAATAACATGTTGGGTGAACAAATTACAGGTGGGCAATTGACAAGTAAAGATTCATATACATATCATGATGATCACTATGAGATTTAATCAGGGCATTACGACAAAGAACATAGACCGCCATCCAGCATGCATCTATGCCTAAAAAGTCCACCTTCAGGTTAGCATCCGCACCCCTTCCAATTAAGTTGCAAACAACAGACAATTGCATTAAGTATGGTGCGTAATGTAATCAACACAAATATCCTTAGACAAAGCATTGATGTTTTATCCCTAGTGGCAACACACATCCACAACCTTAGAACTTTCACTGTCCCATTCAATGGAGGCATGAACCCACTATCGAGCATAAATACTCCTCTTGGAGTTACAAGTATCAACTTGGCCAGAGCCTCTACTAGCAACGGAGAGCATGCAAGAACATAAACAACACATATATGATAGAACAATAATCAACTTGACATAGTTCTTTATTCATCGGATCCCACCAAACACAACATGTAGCATTACAAATAGATGATCTTGATCATGTTAGGCAGCTCACAAGATCTAAACATGATAGCACAAGAGGAGAAGACAACCATCTAGCTACTGCTATGGATCCATAGTCCAAGGATGAACTACTCACGCATCATTCCGAGGCGGGCATGGTGATGTAGAGCCCTCCAGGATGATTCCCCTCCCGGCAGGGTGCGAAGCGATCTCCGAATCCCCGAGATGGGATTGGCGGCGGAGGCGTCTCGGAACTTTTCGTATCGTGGCTCTCGTCAGGGTTTTCGCGACGGAGAGTTTAAGTAGGCGGGCGAGTCGGAGGGGCTCGAGGGCCCACCCCATAGGGTGGCGCGGCCCCTCCTTGGCCGCGCCGCCCTATGGTGGCGGCTCCTCGTGGCCCCACTTCGTATCCTCTTCGGTCTTTTGGAAACTCCGTGGAAAAATAAGACCGTGTGCTTTGTATCGTCCAATTCCGAGAATATTTCCTTTGTAGGATTTCTGAAACCAAAAACAGAAAACTGCGCTTCGGCATCTTGTTAATAGGTTAGTGCCGGAAAATGCATCAAAACATCATAAAGTGTGAACAAAACATGTAGGTATTGTCATAAAACTAGCATGGAACATAAGAAATTATAGATACGTTGGAGACGTATCACCGAGCTACCATGCTCCCCCTCATCATTTCGTCCTCTAAGAAGACAACATGTCTCGTTTCCACAAAGTTTGTGTATTTCTCTGGACAGTAGAAATGATAACCTTTTGACTTTTCAGGATAGCCAATAAAATGGCAGCTCACTGCTTTGGTATCTAACTTTGCGATATTTAGATTAAATACTTTGGCCTCAGCAGGGCTCCCCCACACTTTCAGGTGGTTTAGAGAAGGCACTCTCCCTGTCCATAGCCCATACGGTGTTTTGGGCACCGATTTGCTTGGTACTCTGTTTAGAATGTGAATAACTGGTTCTAACGCCTCAATCCACAATCCCAATGGTAGGGTGGAATAGCTCATCATACTGCGCACCATATCTCCTGTAGGAACCTTGCAAAAGGTCCAGGGACTTGACCATATGGAGTATGTCGACCGTAGTAATCCCCTCCACGATCAGACCTAACTATCTTTATTCTTTTATCATGCTGATTTTCAACTTCAGCTTTGAATATTTTGAATTTATCCAACGCTTCTGTTCTTTCTTTTATTGGATAAATATAGCCATATCGGGAGTAATCATTCGTGAATGTTATGAACGAATCATAGCCATCCACACTTTTCACAGGAAATGGTCCACATATATCGGTGTGAATTATTTCTAGTGTTGATGTGCTTCGATTTGCACCCTTTTTAATTTGCTTTACAAATTTTCCTTTAATGCAATCGATGCACTGTTCTATGTCTGAGAATTCTAATGGAGGAAGAATATCATTTTTAACGAGTCTTTCTATTCCCCCCCTCGAAATATGGCCTAAGTGATTCATCAGTTCTTTTTCTTTTCTTTTGTTCTTTTTCCGACGAGGGTATTTGTTCATTCACTTTACACACAGACAATACCTTTTCACGCAAGGACAATAAATAAAGCTCGTCATGGAGTAAAGCAACCCCAATATAAGTATTATTACACCATATGGCACATTTGCCATGTCCAAAATAACATTGATAACTGTCTTTATCTAAGCGCGATACACTTATTAAATTTCTATGTATGGAAGGAACAAATAAGACATCTCTAAGCAGAATAGTCAAGCCATCAGCTAGCTCCAAGAGGACGTCGCCAACAGCTTCAACTTCTGCTTGAATTCCATTCGCGACTTCAACGCATCCTTCGCTTCTTTTCATAGTCCTCGTCGAATGGTATCCCTGTAAATTTTTTGCAACATGAACAGTTGCACCTGAGTCAATCCACCAAGTAGATTTCGAAAACTGTGTATACAGGGATTCATTTACAAAGGAAACTAAATTGTTACCTTTCTTTGCCATTAATTCTTTCAGAAAAGCTGGGAAGTCTTTCTTGTAGTGCCCAGTCTTCTGACAGTGAAGACACTGATCTTTGTTCACTCGCAATGGTCTGTGTTGGAACTTCTGATGATGTTGCATTGGGGCTTTTCCATATGGCTTTGAAGGAGAGCCATTGTTGTTTTGTGTGAAGGGCCTTTTCTTATCGTCCTTCACATAATTGAGAGTACCTCCATTCTGTGCCTTGAGTTTGTCCTCCTCTTGCACACACATGGCAATGGTCTTTTCAATGTCCCATTTCTCAGGGTTCATGTTGTAATTGACAACAAAGTTGTCAAACTGTTGTGGCAATAAGGCCACCACCAAGTGAACCAGGCTTCACTGGTCGCATCCATGGGCTTCACTTTGCAGCCAGGTTGCTCATCCCGAGGATGTGCTCCCTGATGCCATGTGCACCTCCACTGTACTTTTCTTGCTTCAACACTGGGTTGCATATGTCTTTGAAGAACCAGGGAACTGGCTCTTTATCTTTTCTAAGTACTCCCCAACGGAAGCACACTCTGCAATTGAGCCCACGATAGCGTTCTCAATTGTATTCTTTATAAATGTCATGCACTTTTTGTTGGCAGTCTGCCACTTTCTATTCTCTAGTGTGTAGGGCATCTCCACAGGAGCATGGTCCCTTTTCTTTTTAGTCCATGCATCATAAGTATCCATGTCAGCTCTGACAGGGTCAGCAGGCTTTATGGGCTGCGGTGTATCAACCACCCAGTCCACCTCAGCATAGACGAAGGCGAAATCCACCTTCTTCCTCCATTCTGTGTAGTTATCCCCTCTAAGGGTGGGAACATCCTTGATGCAGCTCATCAAGTAGAACCCTCCTGAAAACCACAAAGAAGTGAGAACAGTACAATTGCAAATTATAATCCAACGTTGGTCCGAATTAAGAAAAATGCAACTGTTAATGCAAATAAAACTATATCACCGTTGAGCAGAAATAGAGATAAATGCACATATCATTGCAACAAAACATGGTCGGTCGCCGTCTTTGGACGGTCGAAGTTGTACATGTTGCTGGTATGCGGAAGGTCAAACACTCTGCTTGTTATGTCTGTAGAAATTAGCAGCAAACACTTTCCTTGACTTCTCCACACGTACAGTACATTAGATTGGCAGTTCTACAATCATAATAAAGATGCTGGAAGTTTAGAGAAAGAGTTGAATGGAAGTACTTGCACAAGTGAGGTAGCCTGGGCACTGAAATTCGTATCTTCTTTTTTTGCGAAACAAGGGTGGACAAAGGAGGCTGACCAGGAATGTTTTTGGGCGAATAGCTCACATGCGACATCTTTGCAGCAAATTGGAAGGAGAGCGGCGCCGTTCGTCAAAATAGCTCGCATGCAATGTTTCTTAGGTAGGAAATACCCCATGGCCACACGGGCGATAAAATGTTCTTTAATGACAGTTACATTAGGTCCCATGTATGTTAAGATGGTCGCAATTATTAGCAGTTGACGGACCGAGTCAAACCAACCGCTTCCCACCGAGCGCGTGCTTCACGTACTGTAGATTCTCTGACGGCGGCTGAGCTCACCCTTCTCTCTCATCGATGGCGGCGGAACATTCTTAGAGGCGGCGACGCTTTCTGTCTACGGCGAAGGTGGTGAGTGGCATTTGAAACCCTAATTCCACTCCCATCCTTCTCAAATTAGATCTGAGCGTTCTCATTTGAACCCTATATTGTGGACCGATTGTGGAGGCCAGGTGTGATGAATGAGGGGAACGATATGGAGCCGCTAGAGGGAACTTGTAATCGGTATTTCCCACATCTTGCAACTTAATTTCAGTTTAATTTTCTTGTTTGCTTCTGCTAGCTCATAGTGACCGCCAAAAACAGGGGAGATGGGGTTGAGCGGCAGACATTCAAATTTTGTATCAATTTTTTCCCTCTAAGGCGGTGTTAGTTGATGGCAGCATGCAGGTGATTGAGAGAGACATGATGGTTAAACGAGAGGTATAATGTGCAGACATTGATCCCCAAGAACTACAAAGCATGGAAGAGAATGCGGTGAGGAATTTGGTGGACAAAATTGGGGAGAGTGTGGTTTGGGGGCAAAGCAAGAAGTATCTTTGTTAGAATTTGATGATTGAAAAGGTGAATATGCTAGGATTGAGACGGGAGAAAAAATTTGTTGGTAAAATCGATCAGCGAGACGGCTGTACAAGCAAAAGTGCTATTTTTCTAGCAGAGCTCATTGATCTGAAGTCTGATTCGATAGTTGGATATGTGCCCTTGAAGTTGGCTTGTCAGATGGTTGATAATGATTGGGCTGCACAAAGGCAGGTAATGCCTATAGTTACCGAGTTGGAAGTGTTAACAGGGGAGGCTAATGCAAATGTACGAGGCAGTTAACTATGCTGAACAGGTTGTATCTATTGATTGGAATACAGTTGAGATAACTGACTGGACAGATTTGGTCATTGGACCAATATTTGACATTCAAATGGCAAATCTTTTTGGTATTCTTGTAGATGACAATGACAAGGAGACTAATCAAGTCTTCAAACAGAGGTTAGTTCTTTTCGTGCAAATGTTTACTAGCCGGCTTGCCGTGAGGTTTGCATCTTCAGTTTCAATTTAGTTACACCTTCAAGCAGATGACTAGCATGATAAAGTTACATCATATTCATCTTCATATCTCATCATCTCGTAATGTAACCAACAAATTTTCATAGGATTGTTTGCCATAGCATCAATGGATCCAAGCTACCGTCGTAGATCAGAGAATGAGGATGAGTTTGCGCTTTTTTTCTTCCTACTTTAGTACTGAACTCATCACAACCTTCAAGAAGAGCTATGCACACTTCAGTACTTACAGGTGCACGCCGTTTAACTGAAATCTTAGATGGACATGAGGACCTATGCAAAAGGCACTTCAGAATGGAGATTGAAATATTTCAAGCTTTGGTTAAGAAATTTTGCGAGAGAAATCGCCTTGTTGATGGAAGAGATGTCTCAGTAGAAGAGAAAATTGCATCGACGCTATAGATGGTACACAAATTCCACTTAAAGTACCAATGCATTAGCAAAAACCATACCGGAATAGGAAGCAAACAATTTCGCAGAATGTTATGGTGGCATGTGATTTTGATTTGAAGTTTGTGCATGTGCATGCTGGTTGGGAGGGATCGGCTTCAGATGAAAGAGGGCTACAAGATGCACTTAAACAGCATGGTTTTGAAGTTCCTCCTGGAAAATTTTATCTTGTAGATGCTGGCTATGCGAATACACCACAATTCCTTGATCCATATCGTGGTACTAGGTATCACTTACAAGAACAAGAAAGAGCTCGCCAAAGGCTAAAAAATTATAAGGAATTATTCAACCTATGGCATGCAGAACTTAGAAACCATATCGAGAGAATTATAGGTATACTTAAAATGAGATTTCCAATACTGAAAGTGGCTTCATATTACTCAAACAAATTGACATATCAGTTGCTAGTTGTGTGTTGCACAATTTCATACGCCTACATAATGGAGATTTTTCTTGGCCTTACTAATATGGAGATTGATCTAGACAAGGTGTTGATATGGCAAGTGGAGACCACAACTATGACAGTGATATACACACATTTAATTACTCTAGAGAAGTTGGGAAGCAACTGAGAGATGACATAGCACAACAAATGTTGGCGGACTATGGCCCCCTTTTGAGCTTCTACTTCTAGAGAAGCTAGCTTTTGTAAAAAAGTGGGAAGAATCTGTGGTGAGGAGAAGCTCATAGAAGCCAGTTCTTACTATTCTGTTTAGCTTCTAAAAATTAGCTTATTTGATGGTTGAGTTGTGAAATGTCTATAACACCCCTAAATTTTCATGCTTTACACAGAACCAATCTTTGCCATTTTGATCAGCGGCATGTAGTAGATCTTGATTCTAGTACATGAGAGACCTCCTTTTTGCACCACGATTTCTAGGTTCCACATAAGTTAATGGAAATTAAGAATGGATATCAACAACAAGTAGCATCGTGAGGCAATTGAAGATTTGAAGTGTAGGAAGCAAGATGGATCTGCATGCCTGTTTTGCAGCTGCCCAACGGCGAGCTAGTTCACAGCGACGGGTTCGTGCCAGGTCGACAGGCGGACGAACAGGAGGATGCGGCCGGCAGGCGGGTTGCGGAGCTCGGTGAGGACGGGGGAATAGAGGTGGAAAGCAGAAAGGAACTAGAGGATGTCTTCCAAGGTGGAGCTGACCGGCGGCGGGGCTGGATGCGGCGGCAGCCATGCCCTCACGCGAGAGGAGGAGGTCGTTGGCATCGGTCGCGGGTGGCGTCGGTCGCGTCTGTTCAGCGGCGGCGTCGGGCGGCGGCGAAGGGATCCCTAGCTGGGGTTAATCGAGGCGAGCATGGACTGGACGTCACACGGGGTGGGCACAAAACGTTTTTCCTATATTCCTTTTCCCTTTCCCATTCTCTGCGGTGGCACTTTTCTGTAAATACAAGCAATGAAAAGGGTAGCTACGGATACCGGTTCGTTTCTCCAGACCGGCCGATTCTGGCTATAGGCACGATTTGGCTTCGCGGTTGAAATAAGCGAGGTAGGAGTTGGACCCTTCTTTTAGGCTTCTGCTGTTGTGGACCGCGAAGCTGTCTTAGAAGCCCAAAAGAAGACCCCCTATGTATCACATAGATCTTAGCATATTTTCAGTACAACATCCAAATTGAGCTACCACTCATGTGCTTGTAATATGACATGCAAGTTGTATCACTATGTACTTCAAGTCTGCAATAATATTGCAAGTTCTATTGCATGCCTAGACAAAAGTATCTTGACTACCTACCAGAATGTGCCGCACTAAGCCATTAAGGTCAGCTCTATGACCAGACTAAACTGAACAAAAGTATATGGCAGTCTTCCCTAATATATAACCTTCTCATCTTAATGCATCACCATCATTGTTCTAATTTTGCTGATTTTCCTGGACACGTGCAATTTCTCTTTTAAGCCAAACCAAACGCAGTTCAGAAGTAGAGTATGACAAAAAAACTTCTCTGTTCTCCTTGCATTTGAAGATGTCAGATGCCATCAGCATATCACCTAGTTGTATACCATCTAACCCTTCAATCACAGTGATGCACTTGTTGATGTTGTACATATCCTCTAGTTTCTTCTCCTCAATGGCAACAAATCGATCAATTTGTTCCTTCTTCAGTTTTAGATATTTCTCCTGGAATCCTTCATCAAGGTTGCTTTCTGTCTTTTCCCACGCCTAGTGTCATGTTTCTCTGCCTGTGTGGATCTTGGTTGGGCTTGCACATGTTGCAGAGGTGTAGATAGATGCGGGGGAGAATCCAAATTGGCCTCCTCAACTTCTTCATTTAAAGTAAATGGCATATTTGACAGTCCCGTGACTGGCATAATAGGCGACTGTGATTCATGGAAATCAGTCACTTGTGTCGGTAGTGATGAAGAAACCGGTGCATTCTTTGCCTTGCTAGCATAATGGTCCATACCTTAAAGAGTTCTCCCTTTAGCATAACGACCTAAACAATAATTTTCAAATATTTGTTTACAAAAATTAAAATTAGGTACTAGTGCATGCTGCAAGGGAAATACAAGGGAAGTACATTAATATCACCTTCATAGAGTGGAACTAAATCATCATAAAAGGGAAATGACTTGTCTCTCCATTGGAGTGCATCCTTGTTGTTCCTACGAGCAGCAAAGCTAGCCCAAACACTATTTGGTGCCTCTACCATATTTCTCTCACTATCCCATCCAAAGCCACTTTCACCCAACAAATCTTTCACACTACAGTAGTCTTTCTCGAAATCTTGCTCCTTTGGTTTGGCTTGCTTTACATTAAACGACACAACAAACGTTTTGATTCAGTCGACAAACAATATGTGTCCATGCCTCATTGCTCCAAGCATTTTGTGTTTGAAAACCCCGGCACATCGTAATCTGTTAGGAGTCTAATGAGGTATACTTCCATTTGGTGACTCCATTTGGCTCGTTATTTTCATTTTTTATTCCAAAAATTCAACCATAAATCAAAAATATTAGTTTCATATGGACTCAAACATTATAATTTATCAATGTAACTTAAACTTAAGAGCATATACGTAGTTCTGCACGATGACCTGTAGCCTCATCGTAAACTACAAGATCTGCTGGCCCCTTTGAAAGGTCCTGGAGTTTGGAACTTTGAAAGTTCGAGGCCTGCAAAACATGCTATCGCATATATCAAGGAGGCTTATCTCTGACCATGGGAAGGCTAGTGGGTGGGTACAAGTATGTTATTTGTGCATGTGTTTTGATTCCCCCCATGTGTTCTGAAGTGGGCCCCTTTTTTATAGTATGGATTTTCTAACGAGCCAACAGAAAAAAATCTTTGAAATGGCGGATGGCGCCTCTTTTCATATTTTACTTAGAGGGGTCTTCAGCCATCTCTGCTTTCCTCCGGATGTGCCTAGACTACCTCAAGCATATGGTTTAATCCTCTAATCTTGTTATATGTCGTTAACAACAATGTTAACGAGGTATGTGTTTCTATATCCTGAATTGAAAATACTCCTTCCTTTACCCTGTGGCGGATGTCAGCGGTTCGAGTCCGCTTATCTCTAACCCGTGAACTTAGCGGATACTATGATAGCATCGAATTTTGCCAATTCAGCGGTTCGATCTATGATTTCGCATTCATTGTGGTGACCCAGCATACCACTGCATGGTGTAGTATGCAAGTCTGATATAACACCAATGAAACACCGTTCCACTAGTATTATATCGCTCAGAGTGGTACAACAGAAACATATGCGGGTCCAAGGCATGTCTATAGAATTACACACGAACTGTTACATAAGATCATCACAGCCTCCTACTTTACAATGAGGTAAAAGCAAATAAACTCCAGAAGAACGACTCGTAGTCTAATCCTATCACGAACTCTACTTGTAGAGTATTTAACTAGCTATAGGGGCTAAGAATAGATTCTAGCTAAATAGGAGCTAGGTTTAGGAAGATAGTTCCTTTCTATTGCTAATCTAGGTTTTCTCCTTATTGAATATGGTATCTGACTCTCCTGACATGGTCCTGTCTCCGAAGTAGTTGTTGACTCTCGGCCTTCGAGTTGCAGTAGATCCTCCTTTGATGCCTCCATACCTAAGCAGGGGATTTAAGAGTGGGATGAGTACGAGCGTACTCAACAAGTTCATTTTAGGAAAGAGGTGTTTAATGCACTAGCTACAGCCATAGACCAGAAAGTCATAGGCAATGCAAGTTTTTGTAAACATTTCTTCAAAAGGTTGCTTTTATTCGAAGAGCTATGTCCGTCAGCCTTCACCGGTTGACTAGAACTTCATGGAGTTCCTTTCCACGTTCGCAGTTCAAAACCCGAACAGGAGTGATGGTCACGCCGTTACACTCGAGTCCGTTGCTTTACCCATAAGAGATCTTAACCTTGGTGCCAACCGGGCATATTCCCCGTCCACACTTCCTTTGGTGTGAGGCCCGTATAAGGTCCTAGTCAATCATGTTCCTCCGCTACCTCGAACACCCACCCTTTGTTGCATACCCGACCCTGGGTCCTCGTCGGTCCCATTATTCCCACTCACGGATGGACCCCGACCACGACAACAGTTCTGGGCTCTTACCATGAACTCCTTCGCCGGTAGCTGCAACCCATCCTAGACCGCAATACCGTGGGGACTTAGGACTCCCCAGCCTCACCGCTTGCTCCTTCGGGCGACAAGTGTACTACGGACTATGCCGTGGGGACTTAGGACTCCCCAGCCTCACCCCTTGCCCCCTTGGATCACAAGTGTACTACGGTAAAGCGCATCCGTTGATGAACGAGAGGTGGAAACACTTTTGACTACTCCGTCCCATTCCGATCTTATGGTTAACACGGGTATTACGGCACAAGAATCACTGGACGACATTTGTTGTTTAATCCTAGATGGATATAAACCCTTGCAATGGAACCTCCACCATATCAACACAATCCATGGTTCCATTGCCCACCACATAGTCATATTCATAGTTATGAAAATAGTGGTTTTGCTTTTTATGCAATAGTGATAAACATAGTACTTTGCAAGTAATTTGGTAAAAATACTCAAATGACATGAGCAAGCGATGAACTTGCCTTTCTTGACTGCAAGATTATGCAGTCAAAGTCTTCGATACGCAATAACTCCAAATTCTGAAATAGCATCATCGTCCGCTAAGGACGATGTTTAAAAGATTGGCAAGGATGCAATAATGCATAAGTATGAGATGCAATCGTTTTAAGCGTGACCTAACCCCGATGATTTAGGATTAGTGAGTTGCAATGATTTGCTTAGGGTGTGTTGCACTTTTAGGGTGATTCACAAACAAGGTTCTTATTAAGGATTGGTTGCTTGGTATCATAAATAGGTGCTGCAATATATCAATACAATAATACTAATAGCACACAACAATAACATTTGGTATAATCTTAACATGTCATGAATAGTGGGTGGTTTTAGCACTATATGGCATGGTTATTGATTAATTATCATATACTTCAAAAGAATAACTTTTAAAGAACATGTTCTTTAATAAAGAACAAGTATGATAATTAGGTTTGTGGGATTCTATGGTTTACTATGGTTTCAACTAGTTCTTTAGTAGATATTAGATGGATCCTAACAAGGTTGGAAGCATATCTTAGGTAATTTATTAAACATGGTTGCTATCAAGGTTGGTATACCTTGTTGGTGATAGCTGCCTAGGGTTTATAGGTCCTATAAGGCAGGGTTGATGAATATTCTTTACTCTCTTCAAAAGAATAACTTTTGAAGAACATACTTCTTAAATAATAAGAAGTATATCAATTAGGGTTGGGGTGGTCTAGGTTTTACTGTTGATTCTATTAGTAAGGAATAATTGGCTCCTAAATGGAATGGTTGATAAGTATCCAATACTGGTAGGGTTTAGTGGAATATGGTTAGGAAATACTCAGGATTTGGCATAGTTGTTCCTGAGGTTCATCACATTGGTGTGATGCTAAGTATGGATAACTAAGTTTGGTGTTTCCGAAGATAGGAACTAGGGTTGGTCCTATTTAATTAGCTAAGCATGAGCACATGTAATACTCATGGATTAGGGATGGGTCTCTATTATTTTATGAAGACTTGGCAATTGTTTAGTTGCTACTATGGAGCTATGAATGTAAAGAAGGTAACAAGATCACATGTTCTAACCTAGGGTTTAGGTTAGAAGCAATATAGGGTTCACTTGTAATAATGGAACTAGGGTTCCTAATAGAGTTAGGGTTTTAGGATTTCTCATGAAATGATAGGTTTCTAGTTTTCTCCCATATAAAACTAGGGTTTACTATTTACCATATAGTTCTATAATTTATAACTTTGTTTTAAATTTGAAGTTGTTAATAGCTTCAGAATAATATTGAATATGACATTTATTATTTTAAACAATTAATAATTAGGGTAAATTATTTATCAGGGTTTAAATCTCTCTAATAATGATTTAACAAAATAACAAATAAAGAAAATTAGTTTTAATGTTTTCTTTATTTATTTACTGGTTTTTATTTAATTTTGCAATTTTTTACTAATTATTGAATTTTAATTGAATTTAGAATTAAAATTAAAGGCTTAAATAACAAGTAATAAATAATTGAATTTTTATTAAAAATAAAAATTTTATTTTATATTTTTATTGGATAGAGTTTATCTTTATACGAATTTTGATATCCTATATTTATTTTTCTGAGCTATTATGAATTTTTCTAGATTTATTTGAAGTTGCAGTAATTATTGGATTTGAATTAAAATGAACAACACTTTTGTTACCGTGGCATACCCTAACCCTAGCCACTGACCTGTGGGCCAGAGACACGTCGGCTGCCACGTGAGCAGCGACCAGTCAAAGTTGACCGGGAGTTTGACTCTACCGGCGCTTAAACGCCGGCGAGTTAGCGCGCGGCGGCGCCGCCGTTTTACGGCACCCCCGGACGCGCGGCCAGGCTTTTCCGAATCCCCTTAACATGCTGAGTACAGCGGTGGTGGTGGTTTTCTCAAATGGCCACCGGAGCATCACCGGAGATCAAGCTCGCGGCGGAGCAACTCCGGCCAACTAGCTACTGTGAGCTACAGGCTATGAATCGGTGCAATTAAGAGCTTGGGAGGTGCGCTAGCTCACCGTGAGGCTTTACAGATGGTCGGTGGAGTCAATCGGAGACGAAGACGACGACGATTTCCATTTCCCCGCGGTATACCGGCGAAAGGGAACGGATGATTGGAGGCTTCTGGGATCTCCCCTGCTCGATTCCTTCAACCAGGTTGCTCACCAGACTCAGGCGCATCACCGGGACCTCCTCACGGCTGCTGGGGCGGCTCCAGGCGTCGGGTTCTTCCTCGACTCCGGCGACTACTGTGAGAGGGTGGCGAGAAATAGAGAGCTTCGGAGGGCAACTGAGTGGGCGGAGAGGCATTAGGGTTCTACGGCGGAGCTCAACGTGGCTTTTATAGCACAATGCAAGGCTGCGCTCGGCGTCTCGCCGGCGGCAGTGGCCTGGATGCAAACGGCGATGCCGGTCGTGTACTGGGCGTGAATCTTGGCGCACCGACTAGCAGCGGATGCCAACGGAGTTTGCCTCGGCTCTGAGGTGGTGGTTGGCGTCTGTGGCTCGTCCATATCGGCGACGAGGACGTGGCCGGCGAAGTCCTGCACGTCTACGCCGTGTCGACCATGCGCGGGAGGAAGACGACGCCCTCCCAGTGGATCGGTACGGTGGGCTGGTGTTGGGCTGCGGCTTGGGCCAGTGCTGGGCTGTGGTTCTGGACTGCACCATGGGCTGCTTTGTGGGCTGCAGCGTGGGCTGCTGGCCAGGTAAGGTCCTTTTCTGCTTTCTTTTATTTTAATTTCGGTTTTGTAGTTTCTTTTTGAATCTGATTTTAATTCTCTCTTATTTTGCAGAGATTTGTAATTGTTTTATTTTGGTGATTATTTCCTAAATAATAATTACAACTTGAGACATGCTCTTTTGATTTTTAACATAGTGATAATTTCAACATACATAATACTCTTGAAGAGAGTGGATTTGGTGTGCAGGAGGGTACGTGCGCACGCCCTAACTGCCGTTGGATCAACGTTGAGATTCATTTTCTCGCAAACGGCCACCATACGGCGTGAGTACCTTTCTCTCACGGAAATCGCTGCTAAAAGCTGCCCCACCACGTGCCTTATCCTCTTACTCCGCTCGTCCTACACTCCTTTCCCAAAAATCTTCTTCCCCAATGCCTCTATCTCTCCTAGGACCGGCCTGCGACACCGCCCTCTGTGGACCGACGAGCTCCACCATGAGCATGGCCCGGACGAGACCCGCGACGGCGGCTGCTCGCGGGGCAGCCAAGGCGATTTCCAGCCGGCGATTTCCCGCGGCTCCCGCCCTTTCTCCGCAGCAGCGATGGAGGTGGCCGGCGCGGCTTGCAGCGGCGGCGGGAAGCGGGCAGCCCTGCGCGCACCCGGCGGCGGCGTGGCCCGTGATGGCCGCGGCGGTCGGCATGGGCAGCGCGAGGAGGTCGGCGAGGAGGGGAAGGCCCGGGCGGTGCTCCCAGGCGTGGTCGAAGCCATTGGAGAAGCACTTGCCCTCGGCGGCCAGGACCAGGGCGCCGGCGCCGGCCCCTGGTGAGGCGCGGACGGGGGCCACGGCGGAGCGGAGGGCGGGGATGAGGGGAAGGCCCAGGCGGGTGTGGACGGCCCCGTGCGGTCGCCGGAAGCAATCACCGCGCAACTCGTCTCCATCTCGCCCCGTGCGGTCGGCCAAGAGAGCTCCTCCATACTCGTTTGACTGCACGAGGGGGCTCATGTGGCTGCCGGCGGGGATGTCGACGAGCGCCGCGCCGGAGAGGCTTGCGAGGAGAAGGCTGTTGCGGTCCACGGCGGCGAGGCCCAGGAACGGGATTCCTCCCGTGACGCAGACGGCGCCCGCCTTCCTCCGCGCCGGCTCCCCTCTTCAGCGTTGCGCAGCTGGTGCCCAACCTCCTCCACGCGCTCACATCGGGGCTGAGTAGGCGGCCAGCATCTCCACCGCATCCATGATCTGCGTTCTCCGCGGCAAATCGCGGGCGTTGATTCTGCGTCGAGCTCTGCCCCTCCACTGTGTGTGTGCGCAGGTGAAGTAAGGGGAGTGGAGGCGATGGTGAGCGGTGGTAGGTGGGGTTGGAGTAAGGCACGAATCGGAGCGGAGCTACCCTGCCAGCCGAATTGCGCCGCCGCCTAATCCATCGGAATCCTGGACGAGCAGTCTAGCATTAGTGTTTGTGTGTGACGATTAGCAGATTAGTTAGGTATCCAGGTTACTGTATAGGAGGTGGGATATGGTCAAAAGGCGAGCCAAGCTAGTACATGTGATTCTCCCACTTAACGTTTTTTAGACGACGTTAGACACGTGTCGAACAGCTAACGCGTGCTCACGTACCCATGTGATCACCGAGTTTCATCCGTACTCTTGAATAGGTATGCCAACAAGTATGGTTTCCATTATCTTTCTTTTGGGATTCAACATATTTTTATAACACTTATAATACTTTTAAATAATGGATGATATGTTCCCTTTATTTTATCTAGCAAGAATTGGTTAATGAATTATGTTTTTTAATGCTTAGTTTCTTATTTTAGAATATGATTTCAAGTGTTATTTCAGGTGTCCTAAATTTTCTAAATATTAATTTCTCATTTGAGAATATTGGTTACTCACATATGGATTTATGTGAACACTTCTTTATTAAGATATTGTAAGGTTTATCTTAATCTTATTTCAAGGTTAATACTAGTACTATATTTTAACAACACCATGCAATACATAGAATAGGTATTACCCTCATCATGGCTTGGTCTTGGTTATAAAGACAGGTGGTTGATCACCACACAGGGGTTTCCATTATAGGATTTAGCACTAGGTTCATCTTATGTTCAATAATTGAAACATAAGATATAGCTAGTGAGCAATTCTAGAGTTCTAATGATATTCACTTAATGGTATATGGTTTGGAATTCAAATGTGAACTAGGTTTATATTTGTGATCACTCAAATGATACATAAACTGGTGTTGAGATATATTTTTAGGTTGTAGAGATTAGATGACACCATCTGGTATCAGCTAGGGTTCTAATCTCCCCTAACAAAATTGGTTACTTTCTTAATTGTTATTGTTCTCCTTGAGTTACTAAGGATTTGAGAGTTGATTCAATCTTATTCCAATAGATTTCTATTATATCCTTAATCTATTGTTAATTAACTAAAGCAGTTATATTTATTTTTATAGTTAACTTTGGTTATAATGATGAATGGGTTCTCACCATATAAGGTATAGAGTTTGACTCTAAGGTTTTCTAAGTATCTCTCATTAAGTGGGGTTCTCACTTCCATGATCAAGCATTGTCTTGATCAATTAAGGTATAGCACTTCTATTTTACTTTCTAGGATGGGACTAATATGGTTGCTTCAATAATTTACATCCCAGGAGAATGCCTGAGATACACTCTTAGAGTTCTGCTCAAGAAATGATAGTTTAATCATCAGAATATATGGATGGTTCTCTCCCTCAAATCCAAGTGTTGTCTCAACTAACTTGAGTGTAACTCCCTAGCTTGAGTTCTCTCATATAGGAGTAGTTATTCTAGGGTTTAGGGTGTACTCCTAATATCTTTTTAGGTATCTGGGTTAAGATTCCATTTGGCTATCTTGTTTGGATTAGTCTCCCTCCTTACTTTATCAATTCATGGATATAATCTTATTCCATGTGTTATTAGGTTATCTCACCACTCCAAGGGAAATGGTTTACAACCTAATACTTTGGTTCAATGGTTGTCCTCTATTAATTAAGAGGTAAAGCTAGGTTTAAAATAAATGGTCTCTCTCATTTGGGAAGGCTTGAACAATACTCTAGGGTTCCCCTTGAAGATAATATTGTGATCATATGGATATTTATATTCAAGATTTGCCTCAAGGTTTGTCATTGCTTCTCTAATAATTATTATTGAACTCTCACCTCTCTAGGTTTGATGTACAATAATATGGAATAGAGAAGAATATATACTTCTAAAGTTGATCTCCTTGTCTTGTATCCAAGATTGAAATAGAATGAATACCATGAGGCTCATGGTAGGATCATGGCTTAGTTTAAGACATGGAAAAGATAAGTTGGGAATAGTTTCTCCACTTATTGTTACTTGACTTCCAATTTAATGGATGTTCATATGTTGTGGCAAGGTATACCATATTATGATCTTTAATAAGATCAAGTAATTGATCCTTGATTAATAAGTTATTGTGTTGGTTGTAATACCATTTGATCTAACCCTTGAGATCAAATCATCTCTACCCAAAACAAGGTTTTAACAGAGTCACATTGAGGTTTATAGCGCTTGACTTGATGAGCTACTTCAATTCCACCAAGGTCAAGTGAAACTTCAGTTATCTGTGACTGTTTTACTTTAAAGCGCGAAAATTCCCCAGATTTTCTATGCATGAATGCAATGCACACATCTGTTTCCTCTATTTTTGCAACCCAAGACCTGGGATATTACATTCATGGACGTTGATAAGATCCTTCCATTTAGTAGCACCTTAGGATGAAGGAAAATGCCCTTTTCACTATTACAAATTACAAACTAATGAAGACATATTACGTTGTAAACAACACAAACATGCGGAAATTCAATTCGGCTCCCGGGTGCGTATGCTCCCTATACCAAAAAATTATATTTCGAGTTGTCGAAAAATTTTGACAAAAAATTCTATGTGTACATCTCCATAATATATGAGCATTCGTCAAGTTTCATGAAAAATTAATATTTTTTGTGGTCTATGTAAAAAAGAGAAAATTTATCTTGTAAAAAACATTATTTTTAGCACTGAGTTTTGTCTTTTTTACACACGTCACATGACAAGTCTATTTTTTATGAAACAACTTTGTGAGCGTGTAGCACGTGAAGATGTACGTGCGAATTTTTCGTTCCAATTTTTTTGAAATTCAAAATTTGTGTAAGATGAATTTCAAAATAAAGGGAGCATATGCTCCCATGTTCCAAAACACCACTCACAAACATGGCCATAATTATGTTTACATTCACCCAATATACTTCGAAAAGTCTAAACAGCACATGGCAACAACCTTATAAAAAACAAACACCCTAAAATATTACTACCCCAAACATGGAGTAATGCTACCAACTTGGACTGGGGACTGACCTTGCAGCGACAGCGCACCCCACCGCACACGGGCGACCCAAGTGAAAAGTCCACACGCGCACCGGCCCTCCTTCCTTCCTTCTCCCACCCCCACCTCCACCTCGCCATTCCTCCCCCAAACTCCACTGTCTCCTCCACTCCTCTCTCCCCACGGATTCTCCTATCGCCGCTCCCCAATCCTACCCTGAAGCAGAGGATCGCCGTCGCCGCTCGCTCCGCCATCCCTCCCGCCGGAGCCTCGATCCCGTCTCGTCGCGGCGCATGAGAGGTGAGCTCCTCCACGCCTCCCTCCCCAGTCCCCACCCCGCCGCTTTACGTTGTCGGTGCTCTTTCCGCTGTCGCTGCCCCGTACGCACACGAGGAACCTTTCGTCCCCGTGCCTCGCCTGCGCTTTGTTTCTCCTGCCGCGAAATGCGATCCGGGTGCCGGCGCCGATTCGGTTGCCTGCGTGCCGGCCGGCCGGCCGAGATGTGGATCAGTCCCATGCCATGCGCCTTTGACGTCAATGCCCTCCGCCGCACGCTCTCCTCTCCACTCGTAGATTTCTTGCTGGCTAGTAGGGGCGATTTGTTTGACTTGGTAGTTCGTCTGCAAGCGAGCCGCACTGTTATTTGACACATTTGTCCGTGGAATCAAAATGATGAAATTGGCAATGAGATGATTTCCTTAAGATGTTATTACAACCAAATAGCTGATTCCTTGAAGCAGGCCGAATTAGTAGAGAAATACTTTCCAGTGAGTGTAGTGATTCTCACCGAATAGTGCATGTTCATCTGGACAATCTCAGAGGCTTGATCTGCGCCATGTCACTCGGCAAACCAATGTCCAGACCAATTACCTGTAACTAACAAGAATATTGTTTGAGGATGGGCCATTTAACAATTACAGTCCTTTCATTGGTTTTGATTTTGATTATAGGTGGCAATTCCATTCTCCTGTCTGGCATCTAGGACTCACGTCTCCAGTTTAAGTTTATTGTGTTGATTCCCTTATCTCTCCAGGTCCTTGCATCTGTGGACCAACTGTCCTCATCATTCTCTACTTTCGTCAACAATGCACTACTCACTTAGGCTGGTGCCAATGCATCACCCCACTCTCACCCGCCACGTCAGCTTTTATCCTCACTATCACCCCACTCTCACCTCACTCTCACCCCACGGTGCCAGTGCACGAGCTATAGTGGCAGCTCTCACTTCTCTCTCCTCCCTACCGCCTCCCTACTGCCTCCCTACCGCCCCCCACTATCGCCTCTCCGCTCTCGCCTCCAACGCGGGCTATAGGCGGGCGGTACCGCCCCCTACCGCCGGGCGCCCGCGCTGCCGCCTCCCGCTCTCGTCTCACCCCTCTCTCGCCTCTCTCTCGCCCCGCCTCGGGCGCTACCGCCCCCACTCTCGCCCGCAATGGCACCAGCCTTAGTAGTACTCAGTCTAGCCTTTTGATTGCAATTGTGGTTCCGTGCAACCTTTACTTTCTCTTTCTTTCATGCAACAAATAGCTAATGGCTGTGTCACCCAGAGACGCGACACGAAGAATAAATAAAAGCTATGATCTAAAAGAAGTTAACGTTTGTTTGTATGCCCTTTCTGGCACATGGAAGTAGAAAACTGGTCATATGAAGTATGGACAATTTTTAGGCCTCTATTATGATTTTCTTTCCATGTTTGGTTAAACATACTAAGTAAATATCATAATTCTACAGTGTTATAGTAACATTATATAATTCTTTCCATTTTGTTTAGTTGCAGTTTTAGAGGATGTTCCGTGCTGATAAACTCGTAGCTGTTCACGAGTGCCTGGAAATAAGGTTTTGGCTCCACAGCTGAATATCAACCATTTCCTTTTTGTAAAGGGACAAGACCAGAGGTATTATTTGAGACCTCATGTTACCCATGGCAACCCATGGTTCGATGACAGTTAATTTCGTCTGTGCATTCTAAATTTCCATATTCAATTGATACTTCCGCCCTTTACTATTTGCAGTGAATCATGGGTGGATTTTGCTGCTGCCTTTGCACTGATGACTTTGATGAATATGTTCATCCAAATAATCCTGTCTATAGACAATGCTTATCCCTAAGGCATTTTGTCCAAAACATTTTTGGCGGGGTAAGGCTACCTGTTAATCTTGTAACCACTTATGATTACACCTGCGCATTTACAACAACAATAACAACATCAAAGCCTTTTTCCCAAGCAAGTTGGGGTAGGCTAGATATGAAACCCAACGGAGACATAAGGAAACGAAAACAAGGAGAGAGAAAAAAGAATAAGTAAACTAAGATTCCGGCACATGGATCGCTGATTCCATGCGGTCCTATCAAAAGCCAAATCTTTAGGGGCATTCAAGTCTTATTGTGGCACGCTGATCAAATATCTACTCTTCTTGACTAATGACTGCCGGTAAAAGCTGCAAGCGACCTGCTAATGTTGATCAGTCGCATATATTTTCCTGTCAGGACATTTTGTAGGGTGAGCCCACATGCCACTGCTATTTTAATTGCATGATATTATCATGGCAATTAGTACAATGCAACCTTATGTGTAGGAGCTTTTTAGATAGCACACTGGCACATCAGTACAATGATCAGCTGGGTACAAAACATTTATGAGAGCCATTGGTGATCCTTGATCATGCATAAGTATTGATCTTTTGATTGCATTCAACCACATTTACACATGACTTATGGTGTGTGGACATTGTCTGGACATGTTCGTAGTAGAGAGGAATCACAAACAATTTTGAAACATGTATGGCTGTTTCAGTGATTACTCAGGATATGAATATGATAATTTATTTTTACTTCGAGCGTTTATTCTAACTGACTAACTCTAGTACTTTTCTGTTGTATATGTAGTATACCGCAACGTTCCAGAGGCTTGACTCTAGGCCAAGCAACCCAGCTCAAGGAGTTGCTCCGTCGGCGTCCACTAATCCAAGTACTAATGTAGCCGATAGTTCACTGTCTGAAACTTTTCACCTTGTTTCTAGACCACTCCCATATGACACTGACCCTAGATATGCCCGAGTTCAAAGAGAGGGGTTGGTATCAAGGCGTGAAAAGTCTATAAATCTCACACAAGAAGAGTCATCAGCTCTTAGAAGAAACGGCAGCAGCTCTGGTGTCGAACATTTAGCTGCTCAAAAGAAATGGAGCAGCACTGAACCTGAGGGTGAACATAAAGTACGTCGTTCTGAGTCAACTAAGAGTCTATCTGGAAAAGCATATAATAGCAGTTACACAGTTGTCACTTCAGAAGACGAAGATGTCTGCCCTACTTGTCTGGAAGGTTTGTTTACATGCATTTTTGTCTGAATACAGTGGTCATGTGATGGTGTGTGAACATTTTCTCAGTGCTTGCTCATTGTGCAGAGTACACCCCGGAAAATCCACAGATTATAACTAAATGCTCCCATCATTTCCACCTAAGTTGTATTTATGAGTGGATGGAGAGAAGTGATACCTGTCCAATTTGTGGGAAGGTATGGCAGTTTATGCTACAGACTTTATATTTCAAGCTAAAGAAATATCAAAATTGTTAACTTGATGCTGTCTTTCCACCACAGCTCACTTGTCATCAGTTCGTAAGTGTATTTCCCTGTGTATCTGACAACTCCTTTAATATGACGAAATTGCAGGAAATGGAGTTTTGCGAGAGCCCCTGAGAGAAACTTGTGCGCCGGCTGCATCAGGAGAAGGGAAAGAGAGAGAGTGAGTATCTGCAGTGTAGGATGCTTGAGTGTGAGTATCTGCAGTATGGGATGCTGGAGAGTCTGTAAATAATAGTTCTTCTCAATCGAATCTGATCACTTTCTCGAGATCAAGTTCTTATGTGTGCTGAAATCATGGTCAAGTCATGCGGGATTTTTCATGTCCAATATCTGAATATTTTTTTTCACTGCCACTTAACCGGTAGAATTAGATAATGGTTTTCAGTTTTTTAGTCATGAGCTCATGGGGTGAAGATCATTCTTTTTCGAAATAGCAGGACTGGGATTTTATTGATTGCCAACAATAGTTACAACATTTATGAGTTCACAAAGAATAAAATTAGGAGGTTCATCAACCCAATTACACAAATTAGAGAAACAAACTCTAGCAAGTTCATGAGCAACCTCTTTAGCTGACACTGCTTGAAAGAGACGCAATAAGCGACGATAAATCCACAGTTAGAAAATATAGCTGACATTCTTCACCTGAGTAGGCTTCAACAACTTCAGTTGAGTCATACTCAGCTTGAACATTGCTGCCCCATCTTGAAGTCTCCAAGCATAATATGCAGCGCCTGTAAAAACCGATCCAAAATACCCCCTAGCTCGACTGTGATGTGGGTATTTTGGATGGGATTTAGCAGGTGCTATATTTATTTTCCCACATGATGTGAGCTGCATAAAAAGACAAATTTCAGCATAGTTCATTAGCCTTTCAAATGGTGGAAAGATTCGTTTTTGGTTCCTCCTAAATTATTATTTAGCTGGATCATACATCAATACAGAACATGGGTCTGGTATGTTTTAAGAAATTACTGAGCTCAGTTGGCAAAATTCTCATAATTATGTGGAGATACGAATACAGCAAAGAAAAATGCATTTCCCAAATATACATATTCGAATCACTTGCTCAAAAACAATTGATCAGGAAACGCATAGCAAGCTTTTGCAAAGCAACAAGCCTCAGTTACAGTTACACAATGACGGCCAGGCACGCCTAGAATACAAATGCTGACCCAGAAAACTGGGAGCTTTTCATTTCCAAAATGGGAAGAGGAGAGCCAGCAAGCTGGCATTTATTCAGTAATCATTCGCTGGCAAGTGCTGGTAGCAAACCATTCTATCCGATAATTTTAGCACCTACAGATTGGCAGCGGTTTTGAGGGCGTTGCCCTTCTCCGTCAAGCTCGTGAGCAGGCTGTCAAAGCTCTTCTTGAAGGAGGTCACGCCCTCATGCTCCAGCTGCTTCCCAACCTCTTCCCAACTGATGCCCAGCTTCTCCAGGGCACTGTATATGCCTTCGGCTTCTGACACGTTCGCGTCAATTGTCCTAGCAACTGTGCCGTGGTCGAGGAACGCTGATAAAGCTTGGTCGGGCATGGTAGAGACCTGAGTGTGAAAAGGGTAGCAAGTAGTTAGGAAGCTTTCTAAAAATCTCAATCTGTGTAAAATTGTAAGAAGGTATGACCCCAGCAAAAAAGGTAAGGCAACTTGCTATTGAAACTCACCGTGTCAGGTCCAATGAGAGGATCAACGTAAAGAGTGTCAGAGTAAGCCGGGTTCTTCACGCTGGTGGATGCCCACAACAACCTCTGCTTCTTGGCACCCTTCTTCACCAAAGCCTCCCATCTCGGTCCAGAGAATTTCTTCAGGTAAAGCTGATTTGCTAACTTGGCCTGTGCTACAGCAGCCTGAGAGAATAAAGGTGGTCAGATTTTCAAAACTTAGATTCTAGTAATTTAGAAAACCCTGCTACTAGGTGACAGGTAGTTTCAATTGTCTCTACCTTTCCCCTCAGGGCAAGAGCCTCAGGTGTTCCAATCTTCTCGAGATTTTTGTCGATCAAGCTGTCAACTCGGCTGACAAAGAAGGACGCTACACTGGTCACACGGGATAAGTCACTCAAACCAGAAGACTCAAGCCCAGCAATGTAAGCATCAATAACAGCCTCATATCTTGCAACCGAGAAGATAAGCTGCAGCAACATCAATAAACTTGTGAGCAACAGGTTTAGCACCCAAAGTAAAATACAATCACAAAACAGTTTACACATAGCAATATCATAAGCAGCGAAATGTAAAATAGCACATATGATAAACATTGCCAAGTACGGAGAAACAAGATAATGACAGAAAAGCCAGAGCTCATCACTTACAGTAACGTTGACGCTAATGCCATTAGCGATGACTTCCTGGATGGAAGGAACACATTCTGCAGTAGCCGGGATCTTTATGTACACATTGGGGCGGTTGACCACCTTGTGTAACCACTTTGCAGCTTCAACAGTGCCTTGAGTCTCATTTGCCAGCCTAGGAGACACCTCCACTGAGACGTAACCATCAGCTCCATCGGTCTCGTTATAGATGGGCTCGAAAAGTTTGCACGCGTCCTGGATATCCTTTATGACGAGTTCCCAGTAAGCGCTCTCTGCGTCCTTCCCAGCCGATATAAGCTGCTTGAACTGATCATCGTACGCGCTTGATGTCGAGATGGCTTTCTCGAAAATCTGTATTGTGCAGGGGGACACAGTCAGCGGGGAACGTCACGGGATCATGAACAATCCATACAGCGTACAAGAAAAAGAAATGGTAACGGATGATTACTGTCGGGTTGCTGGTGACTCCACGGACACCGTTGGCGATGTAGGGCAGCAAGTCGGTGACGGGCCGGCAGAGGTTGTCGTACCACGGGGACTGACCCTGGAGATCGTAGAGGTCATGAAGCGTGGTCCTCTTCGTCGCGGCACCGTTCCCTTCCTTGCCGGAAGCCATCGCACTGAAATTCGCATTTCATCAGGGACAAAGAACTAATGTCACATCCAAATGATTGCTGCATCGCATACACACAAAAACTACCCTTTCTATTCTTTTTTGGGGCAAAAGGAACTTTCTATTCATGATCATGAGCGCTGCAAGAGTGTCAAAAAAATCATGAGCACTGAAACCGCCGTATATACACATGAGGTGGTGCCAACCTGGTGTTGCAATATTGGTAAAACACAAAATGAAAGTGATACGAGATCAATAGCAGAAAAGGATGCACAACATGGGAGGCTATGCTTGTCGCTGTCAATCAAGCAGGGAGAAGCCAGAAGCGACGTCTCTTGCTCTGGCGTGTAGCCATAACCAACCTGCCGTCGTGCTTACATAGTACTACTGTGCTACTTGGCCACCATATCTATCTAGTGACGGATCCGCGCACGGCAACACGGTTACACGGGCCATCCCGATCGAGTTGACCGAGACGGTCCATTCCCCAATCGGACGGCCGCACATGCGCGCCCACAGGCGGAGGACCACGACGCCGCGCGCGGATCCGAGCATCTCGCCTCACGAGGCGCCGAGTCGGGCCGCCGCTCGATCTACCCGGTGTCAGAGCAGCAGGGCGCGATCCAACCCATCCAGCCACCCCAATTCGAATCGTGAAATTTTGAAATACTAAGCCAGTAAACGAGATCGCGAATCTAATCAACCAGGGTGGGGGCGACGGAGGAGGCTCACATGACGGGGCTCCTGGCGCGGCCGGAGACGGAGACGCGGAACCGGCGGGCGGAGGGGGCGAAGGCGAGCGCGGCGGAGCGGAGGGGCTGCGACGGGAGCGGCGCGGCGGCCGCCGGCCTGGGCGCGGCGAGCTTGGGCAGCGTGCCGGCCATGGTGGCTCCGGCGGGCGGTGCTTCCGAGGTGAGGCGGGGTTGGTGAGGCGGCGGGGGTTGTTGCGAGGTTTAGCAGAAGGTAGGTGCTGACACGGCTCCCTTCTCTCTCCTACTTACCGTTCGTCCTCATCGTTAAATAGCTTCGCGCTTTTGCGCTTAGCACCCTGCGCTTCTGCGTATTTCAGATGATGAGGGCCGGTGATGGGGCAGAGGATCAGCCGTGCACGCACATGTTTGGTGTGAGGAGCCGTTTGGACGCTGCGCGCGGTGTGTACGCGGAGGCATGTGAACGTGTGCCATGATCCGCTCCTCGATGGATACCTTGTGCAGTCCCATTTTTCCTCTACAACCAAAAGGCCAAAAAAGCAGTATTTTTAATCTAATGCATTGCAAAATAAAGAATTATAAAAGTGGAACACGTCTAGATGCATATGTGTAATTTTTTTTATAGATTTTTTTCTAAAAATCATGCTCTTGGAGCCAATATGCCACACTTAAATAAGAAGCAACAACAAATAATACCAACAGCGTGGAACCGCGAGAGAGGGGATTGAGTATCTTGTTTTCTCCATGAAAATGACAATGCCATGTTCTATGGAGAAGGTGACGTGGTTATCCCCTTCCTCTTTGAAAACGATGTTAGGTTAGAGTTGGCTCGTTGTCGACGATGATAGGTGAGTAGCTTAAGCCTCTAAAATTCATAAAACCAAATGCTAAACAAATAACGAAAATGCACCAATATCTCGGGCCCCGCTAAGCACGGTATTTGAAAACAACTAATCAAACATTGTATTTAAGTTTTACAGTCAAAGTAGATTTACTAAGCATCTAAAATATTGTATGCATGCATATGTGAGAAAAAAAAAATCAAAACTTTGAAAAACTCATGCTCCTGGAGCCAATATGCCGCACTTAAATAAAGCAGCAACAACAACTAACTCGAACATCATGGAACCGTGAGAGAGGGGATATATCATCCTCTTTATCCATGAAAATAACAATGCCATGTTCTACGGTAAAGTTGAAGTGGCTATTTCTTTCCTCCTTGAAAATAAAGTTAGGTTAGGGTTGGCTCGTGGTCGACGATGATAGGTGCCACAGAGAAATGTCCTAGAGGGAACCATGATTTAACCCTCTAACATGTGACACATAAATTTCTTACCATAGAGACTGCATACAAACAACATCGACACTGCCACTAGTCACAGAAGCAACACACGGATGTCTATGTTGGCAATACCATCTGTCTGTGCTAGGTAATTAGGTTGTAGTCTATATCTATGAAAGCAACTTCACTAGGGAAATGTAGTTTGGGCGACACGGAGCAGAAAAGAAGGCCGATTTGATGAGTTGTAGGGGCGGATCCACTTCTCTACCATTGAATTGAATTCCACACGAGCTCTCGTATTACCATTACATGATCATGAATCGGTGTAACCCTATATTTCTTCAAACATGGGTACTCGTGAACTCGAGTGTTTGGTATTTTTTGTATAAGAAAAACTTGATAAACAAAAATACAGAATAAATCGTGCATGTAGAGACCATAGGTAGGTATGTGCACGCAAAGTTTGAAGCTCAAATACAAAAGTATGTAACTTGAAAGAAAACGATAAATTGCCTACGAAATAGTACAAGCATCGAAAATTGCATTGCAGAAAGTCGATTGTGGAAGTCACATACGGTCGAATTTCTTGTCAGAACTTCCCACGAGTAAGTTTCCGGTAAGTTTATGTGCCTGATTTATTTTAAAAGTTTGTGTAACATCTAAACACGGTTTTTCGCAATGGGAGGAAAGCTGGGTTCATGAGTAGTCGTGACCATTCAAGTATTTTCCAGTCTAGTGCCTAGACATGCATCGATTCGGAGAGAATAAGCTGTCAAGCTGAGGGAACAATGGTGGGTTGGTGGCATTTCTGACTGGTGGTGGTTGACGATGTTAAAGCAGCCGCTAAACCTTCCTGCCGCGAAAAGGTACTAACAAAAGAGAAGCAGGATAACATTAACATGATAATTCGTGCGTAGATGCACTTAGGTCCCTGTCATTCCTCGTATTGGCGCCATAGGGCCGTGCCATAGCCGTCAGGGGGCCTAGAGCGTGTTGCGGATGCAAGGAAGTGATAAGTGCCCCGCCCCTTGGACGCAGGAAAAGTCCAACAAGCAGCAGCGTTCTTAAAAAAGGAATTAAAAGAGCCTGGCCCCCTCGTCGGGTTCCTATTCTATCAGGTGCGTTGCACCTAGCCGATACACAGGTGACGCTGTGACGAACGGACGGCGGCGGCTACTGGAGCCACCCGTCCATCCATGCTCTCCCCAACGGCACCTACCGTTGTTCAAATGACGCATTCCTGGCCTTTTTTTTAACCTGGCAGTACTTCCTCACTAGGCGTGGCCAGTTTTAGTTCTCGGTCGATCCAGAAGCAATTTAGCTATCGGAGAGATGAGATCATCTATTTTCATGTGTATTTTTTATGAAAGTAATATGGTGGAGGAAGTCTCTACAATGATTTTTTAATAATAAGAACCTAATTATGCGTTTCTGAGGGCTTAACCTAGGTGGTTAGGTTGTACATTCACTTCCCTAATCAAGTAAGCTAGACTCACTTATTTATTTTCATGTGTAATTTATGCGTAATCGAAAAACAAGTATGCTTTAATTGCACAACACCGTGTAATTTTTATGCGCATGAATCACAATATAAATTTAACGGTTATGAACTCGACCTAGAACTAACATTTTTATTTTCGGTCAACAGAACTAGCAAAAAGTTCTCTGTCGCAAACAAAAGAAACTCTATGCCTCTATCGATGTCAATTAGTGTGCTAACACGATTAAAAAAATATCACAAGTCTTTTTCTTTTTGCGAAACAAAGGAGATCACAATCAAATACGGGGAAGGGTGCTCTGCTAGCTGGGGTGGACGTCTCCTTTTTCAAGGGAGTGATGCCCAACTTATATCGGTGCAAAAAGGCGAATTAAGGATGAGGTGGTTCTCCTTAAGTACAAGGCAGCCATGAAATCATATATTGGCATAGTAGGTTGGGTCAACAATTTCGCTAAATTAGTTTGAGAGAGACCCCCCCCCCTCCCCCTAATATGAGTTACTACCCCTTGATCACTTGTAGGACCCTAAACATTCGACTGCATTTTCGAATTGAAATGAAAAACGACTACCGAAATTGCATTGTACATCCAGAATGTACCTAAGAAAACATGATCCTAGGCAGATACTTTGCATGTTCCGCCTCGCCCAGGCCCATCGCAAGGAAAGCGAGAACCTAGATTTGCTTTATCGGGTATCAAACGGGAACTGCAAGCAAATAAAACACCTTTTAAAAGTATACTCCCTCAAATCTAAACTAATTGACTCCACTTGGTTTAGCTACGGATGTACATAGATGCGTTTATTAACTAAATACATTCGTGTATAGATAAAGTGGAGTCAATTAGTTTGGATCGAAGGGAGTAATACAGTTACATGAATGGGTAATGCGTGAATGTGACGGTCTTGTACTTTCTTTAGATGCTAATCTCTATCTCCTTAGCCTTGTACTAAGATTATCTAAGATTTATCAAAATTTAAATATATTTAAATTTTAAGAAACCTCAGACAATCTTCGTGGAACGGATGAATTTGCATCGGGAAAGGAAAACCCCACTGTTTTTAAGCATAAAAAAGAACGCAAGGAAAGGGAACAAACAAAACCCAAGGGCCAAGGGCCTGTAACTTGACCCAACCCAAGGGCCAGTTTTGCCCGTTTGGCCATCGGTGCTATGCAAAGTCCACCCAGCCCTCCCCTCCCTCCCACTGATCGCTTCTGTTGGTCAACATCGTCGCGGCGGCTTCTCTCAAATCAGACGGCCGCTTCGGCTTTGACTTGACGAAGCAGCAGCTCGTCATACCTCAAGTTAGCCACCCCTACTGATAGCCCGAAAGATCACAGCGATGTGTACCTCTTCAGGTTGTTCAGACTTCAGAGACCACAGTTCTTGTTACTTTTCCCTTTCCTTCCCTGTCAGCAGGAACTGTCTGCATCTTCCTGACAAATTGCCTGGAGAATTTCAGTTCTTGGTGCACGCGTCAGAACTCGGAAGGAAACAGCCGATTCCTTTTTTTTTTTTGCTTCGACATCAGCGCTGTCAATTCGTTGGTGTACGTAGCAGCATGGTATAAAAGATGATTGAGCAAAACCACAGCAAGGTTGCTGCTAAATGCTAAATTAAATCACACATCGCACACCATCGACACGTACAAACGTCACGCTGGGCTGGGCTGCTTCTCTATCTCTGCTGGCTGCTGCTGCTGCATACACGCAAAAAAAAATAAAAAACGAACGAAACGGGACAAAAAAGAAAGAGCAACAAGTGTGGTCTGAAGAAAACTGAAATGTACAGGCGCGATCTACATACACAGGACTCTCTACCAGGGCTTGAGGTCGCTCTCCTGGCCGGCGTTCCAGTCGAGCACCTTCTCCCCGGGATTCAGGAACGCGCCCTTCCCGTGGGGCAGCTTGCGCGCCAGCCCGTTGAGCACCTGGTCGAAGGCGTCCCCGGCCCTCGCCGCCGGCTGGTGGAACAGCACCGCCTGCTTCATGGCCGGGCTGGCCAGCAGCCGCTGCTTCCGGACCACGTCCTCCGGCGGCACCGACGCCAGGATGGAGTCCAGACGCGGCACGTCCGCCTCGGGAACGAACACGCTGATCTGCTCCCAGGGGATGGCGTCCGCGAAGGGGAGCACGATGTCGTCGGCGATGATCACCGGGATGCAACCGAACACCACGGCCTCCACCAGCCGCGGGCTCCACGGCGCCCACCCCAGCGGGCACAGGCAGAAGATGGCGCGCTGCATGTCCTCGTAGTACGTCGACGGGTGCTCCGTCGACATGTCGAACAGAGGGTTGTCCTTGAAGTTCTCCCACACCGACGCACGAGCGCCCCTGCATGCATTTCGGTCATTGTTACAGTTTTTCATTGCACAAGATGCCATTTGTAATAGCATCGACACTGATCGTACTGACATTCATCTGTAGTTCATTACCTCGCGTAGTAGCCGCCCTCGGGGTCGTTGCCCATGTCGTAGAAGAGGCCGCGGAAGTAGGCAAAGATGGACCGAGGCGTGCCGGGGGAGATGAGGTGAGCCTGCATCTTCTGCGGGTTGGCGTAGGGAGGGATGATGATGGAGCCACTCTGCATGCACGGATGGTTCCTCTGCCCAAACGTCTGAACCAGCGTCGCGCGCCGAAGCACCGGCAGGATCCCCCTCTGAATCGCAGTTTCCTCCTGAAATTGGAACAAACAGGTTTTCGGTATGTTTAAACACAAAATTCAGTTTTGCTTGCTCTGATGATCTTGCATTGCCGTTGATGAAATCCACTAGTGCTGAATATAAGCTTACCTGATAGTGGAAGCATGCCCCAAAGTCATGGGGAGCAAGGAAGAAGTGGTCTGCCCCTTCAGTTCTGTTCCAGTAAGGCCACGTCGCCGCGATGTACTGGACGGCGCTCCTCATGATCCGAGGCGCCCGGTATGGCAGTGGGAACCCCTGCTGTGTCAAGTCGCACGTCACGTACACCGGGGTGTAGAACCAGTCCGCCTCCTCGGGGTTCATGGTCCGCACCGCGCTGGCCAGCAGGAACTGGTGCATGAAGATCTCTGCCGCGAACATGTGGTACAGGCAGCGGCCGTCCTTCTCCAGCAGGTAATGGTTGTACTTCCTCGGCATCTCGTACACGAACACCTTGATCTTCCCGACCGGGTTGTCTTGAAGCACATTGCCGGCGTTCCCTGAAGCCATTCATCATGTTTGGAAATCAATTTGCGGTCATGCGCAATCAGTTGGTTCGGTTCATTTTTCTCGAACATAATCATCAAAATATGCATCATTCTTGTAATAAAAGAAAAACTTAGCAGGGCATGTATCAAACAGAACCACAAAGCTTAGCCTAATCTAAGCAATCAGACAATTCATTCACGTCTTGAAATGTGCCACGAAAATGGAACCTTGACAGAACTAGTTTCAGTATTCAGTACCATGTACATACAATTCAATTCAGAGGGAACCGGGTGGATATATGCATACCAAATCACTACTTATGAAGAGAATATATAGTTGGTGAAAATGACTGATTAGTTGTTCATCCACAAAAAGGTTCAACAACTAGAATATATATCTGCCCAAACAGAGCTAACCTACAAACCAAGAAAAAGAAGAAAATATCCTATGCTAAGCAATCAGACAATTCATTCACGTCTTGAAATGTGCACGACAATGGAACCTTGACAGAACTAGTTTCAGAATTCAGTACCATGTACATAAAATTCAATTCGGAGGGAACCGGGTGGACATATGCATACCAAATCACTAGTTATGAAGAGAATATATAGTTGGTGAAAATGACTGATTAGTTGTTCATCCACACAAAAGTTCAACAACTACAATAGTATATACCTGCCCACATTCTTTTAGATGTATGTAGACACCCTTTACTGTATAAATACACCCGAATTTAGACAAATTTCCGACATTCTTTTATGGACGGAGGAAGTACATACAATTTAACTCGGAGGGAACTGGGTGGATATACGCATACAGCATACCAAATCACTTGTTATGAAGAGAATATATAGTTGGTGAAAATGACTGATTAGTTGTTCATCCACAAAAAAGGTTCAACAACTACAATATAGTATATACCTGCCCACATGGTACAGAAATAAATCAATCCCTATCAATCAGTCCCCACTTTAATGATAACAGGCTAAATTTACCCCCCTTTTCAATAACCAATTTGGTGGTTAGCATGTCAGGTTCAGCCGGAAAAAAAACAGGCAAGGGAATCCGCGATGTTATGATATCCATCGGCTAGCGGAGTGAGTGAGTGGACGACCAGTGCTGCTGGATTTAGCTTGCTTTACGAATCATTTCCATATCTCGTACGTTCTCACTGAAATGCATGCGATGGAGGAAATTGTACAGGTTAGGTACAGGGCAGCGGTAGTGCTGGTTGCAAGAAATGCTAATAATGGCACCCATTTCCTGAATAAGTGAAGCGGGAGCACGGCCGAGGAGTGGCCGTGAAGGAGACGATGCAGAAAGGGGAAAGAGATCCCAGAGTCACGACGCTCTTGAGACGAGCTATGATCACCGTGTCTGTCTCGAAGCATGATGCAATGCAATGTAGGAGTACTACGTACTAATTCACTGGAAGCTGCGTAATTCAGCAGTATCCACCTACCAGCAACGGCTCGGAATTGGTGATTACTGGCGGTACTTGGTTGCCGGTACAGTGTGTTGATTACAGTGGGCGTCAGTCAGGTACCGGCCAGTCGGGCACATGGTGGATCGCAGCTTCGCAGGGAGCTCGGCGGCGCAATGTAGGTGGCACGCATGACCGATCCCGGCGAGCGAGCGAGCGACAGGCTGCTGCGGGTGCACGGGACTGGCTCAAAACCGGGGGCGCCGGAGGAATGCAGATGCGGCGGAGCAGGAATTGGATGTAAGCGTCGGTAGGTGGTGTGGATGGCACGATGTAGCTTGCTAGGAACTCAATTTTGGTAGTACAAATTGAGCGATTGGCCGTCGCATTGCGGTGTGCGGCGGCGGAGCAGGGGAAATCTGAATCTTGGCGGGGTCAATTTCGATTTGGTCAGGCTGACAGGCTTTGTGGGGCGTCGTTTGCTCTGACGGCGGAATTCAGGACCCAGGAGCAGCAAGAAGGCAGAGGAGCTAGTTGAGAGGGGGGGGGGGGGGGCGTACCTGAGATCGTGGCGTGCTTGAGTTGCGGCGGCGCGGCCGCGCAGCAGGCGACGACGGCGAAGAGCAGAACCGCCACCGCCGCTGCGGCGGCTGTCGCCCCCATTGGCCTTGCTGAGAAAGCCGTGTCCCGCTACAGCTGGCAGTCAGGCACCGACGCTCCTTGGAAGCTTGCGCGAATTAAGACCCCCCACGCTCACGCTGACGCCGCCGCCGCCGGAGCAGCCGTAGACGCGATTTCGAGCGGGAATTGAGGTGGTTCTTGCTGCTTGCCTGCTATGAGCAGCGGCCGCTGTTGCTTGTCGAAACGCGCGCGGGGCACTGGGACTCTGGGAGTCGTCCCTGTCGGCGTAGGTGCTGGTGGACTGTCCCTCTCACTCGCTGAAAGCCGGGAGGGCTCTCTGGCGATGGATGGAGTAGGAGCGGGGTGACGAAGGGAGGACAGATAAAAAAAAAAGACAAGGGGATCGGCGGAGGTGAAACGACGAGGCGAGGGGCGAGTGGGTCAAGGTGGTGAAGATCAGTGGGAAATATACAACTCCGCTGATGCTCGGAAACGAAGACTTGAACAACGCACACAGCGAATGACTGGAGTCGAGAGTCTAGAGGAGGGGTGGTGGGCAAGAAAAGAAACAGAGGGAGCGTTGGCGTGAGACGGAATCAACCGACACCGTCTGCCGAATTACCACTGCGTCTTGCTTCTCCTCAAGCGCAAAATAATCCTTTTCCCTCCTCTCCCGTGAACTGATTGATCATGGATGTGATGCGATGCTTGCCCTTTTCAGTTTTGTATAAACTTGTTTTCCTCCAGCATGTGGTGATGCCAACCACGTTGCGCCATCGTGCTGCTGGTACGATCATATCAGAGCCTAGTTAATTAAGCAAAGTGGCATGGATTATTATCAAGAGGGAGTCACGAGACTGCATGCGGAATCATTCATCTCCTCCTTCTGGCTTTGGTTGCTAACTGCTTCTCTCCTCAATCGCGCAGGCAGGCAGGCGAGACTCAGGAGCGCGTGACGCTGGAGCTGGAAAGGCAGGCGTAAAGGAAGGTGGATAAAATTATAGTATTGGAAAAGATGAAAGCATGTGTGTGTGTGCCGTGCCGGTAGGTACGAGTGTACGAGTGGTTGGGTTGCCGCTCGCTTAAAGAAATCTAATCTAATCATCATGTGACACCGATCGTGACGCGCCTCTGATGCGCAGCCAGCCGATGCACGGAGATCAGGCCGGGCAGCAAGCATCCAGCCGAGAAGCCCAGCCCGATCGATGTAGCAGGAATCTCAAACCGGGTTGCGGCATCAGCGCGTGCTGTCCACATGGTTCCTCGCAGTCGCACGAGTGACACCAGTCACAACATCCGCCGGTCGATCATCCAGCGTGTGTCATGTGTCGGTCCATGCATGCGTGCAGTGCAACAAGCGGTACGATGCAAGTCTGTGTGCGAGCTCGGACCGTGCAGCGGCTTGTGTGCCGCTCCGTTGGCGGCGCGCGCATTTCGGTACCACCACCACAACAGCTGGAAGCAAGACAGTCTACTGCGGTCGCCAGCAAATTCGTCGCCAGCCAGGCGAATGCGTAAGAGTAAAATGCACGGCTGGCCCAACACCTCCCGCCCGGTACATATATGTACATCTTGCTTGCAAATGTGCCATTGTTAGACGAATCGTGTACGCTGCACAAATAACTCACTGGCATAGTACTATCACGTAGTAGCGCACCAATAGCTAGCTCTTACAAGGTGTGTTTGGTTCATTCGTTACCTAGGTGTTTACACGACCGCCTTCATTTGGTGCGCCACTGGTAACCATGTAGTAGTGGCGCACCACATGGTGCACCACTACTAGTAGCTGTAGGTGCGCCATTTATAGTTGAGGCTGGTGCAACACTGGTACTGCACTACGTGCGCCATAATTATTTTTGAAACTACATCTGGATCTAGCAACATTTTTTGCTAGTTTTATTTCTCACTTTTGCTTGTTTTTGTTTTCTTTTTGTTGCCGAAGAGGAGGGAGGTGTCGGCGGCTGGAAAGGAGGGGGGAGGAGGAGAAGACTCAGCTACCGAGAAGGAGGTAAAGAGGCTGGAGAGGAGGAGGCGGAGGAGGAGTAGGACGGAGATGTAGGAGGGGGAGGAGGAGGAGATGGGTGAGATGGAGGAGGAAGGAAGGAGGAGAGGAGGCTGAAGAGGAGGTAGGGCGTTGGAGAGGAAGGAGGAAAGAAGGAGGAGATATGTGCACCAGAGAGGAGGGTGAGGAGAGGGTGAAGATGTTGGAGGAGAAAAAGGGGGAATAGGAGGAGAGGATGGAGATGTTGGAGGAGAGAAATGAGGAGTAAGAGGAGGAGAGGATGGAGTAGAGAAGAAGGAGGAGAGGAGGTAGATAAGAGGGTAGTGGGGATAGGTGCTGCCAAATTTGAATTTTGAAGGAGGGAAACATAGGAGTGTATGTGGGGTGGGTCCATTTCTTAGGTCAATGATTAATCAGATATTTAAGGAATGGTGCAACCGAATCTCGAGTTGTTTCCATAGAATAGTGTATGTGTTTTCTCTTCATTCGCTTGCTCCGTCTTTCAGAATGCTCTGTTTAATTATGAGGCATTTTTTTTGATTTGGTGTTTGAGGCTAATGATGTAAATGTGGCCCGAATCAAGGGATGGAGTTAATGAAACATGTACATTCTACTAATAGTGATGGTTAGGAATGTACTATGTTCACTAACCCAGTCCCTGCAATTTGTGTGTCCGATGATAGTATGAGGCTCTAAAACTTATGAATGACCAATAATTTAAACGAGTACCACAATATTATCTAACAATTTCTTGCAATACCTAGGGCCGTGCAATAACATATTGGCATATAATTCTTCTTGGTCTTGCACTCTTGCATGATATTTCTTAGCTTTTAGATGCTACCTTATATGAGGCTGCCAACTTTTATCCAAAAATATGAGGCTGCCAACTTACAAATGTTCAATATATTGGTTGAGTGATTAAATTGTTAATAACATGATCTGTATATACCTTGTGTTCTATCCACAAAAAGTTCTTGTGCATCATACTTGGTATATTCAGTTTCATCTCAATGGATATATGAGGCACATTGTATATTTGTTCATTCTTTTATTGTTCTGATGAGCCAATAATTATAATCTGGTCACATGCTGGTGTTATAATGATCGTATCAAACCTTACCATTACCATACCGGATGCGATCGATCCAAACGAAAGGCCCATAAATCCCATGACGCAATAAGCAACCGACGTCCAAGAACCTGGCGTGCAACAGAAGTACAAGCCCATATAGGGATAGTCGAACATGTAACCGACCCGAAGTCCTGAGACTTGACCTCCTATATAAGGACCAGGAGGGATCGATGGGGGAGGACACTTGATAACAGATCCATGATACTACCCTAGATCACACCATAGCCATCACGACGATATTGTAAACCTAATCATCATCAATTGAGAGAAGGCAAGCATCGCGTAGGATTTTCCCTCCGGGGGCCTGAAGTTGGGTAAATCGTGTCCCGTGCGTTGTGTTGTTTGTACACCAATGAAGCCAGCAGTGTATCCTCTTCCCTAAAACCCAATTCCATAACTTATGGGCATTGATGTGCTACCCCATGTCAGTAATTTGATCCTGCTGTTTCACACATCTCTGGTGTTGTAAGTTTATCATTTCAATGGAGGTAGGCGAATACACCTACTACATTGTGTTTACATGTATACATGCGCGTGCTAATGGTGTTTAGTTGTGTCTGATAACGGATGTTCAGGTGGTAACCAAATTGTGTGCAAACAAAAAAACGCCAAGCTCCCGTTTCTCTCTTCGTGCAAAACCGGGATGTGCGTCCTACCATACATCATGCAGAACAAGGTTTTTGTTTAATGTTTTCGGGTGTCCATGCCCGCTACGACACTGCGCTAGAGGGAGACAAAAAACATCTACCAATCGTGCCCTTAGTTCACCGACACACATACTTGTATTTTTTTGGTAAAGGGGAATTCACACACATACTTGTTAACATAACAAACATAATTAAATTCATGATAAACAACCTTAAGATGACAACTCCAACCATCTACACATCATCCATCGTGGCAATGGCTATATCGTGGTCGGTGCATTTGACAACCACCTTTGCGCACAAGTAGTCGAAAAGTCGAAGATGGTCACTCTATACACATTAGGTGTTGCTACATCGGTACATCCGATGCATGACGACCCTCCCGTGCACATCCTCGAGCCTCACCATCTAGTTACATATGATGTTTTTCTTGAAGGTGATGCTCTCCATGATGGTAGCTAATGGGGAGCGTATCCAAACGGATGCTGATGGCACCTTCAAGAAATAGGTTGGAGATGCTTCCTTATGGAAGTGGTTGATCTCCATAGTCCCCTTGGCCTCTTGGAGGAGTTGCCCTCTCCATCAATCTTGGAAGAGCTTTCATTGCCAAGTTTGAGCTTGTTGGCAGAGTACTGCAAAAAAAGATGCCTCCTTCGACGAACCTGAGAAAGAGAGTGAGAGAGAGAGAGTGATGGCGCTTGAACAAATCAACGCATCATCATGCCTCCTTGCGGTTTAATCAACCGGCTCCACCAAAATAGTCGCCATGCAGAATCAATTGTATACTTCCTTGTCCCCAAATAGGAAAGAGTAATGCTACATCTACATAATCATTTTTACGGTTCACATCCGTCCATAAGGGCATGTACAATGGTAGAGAAGACATGCCTTCTCTCAGTAGTCCACGTCATCTAGAGAAGACGATAAATATTAGGGATACAATACATTCTCTCTTATTGTTATTTCTTATAATAAATGAGAATTAATTATTTTTAGTAGAAAATTATGTGGCTAAGGGAAGACAAGTCGTACAATGAGAAAAATAGTCTTTCTTATTTCATAAAAGATCATCCTTTAGCTAAGGGAAGACAACCTTTTCTTTCTTCCTTCTCTCTCCTCCAACTAAACAAATATCATACGTGGCGAGCGTAAGGGAAGGCTGAAGGTCATTCCATTGTACATGCCCTAAGGTCTGTCCGTATGAATAATTCCATAGGTCTGGGATTACCGAATAGGAAACCATATACTGTAGCCTAAATTTACTCCATCAGACACATGGTCGGGTACAGGGGGCAACCAAAACACGGCCTACCTGTACTCTTGGGAATATGGTAGTAGTTTGTTTTTCTTGACTGGAAATGAACGGTAGGGAAAGCTTTGGGATCAATTCTCGTATGACATCACGTTATGGCCGTAGCTAGCACCAGAAAGTCCGGGAACGGACCAAGATATTCCTGGCCGCCTACCCGCAGCTAATAAACTAAGGTCGACAAGCGTCCATTAATTCAGTGATCGAATAGCGAATCGCTACGTTTGAGACCTAGCTCCTCTCGCCAAGGACTGCGACCGGCCAATATTCATATGGAACACCATTATTCAGTTAAGAACAGACATGGTACTGTCATAGAAACAAGCATTATGAGGAATGATTGATGTGGGAACAGGGAACGTTCGAGATCATGTCTCCCTGCGCGATCGGATGGCCAAGTTCTGCAGCTAGACACTGTCTAGTTTTTCATTTCTACCCTGATGAAACGACAAGAAGCTTCAGCTTTGTTATTTGGCATCTTCACGGCAAATTAACATTGTGATTTGTGAGGTGAAAAAAACCATTGTGATGTGTGTTCCCCCGCAAACGATCAAGAATACCCACCGTCACCAATTTTATGGCACAGTGATTAAGAGTACCCACAGGTAAAAAACGTTGAGAATGCTACAACAGAGGAAGAAAAAACAGATTGCGGTGAGGGTGGATCGAACACCCGACCTTCAGATCTTCAGTCTGACGCTCTCCCAACTGAGCTATCCCCGCTGTTTGTTATCTAATTAGTTGTATCCTTAATGACATTGTTCGCAACTAGCAGATAAACTAACAGGACCTGAGATTTGGGCTCCGCCTGGCCCTTATAGGTTTTCTATCGTTTTAGCCCATACCAGGTACTCATAGACGGCGGCCCGCTACAGCCATGAGGCGGGCCCTATCGTCACACTCTTTGCCATTTCAGTCAACCCAGAGTCCCCTCCTCAAATCCCAGGCCCAATTTATACGTTCGTTTTTTTTCTCCTTCGAAAAAGTCTGGTGTGTCCAAGCTCCACACCAACATTTTTCTTTACCTTGTGATCCCAGCTGAAAACAACTTAGACACATGCTTAAGTTCTGCCCGTAAGCTAAAAAAAAGTTGCTTCTTTTCCCTTTTTTATTTAGCCTTCCGGGCTCCGGCCTTGCCTTTTGCTTGGCTTGGCTCAACTTTGCTCCTATACAAATTTCAGTTGGTGGTGGCGGGCCAACCACCCTTAATCCCATCGCACGTTAAATTTAGCTGACAACTGGATATGGATATTTTCCATTCTGCATGAACTATGTAAATATTTTGTAAACCTATATCTTTGTTGTCATTCATAGAAACGCACGCCAATATTACTCTCCTCTGGTTATGGTAAAGTCTGGGAAATGCACTTTGGCTCACAGGAGCATTTGCTCCCATTGTGTGAAACCACATTTTGAAGTGTCAAAAAATTCTAAACTAAATTTTTACATGTATATCTAGACATTTTATGTTGGCACAAAAATTTTCAAAAAAAGAAAAAAAATATTTGTGGCTCCTGTAAAAAAGATAAATTTTGATGTTGTAACACGACTACGTACATCACATTTTTTTTGTCTTTTTTGTACACAGCACACAAAATGTAGTTTTTTCACGAAAATTTGTGTACGAACATAGAATGTCACGATGTACACCAAAAAATTTATGTCAATTTTTTTGACATTTTTAAAATTAATTTTTAATTATTTTATATAATGGAAGCATTTGCTCCTATGTGCCAAAATGCCATCTCCGTAAAGTCTTTGCTTCTAACCTATATCTTCTTCCCTCCCATGTAGGTTTGGTCAGACTTAAAATTATGACAAGTTCTTATGATATGAGGCAACAGATTTTGATCGCTAGGCTGGGATTGCAGGGATGCAGGGATATATGAATATGTCTGATTCATAAGATACGACACCAAAATAAGAAACAACGCGAGAAAAGTAACCGAAGTTTGACTGCACAACTCCTAGGACGACGCTGCGGGAGGGGATGTTTTGACTCCTTTATGCCCAACAAGGCCTGAATTTTCAAAAAATATTTCAAAGTAACTGAAAAAATGAAAACCGTCCCATATGTACCTGGACACATCATACCGACAATTTGGTACTCAAGCCATGTGTTGTTTGTTACAAATTCTACCTGGACACATCATACCGACAATTTGGAACTGAAGCCATGTGTTGTTTGTTACAAATTCTGTTACCAAATCAATGAAATATCACATTACTGTATTGCCTTTTCAATTCTGATAGTGCAAGGGGCATTGCAAGAAGCAATATCTCTCTAGGTCTGGACCCTGACATGCATAGCAGTGATTTGTTGTTAACATTACTTAATTATTTTACGCATTACAGATCGGCATCTATATAGCAATGTAACACAAAGGTCATATACATAATTACTATATGATCCAGATCCATCATCACCTACAGCAGTAGTAGTCTAGCACTAGGGCAACAAAAAACAAGGTAACCATGTTACACATGGAAGGTAGGCAGGCACATCGCCACAAAAAGAAGCAAGGTAGTAGGAAGTAAGGAGCTTTACACTTGACAGTAATGGCTTGGCTTGGCTGGGCTGGTATACTCATCAGTTCTCTCATCTGATTCTGACTGAACACCATCAGCTCATGGCGCCATGCGCTGCTACCTACCATGGCTTCAGGTCGCCCTTAGGGCCCTGGGTCCAGTTCAGCGCCTTCTGCCCTGGGGTCAGGTACACACCCTTGTCGTGCGGGAGCTTCCGCGCCAGACCATTTAGAATCTGGTGGAAGGCGTCGCCAGGCTGGGCAGGCTGTGGGAAAAGCATGGCTTGCTTCATCGACGGATTCGCCAGCAGCCTCTGCTTCCGCAGGATCACCTCCATCGGGATGGACGTGAGGATGGTGTCCAGCTTTGGGACGTCGTCCTCTGCGATGAACACGCCGATCTCGTCCCACGGGATGGCGTCGGCAAAGGGCAGGACAATGTCGTCCGCGATGATCACCGGGATGCATCCGAACACCACAGCCTCCACCAGACGGGGGCTCCACGGGGCCCAGCCCAGCGGGCACAGGCAGAATATGGCGCGCTGCATGTCCTCATAGTAGGTGGGTGGGTGGTCCGTCGAGATGTCGAAAAGAGGGTTGTTCTTGAAGTTCTCCCACACCGATGCACGAGCACCTCTGCATTTGCATATAGCAGGTACATCAAGACTTCTGTGCCACAATAATTCATTAAGAATGATTACGAGGTACTACATGTTTCAGGTCCTTACCTTGCATAGTAACCACCCTCGGGATCATTCGCTGTATCGTAGAATAAACCTCGGAAATACACAAAGATGGACCGCGGGGTCTCTGGGGGAACAAGGTGAGTTTTCATTTTCTGGGGAGGAGCATATGGTGGAATGTTGATTGAGCCCTCCTTTAGGCACACATGATCCTTCTGCCCAAAAGTCTGTACCAGCGTAGCACGGCGAAGCAATGGAAGAATTCCTCGCTCGATTGCCTTCTCTTCCTGAACAATGAGAATGCAAAATGCACATCAGTTGAAAAGGTTCTATACACGAGCATGCAGTTTATTTCGAAATACTTTAACATGCTACATATGGGAATGGGCAATTCTGAAAGTTCATGGCAGTATATGTGCAAATATGTTCATTCCATGTTTCAGTGGTAATAGATGGTGGAAGACACGGGTTTTTCATCTTTGCTCTATGACTCACCTGGTAATGGAAGCATGCCCCAAAGTCATGTGGCACAACAAAGAAATGATCAGCACCCTCTGTCCGGTTCCAATAGGGCCAGTGCGAGGAGATGAACTGAACTGCACTTCTCATGATCCGCGGGGACTTGAAGGGCAAGGGATGGCCCCACGGAGTGAGGTCACAGGTCGTGTACACCGGCGTGTAGAACCAGTCGGCCTCCTCCGGGTTCATGGTCCGGGTCGCGCTCGACAGCAGGAACCGGTGCATGAATATCTCCGCGGCAAACATGTGGCTGAGGCACCTGGAGTCCTTGGCCACCATCTTCTTGTTGTACTTGGTGGGCAGCTCGTAGATGTACACCTTCAGCCTCCCCACTGGATCATCCTCCAGCACATCACCAGCGCTACCTGAATTTCCATCATAGCCACACACAGGAAGCGTGAGAATTAAGCACTGCAACAGCACAATCATACTACAAGACAGAGTTATGGAACAGTTTCGAGACTTTGAGTGAGCTGTTGCCCAATAGATTAATGATCACAAAACAGACAATTTAGCCTAAAGTGTGGTAATTTTGGGCAACATAACGTGAGAATTAAGTACTGCCACGGCACAATCATAGCTACGATACAGATTTACGGAACAGTTTTAGACTTTGTGTGAGCTGTTGCCCAATAAATTGGTACGGAACAGACAATTTAGACTGGAGTCCAGAATCAGTTGAGAGGCTTAAAATGATGGTAATTTTTGGCTGGGTGAGGATCTTGCTTGTATTTACTAAGTCAGACACGCGCTACTTGCTGTCGGTGACCGAGGTCGGAACATGCGGCGCGTAATAAAAATCTTATCTTGGTTTCAAGATCTTGGCACGAACGCTCGATGGGTTCGTTATCGCATCAGGAGCTGGTCTAACAGCTGCAGATCTCACGCCGCCCGCCTTCTTCCCCGACTTTCACAGGCTCAATCAGCAGGATTGGGACGCGCTTTCCCCGCCCCGGAATCAGATCCCAGCGACCAAAGCGTCACCGATACTCTCAGATCAACCGAACCCAGCAGCGCGAGCGTTTGCTGTGGCAATCTAGCGCACACGAGAAAGGGACACCCGGCGAGCAAAGCGGAGGCAAAGAGAACGGAACACGAGGAGGAGCTGAACAAAGAAAGGGAGCATTTTTATTTCTCCAGACGAATCGCGCGTGTAAACTGACATACCTTCGATCCTCTCGGTGTCCTGCGCTCTGACGACGACGTCCGAGCAGGAGAGGAGCAGGGCGAGCGCCGCCGCAAGGGCCAGCGCTACCCGCGGCTTCCCCATCCCCGCCGCCACCGCTGCCGCCCGCACCTGTGCTTCCTAGAAGCTCTCAGCAGCCGGCGCCGGGACTAGGAGCGGGGAGAGTCGGAGCTGCAGGTGAATCTGCTGCTGCTCGTTGGCGAGCAGGGGGGAGTCGGAGAGGAGAGGAGGGGCGTAGGGTTGATAATAATGCGAGCGGAGGTGGAGGATGATGGTGGGAGCCGCGTCCCGTCTCGCCGGCTCTCGGTGTCAATGATGCGCTAGCTGTCGGCGGAACAGGTTTGGTGGGGGGTTCACCTCCCTGAAAACGGAAGGAGAGTACCGTACTGTGCTCGCAGGTGGTGCACGTAAATCCAGCACCGTATCTGTAAATACGCATACGCGTCCACGAATTTGGGGACGGGAATTGGCTTTCCAAAATATCAAGAATCATAGCGCGAAATCCATTTGGCATGACCAGTGCTATGTGAAAAAATATATTTTTTAAACAGTTGGAGCTCATTCAACTCCTAAACCGTCGGATTTGTACCTTGATTTGTGTGTTACGATTTGCAAGAGAGATTGTAACTGTGATATTTTCAATTACAAGTAGGTTGCAACTATTATTAGTTTTACTTGCAAATGAGGTTGCAAGAGAGTTTTTTCACTTGCAAGTGCAATGCAACTGAGACGCGGTAAAAAAGTTCACATCATACAAAATTATTCATGTAGTACGGTGTGTGGATGGCATCATTTGAATGGGAATTAGGTCGAATGAGAACTAGTAACATTTCCTAATGGTAAAAATATCGCATTGATATTTGATATATAATTTATTAAGAAGAACATTTTAAAAATTTTGTACTTTGAGACTAAGCACTAGACATGTATGGTGGTGAAGCATGTGGAAGCACGAGATCCTATGAACTCTGAATGTAACCATTTGGAGATGGTAGCTGAGTTATTGCACGCCATAAGTTGTCACCATTAGACACACAGTAGTCGAAGTATGTGCCCAAGAACCGTGTACCATGTATAGCTCGATAGCTCTTCTCGAGAATATCAGGGATAAAGAGTGGCGAGAGCTCTTCACATAGCTCTCCCTTCTTGGTTATATATCTATGGTTGCTTAGTAAATAACAATGAAAAATTTGCCAAAATAAATTACTCATCTACATGTTTGGCCTATTTGGTTTATGTGATTCTACTAATGTGGGAATATGACAAATGTAAGATTCAACTATATTGCCGTATTGGAATCCATATTAATTGAAGACAATGCATGCACCGGCGGAGCTTAGTGCATGTCAGGGGGCCACCGCCCCCCCCCCCCCCCCCCATTGACATTTTTTTATAGGGAGAGCTGCAATTATGGATATTTTTTTTTGTATTTTGCCCCACCATGAACTCATGTATTTCATTTTATCCCCCAACAATTCCTAGCAAGCTCCGCCACTGAATGCATGGCATGTAATAGTAGTCATCGAGTTGCGAAAAACCCATAAATGTTTTGAATCATTAGGCAACGTAGCATAATTGTTATTGAAACAAACAAATATTTGAAGAGGTTGAATTTAATGGAATTTTGTTTGGAATTGCCTGAAAAGTAGATCACGTATGAAAAATCCCTATGCTTTTCAACCCTATAAACCAAAGAAAAACTACAGGCAAAAACTCTTAAGCAATAGAATCCTCCTAAATTCCTTTGAACTAAATAGGCGTGTAGATTTGTTAAAATAGCAATGATTTTTTCTCTGACCGAAGAGCATGTGCTGGTATGCTTAGCTAGTAAGTGTTAAGGTATGTAAAATACATCCATGCTCATGGGTGCAATCACACAATACATCCAAAATGAAAAACAATAATTCGAAAAAAGGTTAAAAAATTCGAATCCTTTTGAGAACCAAAGATGATCAAGTATTGCACTTGTATAAAAATATTTCGCGAGGGAATTACTATAATTGTAACCCGGTTAAAAAATACAAAATCGAACAAGCCCCATGTCCATGTATTATTCACTCTATATTCGTCATAAATTTGTCTTTTTTGCAACAAACCATGAGAATTATTTTGAGCCTAAATATTTTTATACGACTACAGTACTTGATCATCTTTTGTTTTCAGGAGGATTTGATTTTTTTTTCAATATTTGAAATGACCACAAATTTTGGGGTTTATGGGGTGCATAGCACCCATGTGCAAAAATTCGCGTCCTTAAGGTAGTCACTAAAAGAACTAGCTTTGAAAGAAAATTTAGAAACATTGAAGCAAGTTATATAGATTTCAATTTTATTTGCACTTGATCATAGTTGTGTAAAATCTCTTATAAATGAATACTTCACTAGTGGAAAAAGGGCTAACTGTGGCGCACCGAATTTAGATTGTGTGGCGCATATGGCCATCGCCACAGTTGCCACGCGACTAGTATTAGAATTCTGTGGCGAGCGGGTGCGCCACGAAGTTTGGAATCGTGGCGCACGTTGTTCGGTGCGCCACAGAATCTTAGACTTCTGGCGCACCATTGATAGTGCGCGAAATTTGGCAGATTGTGGCGCTACCTCTCCATGCGCCACAGAATATTTATAAGTTTTTGTGGCGCGCCCTCATGCGCCACAGAATGTTAATTTTTGGATTTTCGAATTTTTCCATTTCTGCAGTATATAGTGGTATTTCACAGGAAATATACAGATATATACAAGAAATACATAGCACATTCCAGAAATAACAGAATTACTCACAAATGACACACAAATGACATGATACACACAAGTCTTCATCATTACATCATTTAGATCCAAATTACACAAGTAGAAATGTGTTTGATCGTCGCATACACATACATGTGTTCATCTCGTCTCATATGCACATGCATCGTCACCGGCCACCTAGACTAAAGTAAAGTAGAGTACAACCGCGGTGGCGGTGAGTAAGAGGGGACCAAGAACTTCAGCCGGTTCTTCTTCTTGCCCACGTGTGCCCTCCACTGTGCTACCGCCTCCTCTCTAGTCGCGTATCCCTTGTAGCTGTTCCCGCTGAACTTGTGCACCTGTTCGAGTCCTGCCACTCCTCGTAGACACCGGAACCCGACCCTTGTACACAACGTACGTCGGCATCTCTATTGACAAGGGCATATTAGTATATCATATTAGTACATCATGCATATATATATATGTTGATAAATATTAGACCAAAGTATATAGTAAAGTTGAGCACGGCAACAATAAGTTTGCGACACGCACACACAAGACGACGTCCACCGATACACATAAACCGATGAACATAGTACTTAGAGTTTAATTACGACCCACACAAAAGACCACGTCCATCGATATATATACAAACTAACCGATGAAGATAGCTAGTTTATCACACACTAAGTCAAGGCTCGCAGGGCTCCGGGAACGGCTTGTACAGATCTTTTGTAATCCACGTCCTCGTGTCACCCTGCGCTTTGAGGCGATGTTCCTCTTGCATAACGCTCTACCCTGGTGCAAGGGCCCTCCCCCTGTGGTGACGTCTTGAGTGATGATATGTGATAACTTGACCCTGGTATCCTGGAAGTCTTCTCTGAGGTCATCATCGTTGATCCGCGCCAACTTTTCGGCCCATCCTCGGAGAGCAGATGGTAAACGCAAGTTCTGGCTATCCCGGACAAACCCTTTAAGGTGATGCATGACATAGAAGGCGTCCAGAGTGCTGTTTTCCGGCTGCTTGACACAGGGGAACTCGAACACATGCTTGAACTTGTGTTTACCATCATCCTGAAACATTCCGCCTTTTCTTTGAAGGCGCCTCCCTTTTGAAGTAGCCCTCGAGAGCATCATCTAGCACACCCCTTATTCTGGCGTAGTTCTTTTTTTCGCACTCCCGAGTCGAAATAGGTGGCAAGAGGGGCAATGGAGATGAGTACGCAGTGCGTGTCTCTGCGCAACACAAATTTGGAACAAGATCGAGGTTGGAAATGAGCAATGGAAAAGAAATTTATTACAGGGCTATGTGTACTTACTCGGGAAAGTAAGCCAAGAGGATGTTGTCCTTCCTCTCGTTGTCCAAGAAGCACTTCTGTAGGTACAACGACCCGCACCGCTGATAAGTTCAACCGGCTTTCACGCATGTAGTAGGGGTCCGCTATCGCGACGTCCGGGTACTCTCTCTCTTGATCTTCATCGCAGATTGAGCGCGAATAGGCGGACCAAGTTATAGTCCAGCCTTCTCGCGTGGAATAGCTTGAAGATGTCCTCGTACGCTATAAAGAATATATCCGCGGGGGCATCACGAAGCCCACATCTCTTGGCACCTTGACCGTGAAGACCGGGTAATTTGGATCTTTGTCCTTAAGAAGGATACTCTCTAGGACCAGGATACGTCTGCGGCAGCTCCGGAAGCAAGGTGTTGCACTCGGACCAGTATTGGTTTGCCGACTTCATGCATTCGGTCAAGCCATCCTTGGGAGGTACCATGGAGTCCGATGACGGATCGTCGGAGGTGGCTGGCTCAGACTTCTCCTTGTTCTTACTAGGTCTTTTACGGGGCTTCTTCGAAGCAACGGCCCCGCTTCAAACTGCTCGTTGACCTTCTTGATCAGCGTATTGGGGCTGAAGATGTTTGCGGCGGTTGGCTCTTGTGTATCGGCTGCCGGAGGCGTCTCTTGAGAAGCCGCGGAACACCAGCGCTGTTTGGTTGCCTTGGGTGGGCCAGCTGGTTCGTCGCGAGCGCGGTATGCTTCTTCATCCGCGCCCGCCATGTACAAATCATCTATGTCGGCGCCGGTGTTGAGGTAGGCATCGACGTCTACCGGCCCATCATCATCGATGTCATCTTCGTTGGGTGATGGGATGGGCGATAGCGGTGCAGCGGCCTTGCCTTTAGCCGGTGGCGGTTGAGGCAGACTCTCCCAGTTTCTTGTGGCGGCTTGTTGTGGCGGTGACGACGGGAGGAGCTGCCCTCCGAGCGGCCGGACGATCGGGCCGGATGATCGAGGAGCGCCGGTGGAGCGACCCCAAAGACGGATCGGGTCTTTGGCCATACCATGGTATAGCCATGGCAGTTCTCAAGCGTCAGGTGCTCGTCGGCTCCCTCGGGCTGTATTGGGGGTCCATGTCTTCGCACCCCGGCAACACCCGACCCAAAGTGACCTTCAGGACGTTGGCGTCCATAGCCACGGTGTGCAACGTGGTGCTCTTCGGTTGTATGATCATTCCCGTGGCAACATCCTTCAACTCGCCGCCGGGCGCGCAGTGAAGGAGCACGCAAGGAGTGTCCTGAGTAATGTTGGGCATCATTAATTAGATAGCCGGGTATCATGAAGGAGATGGCATGGAATAACTAATTAGTTAAGTACCTTGGTGATGGCGTTGAGCTGTGCTAATGTGGAGACAGTGGCGGCCGGCCTATCAATCTTCTGCGGCTCGGGTGCATTATGAAGCACCACCGCCGCCGGCTGCGCCTTGGTAGCCTCGGCAGGATCGGGGGGCACCGGTTCATCCAACTCCATCGGCTGCCCCGCGGCGATGGTGCGGCGGGGTAACCAGATCCGGAGATGGCGACGCGTTGAAGATCGAGTTGCTGGCCCCGGCGCTAGGCACTTTTATCGACCCCACGACCGGCCGCATTCCACGCAGCTATCCCCTCGATGACCTGAGGGGGAAATCGCGGAGCTTCTTCTCGAAAAGCTTGTCCACCTCATCTTTGTCCATCGAGTTTGCCTGTTTTTCCTCGAGCATGGAGACCTTCTTCCTCAGCTCTTCCACCTCGGCTTTATCCTCTTCTGACATCGCGCTCCTCCTTCTCTTCTTGCTGCTTTCCTCTTTGTAGTACTCGCGAAACTTCATGCTTGTACCAAAGCCGCAGACACGTCCAGCCGACGTCGGCGGCTTGGATCGGCCTCTCCTTGAGGATATTCAACGCCCGTTGAAAGGCGTGTCCCACGGCTCCGTCGAGCCCTGGACGATGATTCGGCCTCGGGGAGATCGGCCTTCGCCAACTGCTCGTTCTGCAGACAAGGATAGGGTGAACACATTTAGGGCATTGCATTCACGTCATATATGTAATATGTGCAGCAATGGACCGCGCGAGTAAATTCCCTTACCAGCTTTTCCTCGAACTTCCTCACGTCGTCATGCTCGGTAACGAATTCCATTGTAGTCCTGTCCAGAGTGTAGCGGGACAAAGTACCTCACCTGCAGGTCCGCAATTTTCAACCATGGGTTCGGTTTCCCAGCACGTGCAAGTTCTTCGTCCTCCTTTTCCCAAATGGGAATCTTTCCTCTATAACCGCCGCTTCCAAGGTGATGTGCTCCTAAGTTGAGCTCATGCATTTGTCTACCCCACTCCGTCCATGCTTTCGCATCCTCGCTATCCAGCCGCTCCTTGAATATCTGGAACTTCATCGAGCATCGGCTCACCCTTCTTAATACTCTCAAAGCTTTCACCTTTGTCGATCTTGGCCTTCACCCGGCTTTTCCAGCTGCTCAGGGCGTTGCTCATCTTCGTGATGGCCAATTTATTCACCGGGTTGGATCTTTCCAAGTTATTGTATGGCGCCGGGAACGTGTACCGTCGGTGCTGAAGGCAGAGCTCGACCAAATGCTCATTGCCTTCACCTCGGATTTTCACCGTGTTGATCGACATGCTTTCCCGGACAATGCACCCGAGTTGCATGCCGTACCCAGCGGCAACAGCCTCCGGCTCCTGTGGTTGCCCACTTTCGGAGACCAATGTGATCTCGCTGGTGGTGTTGGCGAGCACCGTCGGCTTCCGATCCTTCCGCGGCTTCTTCTTCTTCTTAGCAGCCGGGTTGCCGCTGCCGTCAGCCGCCCCGTCACCCCGTGTGGTCGCCGCCGTTGGTGGTGGGTTCCTCCTCCTCCCCAGCATCCCGGTCAGCCCGACTTCCTCCGCCGCCAAGTCCACCTCCTCCTCCTCTTGTCGCTGGGAGGGGCCGAATTCCCAGAACTCGACGTTCGCCGCTCGGCTTCCTCTTCGAGGGTCATGGCGGCCTTAGAAGTGCCGGCCACGTTGTCGTCGGCCGACATATTTGCAATTTCTATAAAGAAGAGGATGAAATCTATTAGTACAATTGTCGGCCGGAAAATTCGGCATGACCTTTGCTAATTTTTGGACATAGGAGCCCCATTTCTCAACCGAAACGGAAGTGAATCAACGTTTCGGGAGAAATGGGCAGCTCATTTGAAGTCCCTGCAACAATTCACATAATAAAATGCCAGCAGCTAGCACAACAACATCATACACACATCATATGCTCCAGTATTATACCAACAGTGCTAGCAGCAGCAAGCATCAACAACTGCCAGCAACAACAGCAGCAGCAGCAAGCAACAACAGCCAGCAACAACAGCAAAAATTATGATCACATTCATTCAAAAATTTATGCTAGCAACAACAGCCAGCAAGAACAACAGCAGCCAACAACAGCAGCCAGCAACAACAGCCAGCAACAACAACCAGCAACAACAGCCAACAACAGCCAACAAAAATCCTTCTGCTCCATATTGCTAATGTATAAACCCTGGAAATAATTTCTCAACAGCAAGATCAAGAAGAAGACAGTTCTGCATTAAATTATGATCACATTCATTCAAAAATTATTTACAATGAATTAAAGTTGTTTACATGACTTCCCTGACCAACAGATTTATGCTCATAAATGAATACCAGCAAGTATATCAACTAACCTAGCTACTTCCACTGAACCTACTGCCACTAAAATTTAAACCAAAGTATTTACCTAGCTACTGCCACTTATACTGCCAATATTGCAAAAACAACAAGGATTCCTAGCTACTACCTGCTTCAAGAACACTAAACTAGATAGGAGTGACACTGAACAACCAATATGCACTTGACACTAAACAACAATGGTTCAAGGATTCCTAGCTACTACCTGCTTCAAGGATTCCATCTGTATTCAAACAATTCAGTTCTCTGACTATGCATAGATGGTTCATTGGTTCTTAGCCAGTGACCACACTCTTGCTACAAGAAGTATATATGCATATGGATGGAAATTTCCAGCACTTCAGTGACACTAAACCAATATAATGCACCCAAGAAAAAGAATGTGTGTACTGTATGCATTAATTCATTTGACAGCAACAATAGCCAGTAACTCTGGTAGCCATTACAATTAAGGAACAATTAAGCAATAATTCTCTGGTAGCAATGGTTCTCTGGTATCCAACATATATAGCCAGTAACTATGCATCCATTACAATGTAGTACTAAAATTGTGTGTACAGCAGCAGCACATACACACCACTACTGCATGCCACTACTGCCAATATAATGCTCATCAGACTAAATATGTGGGTCACCCAAAATTTTATTTGCTCATTTTATAACCACCTCTGACTGAAATTCTTCTCTCTGACTAAATTGCTCCTCTGACTGATAAATGAATATAATTGAACATTTCAAATAAATGAAATTGATAAATGAATACCAGAGCAATACTTAAACCAGAGCAATAATAAACTAAACATGATGAATTAAAAATGCTACTACTTCTGATTTATTACATCATGCAGCACCTTAACAGCTTATTTTATCCTGCTAGCCACCTTGCTCATTTTATTTGCTCATTTTATAACCAGTGGGCATTTTAACAGCTTATAGGATGACTAACAAATAAGAGTAGACAATACTTCATTAATCTCCAATTATTATCTCCCCAACTTCCTGATGCTCATTTATACCAACTGCCCGAGGTTTTAATATATCAATGCAGCAGCTTCCACCATATATACATATTGAAAGGACAAACATAGATGCACAATAAAAATCCTGTCTAGCTTATTTGCTGTAGCATATCAGAAATACACTGTAGCATATCAGAAATACAAACAGACTTGCATTTTTATTTGCTGTAGCATATCAGAAATACACTGTAGCATATCCAAAATGATACAATTGTAACATAGCTTGCTACTGCTACACTTGCTCATTTTAATTACCCACACTCTAGCTTGCTACTGCTACACTTGCTTATTTTAATTATAACCAGTGGGCATTTTACCCACACTCTACTGCTACTGCTACTCTTATGATGCTACTGCTACTTACACATAGCTTGCTACAGTAGCTAGAACAATAAAATCCCCAATTAGCAATTTGGAAATACAGTAAAATATGTGACCAGCTGTGAAATACTCTTATATACTCTTATATACTCTAGCAATCATCTGTTTTCTTGGTTCTGAATTAATCATGGGACCAGCTGTGAAATACAGTAAATATGTGAAGCTTATCTGTGTGTTTTATTTATCTCATCTTCATCGAAATAGGGTACAAAGGGGAAGAGACTTAGATTACAAGACAAAGTTGTACATCACATGGTTTTAAACATATTCACATTCTATGTTTAGCTTGTTGTCTCTAACTTAAACCCAATTTGGAAAATAATGGACTTTTTTTTGAACACTCAAATTTTCTTCTAACCTTTATTTTGCTAATTCTGTGATAGGGATGGATACAATTTGGAAATCAGCGTTCATCAATCAATTTGGAGGGAGAGAGGGAGAGGGAGGGGGAGAGGGAGCTCACCAGAAGGGGTCGGGCAACGCGGCGAGGCGTGGTGGCCGTCGACGGCGGCGCGAGCGCGGTGGCCGTCGAGCGGCGGGGCTCCGGGCGTGGGCGCCTCTGGTCCTCCTCGTGCTCCCTCTGCGCGCGGGCGGCGGGCTCCTCTGGGCGTGGGCGAGCAGCGGCGGCGAGGTGAGAGAAGCGGCGGCGTGGTGGTCGTCGACGAGGCGGCGGCGCGGGCGGCGGTTAGGGTTCTGGGCGGCGGTTAGGTGAGAGAAGCGGCGGGTGTGTGTTGGGGAAGAAAGTGAGGACGCGAGGAAGAGGGGACTTGATATGGCTAAGTGCCAAAATTCTGTGGCGCACCACAGCCCACATGCGCCACAGAATCTTGAAATTCTGTGGCGCATGTAGGCTGTGGTGCGCCACAGAATTTTGGCCACACTTTAACCGTGTGGCGCAGAGTAACTGTGGGTTGGAATATGGCTGTGGTGGCGCACCAAAGCACAAGAATCTTTAAATTCTGTGGCGCATGTTGGCTTTGGTGCGCCACAAAGTCCACACTTAGCCATATTTGTAAATCCCTGCATCATTCCACACTTAGCCATTGTGATTTTTATTAATGTTTAATAGTATTTCCTTTAATACATTCCTAGTGTATTATTCCAAGAAATAAATGAAGGTTCAATTATGCAAGTTAATTAATATAGATAATTCAAAAAAAAATACACACTAGTCCACACACACACATGCATGTATGGATGCTTGTGTGTCATACACACACATATACACACATGTGTTTTTGCCAAAGTACATAGTACACAAAAAAAGCCACAATTGAACTTCTCGGTTCCGATCGGTGGCTAGCTAGCGTTTCTTGACAATGTTCTTGCCCTTCTTCATCGCGGTTGTTGAATACTTTAGCCCGGCCACCTTGAGATTTCTTCTCGTGTACGGGCAACCTTTAGCCGGTAGGGTGGTCTTCCTTCTTACTTTTGAATAAGTAGTAGGCTTGTCGAAGTACTTGTCAAATTCCTCTTCGATCTTCGGATCGCCGTTCTTGTCGATGTCTTGCTTGTCGGCTTCTCCTTCCATTCCGATGATGCTCCTCTTGCCCCTCCTCACGACCACACGGCTGGGCTTTGACGGGTCGGTAATGAAGAAGCATTGCTCAACTTGGCTAGCGAGCACCCACGGCTCATTTTTCGCGGAGGGGGTCTTCGATTTGGCATCGGGTATAACCATGGTGGTGAAATATAGTCCATCTTTTTCGACGCTCTTGGCCCATCTCACACGGAACATCGGTATCGTCACTCCAACGTAGTCGAGTTCCCAAATCTCCTCGATCCTTCCGTAGAATCTTTCCTTGACATCGGTCTTGTCATCGGTGTAGGATAGCATAGTTACTCCTGAGTTTTGATATTCGCTATTCTTGTCCTTTTCCTCGGTGTAGAATCTATAGCCGTTGATGTCGTACGACTGATAGGTCCTTACGTTGTGCCCGGGTCCCTGTGACAGGGAGAATATGAGTTTCTGCTCTTCAGTAGAAGGCATCGGTGCGGGACTTTCCGGTAGCCTTTTCTTGAACCACCCCGTGAAGTTGGAGTTGTGCTCTTTCGTAACGTCCCCTTTTTCCTCGGCCGTCCTAGGTCGATGAACTTCTGCTCGATTAAGCTTTTGTGCTTATCCACCCAAGGGCTGACCAATTCTATGTGTTGTAGCGCGACTCGGTGTGCCTGTCAAAGTCGGCGTGTCGACCGCGATGTCGACATGCATTGCGCGGTAGCCCTCGCGGTGACCAAACCCGCTAGCCTGCCGACGTGCTTCCTGGTGGGCAGACCGACATCCTCGTTCTCGGTGCTTAGGTAGTTAAGGAGATGCACTCGTAGGTGAGAAAGCCCTTGGCTATGCTTCCATCTGGACGGGCCCTGTTGCGAACGAATCCTTTGATGACACCGTTCAACCTTTCGAATGGCATCATGTTGTGCAGGAATGTCGGCCCGAGGTGGATGATGTCATCCACTACATGGACAAGCAGATGCACCATGATGTCGAAGAACGTGGCGGAAGTAAATCTCGAGCTCGCATAGTATCTCGACGATCTCTTCTTGTAGCCTGTTGAGCTGCTTAACGCCGATGGACTTCCTAGAGATGACGTCGAAGAAGTTGCGGAGGCCAAACAACGTCTCGCGGACGTGGTCGTCCATTATCCCTCGCATCGCAACGGGAAGTATCTGTGTCATCAGCACGTGACAGTCGTGAGACTTCATCCCGCTAAACCTCTTCTTCGCTACGTCCAGATATCTGCTCTTCCCAGTAACCGTGAGGAACTTTTACTCCTAGGAGGCACTCGAAAAACCTCTCGAGCTCCTCCTCGCTCAGAGTGAAGCAGGCAGGTTTAAGCACCACCACCTCATTCTTCTTAGCCCTTTTGTGGTGACCCTGAGTCGTTTCCGTCTGTTCATCATCATCATCACTATCGGTGGGGTACTGAAGTTCTTTCTTGAGGCCAAGCAATTTCAGGTCGGTTCTTGCTTTCGGGCCATCCTTGGTCCTCTCCGGCATGTTCATCAGTGCCAAGTAGGCTCTCGGTAACGTTTTTCGTGATGTGCATGACATCGAGGCTATGGGCGTGTGGAGGACCTTCCATACGGCAGGTCCCAGAAAACAGACCTCGCTTTCCATACTCCCAGCAGCGGCTTCTCGCTTCTTTCCCGGCGGCACTCTTCCCAATTTTCCAAAAGCTCGGATATTTCTTCGCCGCTCCTCGGTCGTGGGGCTCTTCCGAGCTCCTCTTCGCCGTTGAACAGATCCTTGCGTTTTCTCCACGGGTGATCGAAGCGAAGCCACATTCGAGTCCCTTGGAACACAGTTTTACAAGACCCGGGAGGCTTCGGCAGCTGCAGATGCGGGGTCTTATCCATGCACTTGACACATCCCTTGAATCCGTGGTTCACCCGGCACGATACATATGCGTAACCAGGATAGTCCTGCACTGTCGTTAGCAATGCGGCTCTGAGAGGGAAATAATCTCTTTTGTACGCGTCCCAAGTAGGGGCCGGCGTACGGCGTGGCTAACTCCTCTTTCAACAGACCGAGATACAGATGCATGTCCACGCCCGGTTGTTTTGGCCCCGAATAAGAATACTCATGTGTACGTACCGCTGCTTTGTGCACAGCCAGGGGGAGGTTGTATGGCCATACAAACACGGGCCAGGTGCTATGCGTGCTACTCTGGTTTCCAAAGGGATTGAGTCCGTCGGTGCTCATGCCCAGACGAATGTTCCTCGGTTCGCTCCCGAACTCATCTGCGAACTCAATGTCCAACGCATTCCACTGGCTAGCGTCTGCAGGGTGTGTCGGGATCTTGCCCTTCTCCGGATCATCTGCGGGCTTCTCCCTTTCCGTGTGCCATTGCATGAGCTTTGCTTCCTTAGGATCTACGAAATACCGCTGCAGACGGGGAGTGATAGGAAAGTACCAGACAACTTTCGAGGAACTTTCTTGTTCCCTCTCTTGTACCGTCCTTGGCCGCACACCGGACATGTGGTTCTATCCTTGTACTCATTCCGAAAAAGTGCACAATCATTGATGCATGCGTGGTACTTTACGTGCGGTAGGTCGAGTGGGCAAACTACTTTCTTGGCCTCGTCGATACTTTCGGCAATGTGTTGTCCTTGGGAAGACGAGCATGCCAGGATTTCATGTTATCGCTGAAGCTGCTGTCGGTCCATTTGTGTTCCGCCTTCATCTCCAGACACTCGAGCGTTACACTCAAGCGTGTATCCTCGGGCCGGCACCCTGGATACAATGGAGTCATCCCGTCTACCTCCATTTGCGCCAGCTTGGCTTCAGGTTTGGCGTTGCCCGTGTCCTTCAGGAGAAGCTCTTGAACATGAGTGTCCCGCAGGGCCGACATTAGCGGTGTCTGCTTGCTCTCGGCATCTCCACCACCATCTCCTCCGGCATCATCATCTCCTTCATCGTCCTCTCCTTCCTCATGATGAACACCATGTTCGGGAGACTCTTCGTCTTCTCGCCCGATGTCGGCCTCTTCTTCATGACCAACATTTGCCGCCGGCTCCTCGTTGAAGCCGAGCATGAAACCGCGCGAGCAGGTGTTCCTCCTTGTCCGAATCAGGGTCGATCCACTGCCGGAGTCCGCATTTTCGACACGGACATCTTATCGGGTCATGTTGTTCCTAACCATGTCGGCCTTCGCGTTCACCTTGTATCTAACCACTTGTCCTTCCCTCATATGGACGACCATGGTTGACTGCATCATACATATATAGAGCAAAAGAGAGTTAATTAGAACCACACACACCATGCATAAACACACATGCATGCATGATCGCCGGAAAATTTCGACATGACCTATCCTAAAAGTGGGACATATGGCTAGTGCAAGAATTTGCCGAAATGGAAATGAATCAACATTTCGGCAAACATCCATGCACCACACGCCGGCACAAACCAACAACACAAATAAGCTTCTTCGCAAGCAAACATTCAACCACAACACAAAGCTCAACACATATAAACATCATCTTCTCGCCACCGCAAACCGTCCGGGAGCGCGATAATAATCTTCACCTACAAAACATCCATACACACAAAACATGCATCCAATAGTACTCAACCTCTCACAAATCTACCAACATCATGGTGGAGCAAGAGGATGGGATGGTGGAGACAAAACAATGGACCATGCAAGAGGGAAAGTGGAGGAGGAGGGAAAGAGAATTGTGGTTTTTAGTACCCCTCTACAAGTTGGTGTGGCTTCCCCTCACAAATATGCCCACAAAATAGGCTTAGAGCTATCAACAATGGAGAAAAGTATGACCAAAATGGAGTGGGAGAGAGGAGGAACACGAGCTGGTTGGAGAAGACAAGAATGGAAAGGGTGGTGGGTGGAAGAAAAGGGGGAAAGCTGCCTCCAAAAGTGAGATCTACTATTCACTTTCGTGGCGCATTAGCTGATATGCGCCACGAAACATGAACTTGTGGCGCATAACCTCATGCGCCACGAATCATGGTGGCGTGGCCGGGGGTGGTCCGCGAGAAGTCGTGGCGCATGGGCGCGGGCTACTGGCGGATCATGCGCCAGAATTTACCATGTGCGATGGTGGACCCAGCGTGGGTCGAACTTTCGTGGCGCCTGCCGTGCGCGAATCCATCTTGGCGCACGTGCAAGCATATGCGCCACGAAACATCAATTTTTATGGCGCATTTTGGTGGTGCGCCACAGAAATATTTTTGTGGCGCATGAGCTATTTGGTGCGCCACAGAGGTGGTTTCCACCTATAATGGTTTTTCTACTAGTGCTTCCATCGGTAAAAAAGAAGATTTGTGCTGAAAAACAATTTTGCGTGCACCAAATTAAGTTGGTTCTTAACACAAAAACCGCAATACTTTTTATCCATTGACATTATATGAGAGCCGAAGTACAGAGACATGTGCAAGCCTAATTTCTTCGAAATATTGTTCCGTCGCCTCATAACTTTGCTGATTTACGGCGGTGTGCTAGATGTTTTTCTTTGAAAAAAAATACATGATCCATGAGTTTGCAGACTAAATGCAGGGACATTAACCTAATTGCAGGATTAACTTTTGAATAGTAAAGCGAATTCTAGGTATAGCTGGATCATGCACCGGGTTATTAGCCTGATGTTGGTCGCTAAATAACAGCTGTGGTGCTCGTTCTATCTGTCCTGGAGTGCTACGCGCGCCCCCAACGTCTGAACGGCGGTTGGGTTAGGTGAGCGAAGGAAACAAAAGTTAGGCTTTTTCAGGCAGACGGAGACGAGCAATCGGCCCCGGAACACGCGGAGATTAACGCTGCTAATCTAATCCGGCACCGACGGGAAGGAAGGAAGCGTTGGGTCGCTTCTTTTTTGGCGGGCTCCAGCGAGAGTCTCCAAACCGCGTATTCAAGAGGGCCGTCGAATCTGTCGGTGGGAACGGGATGCGTGCTTGCCGCGCAATCAATCCATGACATCCAGATACGCCATGCCGATCGATGCGTACTCCCCGCTTTGACTCGGAGCGGACGAGCGGCGCCTGTCGTCTCGCCAGCTACCTCGCTCGCTCGCCCGCCGCCCGTCGCCGTCGGCTGGCGTACAGCTCGGCCGGTAGTTAGGTATGGTACTATACTAGGTTTCAGCAGTAAGAAGATCCAGATGTCGTCGTCTTCCCTGTCTGAGTTGACCCCTACCTACTCGCCTGCCTGCAAGTTTAGGAGAGTTTAGTTTCTCTGCGTCGAGGTTGAAAATACATTTGATTTCACGGAGCTTCACCCCTCCGTCGCCGTTCGAAATAGAGAGGGAAAAGGTGCATTCTTGTCAACCGACTGTAGGATGAATTCAGACTCGATTATAGCCTCTCAACTTGAATACTACCAGCGGTCGCCCAGCTTCTGAAGCCGGACAAGTTTGATCGCTCTCGGATCTTCAGACGTTCAATGATCGAAAAACAATACAAAATAAGTGGTTTTTGCTAGAGGATTATTAGTTTATTACTGGATGATGAGGCCAACCATCTATCTTCTTCTTCCTCATTTCTTCATGAAAGAGCCCAATTTAGAAGTCTTCAACCTGAACTTCTTTTTCCCTTTCTGAGGAAGGCCTAACAAAAGTGAGCCCATGGCGCAAAAGTCCTGATGACGCTGCTGCCTCTCGTTTTCGTAGGAGCCAACAAACGTCTGTTGGCTAATTCGGTCACATGTCCAAACGCTTTTGTTTTGCTTAATGTATCGGCAACATTTGGACAAAGACTGGAAGCTAGATGCCTAATCATTACTCCAAGTGTCAAATCGCTCTACCAGACATGCTACCAGATGAAACCACTTAGCAGTAAGCCTGGTTAACAACAGGTGGAGTTCTTTTACAGTAACCAAGCGAGCGTAGACGCCAACACCATTTCGTCTTTTTTTTTTGATATAAAGAACACCATTTCATCTATTGCTTCCTGTTGATGTTATAGGTCAAGAACAGGCCTGACATTTTTTTTTATTCTTGAAATGGATGTAATTTATCCCCTCTGTTTTGGGAAGTACTAATTAATAAAGGTAGACTTATGCGAAACTACTAGCAATGCCGCAGTCAGGGTAAATTTTGCAGTGGCTGTCAAAGTAGGTGGATTAAGTGACTAGCTTATAGCACAAGGTCAATTTAACTGTGTAACTTGAAAATTTCCGGTTTTCTAAGGAAGGCCTAACATAAAGGCCTGAAGTTCACTCCAGTTTTCAGGAGCCAACAAACATCTGTTGGGAGCTTCAGCTTGGCGCTCTAATTCAGTCACATGTCTGAAAATTATTATTTGAGAAATAAGCAATGTTTATAAAAGGACTGCTGCTATAAGCCTGATTGGTACTTCCAATCTCCAATAAATCAACTTGACAGGTTCCTATGTGAAAGGACATTGCTTCATACAACAGTTCACCTGTTCTGGATTGTTTTTTATGGATACTAAGAAGCGCAAAATAAGACATTTTGCCATGAGAAAGCTTGCGGGTAAGCCCATTCAAATATGATGGAATGCATCTCGTGCTTGAGCAGGTTGCGAGAAAAGCATCATCAAAGGGTCTGCAAGACTCTGTATAACCTCTGTTAGTATGGATGTCAGGATACTCTCTCGGATACATAGTATCCGTCCTCAGAATCAGTGCTAGTATCGTAGATCAGACCATAGAAGGATACGAAAATGGATTGAGGGGTGTCTCCGGGAAAATGCTGACTTGCATTTTCTGCGCAGGTGCATATGGTGGATTTGTAATTGGAGCCGTCCTTCAAACAGACATTGTTTTTTGTGTGGCACTCTGAAGTTTCAATATTGTAGCAGTCCTCACTCTTCAACAGGTGAGAAGTAAACTATTACTTCAGAGGGCATAGATTAAAGAAAAGTTGTTGCTATGAGATTACACTAATAACAAGATCAAAACATATGGTACTGGATAAAAGAATATAACTAGCTTTGAGGTTCCAAAGTAACCAAATGCGCCACTTATCACAGTTGATTTGGTATTTCTGAAGAGTGAAAACATGCCTACAAATTTGTCTACTAATTTAGTCATTTGACACATGCTTCGGTATTTCCGAAGAGTGTAGGTATCTACGCCGAATGGTCATTAGTTGGACTTGCAAAGAGAGAAACGCGAGGGTCTTCCGCAACAAGTCCACCCCTGCACCGATCCTTTTAATGATGATTAAAGATGAGGCAAAATTTTGGGTTTCTGCGAGCGCCAAACATTTGAGTGTTGTAATAGCGGGAGAGTAGCGAACTTTTTTTTGCTTTGTACTTTGTCTTGTCAAGACACTCCTCCTTGATTAATGAAGGATGCAAGTCTTTTGCCTCCACTTTTTTTTTTAAAAAAGCAGAATGATAAAAAGCAATACAAACTATGATATATCCAAAATGGAATAATATACTGGAGTTGAATACTTAAGCTGATGTTTGTAATAAAGTGATAACAAAATGGAGTACTAATATTTTTACAGCTTCTCCCCAAAGGTCTAAAGCTGGTTTCTCCACAAGCTGAAGCCAAAAGGGGGCAATATATTGCTTCGAGCTTACAGACTATGATACAGCTAAACCACGGAAACCTCTAGGCATGTCCAGATAGGCACTCACAAGCAACTGCAACACCAATACCATATTCAATATCTCGATCATCTGGATATCATTTTACAGTTCAAGGAGTCATTTTTATTTTCTACGCATCACCGTCAATTTAATTGTTTGATGTGTTATTCACATGAGTGAATCCCATCAGCCAAATAAACAGTATTTTGTGGTGTATGCTATCCATGATGGCAGATATATATTTTTCCATAGAAAATCGAATAATCGAGTCTCCAGGTCTCACAAACAATATTAAGATTTTCTTACCTGTTGAACCATTTCAGCACATAAGCACATCAAACCAGATAGTTATCCTATGTGCAACATTTTAGCTCCATTAAATTCGCCAGCAAGGGGTGTGCCTAGAAGCATAAGAAGCCAGGCAATTAATAACTGTGCTGAGAAAAATACAAATGGAGAAGGGAAGGCAACAGTGAGTTAGTCTCAGAGGTGAGCCAACAAATATAACTTGAGCAAAATAACTCCCTTTTATTGATCTTTTAGAACCCAGTTTTGATAGTAACAATAAATAAACAAAAACACATCTGCTTTAAAAAAACAAAGAAAATTTATGTTGAAATTTTTAGTTGATAAACTGTCCAAATGTTTTCACAAGTATCAAGCAAACAAAACAAGAATATGCCCAAACAATAAACTGCAGCAACAAAAGGGATCTTGAGTATTCAGCTTTGATAAATATAGCCCAATTACAGACAAGAAATTTCAATATATCTCTGTGTGGTACAAATCCGCTAGTCACTTGCAGCAGGGGGTGTTCACTCTTCAACAGGTTAGAAAAAATCTATTACTTCAGAGGTTATAAATTCAAGTAAAGTTGTTACTATGGAGATAACATTAGTAGCAAGATCAAGACAGATAGTACTGAATAAAGGAGTATAACTAGCTTTGAGGTTCCAAAGCAACAAAATGTGTTACTCGAGACATTTGATTCGGTATATCTGAAAAGCGAGGGCATAAAAAAAAATACGGCTACAAGTTTGTCTACTCATTTAGTCATTTGACGGTTACTTCGGTATCTCCAAAGAGTGTAGGGTATCTACACGGAATGGTAACAGAAAAATCAATTCAGCTACAAGCCCATCTATCTAGCAAAAAGGACAACTGCTAACTAAGCTTTAGTTGTTTCTTGACAGCGAACTCTTAGAAGAACAATGAAGGTATTAGAGCAACCGTGTACTCAGAACATAAAAACCTGGTGGATAGGAACTTGTGAAAGGACAGTAGCCTTCAATGTTGCAGATATTAGAAGTTTCACGAAGTTTTCTGGATTGCATTCACATAAGATGAACTGTGTAGACACTGGCATCCACAAATAAAAAAATTACCCAATTATCCTCATCATAACCCAGTATTTCACCCGTCTTATCGCTCCCTCAATCTGAGGACGGAGCGTAAGAATATTGTGCAATTAAACGGTCTTCCAGGGCAACCATGTGGCAACACCATGGAAATTAACATTCCTCTGCCACATTTTGAAGCAAGTGAGGGACAATATGGCGAAGCCAACAGTACCATCTTCACATTGGATGATGTGACGGCTGAAATGTCGGAAATCAGTAACAGGAGGCACCATGATCACAGCAAGGCTCTGTCCATCCAAATCAAACTCAAGCATTCAATCTCTGGTAGCCAACCAGTAAAGATAATTACCAGCAAGGGTCGGACTGTCACTGTAAACCTCACATTGAGCAACTGTTGAGATGAGATTGCCCCAAACGCCAGTCTCTGAGGAGTAAACAAAGGCGCGGGTACGACTATCGGTTCTTACAGCAGTTCATATTTTCATGACTGTTTATATAGGACATAAAAATGCACGGAGGAGGAATAAAAATCATCATCCGGGTCATGCGTTAGAACATGACTGACAAAGTATGTGCAGGTTTGTCAACTGGAAGTCGCAAGCCCCAGTTGAGATGACAACAGACAGTTGACAGGATCGAAACCTTGTAATTTTCATTATAATATCCACAAATCCACAATTGTTCATACTTCATCATCTAATGAAGAAGAAGAAGAGACAAAGGTATATGGTATGATAGCTATCAGAAAAGGAGATACGAAAATGTACATTTGGCTTATGGTCAGCACTACGCAACCATGGCGGTATAAGGCGCAAACTATATCAGGTTGTAAAAAATTCTTTTCAAAAAGGTTTTTTTTTTACATCTCTACGCCGTGAGAGATGCTACCAAGGCTTCAGGTCACCCACCGGGCCAGCAGTCCAGTTCAGGACCCTCTCCCCGGGCTTCAAGAAGACATTCTCGCCATGTGGAAGCTTGCGAGCAAGCCCGTTCAGTATCTGATGGAATGCATCTCTTGGTTGAGCAGGCTGGGGGAACAGCATTGCCTGTTTCATCGAAGGGTTTGCGAGAAGCCTTTGCTTCCTCAGTATAACATCTGTCGGTATGGATGTCAGGATACTGTCCAGCCTCGGAACATCCTCCTCGGAGACAAACACACCGATTTCCTCCCATGGGATTGCGTCCGCGAAGGGCAGGACGATGTCATCTGCGATGATCACCGGGATGCAACCAAAAACCACGGCTTCCACCAGCCTGGGGCTCCATGGAGCCCAGCCCAATGGGCACAGGCAGAACACAGACCTCTGCATATCTTCGTAGTATGTTGGTGGGTGATCGGTAGAGATGTCAAACAGCGGGTTGTTCTTGAAGTTCTCCCAAACAGATGCACGAGCACCTCTGTAGAATACATAAAAACGTCAGACCAACAATACAATAAGAGGGAATTCAAGGAAGCATAGAAAGACTGGTTGTATTCTTTTTCGACAGACAACAGTTTTTACCTTGCATAGTATCCACCCTCGGGATCATTGCCGGTGTCATAGAACAGACCACGGAAGTACACGAAGATGGACCGAGGGGTGTCTCCGGGAATAAGGTGATTTTGCATTTTCTGTGGAGGTGCAAATGGCGGAATCGTGATGGAGCCGTCCTTCAAGCAGACATGGTTCTTTTGTCCAAAGGTCTGAACCAGTGTGGCACGCTGAAGCAAGGGAAGGATTCCTCGTCCAATTGCTTTCTCTTCCTGAAATAATAGTGGAAGCTCTTGTCACGGAAAGACAAATTGTGTTGGAATAAGCAACAAGAGAGTGCCAGTCAGAAGAAAAGAAGGTATGCCATGGCAGGTGCTTATTTTATCGGATGTCCCCGGAGGGACGTAGGTGCTTATTTTCAATTGGACAGTTAACCATCAACCTAAAGAGTAGTCAGCCATTATTATTATTTTCTGAAAAAGAAATAAATCATTATCTGACACAAAGGGACAGAACATGTGCAAACTGAAGTAATTAAGTCAGAGGTGCCCATTCATAAGCATAAATAATGAGAGCAGCATCTTCCTGCCCCATTGTCCCCATGTTCTTTGCTGCAATCAGATATGCCCCAGCTGTTCGAACTCAGTACTAAACAATTGCTTTACATCTAGTACTATTAAGTTAATTGAATGAGAGAATGTGTGCAACAGCAGGGGTTTGCAGTGTGTGTCTGTACCTGATAATGGAAGCAAGCGCCAAAGTCATGTGGTGTGACAAAGAAATGATCTGCCCCTCCGACCTATTCCAGTAAGGCCATTTCGTCGCGATCAGCTCGATGGCGCTGCGCATCATTCGCGGAGACTTGAATGGCAACGGGAGACCCGAAGGTGTCAGATCACAGGTTGGGTACACGGGCGTGTAGAACCAATCGGCTTCCTCTGGGTTGGAAGTCCGGACCGCGCTCGACAGCAGGAACCGGTGCATGAAGATCTCCGCAGCGAACATGTGGTTCAGGCACCTAGGGTCTTTCTTCAGCAGCTTCTTGTTGTACTTTCCGGGGAGGTCGTAGATAAACACCTTGAGCTTCCCAACAGGGTCATCGTCCAGCACATCACCAGCACTTCCTGCATTTCAATGGCCACAGGACAGCATTAGTTTTGCCCAGAAACAGAGGAAAGAATATGCCAAGTTTGAGAACAGAGTCACATAGCAACTTGACTGTATCGTAAGTAAACAAGGTGCAGGCCTAACTGCTAAATGGCATGAATCATGATTGCCCTAAGCAATCAAGCAACATGTTCTGGCTACATCGACAGAAGTGTCAATAGCATTAGGGTTTGCAATAAAAGATGGTTTGAATTGAACAAAAAACTATATAAATCATTTGGGGGTAGAACATTAACAGGAACTGTATAAATCATTTGCATATAATCTGAACCACAACCAAATCAAACATGAAAAAATCCATACTGTGAGGTGCCAAAAAATGCTTGCTTTGGCAGCTTTCCCAGATGAAGGACACAAAACAGCCTTACAGAAATCAAGCAGTTCGAGTTGCAGAAACTGACAAGGTGTGCCTATCAAAAGAGCAAGGCCCCTCACCTGAGATCCTTTCTGTCTGGTGGCCCTGCTGAGCCTCCGCCGCGATGAAGAGCGCCGCCGCCGCCGCAAGAACGGCGATGGCAGCCAAGCCCCACCTCGACATCTTCCTCTCGATCCACACAAGCGTACCCCTCTCTCCAGCACCTGTGTCTCCTCTCCAACGCTCTCTCTCTGTCTGGTCTTCTGTCTGGCTCTGGTCTTGTTGGCTAGGCAATCGCCAGGGGTAGTTAAAGAGGAACGGGGGAAGGAACTTTTCCGGGAATTCCTTGTCCTACCAAGAAGCGTTTGGTGGTGGGGGATGGTGAGCGGGGCCTTTCCTAGGCTTCCTTGCCTCTTCCTCCTCTCCTTCTACACACAGAAAGAGCTTGAAGAAGAATGGATCCGGAATGGTTCATGTTTACTTCAAGGGAAGCGGGGTATTAGTATTTGAGCCAAAAGATGAGAGGAAGGTAGGGGAGAGCTGTCCCCTTCTTCCTGCTACTTTCCTTCACATCTTGTACACACCAATGATGAGCTGTAGATTAAGTCTACAATGTGATGTAATTCGCAAAAAAAAAAAGTCTACAATGTGATGTTTTCATGGAGGTTTGGTGAGAGGCTTACCTCCCCCCGTCAGTTGCCAGGTTTCTTTCCTCCTTCCTCACCAAACTTGGACACTGAACCTCTCACTTGTCTTATTACCTTAAACATGTCAACTGTCAACTCATATCTCTCTTTCTAATTGTGCTTTAGTATGTAATTAGCACGCTCACCGACAAAGTCTAATTGTTTGGCACGTAATTAACTGCTACTGTATTTGGGTCTGTCATAGTCTAATTGTTTGGTACATAATTAAATCCTACTGTATTTGGGTTTTCAGTTTCTTTCTCCAAGTCTCCTCTGTCACACAAATGTTTTCTGCTAATTAATAATGTGGTGATTTGGATTGTTATACTGCACATGGGATGAATGGAATGGCCACTCATTGTCATGACTCATGATCCATTTTTGGCTCATAATAATCGCAGCCAAAGCTTTTTACAATATATTTTTCTGCAAAAACTAAGGGAAGATCATGATCCATTTTGGGGGTATTGATAATTGCAGCCAAAGCTTCTTACCGTAATCTTTTTCTACACAAAAGCTAAAGCTTAAGTTTCAAAATTTTATTCTGTAGCACTCTCATTTTCTTAGTTTTTTCCTGTTTTGCATAAGGGCTCGGTGCACCTAGGTTCAGAAAAATCGAAAAGCCCCTCTTGTAGTATATTTGGGGTCTTGGGTCAATTTCTTCTAGTCCCTACGTGACAAAACTGTTCTCCCTTGAAAATATGATGATTTGGACTGTTCCATTGCACATGGGATGAATGGAATGGCCAATCCACTCATTGTCACGACTCATGAGTCAGTATCTGTTTTTGTGTCCTAGTAGTTGGACCCAAAGCTTTCTCTTGCTGTTAATGCTTTCCACTCAATGATTTTCTTTATCGACACAAGAAAAAAAACTATTGTAAAGGTGAAGAGCATAAAGCATTAGGTGGTGATCAACAAGAGACAGGGGACCCAACCCAAAGAATACAGAAACCGTGCACTTTCAAATCTTCAGCGTAGCAACGTGAGCCCCTCATTTCAAGCAAAAAATCTCACTTTTTATTATTTTTTCCTTCCATTAGGTCATGCATTATTGTACTTGTGTTCCTTATATATATATATAAATATGTACTTTAGAAATTCCTGGACAGGAGAATAGAAGAGAAGAGAACCACCGACGAGTCCATGATCCATATGCTGCAACTGCAATAGTCAATTGCTCTTTCCTAACTACAAGTAATAACGAGTAGGCTTCCGTGCATGTTACTTCAGATGAGACGAATCAACGCGGAGTCAGCTGGCTGCATGTCTGTTTCTTTCGAATGTCAACACGGAGCTCAGAACAACCACTAGGCCAGGCGGAAGAGAAGACACTGTCCACGTGTGCGGTGTTTGGAAAACACACATTTCGTATGCCATTGTCCTTCTTGCCGTAACGTAACCAGTAACCCAACACTTTTTGTCCTTGAAACACATGATTTTGTCCATCATTATTTGCGACCTTACAAAGGGATAACTACGCGTGTCAAATAATTTTGTAAGAAACACCGAGTATAATATAGATACACATAATACCACCACCACACACAGTGCCTAGTGAAGACAGGAATCGCCTACCTTCAAGATTGACCGTCCATGAGCACGGAAGTCGTATTTTGTTACTGTAATGTAGTGACCAAAGTGAATCTGCCAACAAGTACTTGAGATCAAGCACATTTTTTTTTTTTTGAAACGAGAAGGCAGCTGTCATTAAGAAGAAGGATGCCCAGTTAATTAACGGGAAACCGGGCGAAAACCGATACAACATGGGCTAAACCCAGCCAACCACCGGCACACAAGGGCCCAACACATCGATGATACAACGGACGACGCACACGTCGGGACCAGCTAGCCTCCCACCCGTGCCGGAGAGAAAACGCCATGACTGCTATGGGAGGAGCAGGCATAGGACGCTCCAGAAAGGTGAAGAAGCCAAGCCTCCAGGAGAACTGCGCCAAAGCGACCTTGTCGCCCACGCGACACGAGATCGATGCCCACAACACTGCCAAACTTTCGGGGCCGCCGCCCCGACATCCAGCCACCCACCACGCCCAGCGCAGACCACCAACACCACCTTCCGGGACCGCCATCCCGACGTACCACCGCTCGCGATCGAGCTGCGACGCCGCGCGACCCGGCCGTCCGCAGCCCAAGCTGCCCGACAAAACCGCCCGCAGACCACGGCCGCCACACCAACATCCGGAGCCGCCGCCCCGACATAAAGTCTAACCGCCTCCGCTGAGACGCGTCGACCGAGCCGACAACCTCGCCGCACAAGCGACACAAGATTGCCACCCAAGCCAAGCCGAGAAGCCGCCGCACCCCATGAGGCTGCTACCCGCCATGGATCCCGAGGCCGCCGCCTCGGCGCACAACCACCATTCGGGGCCGCCGCCCCGACGTTCTCAAGCCAAGACAGAAGAGGAGCACCACCAAACAGCCACCGCCGACTCTCCAAGACGACGCCCTCAAGAGGGAAGCGACGAAGACGCCGCCATCGCCCACTCCGGAAAAACGGAGCTTGGGTTTTCACCCGGAGAGACCAAGACCGTTGGAGTTGGAGAGAAACGGAGGCTCCTCGACGATGCCTCCAAGGAGGGGAGCGACGTCCACAAACGCCGCCATCGCCGGCACCAACCAAAGTCGGGGCTAGGCTTTCGCCTGGATCTCCTTCCCAACCACTGCACGGGCCTCCTCTGTCAACCACCAAACAACCCCGGTAGCATCTCTGCACAGCACCTCAAGCCGCGAAGAAACCACACCGACCTGAACAGAGCCAGGCCGCAACAACGAAGAACGTCGCCCTCGATCCGGGGCCGCCGCCCCGGCATCCTCCCTACAAGAAGCAGCAGAACCGCTCCGGCAGCACCACAGCAGCGCGCTCAGGCAGCAGGCCCGCCTGGGCCCAGATCTGGCCCAGGAACTTGGCAGAGATGCACATCACCATGCCGCCGCCCCCCAACCTCCGCCTCCCTGCGACGCCCGTAGCCACCATCGGAGGGCCGCACGCGCCGCCCGCAGCCTCCACCCGCAACGCCAGCAGCCGCTGCCGGGCCAGCAGACCCAACGAGCGCCGCCAGCGCGCGGGACACCACCACGACCTGAGGCCAGCACCTGCCGCCCGCGCGACACCGAGCGGCCGTAGCGCCCCACCCCGCCAGCGCGAAGACGGCGCCGCCGAGAGCACCCACCACCAGCCCGGGGCCGCCGCCCCGGCGTCCAGCCTCCGCCGCGAGCTGCGACCGGAGGGTCCCCGCCTCCCTTTGGGAACGGGGCCCGCCGCCCGCGCAGGCGGCGACGCGGAAGGAGAAACCGGCGAGGGCGGCTGGAGGCGCTAGGGTTTGCCCCCCGAGTCGCCAGAGGAGGGGCGACGCGGGGGTCGATCTACGCTAATAAGCACATTTTACTTTTTGTGAAATTCTCACTAAGGAGCAGTTATTTTTCTAGTATGCCACAAAGGGATAGTCATGATTCATGAACTCACGGTTGATCTTTTTTTAATGGAGTATCCCTCTGTTTTTTTTAGAATCATCCGCCCTCTTTATTGTACTTAAATAATTTGTGGAATACAAGCGCCCTCAGGCAGACTACCAAACCAGACATATCTACCAGCCGGAGAACACAACACAAAATGTGCTAAAAGGTGAGGTTCTTTGTTTGATGCTGGATTTTTATGCACGAATGTGATCTCCTCAAAACCTATTGTGGTGCTCTTTATTTCCTGCAGTATGTGATAGTATTTTCCCAGATTTTCTTCCTTCAAAGCCTTAATTACATTGCAGCAGTCACTAGCCACCCGTACTGCATTTAGATGTAGATCATGAGCCAGGTTTAGACCCTCTTTAACTGCTAGCACCTCAAGATCAGTAACACCACTATAAGTCATAGTTGATGCACTAAGAAAGACGCCATCTTCAAAACGTGCCACAGCTGCAACTGAGCCGATCTCCCTTGTTTTGGCCACACCAGCATCCACATTAAGCTTCATCACACCTCGTGGAGGAGGAACCCAGGTGGGGTGTGTAGTATTAGGGGCTAACGGCCCCTTCCCTTTCTTCTCCGCTTGCTTCGTCTGCTCAAGGTCAGCCATGAAACTCTCGACAAAGCAGTGTGTGCTTAGGGGTCTTTGAAAAACATCATCATGAATGGCCTCCACCGAGCGTGCCAGATTGCCCACAAGGTGACACACATGAGCGTGAGTTGATCATGGGACACATATGCTATCATTGAAAACAGCCAGCTTCTCGCTTCAGGTTCTCCATTAGGTTTACGAAGACTAGTAATATTTTTCCTTTTTCTTTGACTAGCACGCATATGAAAAAATTTAGTGTTCTTATCGCCCTTGGCTAGCCATTGAACTCGTGATCTCTGACTCCACATCACTTCCTCTCGATGCTCTATCTCCACCAGCCGATCAACGATCTTTATCTCGATGATCTATCGCTCTGATGGCTTGAAAAAAAGTTAATGGACCTTGCGCGGGCAGCTCTGATGTTTCGGGCCGTCCGTCCGCGCGTTCAGGCCTGCCGGGCTGTGATGATGGCCAGAGACCCAACCAGTCTTGCCTGCTTTTGGGCCGTCTTAGCCCATTAGGGTGCATATACAGCCCGGAAGTCCCTTCCGGCCCAGCGATTTACGTCCGACCCCTGCAATCGTCAGTATTTCAGACAACACACCGCGCTGACAGCAGCAGCCATCTTTTGCGGCCGCCCCCCTCCGGGGATATTTCCTTCCACCCTTCCAAATCCGGAAGTGGACACCCGCGCGCCGCCATGGACGCGCCCAGCGGCGGCGGGAAGCTGTCCCTCGCCAGCGTGGGCTTCGCCGGCGCCGGGGTCGCTGCCGGGGGAAGCGGCGGGGGCGGAGGCTACAAGGAGCTCCTCGTCATGGCGCTGCCCAAGGACGACGGCCTCGACGGCGCCAAGGTCGCGGAGCTCATCGGCGCCGGGCTGCCGGACATCGGGTGCTCCGTCAGGGTAAGGAACACGTCACTCCTATCCGAGTTTATTAGGTTGCCGTTGGTTACTAGAGCGGCGAATCGTGGCTATTTTGTTTTGCACCGCTAATTATATATTATAATAATAATCTAATTAAACGGGCGAATGGGGCTCTGCTCTTCTACCCAATTAGATAGATGTGTTCGTTTGGTTCGGTTTAGGATATATTTATGCAACGCTTCGAAATCATCGTTTGCATTTCGTTTTATCCCTCCTCATACGATGCACTATAGCTGCTTGCTGCCCAACATATGAAATACATTAAGTAACGGTATAACTTGCCTACCTAGGAGCCTCCACAGCGTTTTGACATCCTTGGCCGTCCGATCGGGCCATCCAATGGCTAGATGTACTGACTGTTACCGAACTTGCGTTGCCAATGCGTTACCTGGTTCTAGTGGCGGACCCAGGAATTTGTTGAAGCCTGGGCCGCAAGGCAACAAAAAAAAAATTCTCAGACAAATATAAGCATCACATGGAGTTCGCCAGAGAAAGTTATGATGAGGCTGGCCGCGGCATCGCCGACGGCGGAGGCAAGGCATACACTTAGGGTGTAGTGGGTGCGCGTTAAGTGCTGAGCTTGTTCTTCATGCCCGGTGGCCGACATTGTTAGGGTTGGTGGTGCGGGTGCGAGAGGGGGGCTCGCGGGAGATTGATAACATTCCCCCTCAGTGGTAGCGTCCCTACCACCATGTTTATTTCTCATGCTAGAATTGTATTAACCAGAAATGTTGATACATGTGTGTCTAATAAACAGACAAGAGTTTCTAATAAACAAACGTTAATCTCCCATGGAAAATGCCACCGCCTATGACTTGTCGGTCAGGCGCCACCGCTTCTGGCCTAGGCAGGCGTGCATCCAAGCGAGCGAGATGGGGATTGGGGATTTGGGAGGAGGGAGACGGAGGGGAGGGGGAGAACTCAGGATAGGGTCATAGTTTAAAAAATCAACTAATGATCGAACCACTAAGGCTATCAGTTTAGGTTTTTACCGGTCGGGCCACTAGTTCATCAGCTACCTAGTTTTTTAAGCTACAAAATCATACTCCCTCATATAAGTCAGTATTGTTTTTTGAGAAAAAAATTCTAGAATATAGAGTGTATTGTGTTGCACCCGTTGTCCGGACTGTGCTAAAAAAAATATACTCCCTCCGGTTCATATTAATTGACTCTAATATGGATGTATCTAGACATATTTTAGTTCTAGATACATCCATATTGGAGTCAATTAATATGAATCGGAGGGAGTACTTCTTATATCTAGGAACGGGGAAGTATGTGTTTTGCTAGTAAATATTGCAACAAAAAGATAAATATGTTCAAAATGAGTACTGCTAGCGGGTATAGTAAGAATAGAAGAAGTCTGTCTTTACCACAACAAGTGATTGTCCATCAGTTGGTTATCGGCATGTCTTAAACATGCAGCAGGTGCAAAGATTCGGCTGCCGCTCACCCATTTAATTTCTCAGACGCGGAGCGAGTTCAGCCCGTCAGATGGAACAGTTTTTGCCCCAGCTTACATCGTGTTTTCGTTAGCTAGTTGCTTCTCGTGCAGGAGGCGAGCGGCGCCGAAGCCCGGGCGAGCGCCGGGTGATAGGGGCGCTACGTCCGACGGTGCCTGGATCGATACCGTTAAAAATGCCCCTTTCGTTAGAGGGCTGCTACTGCCCACGTTGACTTACGCCATTGATCTGTTGCAAAATTTTCTGTCATGTCGCAAATATTGCATTCATTGCTGACTGAAACCTTTCTTTTCTCGAAGTTCTGTTAATATGTGAAACACATGATACTTTGCTATTTTAGGGATTATACTGATGTATGCAATCAATGTGCACGTGACCTGTTGGCTTCTTCCATGTATACCTAAATAATCCATACTATATTACCTTAAATTGCTACTATTCGGTTTCGGAAAAAGCAGATGCTGACTTCCGGTACAGGCTTGCTTAACATTGGGTACAAGTGGGAAATAATATGCAGAGCCCGACAGATGAAATCTGTCCCTTTTTATACACCTTTTGCATCCATGTTAATCTGCAGAGAATGATAATGGACAAGCTTCCAAAAGCTTCACCAAGTAATATTGCTTTGAATTTTGTTTTATTTAATATTTGATTAAGAGTTTATACCTTGGATACCTTAGGAAATGAGTTATGGCTGTCTTAGGGATATTCTTCATGACTCGTTTGGATAAAGGTGTCCATTTAACATATGGATCACCGTTTCCACTTTGACACTTCTTATTTCCACGCATCTTGGAGGCATGCCCTTGCTCGTGCATTGATCTTTGCATTGGCCTGTTCAACTGTTAAATTGGATTTTGCCACATGTGCAAAAAGGACAATACTGGTGTGACTGTGATGTTGCTCTTGTTCGAATATCCTGTTATTTACAACTCTGCAAATGGTAAACTTTAGAGAGAATTCAGAAAATGCCATCAAACGATTGCTGCATCCCAAGAATGCTATCAAAGTAGTCGTCATTACGAGAATGCCATCAAACGAGTTTTGTCGTTCCGAGAATGTCACTTCCATCACCGTTAGCTGACCGTTAAGTCTCTTATGGAAAGACTATTATGCCCTTGATACATTTTTTGAAGATTTTGACTAGACAACAACATTGTCATGCTAAAAATATTCAAAAGGGTTTTGCCTTGTTTTTTCTGACATTTTGCAACATAATATTAATATGGAATATGATAGACATTTCACAAGTTCATGACATCATGCCCAAAATACCACAGTTCACTACATCAGTTTATTTGATGGCCTACGTTCATGATTCATCACGCCAATTCAGCAGCAATGCTTCCTTTTGCTTCCCACGGCTGGGTTTTGCTGCAGCTACTTTGCTCACTGTTCCCATGTCTGGGCTGCTTTATGTAGCTCGTTGTGTTCATGGCTGGGCTAGCAGGAGCTAAGATGATAGAAATTTAAGACCTGATTTCTCTTGGTAAAAACATATACAAAAGGATCCAAAGAAGTAAACATTTCAGGAATTTAATACAGGAGGCACACTGGTTGTTTTAATCTTTTCTTTGGCATATACTACCTCTGTCCGGATTTAATTGACGCGAATCTGTTCATTAGCCTTCTCCCCCCGCGTCGATTAAATAGGAACGGAGGGAGTATTTTGCAAGTAGCCAGCTGTAGCAATAGCACTATCACCCATTGTGGTTAGCAAAAGAAGCCATCACGTTAGTATTCTTGCTCACAGAAGTGCCAGACCATATTAAACAATCACACTCGTAAAATGAAGTGAGCAAGAGACATCAAATTTATTCATGTAGTTAACTTACCTATTAACAAAACAGGACACATGCCTGTCTGACTCATTGCAAGCTGAACTACTCTTGTAGTTAATTTACTTGTATAGAGACAGGTTCTCTCTCTAGTAAGACATATGTATGGAAGCATCTTCCCTTTGAATGGTTTTGTCAGCAAATAAAAACAAAAATATCTCTTGGCCACCTGCAAAATACATTGATCTTGAATACAAATGATCTGACAAGTGGGGTCCATATACCAGTGACCTAGTGGGATAATTGATTGATTCATTTTATTTGGTGGATTTGCCCAGGTATTACTGGAGTATATCTTTAGTTTATTTCCCCAGGAGCAGAATGAGTAGAACTACAAGCATGTAGTTTATTTCACTCAATGCACGTGGTAACATCATTCATAGAATTATCAGGAACAATCACCAATTTCCAAGTCTGGTTAAATTAGAATTTATTATCAAATGCATATCCAGCTGACAACAATCATATTGAGTAATTATACCCATGAGCTAAATTTTGTGTGCAATACCAAGCTTACATGCTAAGAGACGTAACTGAAATAGGTAAACTCAGAGCTAAGGATCTAAATTCTCACAACCTCTCATAATACTTAAGGAAAATGAATAGCCATTTCAGTACTCTTAAAATTTAACTTTTTTAGGGGACGGCGGCACGGAGCAGACTTGCTCAGTTAACACGATTCACCTGATTATAAGATCCGATTAAAATTTTGTCCTGAGTAGCCCCAAATTTCAGTTGTCAAAACAATCTGTACAAACATGGATAGGAAACATCATAAAGGGAGTATTGATATGGTGAAAGTGGGGCATGGGGAAGAGGGGGTGAGGCAGGGGGCGGACGAGGGGATGGTTCATGCTTTGCGTGTTTTTGTGCTGTGAAGCAAGGAACCGGTGCCCCACCGCGTTGGGAGGCAGCGGCCTGGTTGAGGTGGCATCCTGTAGCCAAGGAGGCAGCAGCGTTGTCCGGCGAGTAGGCGAGACGTTCCGTCGCTGGGAGGCTGCGTCCTGGTCCGGGGAACAGCGGTGGCGTCTAATTCGTCACATTGGTAGGTGGGGTGGCGGATGGGATGGGCTAAGTGCCTGTGGTGGCCGGCCGGAGATGTGGAGGCCGCACGCGGTAGGGTTAAGGTTGCTGACGTTGTTAAGGACGAGGTGGGTGAGCGACAAGGTTGGGTCAAGGCCTCAGCTGGGCAATTTGGATACCTGGCTAAAAAACTGGCAAGTTTCTTTTTCTGAGTTAACGGTCAAACTAGGGTCAACTGATGGAAGTGGCATTTCCGGAACGAGGACACTCATTTAATGGCATTCCCTGAATGATGATTACTTTGATGGCATTCTCGGAACACGGCAATTGTTTGATGGCATTTTAGGAATTTCCTCTGAACATTCAACTACTATCTGTGTGTGGGATTTGGTTACTGTATGTGATGACCTCCTGTTGATAAAAAAATATTTCTTATTTAAGACCAATTTAGCTGTAACAGAACACAAAGAGTCATCTGATAGAGTATCTTTATCTTACAGATACATGGGATTCAATAGTTGTGTAATCACTTTACTGACTTTGATGGCTTGCATAATACCCTTGCTGTACTTCAGCAAAGCTGCATAATTCTCAGCTGAACAGTGTAAAATGGGCAATCTTACTATATCATCGCAGTTATACTATGTGAAGCACTTGATGGGAGGCTTTTCTCTAGAAAAAAAGCTTTACATTTTTTTGTCATATATTCCTTACTTTTATGATGTTGTCCATGGGTTTGTTAGTGATCTTCCTGACAACCTTTTTTTTAACCCACTGCAGGCGTTTTTTAGGACTAGAGAGGTTAGAGAATTTGCCAGCGGGGCCTTAGCTGGTGCTATGTCCAAAGCTATTCTTGCTCCTCTTGAGACTATCAGGTACTCAATTTTACTGGTGCAGCTTTGTCCGTTTACTCATTATGAAGTATGGTGTATTTTTTACTCATAGCTTATTAAACCATGACATTTTACGCTTTTTTTATATTTGCTTTCTCATCTGAGGCTACTGCATGCACTTGTAGTTGAAGATCTGATGTGATGACAAAAATAAATAGCCCAACAAACTGGCATTAGCATTATATCTCTTTCACACGATATTGTGATTTCCCATTTCTTTCTACTTCTTTGTTAAGCCATTTTAGCTTCGTCAAAATATACTTGATCCAGTAACCTGGTTTCAGAAATTTGACAGAAAACTGAGCACTAAATCTTAAATTGAAAGTGATAACGTCAGCAACCTTGACATACAAGCTAAGTTTCTCCAGAACACCACCTTAGTGATGGGGTACAAATTTCAAGGCCTGCTGTTGGAAGTTGGTCTGTAAGGTATCCTTTAAGAAAACAACTTATGTTTCTCCATTTACTTTTTCTTTTCCATACGAAATTCTTAACTGGAATTCCGGGTTCCACTATCACGAGATAACTGAACAATATTCAGTTTTTTTTTGCCCAGAGGCAAAGTCCAGCAAACATAAAAGAAAAAGAGAACAACCTACCAGCAGCAACGGAAACATGAGCGTCTAAAGGCTACCTGACCTACGGCAACCTAAATCAAAGTTTTTAGCCAAATAGAAACTACTCAGTCTTCACCATAACCTTCGACTACAGGTACCCCAGGAAACATAAACTGATGCCAGGTATGATTACAGTTTCCATCTCCATTCCTTGTAGGTTCAGATCATCTTCGGAAGAATCTCCTACAGATCATTGTCGGAAGATTCTCCAGCTCCAGTGATCCTCAGGTTGCTGCCTCTAGCCGCATCCCTGTGAGCTGATAGAGCAGTGTCCTGCAGAATCTTTGCACCCTCCAGAATCACTTGCTTATCAGTTTCACCTTGAAGCCCTGCCCAATATTTCAGGAAAGAACCTGCAAACAAATTATCTTAGCTGGTGACTTGATAAACCTTTTTTTTTCAAAACAAGCTCTATTTCTAATTTTCCACATTGCCCAGCATAAAGCTGCCACACCAACAACATGAACATTAGTCAAATTCTTAGCATAATGTGCTATCCAATGGAAGTACTTAGTGAAATTGCCAGGACAATTTGGAGCACCAATCTAGCTGAATAAATGGTGAATATCCTCTTCTTCCTCACAAAACCTGCATTTTGCATTTTGCATCTCTTCTCCAATCTCTTTTGAACATATTATCTTTAGTAGCTATTGAATTATGCCAGATTAGCCAAAGCCAGATTTTTATTTTCTGTCGTATTTTGCCTTCCACCGATATTTAAAGCTTCTATTTACCCAAACCTCAGATAACTTGTTATACATAGTGTTGACTGAAAATAGACCAGTTTTAGACAAATTCCACACAGGTTTGTCTTTTTCCACACCAAGTGGACTAGTTAGGAGTAAATCCATCATCCGTGCTTGTTGCATTTGTTGATTTTCATCCAACCATCTTCTATAAGTAAAATTCAGACCTCTGTCTACTGCTTCTTTAACAGGTAATTCTTGTTGATTACAGATTTCCTACAAATCTCTGAACAAATTTCTTAGGGATTGTGATGAGCACCAAGCATCATCCCAAAAGCTTGTCATATTCCCATCTCATCCTTCTGTTTTCCAAACATAACTTATTAATCTTCATTATATCAGTCCAACATGAAGTCACCCTGTCTGGATTCCACCAGAACAATGGGTTTATTTCTCACATATTTTGCTTCCTTCTTTATTTTCCAATTTCCACCACCATTTGATAAAAGGCTAGTATTCATTTTTTCTAGGTCTTTAATTCCCAACCCCCCTTTTCTTTTGGTCTACAAATGATCTTCCACTTAATTAAATGATGTTTTTTTAGAGCACTACCACCCTGCCAGAAAAATCTGCTCTGCACTTTCACTAAACCACCATTAAAAATTTAAAAGTCTTGTGGAATCTAAACAAGGACATGTAATAAATCAGGACGCCGTTCAGAGAGTAATCAATCACTACCTTCCTCCCATCTAAGGAAATCATTAAGATGTTTCCCTCATTTTTCTTCTATAACTTTCAGATCTGTGATCCTTAACCTTGCTCCATTAACATGCGCCCCTAAATATTTAATTGGCCAAAACCTCATTTGGCAATTAAATATATCAGCATATAGTTCCAATTTAATACTATCTTCCATTGTCAACAACACCTCACTCTTATCAAAGTTGATTTTTAAAGCAGCCATATTCATAACAGTATAGCAACACTTTTTTTTACATTAATAGCCATTTCCACATCATCCTTGAACAAAATGACTGTATCATCTACATATTGCAGAATAACCACTCCTCGCCACTTCTCTTGGAATTAAATGTGGGACCAACCCACATCTTAAACTTCCTTCATGTGCTTTTTTCTAAACAATCCTTGCCAAACTGTCTCCCACCGTGTAAAAAAGCAAGGGGGAAATGGGATCCCCTGCCTAACCCCCTTATGTGTACCAAAATAATTTCCATGAACATTATTTATTTTTACACATAGAGTTCCACCAATGTTGGGGATATGCCAACTAGGTATACCACAGCAGGGCCTTAATTCCGGCAAGCCCGGGTGGCCCGCAGATGGTGGTGAGGCCTATGGCCCAACCGGGTGGCGCAATTGCCAGAGAACAACAAAGGTCGGATCCGATCGAGAGACAAGCTACCGGATCCGGCCCATGGTGAAGGTCGGTTGGATCCGTGACGTGCATGACGAGGAATACTTAGCGTAGTCTAGGCTTAGTCGTATCCGGTAGGATCTCTACCCTTGTAACCTTAAATCCGGAGCCTTTATAAGCCGGATCCTGGTAGCCCTCGAGGCACATCTCAACTCATTGTAATCTCGCACAAGTTGCCCAATAATTCTAGACAAGCAGCAGTAGGGCTTCGCCGCCGTCGTGAGGTTTCCGAAGCTGGGTAGCTCGTGTGTCCCCGTCCCAATGACTCCTCGCCTTATGGCCCCCCTCTCCCCTCCATGAGGATCCCCTAACTGGAGTAGTGTCAAATACACAATGAAAATCAACAAATAATGTTTTAATTCATCCAAACAAAGTGGGATTAAAACCACGTTTCTCTAAACATGTATAAAAGAAACTCCCAGCTTACCTTATCATATGCCTTTTCGAAATCAATTTTAAAAACGACCACCCTGTTGCTTTTTCACATTGGATTCATGTAAAATCTTATTAAGAGAAAAAATGTCATCCATAATATCCTTGTATTTTATTAAAGCATTTTTGACAAGGTAGAACAACTTTATTCAGAACAGGATCAAACCTAATTGAAAGAGCTTTAGGGAAAATCTTAAAGCAAACATTTAAGGTCTAAATTGCTTAAGATTGTCAGCACCCTTCTTTTTTGGTATTGAAGTTATAATACCAACATTTAACTAATTTTCTCCATTTAATCTTAAAATGGAGAAGTTCAACTTGCTAAATATTATAATCGTATTTTCATGTATAGGCATGTTAATTTGTGCAGTTCATAGCAAAATTAATTTATCAATGCCAGATCACTAGTATTGTTGGTAATGCACTAGGCTACTATGCCTTTCTGAGGGAGCAGTGGAGATTGTATACTTTGTACGCCATTTTAAATTTATAAAGTTGATTTTCATCGAGCTATATGGTGTTAAGGTCTGTAACTATTACATGTCGAAGGATAATATCCTCCTGTAAAATACAGTGGAGTGTTATAATGTATCATTAGGTTACAGGTTGAATGCTAACTACCACGTTAAATGCATGTATGGCTGCATAACATCGTGGTATGCATTTAATTTCAGGACAAGAATGGTTGTAGGTGTAGGATCGAGACATATTGGTGGTAGTTTTGTGGAGATCATGGAACAAAATGGGTGGCGAGGGCTTTGGGTAGGCAATACAATCAACATGATCCGCATTGTTCCAACTCAAGCAATTGAGCTTGGGACATTTGAGTATGTAAAAAGGAGCATGAAAACAGCACAAGAGAAATGGAAAGATGATGGATGCCCAAAGATACAGCTTGGAAATATGAAAATTGAGCTGCCACTCCACTTGTTATCACCAGTTGCTATTGCTGGTGCAGCTGCTGGAATAGCTGGCACATTGATGTGCCATCCTCTTGAAGTCATTAAGGTTTGTTGAACTAAACTCCACGTTTTTTTTTGCGGGTCAACTAAACTAAACTCCACGTTGACAGCCAAAACTCAAAACTGTTTGTTCACTCGTATATTCTGTGCTTGTTATGTGTCTCACATTCTGTATGTTTTATTTATGACAGGATCGCTTGACCGTCGACAGAGTAACTTACCCTAGCATTAGCATTGCCTTCAGCAAGATATACCGAACTGAAGGTGTCCGTGGCCTCTATTCTGGCCTCGCTCCGACGCTAATTGGGATGCTTCCTTACAGCACATGCTACTATTTTATGTACGACACAATTAAGACTTCATACTGCCGCCTACATAAGAAGAAATCATTGAGCCGTCCTGAGCTACTAATTATTGGAGCTTTGACAGGTAAAAGAAGATTCACCACCTCCTGCAACTAGCTTCATTCACCACCTTTCAGTTAGTGGTTGAACGTATCTTATTATCCTTTATGAATTTGCAGAAGGGGTTGGCATTTCTGCCCAAACAAATAAGCTGGGGCTTCAGTAACTAAACAAGTAGAATTGTGGTTCATATTTTGCTTTTGGAACTTGCAGGTCTCACAGCAAGTACAATCAGCTTCCCGCTGGAGGTGGCGAGGAAGCGTCTCATGGTAGGCGCTCTGCAAGGGAAGTGCCCGCCCCACATGATTGCCGCGCTGTCAGAAGTGATCCGGGAGGAGGGCCTCCTGGGGATCTACCGCGGGTGGGGTGCGAGCTGCCTGAAGGTGATGCCAAATTCGGGCATCACATGGATGTTCTACGAGGCGTGGAAGGACATCCTCTTGGCTGACAAGGACAAGCCCCAGAACTAGTAGTCTACTACTAGTGCTGGACAACGCCCTGGAATAATGCTGTTGTTTCATGCTGTGTGGGCGTGGGAGTTCTGATCCTTTTTCAGTTTTCGAACCCCACTTGCACCAGCACTGGAGCCATGAAGGTTTAGATAGGAGGAAGATGGCGTGTCGTCTTCTTGAGGCCAACGATGGCTGGGAGCATTTGTTTGCCCCTCACTAACTTTGAATGCCTGGTTTTCTATGCTTTTTTGTTAACACATGGTATTAATTCAGGAGGCTTTCGGCCTGTTTGATTAGAAGTTGAGATGTTCCAGCACGTGTTCCTCCAAGCATGCTCTTTTGCCCGGCCACCTCGGTCGTATTGCACGAACATGGAAATCTTAGGTGATTGTGGGAAAGATCAACATTTCATGTTACGATAGAGGATGCTCAGAAATCTTGGACAACCAATTTTTTTCAATCACAAAGATATGACGATGGATATTGATCCATCATAGTTCCACGGGCTCAGAATAATGTTGTTTCGTTATGTGTGGGTGCGGGAGTTGTGATCCCCCCCCCTTTTTTTCCAGTTTTCGTATCCAAAATCGTGCCGCCTGCACCTGATGACTGTAGAAAACTAACGTGACAAACCTCTTTCGTGCGAGACACACACACACCAGGGTTGCTCTCGGAGTCTCGGATGAACGCGGTAACCTGTGTGCTCCTTGTCGCACCCCGGCGCCATACAAGGAGGACCGTTCGCCGTTGAACCTGAACGCAGACAGCCAAGCCATTCATTCTAGTACTTCCACCAGCTCTAGTCCTCCATCCCCGCGAGTGACGCAAATGCAGTAGACCAGCTAACACTGACTCTGACTGGTTGCGTCGCTTGCATTGACCGGACTAAACACAGAAAAAGTGACGCTGGTTGGAGCGCATGCGCTTGATGCCACGGCCACGCACTCAACATACGAACGCATGGACCGGAAGAAAGGCACGCATGGCCGCTGCCTTGCGGCTTCGTGCCAACTACAGTACTATTATATTCCATCCATCCATGAAAGGATATCTTAGATTTACTTCCTCTTTTCGGGTACGCAGGGCCTACACATATTTCAATGTTCAGACGTTGTACTTTCTAATCAATGTTCACCTTTTTTAACCGCAGCATATTATCCTTGCTCTGGGCACTGCAACTACAATTTAGTGCTACTGGTATACCGTCCTATTTTTTTCCATCGCCCTACAATCATCCAGTGATTTTTATCCTTACTACCCTATTTTTTCCATCGCTTCACGAACACCTACGAGGAACGGAAAAGAAATTCTTAACCATGCCGCTGCAATAGCACTTTTAAATTACCTGAACAGTAATTCCACATCATTACTTATGCATTACTTATATTTTAACCAACAATTTAGATACTAAGGGAGCGGCGTATCGCGCCAACCTTTCTAGTACCACACTATATATAAAAGCTAAGCATGTTTGCTCGCTTCTCAACACATAAGGGTACTGTTTATCACGCGGATGAATAGTACCAGCGGTGAACAATAATTTTTGGTGGCAATTAGAGGAATTTTTCAGTGATATTTTTTTGATGATAATCTTTGACATAATTCTTCATCTTACCTGATAATAATCTTTCATAGGTAAATTTCAATTGTAAATCTTTGACGCAATTTTACACTACTAATTACAATCCTGTAATTACTTGATGATGCCAATTTTTTCGCCAGTTATTTTTCGACGGTGCGTGAACATTAACTTTTCATCAGCAATTCTTCGACCACAACTCATTGTATTTTCCCCGTGGTAATTATCCAACAGTAATATTATAGCGGCAATATTCCGATTGTAAATCTTTGGCACAATTCTTCAGCAGTAATTTTTCGCCATTATTTATTCCATGGTAATTCTTCGCCAATAACTCTTCGACGGTGCATGCCTATAAAATTTTCAACATCAATTATTTTTTACCATAGCTCTTCAACGATAACTGCATCATTCTGCAGCAGCCAACAGTATTCACCAGTTGAAAATATCCTATGATAATGTTTGAAGGTGCGTTGTTCTTTGGCGGTAGTTATTGGACAAAAAATTCAACTGTAACCTCCTATTTTTCTAAGGTAATTTTTAAACAGTACTTCCTCATGGGTTCGTAAATAATAATTCTTCGGCATTGATCGTTCAACAGTATCTCCCTTCTTCTACATTAGCTTCGAGATTGTAATGCAATAAGTTCAGAAAAAAATACTCCACTATTTGCCTGCAGTAATTAGCTGACACTAATTTTGGCGATAGTTATCTAACAACAAATTTTCAACGTGCGCAAAATTTCTTGACTTTTATTTTTAGCTTTACCACTTAAAAGGTAGATACATAACGGCTCAAAAGGTACACTCCAAAGAACTTTAGGGTTCTACTACGGTAACTTTGAGAAGACTTTTATTTTAAACTTCAACACTTGAAAGGTAGATACACAACGGCCTAGAAATTACTTTTATTTTAAAATTACTTTTATTGAGTTTCTGATACACAACGGCCTAGAAACACACTCCTAATTTCACCACTTAAAATATAGATATGCGATGGCTAAAAAAAAACACTCCAATTAACTTCAGGGTTCTCCTACTACAGTATCTTTGAGAAGTGCGCATCTGCTCAAAAACACAATCCAAGGTTCGCCACTTAAAAGGTAGATATGCAATGGTTTAAAAAACATACTTCGAAGCATTTCAGCCTTCTCCGATGGTACCTTTGAGAAGACTTTCCTTTTAAGGTTCAACTCTTAAAAGGTAGATACACAACGACAACATGCTCCAAAGAATGAAAGAGGTAATCACTAACTACATGTACTAGAAGATTAACACCATTGGCGAGGCGGCAACCTTCCTAGTACTTGTGAAGCCTCTACCACATCCTTATTGCAAATAAAGTGAGGATCGAGCGTAAGCAAACCAGAAAAGTATTGCTGATTGGTTTGATATAGGATCAAGATGGACGTTATTTGTTTTTGTAAGTTGTAACGATATAGTTGAAACTGCAGCCTGGTTTGGATGGTTGTCAAATATATTTCGTAAAAAAGAGCAAATTTCACTAAACCATGACTAGGGCTAGGATTCCGCAAAAAAAAACTTTTGGATTAGTTGTTTCAAAGAACCCAAAGGATGTGAATTGGCCAATTTGCCAACAATTTTGATAGCACGTTCACAATAGGCATGTCCACGTGGCAAAGGTGGCATGTTTCTCTCTAGTTTTTTTCCCACAAACTGGATCGTCCATGAACTGACGTTCGAAAGTTTTCATACTTTTTTAGATTTTTGCCATAGTTAGTTCCAAATTCAATCTTTTTAGAAAATATGAACAATTTATAGGGATTCAGAGTACATGTAGTGAGTAAACCAGAAAAATAAGAGCCCACTTTGGCAGTCGATTTGAAGTTTGGCCCTTTTGTAACTTCCAGCCAAAATTGTTCTTTAAAAAAATGAAAAATCCAGTAACTGAAACAACGAGTAGTGAGTAAACTGGGAAATTTCACATCATTTTGTTATCACCGAATTTTGGCCAAATCAGGAGATGGGCCGTAAGTGAAGATGGGCTTGAAAGATACATGCGTGGAGCATCTTTGAAGCGGCCTTGCACGAAGAGTTTGAGCTTAATTGCCGTGTATCTGTAATATAGTAGATCGTATCTTAGTTTAGATTAAAGATAGAGTTTAACTCGTTAGGTGCACGTCCAAAGTAGAAAGTCCCTGAGACTATAAATATGTATCTAGGGTTATCGGAAAAGGAGGACAATCACGTTCACAACAAACACAAATCAGGCACATCGCCACCCCTTCTTTCGAGGGTTTCTCCCGGGTAAGCATCATGCTGCCTAGATCGCATCTTGCGATCTAGGCAGCACGTTGTTCGTTTACCTTGTGCTGCTCGTCTGAAGCATTGTTGATGGCGAGTAGCACTACTTATCGTAGATGTTTTGGGGCTTGCATAGATGCTTTTCTTGCGCATATCTGCTTAGCTATGCCGTCCCTCGATATCTAGCTGCCCTTACACCTATCCAGGTGTAAGGGCAGCATCTTGCTTGTTCGTTACTTAGTAGATCCGATCTGTTATAGTTGCTCCTTGTTCTTCAAGGATTAGTTTAATATCTGCATGATTAGGCCTTATCTGGGGTTGGATGATCCGGTAGTGCGTTAGGTGTTGTTTGCCGTTCCTATAAGGGATGTTCCGGGAATTGACTTAAACGTTGGTTTTTAGGCCTCTTATAGGGGTAGTTTTCATCATCTTTCGTATCTGCTAGGCCCAACTACGCGTAGGATGTTTCGGTTATGCGGTGAAAACCCTAAACTGTCGTAGATTGGTTTAGCTTTGTTTTGATCAAGCAGGATCCACATGTCATTGAAAATCCAACGTGAACCATGGGCGATCGGCTCTTTGAGCCGATCCGCAGGCAACTGAGAGCCGATAGGGCTCGTATTTAATGTTTACGTGTCGCCATGCGGAACTAATCGAAGCAATCCAACACCTTCTGGCCGGTATAGGTCAGGTGGCACGCCTTGCAACCGCGGGTCGTGTGCCGGAGCATTTGGGGACGACGTCGAGGGACCAGGCCCGCCGCCAAAGCCTCCGGCTCTTCGTGTTGCTTAACCACTTGCTCGCCGGTGGGTTTTGGCACACATGCAGCACGCCCGGTGGGACACCGGGACAATCTTCCGCAGCAACCACGTCGACATCTGCGTCTCAGATGGCGGAAGAACCAGTCAAGTATGAAGATCTGCCTCCTGAGCATAAGAAGAGGTATGATGAGCTCAAGGCCATCTTGGAAGCCGATCTCGCTTTGAGAAAACCCGTTCGCACGGGATCAAGTTCAAAGGGTTTCAACCCGAAGGGCGCTAGATGGACTAGATCTATCTCTCCCTTCGGACGAACGTACCAGAGCCCTGCGACGGGAAGTCAACTATGCCGTTGCTCGCTCTCTTCATCGGCATTCGAGAGCTTGGTGAATACTCGGCGTGTCGCGCTCAATGTGGTGCAAGTCATGAAGCACAAGTACTCTCCGTCAGTCCTGCTCTAGGAACTCACCATGGGAGGTACCGCTCTACAGGCCACCACAGCACACGTTTGCAGCTCCACAGCAACAAGGTTCACCGGCGTACGTCGTCTACAAGGTTGGAGGTGATCCGGGCGACTACCAATTCTGTATGAGCCGCCCAAGGAAATTCCACATGGATATGTGTGCACATACGTGCTGGACAACAACTAGATGACCCAGGTTACAGCGGGAAGGACGCCACGGCAGGAGGAGTCGGCTGGAGCGGAGCGGAGCGATCTTGAAAACGGCGTGGCTAACTAAATATGCCACCGTACAAGTCATGAACGATCACTTCTGCAGCTCCTACGGTGGATGAGATCACCGCAATCATGAGAGACCGTTCGGCATCTGCCGAAGAAGAGAATGATCGGCTATTCCAAGCCGTATCCCAACGACTACGACCTGATCCCGCTGCCACCTAAGTATCGGCTCCACGACTTCACAAAATTTAGTGGATTGGAAGGAACCAGCTCGATCGAGCATGTGAGCCGATACTTGCACAGTTGGGCATGGTCTCGGCTTAGACGAGCTACGTGTGAGGTTCTTCCCGCGTCTCTCACGGGTCCGACCTTTGGGTGGTACACCTCGTTGCTACCGGACTCGGTTCGGACGTGGAAGCAGCTGGAAGAGCAATTCCATGTACAATACCATTCAGAAACTACGGAAGCTAGCCTTGCCGATCTGACCCAAGTTCGGCGAGAGACGAGAGACGGTATCGAGTACATCCAGAGGTTCGGGACCGTCGGGAACCGATGTTATTCGGTTCGCCTATCGAGAAGGAGAGCTGGCGGTAGAAGGATTATCAACGACGCTCGAGATGTGACCTTCCAAGCGAGTACAATTCACGGCGCACATGGTTCAAAAGTTGACAGCATATGAACGTGCCATCAGAATTGTACCAGGACAAATACAAGCGCGTCGCCCGATCGAGACAGACGAAGATGAAGATTCTGCGAGGAGATCGGGAGGTCGCAGAGTGGACTCGAGGGGCAAAACCGTGTCTGCAAGTGGGTGAAGCAACCAGGGCCTGTGAAGGGGTTTGACTTCGATTTGAGCAAAACGGAGCAAATTTTTGATTTGCTGCTGAAGGAAAAATGAAGTTACCCGAAGGCCACAAAATCCCCACGCCACAAGAGATGAACGGCATGCCATACGCAAATGGCATCACGTTCACCCATACCACCCATTGCAAAGTCTGCGCGGACAGATACAAATGGCGATAGAACAAGGCGGTTACTCTTCGGTCAGTTTGCCATGAGAGTTGACACAGCCGTTTCCAGAGGTCAACATGGTCGATCTCGTCGGTGCATAGGACGCGAGCCATGTTTCTCGTTTGATATCAATATGGCAGGGCTTGCGGATCGCCATGGCGAGGATAAGCCGAGAGCGTCGCTCTCGTGGCAGAATAAGAAGGAGCCGATCCACGCGACCGGCCCCGCATGATGACAAACGGTATTTGACGAGGAAGAGGTGATAAGCGTGCGGTATCAACGACCACTTTCCGCGCACCTCCTCAACAAATATGAACAGCGATGCGACCGACATCGGCGCTACGGCGTAGATGATGATAGATATCGTCGGTCGATGCAGACAACGGGAAATACCGTCGATACGAAGGGTATGAGCGTCACGCCAAGGAGGTCAAGGGAGCAAGAGGACATGGACAGGCATTGGAATTGTCCTTTCTTCAAACACTCTGGGAGTCGGGAATGAGCCGATTGCCTACAATCGAGCGCCAGAATGTAAGCAGAAGAGGAAGGGAGCAAATGAAGTTTCGGTGTTCAGCGTCTAGGACCTCTCCCACCTCAGAACAAACAAGCTGAGTCATCCCAAGATGAAGACTTTGAGGAGTCGGAAGAAGAAGATAGATATCACCGACCAAGGTGGTGTCGATGGACTCAGCCACTCTCAAAAGCGCAGAGTGCAACGGCTCAGAAACTGGAAGAAGCCGAGGCGTAGTACTGTACACGTTGAGGAAAGCACGGCCCGATCGGCGTGAAAATTCAACAAACACGGAGACGGAGGCTCGCCCACCAAAGAAAGTGTGGCGACCCAAGCGGACATGCGGGGACATCGGCTGATACAACATGGTGTTCGTTCTCCCGTCGAGTTTTGTGCTCCGAGAGATGAGGAAGTATCGGTGGCACAGTTTGATTGCGGGCCACGACCGTTATCTTTGAGAATCCACGAGAAAGGAGCTATAGGCATCTGAAGGCCCTATACCTGAAGGGTTATATCAATGGGCAGCCTATTAGCAAGATGCTGGTTGACACGGGAGCAGCGGTCAACATAATGCCGTACTCCATGTTACGATGTTTAGGACGTTCCACTGAAGATCTGATCAAGACCAACGTCACGCTAAGCGATTTCAACGGCCAAGTCGAAAGCCAAGGTGTTCTGAACATGGACTTAACTGTCGCCGAAAGACCATCCCTACATCCTTCTTCATCGTCAGCAAGAGCACTTATGCTGTTACGCTAGGAAGGGATTGGATCCATGCTAACTGTTGCATTCCGTCTACAATGCATCAGTACATCATACAATGGGATGGAGATGAAGTGGAGGTTGTTCATGCAGATGATTCGATCGATATCTCTTTGGCTGCCATGAACATCGGAAGCAAATGACCAAGAGCCGCTCTGGAATCAATACGGGTGTGGCGCATCAAGCTAAAAAGCGGGGTGAGTTAGTCTTATCCACTGGCTGCAGTAGCAAGATCCAAGTCTATGGACGTACGTGGCAAGGCCGCTGCGATCGGCCCCAAAATAAGAAACAAGGATCTCACTTCAAACATGCCACGTTGTCGTAGCAGAGAACCAAGAAGTTGTAAACCCTCGTTAAACATTGCAATGGAAAAGGAGGCCGATTCTAGCAATCGGCCACAAATAGTCTCAATATGCCTTCACTTTGTGTTCGTCATTGATTTAGCGAGCGATGGAAAGCTGGGGTTCAGTGATGGACTAGGAGAGATCGAAATTGGTCATGGGGATAAGACATGGCCAACATTTATCAGCAAATAGTTGGATCAACAACTGCAAGGGAAGCCGATTCCAGCAATCGGCTAAAAACAGTCTCACTACATTTGCTAGTCACTTGTGAGACAAGCTTGAATTGGCTGAAAAGCCGATATCTTCAATAACTTGAAGGATTCGGCTCGGGGGGCATACACACGGAGAAGGTACAAGGCCACAAAGTATGTACCCAGGGGAAGCCGATTCATGAAATCGATCGGCTAATAAAAAATCGGAAGTACAAAATTTTTAAGCAAAGTCGATGCTTAGCCATCGACTCAAGAAGTACAAATTGTTGCAAGCAAGTTCAGTACAACATTTATTGGTCTACACAGAGAGGTTCTTCTGAAGAAATTCGTCGAGAGCGTGAAGGGCGTCAGCACGGATACGATCCACTTCGGCAATCTCAGCCTCGTCGTCCTCGTCTTTGTCACCAGTGACGCTCGGGCAATTTCAGCTAGATCGGTTTCGGCTGTGAGGCCTTGCGCTTCCTCCCGAGAGCGGGCAATGAGGGTTTCCCTCTCTTGGATAAGCTGCTTGGTCATCCTAACTCTCTCTTCAAGGTCCTCCAGTTCCTTTCGCAGGGTCACGAGTTCAGCGCTATTGGCAGAAGTGTCAATCTTGGCGTCTAGAGCAGTTTTTTCTCATTGAGCCGTCGGCACTTCTCTGCAATATCGGCTCTCATCGGGAGCCGGGCATGACGAAGGATAATTCTTTGACGCGCCGACTGCACTCTTGACCTGAAGGACGATAGGGTCACGGCTGGCCAGAGCTTCACCTGTAGTGTTACTGGGAGATGGGACGGGATTTCTTCAAGGATGCCCGTGACTGCCTCGGGGTTTTCAACCAGGGTCTCAACTGAGGAGGATAGCAAAGTCTTGAGACGCTGGAGCGGACCATGGACTGTGCCAGGGCTTGGCTCTTCACCTGCCTTGGAAGGAGCTGGCTCGATGGATTTAGGATCGAACGTCAGCAAGCTTGAAAGATCACATCCCTGACAGACAAACAAGAGCGTTATGAGTATACAACACAGGAAAAGATAGAGCCAAGGGAGTGGAGTGTACCTCTCCCAAAGTGAGAGGAGCGGCCGATGTTGTGACAATCGGCTTTCCCGGAGGCTTGGCTAGGTTAGCCACTTGGTCAGCCACTCCCGTCGAAGCAGCCAGATCTAGTGTGACAGATGGCATCAATACCTCTTCAACGTCCCCGCTAGAAGTGTCATTAGTCTGCGAAAGAGATGGTGAGTCGACCCAAGTAGCAATGGGATGATATGAGGCATGGACTGGGGAGGTAATTACATTTGAAACCTCCTGGCTTGGCGAGGAAACTTGTGAGTCTTTGCGAGCCCTTTTGACACAGCGACGTTTCACGCGTGACCCTGTTTTGGTCGGAGCTGGGGTAGCAGCAGGTTCGGGAGTCGACCTTTGCCTAGAAACCGACGTGGGCGAGTCCGTCTGGCTCTGTGTGGTGGACCTCTCGGAATTGCCCGGGTTCGTGTCCCTTTGTCTAGACTGTGCATCCTCGCTGGAGTTCTCCTCGGTGGAAGTCTGTGAAAAGAAGTATAAGCATGTTGCGAAAGACTGGGAGGGCGGATAAATTTAATCAAGGCACGGGTTAGCTTACGGGCAAGTTTTCTTGGACAGGAGCTTTGCGCTTCAGGTCTTCCTGGCAGCTACACTTTCCTCACTGCCTTCCTCGCTTGAGTGGAGGCTCGGGGGGCAACCGGCCCCGAGGATACTTTACTCTTGGAAGCCGATTTTGGTGAAATCGGTTGGCCCTGCATTATGACTTTCTTCAGGGGTGGCGAGCTTTGACAGAAGAGCACCACCGGGGCTGGTGGAAGGAATGTGAAGGGAGAACCGTCGGCTTGCGTGGGCTCTGGGCCATCTTGTTCCTGCCAAGAGATAGAGCCAGGTTTTCAGACAACCATTATGAACGGTCGCAAGGGATTTATATGCAATGGTACCTGATGTGTAGGGATGTCATATTCGGCATCGAGCTGCTTCAGCGACGGTCCTAGAGCTCTTCTGAAGGCATGGGTCTTCCACATGGACCACCAAATCTCGAAACCATCGGTAGTGGTGGTGAAGCGAGGTTGTGGGGGATTGGGATTGCCAGAGCGTCAAAGAAGGTGTAGCACCTTTGGCGATAAGGATGTCAGGCAGTTAGCTCTGCTTGCTGTCGGGTGATGAAGAAAGAAGTGTGGGGGCACTTGCCCGAGACCAAGTTGCCGAGCTACTACCACCGGTTGGTAAGACTCGTAGCCAGGCTTGATGATCCGGTTAGAGGTCTGAGGTTCGTAGAGCTGCTGGGGCGGCAATTTTGGGGATCTGAGTTCGCTTTCTCAGACGAAGGTCGCAGGTTACCGTTTGGAGGGGCAATTGGGTTGGCCTTGCTCGTGTTTTATGGTAGGGGCCGATGCAATACCATCGGCTCTTTTGAGGGTTGTTTAACTCTGACTATCGGCCAAGTTAACTAGAAGCTGATTGCCCAAAGGAGAAAGAACAAAGGAAGAGCCGATTGATTAGGAATTGCCAAAACTGTCGAATCGTGCAGAGAAGTTGAGAAGGCAAGTCGTCATGATGAAGAATATTGTGACGGTTCTGCTCTGCCACGACATGACCCTTCGAAGGAAAAACAGAGTGGTTTTGAAATTATCATTACCAAAACCAGGGGGCATGTGTTATCACCGGATTTTGGCCAAATCAGGAGATGGGCCGTAAGTGAAGATGGGCTTGAAAGATACACGCGTGGAGCATCTTTGAAGCGGCCTTGCACGAAGAGTTTGGGCTTAATTGCCCGTGTATCTGTAATATAGTAGATCGTATCTTAGTTTAGATTAAAAGATAGAGTTTAACTCGTTAGGTGCACGTCCAAAGTAGAAAGTCCCTGGGACTATAAATATGTATCTAGGGTTATCGGAAAAGGAGGACAATCACGTTCACAACAAACACAAATCAGGCGCATCGCCACCCCTTTTTTCGAGGGTTTCTCCCGGGTAAGCATCATGCTGCCTAGATCGCATCTTGCGATCTAGGCAGCAACGCTTATTCGTTTACCTTGTGCTGCTCGTGCGAAGCGTTGTTGATGGCGAGTAGCACTACTTATCGTAGATGTTTTGGGGCTTGCATAGATGCTTTTCTTGCGCATATCAGCAGCTGCCGTCCCTCAATATCTAGCCTTACACCTATCAGTGTAAGGCAGCATCTTGCTTGTTCGTTACTTAGTAGATCCGATCTGTTATAGTTGCTCCTTGTTCTTCAAGGATTAGTTTAATATCTGCATGATTAGGCCTTATCTGGGGTTGGATGATCCGGTAGTGCGTTAGGTGTTGTTTGCCGTTCCTATAAGGGATGTTCGGGAATTGACTTAAACGTTGGTTTTTAGGCCTCTTATAGGGGTAGTTTTCATCATCTTTCGTATCTGCTAGGCCCAACTACGCGTAGGATGTTCCGGTTATGCGGTGAAAACCCTAAACTGTCGTAGATTGGTTTAGCTTTGTTTTGATCAAGCAGGATCCTCATGTTATTGAAAATTCAACGTGAACCATGGGGCGATCGGCTCTTTGAGCCGATCCGCAGGCAACTGAGAGCCGATAGGGCTCGTATTTAATGTTTACGTGTCGCCATGCGGGAACTAATCGAAGCAATCCAACACCTTCCTGGCCGGTATAGGTCAGGTGGCACGCCCTTGCCGGTCGTGTGCGGAGCATTTGCGGAGACGACGTCGAGGGACCAGGGCCCGCTGCCGCCTTGGAAGCCTCCCGGCTCTTCGTGTTGCTTAACCACTGCTCGCCGGTGGGTTTTGGCAGGCAACACATTTTTCCAAGTTGAATTGATGCTCTTGTAACTTCTCCCCAAAATTTAATCAAAATATGGATTTTTTAAAACTTAAATATTATAGTAACTTAATTAATCCAAGTTCACCGACGGAACAAACTACTATATTTTTTTTTGGATTTGTAGATAAGTTTGAATTTGTAAACTAATTTTGGTCAAAAGTTTAAAGCATGGAAACTTCCAAATGGTTCGATTCAAGTCCGGTAGGTCCTCAGAAAACATTGAAAGAAATCGGCTTCCTTTGCCACATGTTGGAGATGCTTTCAAATGGACAGAAGCGTGGCTTTCTCGGGGGGGAAAGTGTCTTTCAGTTGAGGTTTTGTGAAACCCTAGCTACAAAAATTATGGTTTTTGAAATTTGCACACTTTGAACCGTACAGCTCTTGTGCAAGATCGTAATTTAAACATTAACTATCACCTTACACACAATTAGAAACCGAGAAATAAAGTAATCTCGAACATCTAAACGAAATTTTGGCGGAGGTATTTTTTTGGTTGGCTGTTGAATCTATTCACTTTGACCCGCATATATATAGCTCTCTTTGTTCATTGTATTTTCCTTTTTTTTTGAAAAATGTTCATTGTATTTTTCCTTTTTGTTGGGTTAGTAACCAAATGATGGGCCAAGAAAGTCCTGGCCAAAATTTGACTAGAAATTGATACAGAAAATTTGTGGCTGAGGATAAACACATACTATTACCAATTACCAAAGTGGCAAAGATATTTCGATTGATGGCTAAAAGAGGGTGAGAGAAAAATCACAAGAAAACAAATGCGACCCACGCAGAAGAGACGAAGAAATCCCTGCACTGCACTGCACTGCACACCTCTCCCTTGCCTAACATCTGGTCGAGCTTGTGCGTAGCAGCACTTGTCGTCTCGCTCCCTATCCTCGTCCTCGACTGGTGAAGGTTCTCCCTTGAGTTGCGCCACCGTCTTCGTCCCATCCTAGCTCCCGCTATTCCTCCGCGTACTCACCGTAGTAGTAGGCTGCGTCCCGACGTTGTCTGCCTAGATCTCGGTGGAGGAGCTGAGGAGATCTATGGCGACCAGCGTTGGGGGAGATGCTGGGGAAGGGGAGTGGCTCAAGGTCGCTGAGCTGAGAGCCATGGCCGAAGCCCAGGACCCGCATGTTAAGGTACGCGCACGGCGCACACGATACTCCGCTTCTTCTTTCATGCTCTGTTTGACAGATACCTCTGCTATCATTATTATAATCTCTGGCAGCATGTGCAAACCTTGTTTTCAGAAAATAATGTTCAACTAACCTCCACCTGAAATTTGGTTCCATTTCCTTGCCCGGCCAGCTGGTCGATCTGCTCTTGTCCCGGACTCTGGGAACATGTGGAAGGTAGAACAGCTGATCACTACTAATCTGAGGGAGTAGTGCAAATTATGGGCGGCAATATCGCCACTAATAAAAATCGTTAGCTGTTGAGATCGCTGAGATATTGGCATACATAAATTAACCTAGAGATGATGGCTTCATCTTAACATATTGATCATTTGATCGTTGACTCAGAGTCGCATAAGATCAATGGGGCAGAGTGTACGGCACCACTCTAGCCGATCCCTCATAATTTTACTACTCTATACAACGCAGTATCTTTTATCTTTCTATATTTGCTCATCTAAAGAGAACGGGTTTCTACCCATTGTACTATAATTAACTTCCTAATTTGTTTTCCAAACCAAACTATTCAAAACCAAACACATGGAAACCAATCAAATAAGCAAAGCAACATGATTACGGAAGAATAAAATTTAAGTTCACAAATCAAATTATTCAAGGCCAAGCTGATGGAAAACGGTTCAAATGAAGTAAAAAAAGCACAACTATCAAGTGTTGTGGATTAGCCAACAAAATCATCTTGCAGCTGAGCATGTCTCGATGCGTCGATGCGCTACAAGGAATCTCTGCATCTTGGTTTCCAATACTCAGCATAGTCACGAACAATGGTAAAGGGCTCCTAAAGCACACCGGAAGCTCTATTCACGTCCTTCCTTGTCGACTTTTGAATCATTGCAAAGTGAGATGTCCTATGGTTCTTAAGACGCGTGATTTTCTTCAAAAAGGTGGCCCATGGAGGATAGATGGCATCTGCAGGATAGTCACCCATCGTGTACTGACGGCCATTGACTTCATAGTTGCAAGGAGGAACATCTACATCAACAAGTTTGGTGATCTTGATAACACATTTAGATCATTATGCGAGCTAGGAAATCCAAATAATGAATGCCAAATCCAGATTCTTTGATGCAACAGCCTCAAGAATGATTGTTGGATCATTTCAGTGGCCTTTGTACCAACGTTTCCACCTCGCAGGATAATTTGTCATTGTTCAGTGCATGCAATATATTGATCCAAGCATCCCAGGCCATCCTCGTCCTGCACTCTCACACAAGAGTCTCTCGGTGTCTTCATCATTAGGTGCCCTCAGGTACTCCGGTCCAAAGATCTCATTCATGAACTATGTGTATCTTTGAACGCCTACAAGACTGTATCTTCCCCTGATGCGGGCATAGTCGTGAACAGCATCGGTTGAACACCCATAGGAAAGCACTCGAATAGCCGCAATACACTTCACCAATGGGCTTGCAGTGATGTCCCCTGATGCACTCCTCCTCAACTTAAACCAGTTATCATGATTCTTCACGGCTTTTGCAATAGTGAGGAAGAGACTCTTGTGCATCCGAAATTGTCGCCGAAAATACTTCTCCTGATAGATTGCACTGGGTTGAAGTAATATCTCATAAGTTTGGTGTGGCCATCCGCTCTATCTTGGTTGATGAGTTTCATCCCTCAAGATCATGGGTATGACCATGTTGAAGTCATCAATGTCTTCCTTTGACGACGATGAAGAGTCGTCGAAGATAAACTCCATCAACCACTTCATCTACATTATGCAATTGCCTATGTTAAATTTGATCGAAAGAACCAAGAACCAAAATAGAAATAGCAAAAAATAAAATCACGTGGGCAAACAGTTGAACACTTGGCGGGCGAAGGAGGTGAGAACGTTGGTTGGCGATGTTGAGCTAGTACCGAAGTTGCACGTCGGCCGAAAGGGTTACAAGACAGCCGGCAGAGCTCGGAGGACGAATGTTCAACTCCAACCTCGGTCGTTGGTTGTACACCAAGATTGCCGCGACCGAAGTTGGTCGATCATGATTTCACGGGCCTCCCTCGATTTCGGCACCGTGTAGCTCCGTCGTGGCCAGCTGACGGTATCTCCTTCCGCCACTAGCTCTGTTTTTGCAGCAAATTGAACCCCTGGCTCCGTTTTGCACTAAATCAAAATAATCGATGCGCGGAACGCTACGGGTCGACCTGGCGACGACGAGCGAATCTAAGTGGGGCGGGGGGAGGCGGAGGTTGTGAGGTGTCGGCGGAGGTTGTGAGGTGTCGGCGGAGTCTATTTGTGGCCAGTAGAAACGTCGCTAGCGACGTAGCGATGTGTGCGGGGGAGAACACTGGCGCGGGTTGTAGAGCCAAACTTCCTCGATATAGGCTTTTACCCCGTTTTATAAATAAAGGCACATACAGCCGGACCTATACAAAATAATGAGGGGACATTGAGCGGCTCACCGGTGTAACTTTACTCTTCTAAACTGTATAAGTGTTGGGCTAGATCCGATTTAGAGAAGTAAATTTTTTTATGCGGTAAAAAGGAGCTTTATTACTCACAAGACGATCATTCTCAAAAATCTGAAGAATGTCATCAGGTCCTGAGCCTAATGCTCGGTCACAAAGACATTACAGTTAGTTCTAGTACTATTGCGCCCGAGGTAATTAATAATGAAGTGTTTATCGTTAGCAAAACTGATTTAGAAGTGTGACATTGTGTAAGAAACAGCAAATCCGTCAAGTAGTAATTTTCTCGCTGGACCTCTGCGTGCAGGAGGTTGACAACATGACGCTCCGGAGGTTCCTGCGAGCGCGCGACCACGACGTGAGCAAGGCCTCGGCGATGCTCCTCAAGTTTGTGGCATGGAGGCGGGAGGCCGTGCCGGGCGGCGTCATGCCGGCGGAACAGGTGCGCGGAGAGCTCTCACACGACAAGGCCCGCATGGGCGGCGTGGACCGCACCGGTCGCCCCGTCGTGTTCGCCTTTCCGGCCAAGCACTTCTCCGCCAACCGCGACATGGCCGAGCACAAGCGTATGTACACATCTCACCTTAATTGACTCGGATGATCTCGGTAATCAAGTCAATGTCATGAAAATCTTATTCTCGTTTGTGCAGGATTTCTTATCTACTTGCTGGACAAGATCTGCGCCAGGATCCCTCGAGGGCAGGACAAGTTCATGTGCGTGGTGGACCTCAAGGGGTGGGGGTACCCCAACTCCGACGTCCGGGCCTACATCGCCACCATTGAGATCATGCAGAGCTACTACCCGGAGAGGCTGGGCAAGGCGCTCATGGTCCACGTGCCCTACATCTTCATGAAGGCCTGGAAGATGGTGTACCCCTTCATCGACGCCAACACCAGGGCCAAGGTGTGGCAAGAAACCCACTGATTGTTCAAACAAAGTTAGACGTCGCTCTCTCGTTGATTAACTGTTTGCGCACGTAGATCATGTTCATCGACGACAAGAACCTGGATGAGACGCTGCGGCAGGAAATGGAGGAGAGCCAGGTGCCGGAGATTTATGGCGGGAAGCTGACACTGATTCCACTCGCCGATGACTAGCTTGCTAGATCGATCGATGCGCGCAATACATACGTCTCGGTGTCGGTGTGTAGGCTTCAGGCTCGACAGTGCTTCGTATGAAAATTAAATGTAAAGGAATATGTGAAGAAGCAAAGCTATGTGGGTCGCAGCTAATTTAAAGTCCCGCCTAAAATAAACATGGCCAGGGAGAGGGAAGGGAGTCCCGCATCTCCCCTGTCTTGGGACACAATGGTGGAGCGCTGCCTAGTGTGTTTTCCTTGCGGGGAGCTTAGAAGCCAGGGCGGCGGCCCTCAGAGGCGGAGCTGGCGTTGGCTCGGTGGCGGGCGAAGCACGCGTGTGCTGACCGCTATTCTCGGCCGCTGGGTGGATTGATGGGTGGTGATTGGGCAGTTTCGGCGGCCCGGCATCAGATATGGAGGCGGCCATATTGATCTCCTATCCCCTGCCTTCTCTTTGCGGATCCAGGTGGGTTTGGCCTTCTAGTCGCCTAATCTATGCCGGTTACAGAGTTGGTGCGCTTTGGAGCCATGGTATAAGGGTATTTTACCCCTAAAATTCATTTTGGCTAATGATGACACCGTAGCTTTGGAGCCATGGCACAAGCGCTTTGGAGCCGACGTCGTTCAAAGGTGAAAGGAGACCCACCATTCGACAAAGAAGAAAAATGACACTTTTATTTTGGTTTCTCTCTTTCATGTTTGAATCTTATAGGAAACACCACACTATTTAGAGGGTCGATTTCGATGAGCTTGTTGGGGTTGTTGTCTACACCACATATACATCCTACCACCTCATAATGCCATCACACAGAAGTGGAGAGAGTATAGTTTGTGGAAAATGTGTTGTTTGAGGGCTTTTTGCGAAACCGACATCGGGTTCGGTCGGTTGTCACCGGTCTTTACACCGGCCACTACCGAAGTGGGTACTCGTTGCCACTCGGTGTGGCCCGACGTGTGACCCGGTCATCGACGGTTCATTCGGTGCTCAGCCCAGTTTTGGTCCGGTGCCCCGATTCTTCTAACTGCTCCTCTCCAAATCGGTGTGTGGACTAGTTGACCAGCCCATGCGCCAAACCAGCCGGTGCCTGAGTCGGTTCTGCCGAATCAACATCGGCTAGGCACAAGCAGGTTTTCCAAAAATGCCTAGATTATTCCCCAATCAATAAAAACCCCTCCTTCCTCCTTGAGGCCTCGTTCGGCGTGGGAGGTTTCAGGTGTTTTCGTGAGTATTACCCGGCGAGGATCGGGTGAAAAGAGTTCATGGGGGGGTGTAGGATAACGTTGCATAGAAAACAAAAAAATTCCTATCGCGAACACGCAATCCAAGCCAAGATGCAATCTAGAAGACGGTAGCAACGAGGGATGATCAAGACTAACCCTTGAAGAGATTCCAAAGCCTATAAGAGTAGGCTCTTATTGCTGCGGTAGACGATCACTTGCCGCTTGCAAAGCGCGTAGAAGATCTTGATCACGATCGGTTCGCGCCACGAACGGGCAGCACCTTCGTACTCGGTCACACGTTCGGTTGTTGATGAAGACGACGTCCACCTCCCGTTCCGCGGGCAGCGGAAGTAGTAGCTCCTCTTGAATCCGACAGCACGACGGCGTGGTGTCGGTGGTGGTGGAGAAATCCGGCGGAGCTTCGCAAGCGTGCGGGATGTGGTGGAGGAGAGAGACCGCTAGGGTTTGGGGAGAGGGTGGCCGGCCACTAAGGGGTGCGGCCAAGCTATGGCTTTTGTGTGGGCCCCTCCCTTGGCCCTCATTATATAGGTGGAACACCCAGAGTTGGTGTACAAGTCTTCGAATAAGACCAACCCAAAACCTTCCATGTGTAGGGAAACCTACCCAAGGTGGGATTCCCACCTCAAGTGGGACTCCCCCTTTCCATGAGGGGTGGCCGGCCACCTGGGGGAAGTCCACCTTGGACTTTCCCCTCTAGGGTTTGGCTGGCCAAGCTTGTGGAGTCCTTCGGGACTCCACCTTCCATAGTGCGTTTCTTCCGGACTTTTCTAGAACCTTCTAGAACCTGCCATAAATGCAGGATCATTTCCAAACTTGGAATATGACTTCCTATATATGAATCTTATTCTCAGGACCATTCCGGAACTCCTCGTGATGTCCGGGATCTCATCCGGGACTCCGAACAAATATTCGAACTCCATTCCATATTCAAGTTCTACCATTTCAACATCCAACTTTAAGTGTGTCACCCTACGGTTCGTGAACTATGTGGACATGGTTGAGTACTCACTCCGACCAATAACCAATAGCGGGATCTGGAGATCCATAATGGCTCCCACATATTCAACGATGACTTTAGTGATCGAATGAACCATTCACATACGATACCAATTCCTTTTGTCACGCGATATTTTACTTGTCCGAGGTTTGATCTTCGGTATCACTCTATACCTTGTTCAACCTCGTCTCTGACAAGTACTCTTTACTCGTACCGTGGTATGTGGTCTCTTATGAACTTATTCATATGCTTGCAAGACATTAGACGACATTCCACCGAGAGGGCCCAGAGTATATCTATCCGTCATCGGGATGGACAAATCCCACTTTGTTGATCCATATGCCTCAACTCATACTTTCCGGATACTTAATCCCACCTTTATAACCACCCATTTACGCAGTGGCGTTTGGTGTAATCAAAGTACCTTTCCGGTATAAGTGATTTACATGATCTCATGGTCATAAGGACTAGGTAACTATGTATCGAAAGCTTATAGCAAATAACTTAATGACGTGATCTTATGCTACGCTTAATTGGGTGTGTCCATTACATCATTCATATAATGATATAACCTTGTTATTAATAACATCCAATGTTCATGATTATGAAACTAATCATCTATTAATCAACAAGCTAGTTAAGAGGCTTACTAGGGACTCTTTGTTGTTTACATATCACACATGTATCAATGTTTCGGTTAATACAATTATAGCATGGTATATAAACATTATCATAAACACAAAGATATATAAAAACCATTTATTATTGCCTCTTGGGCATATCTCCAACAGTCTCCCACTTGCACTAGAGTCAATAATCTAGTTTACATATGTAAAGATATAACACCTTGGCCTTGGTGTTTTATCATGTTTTGCTCACGGGAGAGTTTTTAGTCAACGGTTCTGACACACTCAGAGACGTATGTATTTTGCAATTCATTTGCGTCTTCACGCATCACTCATTTTCCAAATGAGTCGGCATTAAATATGTTTGGTCTTGGTGGAACCTTAATTCCGTGGTCTGAAATATGTCACTAATATTGTCACACACAATATAGCTTCAAAGTTCTGACACTATCGGAACTACACCAAGTTCTCAAAGAGCTTCTTAACTCAACATCCTCAATCATTGTCAAAACAATGACATACTCTGCCTTCTTTTGTAGAATCCGTCACAATATTTAGAACTCTTCTAAATCTAGCATTGTGCTACCTTTTTAATAACACTTAGCCTAATTGAGATTGAAATTTTAATTTTATATATGATCAAACTAATATCGGTGCAACACTTTACAACGATTTTGTTTTGTCATTACCCATATAAAACTATATATATATCCTTGGTCCTTCTAAAGCACACATGGATATTCTTACTGTTTGTCAATGATCATCACATGAATCATTCTGGTATATGCTCCTAACTTTTAGAGCTCAGGACATCTGATTGTGTACATATTAATTGTGATTTAAAATCACTCATGTGTTTTTACTCATTGAGTGTCAGATACACTCAAGTCTTGTTAAAACTTCACATGACTAGAACATTTTCTTAATATTGAACTACTTCAATATCCTTTCTATGTACTTTGACTTAAACTTATTATGTGTTTCAATCTATCTTCATAGATCTTGACACTAAATATGTTTCAGTCCATATTCATTGAAGTTAATTCTCAATGAAACCTTTTTAATCAATTATATAATTACACTATTTATAATCAACGATATGTCAGCTACATAAAGTATTACAAATATGTCTCAGCGCTCCCACTTAATTTCTTGCAAATGCAAGCACCTTCATCGTTTCGATGAAATCAAAACTCTTTGACTATTTCATCCGGTGAAGATTCCAACTCCGCAATACTCACTTCATCCAATTGAAGTTCGTATACCTATCTAGTATTCCACGGACTAGCAAAACAATTGGTTGTATCTTGTATACACCTTTAATACACACTTCTGTAAGTAATGTATTTTGCCATCCTACTATCATATCTCATGAAAGAAATATGTAGCGATTACTAGAATAATCCACATAGACTATAAGCATTACTACGGAAGATCTAATCTTATCGTAGTCAACTCTTTGAACTTTGTCGTAAACAACTTTTCGACAAGTCGAGCTTATTCAAGGATATTCCATCCAAGTTCATCAATTTTATAGATCCATTTACTTTCAAAAAGTATTCATCTATCTTGGATTTCATGGCGTATAGCCATTTTAACGGAGTCAGGGCCCATCATAACTTCTTTGTTTGTAGTTGGTTTATCATTGTTCAAAAACAATCCTTTGTTCACAAATCATTTATTTGATCACAAAGTAAATCATACCTACAAGGTTCAATAAGTACTTTGATCTCCATGACTATAACATTTTGTAGACATGGGAGCCATGATCGTCGTGGCCGCTTCCGGAACTAATTCCGATGCTACGCTACTCTGATCATTATGCTCAGGTTCATAAACTTTATCAAGTTCTATTGTCCTCCCACTCAAATACTTTGCTAAAAACAATTTCTTGGAAATAAGTAAGAAACATCGACAAACACTTTTGTCTTTGTCTCCATAGTGGAAAGAATTCCCAATTAATTCTTTGGGATAACCAACAAAGACATACATCCGATTTTGGTTGTAAACTTTATTTACCTTATGCTATGCATACCAAAATTTAAGAAATAACTATTAGGTTTCATACCCATGCCATAACTCGTATGGTGTCATTTCAACGGATCATGATGATGCTCTATTCAGTGTAAAAGCGGTAGTCTCTAAAGCATAATCCCCAAAAATATAATGGCATCAATATTTTATCTCATCATTGATCCAACAAGGTTTGGATACATCTCTCGGATACTCCATCATCACTATGATACGAAAGTTGTAGAACAACTTCATAACTCTCTTAGATGTTCGCTAAAACTCGTAATTCAAATATTTCCACTATGATCCAATCATAGATATTTGACTTTTCTATTACGATGATTTCCACCTCATGCTGAAATTTATTTGAATCCATTCAAATGTTTCAAACTTCTTCCTTATCGAATATATACATATATACTCAATTCATTGTTGGAAGTTTTCATGAAGTAGAAGAATCTCCCGCACACAACTATGCCCAGTGAACCACATACATCATCATGTATTTTTCCACTAAGTTAGTTGCCCGTTCAACTCTTGGCCTATGAACGGTATTTTAGTCATTCTCTTTAGAAAAGATTTGCAAGTGTCAAACGATTCAAAAATCAAATGACTCCAAAAATCCATTTGCATGGAGTTCCTTCATGCGTTCCTTTCTAACATGACATAAATGGCGGTTCCACAAATAAGTGGAATTCAAATCATTTGCCTTATGGCATTTTAGCGTCAATGTTTATGTATGTGTGTTTTCACCATTAAGATTTATAATAACTTATCCATCGTACATGGAGTAATGTCATAATTTGAACAACTCATTGTTTTCATTTGACCAGAGCAAAATAACAATTATTAAGTTCTTTATTATAAATTCTAAGGGCTAGATAGAATGCCAACGACGAACATAATAACACTTTATTTTTGTTCTTGACGTGCATTTCTATCATATTTCTTGTCAGTCACTTAGGCCATTGTATTCTTGTATTGTGTTGTTTTGTATGACACTTCATACCAACCAATATGGTACTAATACCCAAGAATTTCATTGTGTGATCAAATTAGAAATACAACCATAACATGTATATCATTTATATACACCTGAGCTAGACTTTCTAGTCTTTTCTTTTCTTTCTGCTAAAATATCCTTTGTAGTTTCTCTTTTAGCTTTCCTCATTATTCATAAAAAACACTTCAACATCAATAACTTCTAGGTTTGTTGGTCAAATACCAATAACCTTGAGGTTCTGAAGTTGATCATCATATGACAAGTGTTGCAGATTTCACTATTAGTAACTATGTAATATGATGAACAATTTCACTCATAATTTTATCCATCAATTCATGATGACTTTCCAAGACCATGTCTGTACATGCTAGGCTTGTAAAGTTTAACCTCAGTATTCGCATGTGCAAATCTGGTTTGCGCCCGTTGTATGCACACGTAGAATCTATACCTTAGTATTCGAAACGACGAGTGTTTAGCAACGATGCATACTAAGGATGATTACTTCATGGATATGCGAATATCGTTAGTGCCCCAATAGTTGGAGAATTGGGACGCCTTGCGTCTTCAACCTTCGTACATTCCCATAAAACTTATGAGTTTATGTAGTCTCACCAAATTATATTCTATCATCTTGCAATAAGGTCTTTAGATATCACATATATCTCATACCTTGATTATTTCTGAAAACTAAATTTTCAGCTCCTTACTTTTCAAACAGATTTGAACTTCAAGTTTCACGGAGACAAGATAACTTTAGGTACTAATTGAAACCATAGCTCTTTGAATCAACAATGTGAGGTTTACTAAAAGTTTGCAATAGGACTTAATCATTTCTTGATTCTTTAACAATACGGTACCAGTCCGTAAAGTTTATTTTCAGATTTTAACAGTATTTCTATCTCAATAACAAGACTAGCGCTTGGTAGAAAAACGGATGCCAATACTACAAATTAATTCAAAATACTACTCAGACTATGTTTATGATAATTAGTTCATGTTTTAATCTAATTACTAATGAACTCCCACTTAATACAACATCCCTCATAGTTGTTAAGTGGTACACGATCCAGATCCACTACACCAAAACCGATCATCACGTGAGATGATGTAGCTTCAATGGTGAACATCAACATGTTGATCATATCATCCATATGACTCGTGTTCAACCTTTCGGTTTCCGTTGTCCCGAGGCCATGTCTGTACATGCTAGGCTCGTCAAGCAAACCCAAGTATTCCGCGTGTGCAACATGGCTTACACCCGTTGTATATGCGTTGAATCTATCACATCCGATCATCACGAGATGCTTTGAAACACGAACTTTGGGGTGCATGATACGTCTCCAACGTATCGATAATTTCTTATGTTCCATGCTACTTTATTGATGATACCTACATGTTTTATGCACATTATATGTCATATTTATGCATTTTCGGAACTAACCTATTAACAAGATGCCGAAGAGCCAGTTCTTGTTTTGCTGTTTTGGTTTCAGAAATCCTAGTAAAGAAATATTCTCGGAATTGGACGAAACTTTCGCCCTGTCCTATTTTTGCACGAAGCTTCCAGAAGACCGAAGACCTAACGAAGTGGGGCCACGAGGCAGCCGGTGGCGGCGCGGCCCAGGGCCGCGCCGACCTATCCCTGGCCCTCGTGTGGCCCCGCGTTGACCCTCCGCCTACTTAAAGCTTCGTCGCGAAACCCCCGCAAGGCCACGATACGGAAAACCTTACGAGACGCCGCCGCCGCGATCCCATCTCGGGGGATTACGGAGATCGCCTCCGCACCTGCCGGAGAGGGGTTCATCTCCCGGAGGACTCTACACCGCCATGGTCGCCTCCGGTGATGAGTGAGTAGTTCACCTGGACCATGGGTCCATAGCGGTAGCTAGATGGTCGTCTTCTCCTTGTTGTGCTTCATTGTTGGATCTTGTGAGCTGCCTAACATGATCAAGATCATCTATATGTAATTCTATATGTTGTGTTTGTCGGGATCCGATGGATAGAGAGTACTATGATTATGGTGATTATCAATCTATTGTTCATGTGTTGTTTATGATCTTGCATGCTCTCCGTTATTAGTAGAGGCTCTGGCCAAGTTTTTACTCTTAACTCCAAGAGGAGTATTTATGCTCGATAGTGGGTTCATGCCTCCATTGAATCTGGGACAGTGAAGAAAGTTCTAAGGTTGTGGATGTGCTGTTGCCACTAGGGATAAAACATTGATGCTATGTCTAAGGATGTAGTTGTTGATTACATTACGCACCATACTTAATGCAATTGTCTGTTGCTTTGCAACTTAATACTGGAGGGTTCGGATGATAACCTGAAGGTGGACTTTTTAGGCATAGATGCGGTTGGATGGCGGTCTATGTACTTTGTCGTAATGCCCAATTAAATCTCACTATATTTATCATGTCATGTATATGCATTGTTATGCCTTTCTCTATTTGTCAATTGCCCGACTAATTTGTTCACCCAACATGCTTTTATCTTATGGGAGAGACACCTCTAGTGAACTGTGGACCCCGGTCCTATTCTTTACATAGCATACAATCTACTGCAATTGTGTTTACTTTTTCAAACATCTTCCACTCGATACGTTTAATCCTTTGTTACAGCAAGCCGGTGAGATTGACAACCTCACTGTTTCGTTGGGACAAAGTACTTGGTTGTGTTGCGGGTTCCGCGTGGCGCCGGAATCCCTGGTGTTGCGCCGCATCACATTTCGCGACCATCAACCTTCAACGTGCTTCTTGGCTCCTCTGGTTCGATTAAACCTTGGTTTCATACTGAGGGAAACTTGCTTCTATACGCATCATACCTTCCACTTGGGGTTCCCAACGGACGTGTGCATCTACGCGTAACAAGCTAAATTTCGCGCCGTTGCCGGGAGATCAAGACACGCTGCAAGGGGAGTCTCCACTTCTCAATCTCTTTACTTTGTTTTTGTCTTGCTTTATTTTATTTACTACTTTGTTTGCTGCACCTAAACAAAACACACACAAAATTAGTTGCTAGTTTTACTTTATTTACTTGTCTTGCTCTCTATATCAAAAACACAAAAAAATTAGTTACTTGCATTTACTTTATCTAGTTTGCTTTATTTATTGTCTTGCACTCTATATTAAAAATATAAAAAAATTAGTTACTTTTGTTACCATGTCTAGCTCTGAACCTGTTACTTCTTCACCTGAAGAGTTAGTCTTCACTTTTAAACAAGGGGATGAGGAGAGTTTTAAGGATGCTTGGTCTAGAATTTTTACTTCTTATCGTAAAACTGAACCTCAAATGACTCTAAGTTTGCTTCTTAGTAATTTTTATTTTGGTCTTATGGTTCGCTATAGATATGCTTTGGACACTTTAGTAGGAGGAGATTTCCTTCATTGTAATGGGGATCAAGCTTTTAATGCCATAAAGAAATTGGTTGCATCACATGATTCAGCTAATAACTTTGATTCAGCCCTTATTAGCATTTATAATAGATTGAACAATCTCGAGATAAGTACATCTCGCTTAAATGACAATTATCACTGTGTTCGTAATCGTCTTGAACAAGTCTTAGAGAATCCTAAACCTTCATTATGGGATCCTACTGTTAAAATTGTTATCGGTGATCGAACTCTTCATGCCTACTGTGATATTATGTATGAATTTTGCCTTATGCCTGAAAATATTTATAAATCTTTGAAACTTTGGGGAGTCGATGAAGGGGAGAAGAAATAACTCTCATTGATAACTCTATTATAATTCCTAAGGGAATAGCTGCAGGTGTGCATACAACCATTCTTGGAAGAACAATATCCATTGATTATCTTGTCATTGAAACAGGAAAAATCATACTCGGAAGATCCTTGCTGAAACTATTGGGAGCAGTCATTGATGTGGGAGAAGGCACTCTGAAATTCACCTCTATACCAGGGGGAAATCATATATTTCCTAAACCAAAAGGAAAGAAAAACAATAAGAAAGGTAAGGATGAAGCCCAAGGTAAGGTTGACACACCGTCTCTTGATGTTACTTGATTTGTACTTTCTGCGCCTAGCTGAAAGGCGTTAAAGAAAAGCGCTTATGGGAGACAACCCATGTTTTTACCTACAGCAATTTTTTGTTTTATTGAGTCTTGGAAGTTGTTTACTACTGTAGCAACCTCTCCTTATCATGTTTTTGTGCCAAGTAAAGTTTCTATGTCAAAGTTGATGTTATATTTGGGATCGCTGCGCAGAAACAGCATTGCTGTCTGTCACGAATCTGGGCACAGTTCTCTGTAGAAAATTCGAAAAAATCTGCCAATTTACGAGCGTGATCCTCAGATGTACGCAACTTTCATTAGTTTTGAGTTTTTCCATTTGAGCAAGTCTAGTGCCAGCTTTAAATTCGTCTTTACGGACTGTTCTGTTTTGACAGATTCTGCCTTTTATTTCGCATTGCCTCTTTTGCTATGTTGGATTTATTTCTTTGATCCACTAATGTCCAGTAGCTTTATGCAATGTCCAGAAGTGAAAATAATGATTGTGTCACCTCTGAATGAGTGAATTATTAATTGTGCACTAACCCTCTAATGAGTTTGCTTGAAGTTTGGTGTGAAGGAAGTTTTCAAGGGTCAAGAGAGGAGAATGATATACTATGATCAAGAGGAGTGAAAGCTCTAAGCTTGGGGATGCCCCGTGGTTCACCCCTGCATATTCTAAGAAGACTCAAGCGTCTAAGCTTGGGGATGCCCAAGGCATCCCCTTCTTCATCGACAACATCATCAGGTTCCTCCCCTGAAACTATATTTTTATTCAGTCACATCTTGTGTTCTTTACTTGGAGCGTCGGTTTGTTTTTGTTTTTGTTTTTGTTTGAATAAAATGGATCCTAGCATTCACTTTGTGGGAGAGAGACACGCTCCGCTGTTGCATATGGACACATGTGTCCTTAGGCTTTACTCATAATGTTCAAGGCGAAGTTTCTTCTTCGTTAAATTGTTATATGGTTGGAATTAGAAAATGCTACATGTAGTAATTCTAAAATGTCTTGGATAATGTGATACTTGGCAATTGTTGTGCTCATGTTTAAGCTCTTGCATCATATGCTTTGCACCCATTAATGAAGAAATACATAGAGCTTGCTAAAATTTGATTTGCATATTTGGTTTCTCTAAGGTCTAGATAATATCTAGTATTGAGTTTTGAACAACAAGGAAGACAGTGTAGAGTCTTATAATGTTTATAATATGTCTTTTATGTGAGTTTTGCTGCACTTGTTCATCCTTGAGTTTGTTTCAAATAACCTGGCTAGCCTAAACCTTGTATCGAGAGGGAATACTTCTCATGCATCCAAAATCCTTGAGCCAACTACTATGCCATTTGTGTCCACCATACCTACCTACTACATGGTATTTCTCCGCCATTCCAAAGTAAATTGCTTGAGTGCTACCTTTAAAATTCCATCATTCACCTTTGCAATATATAGCTCATGGGACAAAATAGCCTTAAAAACTATCGTAGTATTGAATATGTACTTATGCACTTTATATTTTATTAAGTTGCTTGTTGTGCGATAACCATGCTTCTGGGGAACGCCATCAACTATTGTTGAATATCATGTGAGTTGCTATGCATGTCCGTCTTGTCTGAAGGTCTATCATTTTAGTGGTTGGAGCATGCAAAATTGTTAGAGAAGAACATTGGGCCGCTAACTAAAGCCATGAATCATGGTGGAAGTTTCAGTTTTGGACATATATCCTCAATCTCATATGAGAACAATAATCATTGCTACATGCTTATGCATTTAAGAGGAGTCCATTATCTGTTGTCCATGTTGTCCCGTATGGATGTCTAAGTTGAGAATAATCAAAAGCGAGAAATCCGAAATGCGAGCATTCTCCTTAGACCTTTGTACAGGCGGCATGGAGGTACCCCTTTGTGACACTTGGTTGAAACATGGCATGCAAGATCCGGTAGTCCAAGTTAAGTAGGACGAGGTGCGGGCACTATTAGTATACTATGCGTGAGGCTTGCAACTTGTAAGATATAATTTTCATAACTCATATGCTTTATTACTACCGTTGACAAAATTGTTTCATGTTTTCAAAATAAAAGCTCTAGCACAAATACAGCAATCGATGCTTTCCTCATTGAAGGACCATTCTTTTACTTTTATTGTTGAGTCAGTTTACCTATCTCCTTCCACCTTAAGAAGCAAACACTTGTGTGAACTGTGCATTGATTCCTACATACTTGCATATTGCACTTGTTATATTACTTTATGTTGACAATATCCATGAGATATACATGTTATAAGTTGAAAGCAACCGCTGAAACTTAATCTTCCTATGTGTTGCTTCAACACCTTTACTTTGATTTATTGCTTTATGAGTTAACTCTTATGCAAGACTTATTGATGCTTGTCTTGAAGTACTATTCATGAAAAGTCTTTGTCATATGATTCAGCTGTTTACTCATGTCATTACCTTTGTTTTGATCGCTGCATTCATTACATATGTTTACAAATAGTATAATCAAGATTTTGATGGCATGTCACTTCAGAAATTATCTTTGTTATCGTTTTACCTGCTCGGGACGAGCAGAACTAAGCTTGGGGATGCTGATACGTCTCCAACGTATCGATAATTTCTTATGTTCCATGCTACTTTATTGATGATACCTACATGTTTTATGCACATTATATGTCATATTTATGCATTTTCGGAACTAACCTATTAACAAGATGCCGAAGAGCCAGTTCTGTTTTGCTTTTTGGTTTCAGAAATCCTAGTAAAGAAATATTCTCGGAATTGGACGAAACTTTCGCCCGGGGTCCTATTTTGCACGAAGCTTCCGAAGACCGAAGACCTAACGAAGTGGGGCCACGAGGCAGCCGGGGGTGGCCGGCGCGGCCCGAGCCGCGCCGACCTATCCCCTGGGCCCCTCGTGTGGCCCCCGCGTTGACCCTCCGCCTACTTAAAGCTTCCGTCGCGAAACCCCCATGCGAGAGCCACGATACGGAAAACCTTACGAGACGCCGCCGCGCGATCCCATCTCGGGGATTCGGAGATCGCCTCCGGCACCCTGCCGGAGAGGGGATTCATCTCCCGGAGGACTCTACACCGCCATGGTCGCCTCCGGAGTGATGAGTGAGTAGTTCACCCCTGGACCATGGGTCCATAGCAGTAGCTAGATGGTCGTCTTCTCCTTGTTGTGCTTCATTGTTGGATCTTGTGAGCTGCCTAACATGATCAAGATCATCTATATGTAATTCTATATGTTGTGTTTGTCGGGATCCGATGGATAGAGAGTACTATGATTATGGTGATTATCAATCTATTGTTCATGTGTTGTTTATGATCTTGCATGCTCTCCGTTATTAGTAGAGGCTCTGGCCAAGTTTTTACTCTTAACTCCAAGAGGGAGTATTTATGCTCGATAGTGGGTTCATGCCTCCATTGAATCGGGACAGTGACAGTTCTTTTTGTGGATGTTGCCACTAGGGATAAAACATTGATGCTATGTCTAAGGATGTAGTTGTTGATTACATTACGCACCATACTTAATGCAATTGTCTGTTGCTTTGCAACTTAATACTGGAGGGTTCGGATGATAACCTGAAGGTGGACTTTTTAGGCATAGATGCGGTTGGATGGCGGTCTATGTACTTTGTCGTAATGCCCAATTAAATCTCACTATATTTATCATGTCATGTATATGCATTGTTATGCCTTTCTCTATTTGTCAATTGCCCACTGTAATTTGTTCACCCAACATGCTTTTATCTTATGGGAGAGACACCTCTAGTGAACTGTGGACCCGGTCCTATTCTTTACATAGCATACAATCTACTGCAATTGTGTTTCTGTTTTCTTTGCAAACATCTTCCACTCGATACGTTTAATCCTTTGTTACAGCAAGCCGGTGAGATTGACAACCTCACTGTTTCGTTGGGACAAAGTACTTGGGTTGTGTTGTGCAGGTTCGCGTTGGCGCCGGAATCCCTGGTGTTGCGCCGCATCACATTTCGCGACCATCAACCTTCAACGTGCTTCTTGGCTCCTACTGGTTCGATTAAACCTTGGTTTCATACTGAGGAAACTTGCTTCTATACGCATCATACCTTCCACTTGGGGTTCCCAACGGACGTGTGCATCTACGCGCAACAGTGCATACGAGGGAAGAACACTTTATTATCTTGATATTAATGTGAGGGATCATCTTATAATGCTACCGTCGCGATCTAAGCAAAATAAGATGCATAAAGGATTAACATCACATGCAATTCATATGTGATATGATATGACCCTTTAGTCTTTGTGCCTTCGATCTTCATCTCCAAAGCACGGACATGATCTCCATCATCAACGGGCATGATCTCCATCATCATCGGCGTAGCGTCAAGGTCCATGGCGCCGTCTTCATGATTGTTCACCTCATGTAGCAACTATTACAACTACTTTGAAATACTACTCAACATGAAATTTAAAGACAACCATAAGGCTCCTGCCGGTTGCCACAATACAATAATGATCATCTCATACATATTCATCATCACATCATGGCCATATCACATCACCAAACCCTGCAAAAACAAGTTAGACGTCTCTAATTTGGTTTGCATATTTTACGTGGTTTAGGGTTTTCGAGTGAGATCTAATCTACCTACGAACATGAACCACAACGGTGATACTAGTGTTGTCAATAGAAGAGTAAATTGAATCTTCACTATAGTAGGAGAGACAGACACCCGCAAAGCCACTTATGCAATACAAGTTGCATGTCAAGCGTGGAGCAAATCTCATGAACGCGGTCATGTAAAGTTAGCCCGAGCCGCTTCATCCCACTATGCCACAAAGATGCAAAGTACTCAAACTAAAGACAACATAAGCATCAACGCCCACAAAACAATTGTGTTCTACTCGTGCAACCATCTATGCATAGACACCACTGTAGGATAACGTTGCATAGAAAACAAAAAAATTCCTATCGCGAACACGCAATCCAAGCCAAGATGCAATCTAGAAGACGGTAGCAACGAGGGGATGATCAAGACTAACCCTTGAAGAGATTCCAAAGCCTATAAGAGTAGGCTCTTATTGCTGCGGTAGACGATCACTTGCCGCTTGCAAAAGCGCGTAGAAGATCTTGATCACGATCGGTTCGGCGCCACGAACGGGCAGCAGCACCTTCGTACTCGGTCACACGTTCGGTTGTTGATGAAGACGACGTCCACCTCCCGTTCCAGCGGGCAGCGGAAGTAGTAGCTCCTCTTGAATCCGACAGCACGACGGCGTGGTGTCGGTGGTGGTGGAGAAATCCGGCGGAGCTTCGCAAGCGTGCGGGATGTGGTGGAGGAGAGAGACCGCTAGGGTTTGGGGAGAGGGGTGGCCGGCCACTAAGGGGTGCGGCCAAGCTATGGCTTTGTGTGGCCGGCCCCCTCCCCTGGCCCTCATTATATAGGTGGAACACCCAAGAGTTGGTGTACAAGTCTTCGAATAAGACCCCAACCCAAAACCTTCCATGTGTAGGGAAACCTACCCAAGGTGGGATTCCCACCTCAAGTGGGACTCCCACCTTTCCATGAGGGGTGGCCGGCCGGGGGGAAGTTCACCTTGGACTTTCCCCTCTAGGGTTTGGCTGGCCAAGCTTGTGGAGTCCCGGGACTCCACCTTCCATAGTGCGTTTCTTCCGGACTTTTCTAGAACCTTCTAGAACCTGCCATAAATGCACCGGATCATTTCCAAACTTGGAATATGACTTCCTATATATGAATCTTATTCTCCGGACCATTCCGGAACTCCTCGTGATGTCCGGGATCTCATCCGGGACTCCGAACAAATATTCGAACTCCATTCCATATTCAAGTTCTACCATTTCAACATCCAACTTTAAGTGTGTCACCCTACGGTTCGTGAACTATGTGGACATGGTTGAGTACTCACTCCGACCAATAACCAATAGCGGGATCTGGAGATCCATAATGGCTCCCACATATTCAACGATGACTTTAGTGATCGAATGAACCATTCACATACGATACCAATTCCTTTTGTCACGCGATATTTTACTTGTCCGAGGTTTGATCTTCGGTATCACTCTATACCTTGTTCAACCTCGTCTCTGACAAGTACTCTTTACTCGTACCGTGGTATGTGGTCTCTTATGAACTTATTCATATGCTTGCAAGACATTAGACGACATTCCACCGAGAGGGCAGTATATCTATCCGTCATCGGGATGGACAAATCCCACTTTGATCCATATTCCTCAACTCATACTTTCCGGATACTTAATCCCACCTTTATAACCACCCATTTACGCAGTGGCGTTTGGTGTAATCAAAGTACCTTTCCGGTATAAGTGATTTACATGATCTCATGGTCATAAGGACTAGGTAACTATGTATCGAAAGCTTATAGCAAATAACTTAATGACGTGATCTTATGCTACGCTTAATCGGGTGTGTCCATTACATCATTCATATAATGATATAACCTTGTTATTAATAACATCCAATGTTCATGATTATGAAACTAATCATCTATTAATCAACAAGCTAGTTAAGAGGCTTACTAGGGACTCTTTGTTGTTTACATATCACACATGTATCAATGTTTCGGTTAATACAATTATAGCATGGTATATAAACATTATCATAAACACAAAGATATATAAAAACCATTTATTATTGCCTCTTGGGCATATCTCCAACAGGGGGGGGGGGGTTCAACCAACCCACGTGAGGATTAAGCAATAATATAGGTAAGAGATTCGAAAATAGCGGCAGTATTACATGATGTGTAGATCAGAAATAGCGGCGGGGTTATGCGTACCCACCCAAGCACTACATAGAAAAGCAGATCGGAAATAGCGGCGGGCGGGCAGCTAGGAGAGACGGAAGAGTCGGAGATTGGAAATAGGATGTAACCGCGACATACTGAGCAACGAGCAAAATGCGAGGGGGTACTTGCGTCTCGTATCCGCTTTGATTCCGACGTGTTTTCACGAGATTTCTCGGGGTGAGCCTGTCGAAACCCGGCCCGCTGAATGGTCTTTGGATAGTATCTAGTGTATTGGCCTGGCCTGGGAAGGGTATATACTCCGCAAACCCAGATAAAACACTTGTTCCGAACAAGCCCTGAGGAGGTTAGGTCAACCATTCATCCATATCATTGAGCTCTCTTTCTCACTTCATTTATTGAAACGCCAATTTTTGAGGATCTTCCATTCTACCTAACCAAAGTCAAATCCATTTGGTAGAAAGCAAGAGAAGGCCCCGATCTACATCCCACCAAGCCAAACATAATTCCCCTTTGAGTTCATCTAGCAAGCTTGTTATTATTTGATTTGTGAGAAACCCTAGGCGGCTAGGGTCACCCCGAAGCATCCGGGTTGTGGATTTTCTCCGAGAAGAAGTTTGTGAGAGTTTGAAGATTTACCTTAAATTTTACCACGAGTGCGCGAGTTATTCCTTCGCTGGATAGGCTCCAGAGAAGAAGGCGAGCCTTCATGAAATTGGGAAATCCTTCACGGGATCCACAGCTCTACAACGTGACGTACCTTCCTCTTAAGGAAGGGAATACGGGAATACATCTTTGTCTCCACCTGCTTTGGTTATTCCTAACCGATCTCTTTACTTCTGTTATTTACCTTTGTGATAGCCTTCGTTCGGGTACATATCAAACCTTAATATCTTTACTGGTCTCTCTGGTTCGGGTACCTATCAAACCTTCAAAATCGAGATAAAAATATCTAAGACTAGAAATGGATTTCTACTCCCATATTACACAATATACGATAAGTAATTAGATACACATAACTTTGCAACGCTAGCCCTCAACCCATAGCCCAATTGGACTATTCACACATAATTGGATCAAGGATATAAACATTGTATGATAAATCTCAAAGAGATGTACGATAATTAGTCTTAAAATGCTGCCAATCGTGAAACAAATCTAGATTACATGTTGACTAGATGGACCAAGCGCGTCTTGCCGCGCCATTTATTGCTATTGTCATTTAAATATTATTTCACGTTTAGGATTTACGTCGATCTTTTGTTAGGAGGTGCTACAAAGAACTTTTTGATGTGAACTGGAGCTCTCCCCTTCAACAGGAATGCCGCGTACTGTAGCTGGGTCTAGACCATTGTCCGACTCCATGGATTTTGTTGTCGAAGGGTTAGCCAAGCTCAGGCTTTGCATCGCAAAGTACATAATCAGATTTGGGAGGCGGACATGATGACTTGGAGAGAGCGGAGAGTTGACGTACATGCCCTAATATCCTGATCATTACTCACGAGATCAGGACAACTGTTATCCCATTTTACTCCAGTGTGTACTGGTCGGGCTCTCCAAAAGCAGGGCTCAAAACTACTTTCATGTATCAAAATATATCAATCGTTGCAATAAGATATCTAAAAACAGGAATGGGCGGTAACAAATGTTAATATAAAATCCATTTAGTAGAAAATTATGGTGTGAAAACACTACCAGAGTATATGAGCTCATAAACACAATCATAGTTTGAGCTCACGAGCTTACAAACGAATGTTCTATTTATAGGCTGGTAAAAGGACATAGTTATACAATTATACAAGTTCTTCAGTCATGTTTTTCCTTTTGAAAGATTGTAGAAACCATATCAAGTTCAGAGAAACTTGCAAGTATTACATAAAAAGATAAAGAGGGCCAATCAAGCCAATTTACGAATTACTCATTGCTCAGTAGGTTGCATAAAAACATGTTGCAACCTTTCTAATTAGCATTAAGAGTAATGCAGTAAAAAAGTATCTGTTCTGGCATAAAAGATGGTCTAAAAAAGCATGTTTGCATTTACCGTTTACAAAGGGTACATCAGTATTACCAAACCAATCGTTATTAACCATATACCAAAAGTAAACCACAGTTGGTCATTTCCTTTAGCTAAAACAACAGAGGAAACAATTGTTATCCATTTGCTACCAGATGACCGCAAACACGTCATTTTGACCCCTGATTAGGTTTGATGTATAGGTGGAAGGCCTCCATATATACCAGATAACGATGATTTGATAAGCAGCAAGAGGCTTCTGTGCCTGGTGCATGTAATTAATAAGGTCTACACACGCATACCTCACAGCACCTCGCAACCTTGTTGTTCACCTGGGGCAAGAAGAAAACACCTTTAGAAGGCTTGCATTAGTTGAGCGAATATAGGAACATCTTCTAAGATGATCTCAATACGGGAAAAAATCGATTTTTCATTTCATTTTATTTGGCCAAGAAAAACAGGTATCAGCTATACATGGATTTGCAGTGATCTCTGTAATGTGCTCCAAACCACATTTCCAAGGTATCTGAAACAAATTATAGAAAAAATAGGAAACAAAATTACAGGTTATTGTATATATAAAGAACACATAAGAGATTCTGTGACATGTACTATGTGGGTGTACCATGAGCTCAAAATGGTATTATCGCATAACTTAATTACCTCACATGCTATTCTGAAACAGCTAAGAGCAGTTCACATGCTATTCTGAAACAACGAAGGATACATGATACTTCACATTTCCCTCTACTCTTGAAGAAACCATCAATAGAATAAGAGTAAATTAATAGGACAAAAGTAGGCCTGATTTCTCAAAGAGCTCTATTCTGAAAATATTTTAAAGGATTGTATATTTTTCTGCATATAAAAGGATTGCAAGAACAACAGATAATGCTCAAAGTATACCACATCATTTCCTCCACAACAAACACATACTTTCTCCTACCACACCCACGACGCACATGGAAGAAACCAGCAAAAGCTAAAACTATAGACGACATGCGGGCTCAATCGACATATTCAGGTCAACCACAGTACGTAAACACTGTATTCGGATGACTCATCAACAAACCAAATATCAGAGTGGGGGACCAAAACATATTCAACCAATAAAATCCTCACCTTGCATCTGGAAATGTACACAACATGGGATCCAAAACCAGATTGTATCGCTGTAATAAAATGAGACATTATAGACACAAAGTCACAAACATCACACAAGCTAACCACAACAAAATGTTAGTGTTTAAAACTTTAAAATGAACATAATAATTTAAATACATCATTGAAGCCAGTGGCTACAGATGCACATAGTATATGCAGAGGGTTTTATCTAACTTCAGATATCAATCAGAAATTTCAGCTGAATTAAAATTTGTCTAAGCCCAAAGGCCAGGCGATAACTATACATGGAGAGCAAGAAACAAATATAGCTAAGAAAAGTAGTTCAGGGCACGCAAAACTGTAATATTTAATGAGTTCAGACGACATTTTCTTATAGCTAGCTTGCTGAAATGCACGACAATTATATACCACCAGCATAAATATTTTGTAGATTTTACATATCCCAATTTGTGGATCATCTGATCTCATCATTTTGTAAAGTGGTGGCCTGTTCTGACTTGAGAAAGCTATAGTTCTTACCGGACGGGACGATCCTCCAATGCTCTGGTGAAAGACGCCAGCTTGAGGTCAGAAGAGATACGAAGGCAAGCCATGGAAAATGTGGTAAAATTGATCAGGATACTAAATACTTGATTGTCCTAAGGGTGTACACAAAGTTGAGGTTCTTATTACTATCCTTCATATCCCAGGAACCATTAGGTAAGCCACTCTCGCAAAAAAATAATAAGGTACATCCTTTTAATGTATGGATACTGAATACTTGATTTCTTGACAATTATGCCTGTGTTTGCTTTAGCAAGCACATGATTTCAAACAAAATGTATTCCAACAAAATTTCTGAAATCGAAAGCCAAAAATATAACAGTTAGTTCATTATCCTATGATGAGAGCATTCACACGTCCCAATGGACAGCATAATCTATGGAAGGATGTTTGAATATTACTTTCAAATAAAAAAATTACATGCTCATAAAACATAGGATGGCATAGATGCTAGTTTAACCGTCAGGATATTCCTATTCTGTTCAACTGTAACCTCCTAGCTGTCGTGAGTAAGGAATTAATTTGTACAGTCGAATATTTAATTCAAAGGTTTTACATAAATAGTATCAAAGCCGTTGCCACCTTAAGAGTTTCTTGATGCAGGGGCTGGGGTTTTTCCCCTTTACGAAAAAAGCTTAGAATTTCCTGTAGACCAATTTAATCCAGTTGATTGGAATGAATTATCCCTTCAAGCTTTTCATATAGAGCTGAAAGTAAGGAATGCTTATGCATGTGTGGCAGAAAAAACACAAAAATATATGAAATATTAGTTAACACAATGTCTAAGTGGATATCAATACAATACCTTTTACTCTTTCCTGTGACCGCTTGAAAGGCTTAGTAGTATGTTCTCGTTTGACCTGTTCAGGAATGACAACAAATTCAGTCTACTAAACAAACAACAATACCTAATAAAAGTTTTTTTTCATTGCCAATTAATGTATCAAGCTCATGGGGGAGGGGCAGCCAGAGACCTTGTCACATGGAGGGAATCAGAAGCAGAGTTCCATCTCATACGCGGCCGACGGTACCGGAGAGGCGGAGACGGTACCTGAGAGCAGTTAACATATGTTTCTCTAGTCCTCACATTGAAAACGAAATCTCAAATTTGAGCATGCATGGCCCTGGCTATTTGCTGCCGCTCCTGTTTCACTTCACTTCGTTTTTATCCACTACTCTAAAATCTGATGGCTGATTTTCGTTGAACTCAACTATTCCATATTTCCATTTATTGGACTTAGCATATGAATCAATCAGTCGATCAATGGGGCGCGTAGGAATCGCAAGTAGCATCAATTTGTGACCCATCACATGATCCCAATCCACAAATGGCACAGGAGGAAACGGAGAAAGGAAACCACCATCTATTTGGCCGGCCAGAATGGGTGATTCTGGGAATACCCCGTCTCTAATTGGGGGAGATTTTAATGTTTTAAGAAGAAAAGAGGAGAAAAATAATGATAATTTCAAGCCTCATTGGCCTTTCGTCTTTAATGCCATTATTGAAAGTCTAAACCTGAGAGAGATAGCTCTTTCGGGTAGGCAATTCACATGGTCTAATAGGAGAGACTGTCCAACATATGAGAAGCTTAATCGTATTCTCTCAACTGTAGAATGGGAACAAAAAATTCCTTTAGTTACAGTTAGAGCCTTGACTAGGTCTGGTTCTGATCATGCACCTATGTTGCTTAATTCGGGTAATCATGCTCATGTTGGCAACAAAGCTCACTTCTCTTTTGAAACTTCATGGCTGAAACATGAAAATTTCTATGAGATAGTGAAAGATGAATGGGAGGCTGAAACTCGTGGCAACTCTCTTATTGCTAAATGGCAATACAAAATTAGGCACCTTAGGCGTTTTTTGAGGGGTTGGGCTAAGTGTTTAAGTGGCCAATATAAGAAAGAAAAAGAAAGATTGCTATTATTAATAGATGAATTGGATTTGAAAGCAGAGTCAATTCCTCTAGACAATAATGAGAGAGCAATTTTGAGAAAGGCAAATGATGATTTAACAAAGCTCCGTAGAGATGAAGAACTAAAATGGGCACAAAGGGCTAAAGTGAAACATGTTCAAGAAGGGGGAAATAACACTAAATACTTCCATCTCATTGCTAACGGAAAGCATCGTAAAAAGAAGATTTTCCAACTAGAACAAGAGGAAGGAACCATAGTGGGTGATGAAAATCTACAACTATATATTTCGGAATACTACAAGAAGTTGTTTGGAGAGCCATCTTCTTCTACTCTCACTTTGAATGAGGAGTATATGCAAGATATACCGCAATTAGCCCAGGAAGTTAAGGATGCAATTTTTCAAATGGAGCTAAATAAATCTCCAGGTCCTGATGGCTTCCCAGCTGAGTTCTATCAAACTTTCTGGGAAGTTATCAAGGGTGATTTAATGCCAATGTTCTATCAACTGCATTCAGGAGAGTTACAGTTGTTTAAATTGAACTTTGGTGTTATTACTCTGTTACCAAAGAAGGAGAATGCGGTTCAAATCCAGCAATCTAGACCAATTTGCGTCTTTAATGTTAGTTTTAAAATTTTCACGAAAGTCGCCACAATTAGAGCTAATACAGTTGCCGAAACAGTTATTAGTCCTACGCAGTCGGCTTTTATGCCAGGACGACATATTCTTGAGGGAGTGGTTGTCTTACATGAAACTATTCATGAACTTCATAGGAAGAAAATTGATGGTGTGATTTTTAAAATTGATTTTGAGAAGGCATATGATAAGGTAAAGTGGCCTTTTCTTCAACAAGTTATGCGCATGAAAGGATTTCATCCTAGTTGGTGTCACTATGTCGAACAATTTGTGAGGGGAGGAAGTGTAGGGATCAGGGTCAATGATGATATTGGTCACTATTTCCAAACCAGAAAGGGGCTCCGACAGGGTGATCCACTATCACCAATGTTATTTAACATTATTGCAGATATGCTAGCCATCCTAATAGCAAGAGCGAAAGAGGATGGTCAGATAGGAGGTCTCATCCCTCATCTAGTTGATGGAGGAATCTCCATTTTGCAATACGCTGATGACACGATACTTTTCATGGAACATGACTTGGAAAAGGCTATTAATATGAAATTGATTTTGCGTTTTTTCGAAGAGTTGTCAGGATTAAAAATTAATTTCCACAAAAGCGAGATTTTCTGTTTTGGTAAGGCTAAAGAGGAAGAGGAACAATATAAACAACTATTTGGTTGTGAATCTGGCTCTCTACCCTTTAGGTATTTGGGTATTCCAATCCATTATAGAAAAATAAAAAACTCTGAGTGGAATCCAGTGGAAAGTAGGTTTGAAAACAAATTAGGATGTTGGGCTGGAAATTACTTTCCTACGGGGACCGCCTTGTGCTGATCAATTCAGTTCTTACTAGTTTACCAATGTTTATGCTATCCTTCTTCCAGTTACCTAAAGGGGTACGGAAGAGGTTAGATTTTTTCCGATCACATTTCTTTTGGCAATGTGAGGAAAATAAGAAGAAATATAGGTTAACCAAGTGGAACTTAATTTGTAGACCTAAAGACCAAGGTGGTTTGGGGATTGAAGTTTTAGAGATTAAAAATTCCTGCCTTCTTAGTAAATGGCTTTTTAAACTCCTTTCTGAAGAGGGTTTGTGGCAACAACTGCTAAGAAATAAGTACCTATCACAAAAAACTCTCGCTAAGAAATAAGTTGAAAGTAAACCGACTGATTCACCTTTTTGGAAGGGACTAATGAAAATAAAAGGGGATTTTTTTAGTAGAGGTAAATTTGTAGTAGGCTATGGAGAAGGTGTGCGTTTTTGGGAGGATATTTGGCTTGGTGATGAGACACTTGCAACCCAGTATCCGCAACTATATAATATTGTCCACCGTAAACATGATACTGTGGCGAATGTTATGGGGTCAACTTCTTTAAATATTGGTTTTCGGAGAAGACTAATTGGGGATAAGTGGGATCAATGGACAGACCTTTGTCAACGCTTAATGATGATAAATTTAAATGATGATATTGATAAATTTGTTTGGGGTCTAACCTCCACAGGGAAATTCACGGTTAAATCGATGTATAATGATATGTTAAATGGACACACACGATATCTCTGCAAGTATCTTTGGAAAATAAAAATCCCACTGAAAATAAAAATATTTATGTGGTTCCTTAGTAAGAAAGTTTTGTTAACCCGTGATAATTTAGCAAAGAGGAATTGGAATGGAAATACAAAATGTTCTTTCTATGATGCCGGGGAATCAATTGAACATTTGTTTATTTCTTCTCCGTTTGCTAAACTTATTTGGCGGGTTCTTTTCGCTCCGTATAATATTCCACCTCCATCCAATATAACAAATATGTTTGGAAATTGGCTTAATGGAGCTGACAAAGATGATAAAGCTAGAATTCGTATTGGCATTTCGGCCTTATGTTGGTCAATTTGGAATTGCAGGAATGATATGTTTTTAACAAAAAAGACTCTACCAAATTTTTGCAGGTTATTCACACTATGGTCCACTGGATTTAGCTTTGGCGTTTCTTGCTTCCGGAGGATCAGCGGGAATGCATGGTTTCTGGATGCAACCGCCTTCGCATGGTTGCCCAGGATATTTTCTACCAGGCTACTTGGCGGCATGTTAAGAGATTACATGATGCTTAGTTTGCTTAGTACTTTTTTATTTTTCCGATGGTTGATTTTTGTATCAACCCTCGTTGATCCATGAGTTGTAAACTTTGAATTTGGAATGTTTTAATAAAAGGCTGTGTGCATCAACCGATGCAGAGGCCGGGGTACACCCCATTTCAAAAAAAAAAATTGGCTGGCACTTACAGCGAACGTGGGAGGACAGTCGACCAACACCATCCCTGTCAAAACACTCTACCCGTTATTCCTCCACGAGCAGAGCCAGCGCCGCCGCCGATTGTTGATGGCATTGTGCGGCCATGGGTGATGGATCCCCCATTCCTCGTCCCCAAGACTGACCCCAACGCGCCCCTGCTTGTCGTCGACTTCCGCGCCGCGCGGTCCCGGGAGTTCGCCCAGCCTGACCAGGCCCAGGCCAAGCCGACGCCGTCGCTAAAAGATGTGGTATGCGCCCCGTTCCTGGGAGCTCGAGCCCTCCCCCAAGAACAACTCGGAGTTCGTGCACTGCCTCCACCTCGACAATATCTTTGCCTGCCTCTCCAATGCGCCGCCACCGCCTCTCTCGCTTTCATCTTAGCCTCTGTCTCCTCCAACCTCCAGCACCAGCGCCAGGCCAAGGAAGCAGCGGCGTTTCGGTGGGGAGAACGGATCCGGCCGGAGGGGAGGAGCTTTTTTGCTGTTGGGCGGCCACCGCATCGCCACCCAAACCCGCACACACCGCCGCAACTCTCATTGAATCCTGCCGCTGCAACAAAAGAACAGGGAAGGCAGAGGAAGACCGAAGCATCTCAAACCAACCTCGCGAGCCTTCTCCCGGCTAACACGTCACGTACATGCGACCCTCGACGCTGAAACACAGTGACACGCAGGCACACGAGGTGGGGCCCGCGAAAAGGACTTGCAGAGCGCCCAGGGACGTGCTCAACCCTGGGAGCTTAGTGCTCTTTAGGGCTGGGCAGAGGATGAAGATGACAACGATGCTGAGACAATGATGTCGATGGCGGCGGCGTCAAGGCTTCGGTGGAGATGAGATCTGACTATGGCAACGGAATGAGGTTTTTCTCTGCATGTGTGACTCTGATGCCTTAGGGCATCTCCAACGCAGCGACCCATCCCGCGCCCGCGCGTCTGGATGGGTCTAACCGGACAAATCCGCGGCCCAACGCAGCCACGCACCCCAAATGCGGATGGCCGCGGTGTCCAGAACGACGCCCAAATCTGGGCTAGGTTTACGTGGCCGCGGATGGTACGCGGCGTCCGGTCGCGTCCGCTTGCTCGCCTGCTCAGCTCCCTTGGGCCCAGCTGTCGGTGGGAGCGGGCGCCATATTAAATGTGGACTAGGAGGGATCTGTCCCTGTCCAGTCCACTCCCTACTTCACTCCATTCGACGGTTCCGCACGCATGCGCAACCGCCGCCATGGCCCCGAAGAGATGGTTCTCTCCCGGCGCCAACGATGGTGAGGCCAGCAGCAGCTGCCGTCCTCCCCCGGTGCTGCGGGCCGGAGGAAACCGTGGCGGTCTCCACATCGGGGAGGCCGCATTGGCGCAACCCACGCCGCTGCCCGGGTGTCTGCGCGGCCACTCAAACGGCCCAAAACGAACAGTCCAATGCGTCCGTTTGGATCGCCGCGTTGGAGATGCCCTTAGATCCCTTCATGTTTTATATTGGGTTTGACGAGGCGGAGCCACCGACACCTGGTACAATCAGGCCGTACAGGGTGGGGCATGACTGTACCAGGGGTCGTTAAAGGTTCTGCGAATCATCTTTTAACCCTGGTTGACTTGGTGATACTTCCAGCACGAGAATGTTCATTAAATGCCCTTGATTTTCTCCTAATTATTTCCATTTTCTACACACAAAAAATAAAGAAGGAGATTTGCACATCTTGGCATTGATTAGCACTTATTAGTTGGTCTAGAAAGATATTTGATGCATATTGTAGCGGAATATCTCGATTTAGATGGAGATAATATGGTCATTTTTATGAGCCATCAACATCCTCAACCTTAAATCTTGAGCGTCCTCGAGCAAGGTACAAAAATCATAAGGAACTCGAAGTCTCAACTGAAATAATGAAAACACAAGTTCACTTACAATTGGTGTTCGCTACTCTCACTTCTTCTCCTGAAAGCTCGGCGTAGATAGAGTAATGGCAAGATATATAATACATGTTTTTTATGCCAAGGCAACTACAATCAAGCTTTCATAAACAAGTAGTGTTAGTTGGGTAATCGATATTCTACCTTTCTCTAGGAAACACTTGTGGTGGAGATGGCCACGACCATGCTACCGGGCATAGCTTAAGTGAATCGCAGGACAGGGACGACGTAGGCATCATCGAATCGAGATTAGCAAGGCGATGGTTTTACCCAGGTCTAGGCCCTCGTGACGAGGTGAAGACCTACTCCTGCTAGATTGGTACTGATCAAGATGCAACAATGGGGTCCCCCGAGTCGGCTAGGGCGGCTCCAAAGTTACAAAGCCTGGTGGCGCAGATATGTATGTATGAAAAACCATCCTTCTAAGGTTCCCTACCGAGGGTTTATATGAGCACCCTCGGCTAGGGAGGATCGAGACCAAGTCGTTTATGACTTAGACTCGCTATAAGATCGAGTGGCCCCGACAACTCCACCTGGTGACACATCTTGTAGTGTGTATTTCCATCAACACTTGACTGCCAATGATTAATTGATATTCAAGAATTTAAAGAATTGAGAGTGAGAGATCATGTCAAAAGAACCATATCAATAGAGCAAATCATTTTTAACTCCCACTTATTAAGTCATGGCTTTCCAATACCTTGGCTATTCCTAGATTGAATATCATTTTTATTTGCATCTTGCAGGAAAATTTCTATTTTCTATGTCACGAATCCCATCACATGTTCGTCAATCAAGCCTCTAGTGAATTTGACGGGAACTCCTGCTTGAACGGAAGTAGAAGTCGCCGTCCTCAGCGCATGCGCCATCAGATGTCATGTGCGACCACTTGCTTATGCATTCAAGGCTCCGGCCTGAGGACAACATCGATCTATGGGACGCATCTGGTGCTGCCTTGTTTGATGCCACGCAGTGGCCGCCAAGTATCCGGTAAGACCAACACCCATCGGCCCTACACATGTCAAACTCGAACAACACCGTTTGCGTTGTGTCGATTAAGACCCTAGCAGCATGGCATACCACACCAGAGTCGGAAATTTGATCATCTGCCAAACTCATTGACACAGCCTGGCCATGGACGCCTCTGCTAGCCACCACCGTGCTACCCCAGAGCAACCTGGTTGCATATGCACTGCATATCTCGGTTTCTAGCTACATTGGATTGGCTGCAACCATGTCAAAGTATAAGATGGAAGCTAGATTGAGGAAGATGGCAAAACTGCTAGAGGTGGAAAAAAGCGGCTAGAGGTGGGAAAAACAGCCCAGAAGATGTTGTGCCGCCACCGTCCACCGTCGGACGGCTTCCTCTAGCAGCGGCAAGGTGGAAGGGGGGTGTTCGTGAGCCTTTTTGTGGGTGTGGCTCGGGCCTCTGGAGTCACCCTAGATGCGACCTGGGAGCAATTTTCGTTCGGTGACATCACACCCGGCCACATTTTCGATAAAAAGTATATATTAATATCGCGAAGATATCAATTACACCCAGTCTCTGCAACAACGTATTGCCCTAGCAGCACTATGGATGCACACGGCCAAAAAAGAAAGAAGAATTACAAAAAAGAAAAGTCACGCTAGAGTAATTCAATCCTTGAAACAACAAGACTACCACCACCAAGACAAACACCTGAAGTCCAGCTCTTCAAAAGCGACACCTCCAAGAAGGAAACAGTGCACAAACACCGTCATCGCCCGATCATAGATCTTAGGTTTTCACCCTAAAGAAAGTCTTCGCTCTCAAAACAATGCCTTCAACAAGGCCGTTGCTAGGCACAACCAACTAAGGCCAGACCTTGGGTTTTTAACTTGTGATTTGTCAAGCATATAACTCATATTTTCCCTCACATTAACTTTAACCATTCAAGATGCTTATGATAGGGGTAATGAGAGCTCAAAGCTAATGAGTGCCATACTTTTTGGAAGGTTTATAAAACTTGTTAATCTTGCTTCCTCTGAAAAGAGTCTTTCTTTTACTTTTATGTTGAGTCTTCATCTTCTTGCTTTATGCACCAACTAAGAGAGCATAGTTGTCATTCTTAGTGCAATGTGCATACTCCCAAAATTATTATTGATTGATTCATAATTATGCTATTGCTTGTTCTTAAATTACTTGTATTTAGTCACCCTTTGAACTTTAAAGGTGTCCTAGCATTTATGTTTTGCTACTTCATAAAGAACATGTTGAGTACCACTTTACTATGTTTTCTCTATGTTCATAAATAAACAGTTGCTTTCAGTGCACAATTATTCATGATCCTTTGAATGAGTTACTTCTCATGCTATAACATAGTTGCTAAGTTCTATTGTTAAAATCATATCTATCATGTCTATGTCTAGAGTACTTTGATCCCAGCTTACAATGCTTTACAATAACTTGATCAAGATTGTGTTGGCTTCATGTCACCTCAAAAATTATTTTGTTATCACTTACCTACTCGAGGACGAGCATGAGTTAAACTTGGGGATGTTGATACGTTGCAAACGTATCTATAATTTTTGATGCTATATGCTTGTTTTACACCAATTTATATATGTTTTGCTTACACTTCGTTGCACTTTTATATATTTTCCGGCACTAACCTATTAACAAGATGCCACAGTGCCAGTTCCCTGTTTTCTGTTGTTTTGTATTTCTGAAAAGTTTTACATGAAATATCTCGAAATTGGACGAAACAAAAGCCGAAGTTAATATTTTACCGTAACGAAGACATAGTCCAAACGCGACCAAGGGTGGGCCCACGCCAAGGGGTGGTGTGGGCCCCCCAGACGGGCACCGACCTCGCCCTTCCGCCTATTTATTCACTACCTCGGAAAAAACCTAAACACCCGATCTCCATCCACGAAAAGTTCCATCGCGGCTGCCATCGCAGACCCTAGCTCGGGAGGGTTCTAAAACTCTTCCTGGCACCCTGCCGGAGGGGAAGATCATCACTGGAGGCCTCTACATCGCCATGCCCGCCTCCGAAGTGATGCCTGAGTAGTTCATCCCTGAACTATAAGTCCATAGCAGTAGCTAGATCTTCTCCAATTTGTGCATCATGTTTAGATCTTGTGAGCTCCCTATCAATGATCAAGATCATCTTTATGTAATGCTACATGTTGTGTTTGCCAGGATCCGATGAATATTAAATACTATGCTGAGATCGATTATATATACTTGTCATATGTTATTTGTGATCTTGCATGCTCTCCGTTGCTAGTAGATACTCTGGCCAAGTAAATGGTTGTGCCTCCAAGAGGGAGTATTTATGCTCGATAATAGGTCCATGTCTCTAGTTTTCTGGAAGAGTGGCAATAACTTCTAAGATTGTAGATGTGATGTTGCTAGTAGGGAGAAAACAACAATGTTTTATCCAAGGGTAATTCTATTGTTCACTTTACACACATTGCTTAATGCGATAATCTGTTTCTTGCAACTTGATACTGGAAGGGGTTCGGACGATAACCGGAAGGTGGATTATTAATCATAGACGCAGTTGGATTACGAAATATGTATTATGTTGTAATGCCCAAATGAATCTCATAGTAATCATCTTGTCATGTATGGTTTTTATTCTGTCAATTGCCTAGCTGTAATTTGTTCACCCAGCATGTTATTTATCTTTATGGAGAGACACCTCTAGTGAACTGTGGACCCCGGTCCTTTCTTTTACACTGATAAATTCATCTAATGCAATCATGTTCTGTTTACTTTCTGCAAGAACTGTTCTGTTTAATTCCACTGCAAACATCTCTTTCCACTCGATATATTTAATCATTTGTGTTCAGCAAAACTGGTGAGATTGACAAGCTCACTGTAAGTTGGGGCAAAGTATTTTGGTTGTGTTGTGTGCAGGTTCCACGTTGTTGCTGGCCGGTGTGCGTCGCCACAAGTCAGCTAGCAACACCTTCAGAAGTCACGGCTTTCTCCTACTGGTCGATTAAACCTTGGTTTCTTACTGAGTGAAAACTTGCTGCTGTGCTCATTATACCTTCCTCTTGGGGTTCCCAAATGGTGTGAAATTTACGCTACGTTAGACACCATCAATGCCGTTGCTCCAAGTCCCAGAACACCAAGCCAATTCCTCAACACCGCAGTGACTCGAATCACCATTGTCAGTCCACCAGATAATGGTCTTCATGACATTCTTCGTCAGCACCATGGAACGAGAACATGCCCCATGATATTAGCAGCCGACCGAGCTTCGAAGTGCTTCCTCTGAACCTAAACGGTCAGAAAAAAACATGGGAGCGCACCACCGAATACCATCCGGTCCAGCAAACTTCAGGCAAAAGATGCACGGTTACATTTGCCGGCAGAGCATTCCGGAACACGACACTGCGACCATGTCAATGAAGACCAACATCAGACGAATCTTCGTCTTAGCGTGAGAGAAACCCTAGGACCACCCCCTTTATTTGACTATATCAGATGATCTGATGTGATGGCAATGCCAACGGTTCTGCGTACATGTGCAGATCCGTGCACAACATCAGATCATGCCCAACAATCTTCAGCCGATGCGTGCATGCTGCTGGTGAGTAGATGATGCGTACATGGCCCAGCTATCACACGCTCCGGCCGGCCGGTTGCTCGTGTCGCCGCTGCCGCCATCGCCATGGCTTTTGCCGTCCAGCAGTGGCCCGATAGCATGCGCATAGATCGGCAGCTTCCTCGAAGGCAGCCAGATGCGATCAAATCGGGGCGACCAGCCATGGCTAGATCGGGGCAAGAAGTAGACCGAAAGATTGCATCTAGAGCCAGCTAAAAAAAAAAAGCTTACTGATGCACCCCACCCCCGCCGTCCGCCGACGGGCAGCCTCCTTCGGCAGCGGCATGGTGGATAGGGCTGCGGATCGAGGAACTCTAGAGGTGACGGCGTGGGGTCCTCCGGAGTCGCCCGTGAGGTGACCCGGGAGGTTTGGGGCGTTCTCGGTGGTGGGACCTGAGCTCTGAGTGGCACACCCGGCCACATGGATGTAGAATGACAAAACTTGTAATAAAAAAATGACAGAACTTTAGTTTGCTTTGCTTTGGACTACAGAATCAAGATGGTACTAGATTAATCTTAAATTACAGCTAGCATCGGACTGCTATATATCTCGTGTGCTGATTAATTCCAGGACACGATGGAGACACGCCAACTCGGAAGCTGGTCAGAAATTCAAGATAAAAATGTATCTATGTCAGCATCAGGCAGGCGGCTAACTAACCAATTATACTCATGAGTAACCGGCAAACTAACGGTCGTCTATGATTTTCAAATAATATGCATATTTACGTCATAACACCAACATAACAATTCTGGGTCGTGTGCTTAATATCTTTGACTAAGAGCTCAACGAATATTGTGTGGCAGCTTGCCACCAAAATCCTTTTTCTGCCGGCCGATTCAATCAGGCATTTGGCATCACCTAATAGCTTTTTTTTTTAGAACACTTTTTTTTTTGAGAAGACCTAATAGCTCAGTGAGACTGACTTGAACACAAATCACGTAGCCTGTAGGCCAAACCCCACTAAGTTCCTCAGGACCTTCTATTGAACGCCCGCAGCCCGCAGCATGCGTAACTCGCATCACCGTATAGCTGCGTATGGACAGCCCGGTCCGGTTGGTCCGATCCAGCTACATGGAAAAACGAGCAAAACCGAAAGAAGACCAAAAATACCATAGAAAATAAAGAAATAAAAAAATTGCCTCTAACAGCATCTCCAGTTGCGTCCCCCAAACCGTCTCCCAAACCGATCTGGGGCGCGCCGGACAAAAAACGCTTCCAGCCGCGTCCCCTAAAGCCGTTTTTTGTCTGGCGCGGCCCGATACGGTGTCCGGCGCCCCGAGCCCGTCCCACACACGCCGGACACAACAAAATGAGAGGCGAGGAGGCGCGGGCCCGACCCGTCAGCGACTCATTCAAGTTTGGACCTAATCGTCGCCTACCTCGCGGCGGAAGTTATTCGCGCGCAGTGACACACGACGGCATCTTTGCCTTAATGGCGACGGAGGGGCAGACGAGACGTCTCGTCGGTGAGAGACTGTTTGGTCTTTGGATAAGGTGCCACGCCATTCTAGCGAGCAGGGCTTGATTGAAGAGGCTTATGTCCCTAAAGCCGAGTCCACCCTTAGCCTTGGGTTTGATAAGATTATCCCATGCAGACAAGTGGACCTTTCTTTGATTTTCCTCATCTCCCCACCAAAAGTCTCTGATTAGTTTTTCATAATTCTCACAGAATCCTGTGGACATTTTGAATACCCCCATGACATAAGCCGGGAGGGATTGTGCTACCGCCTTAATCAGGGTATCCTTGGCTGCATGGGACATTAACTTTTCGTTCCAGTTATTTAGCTTCTTCGAGAACCTTGCCATGATTGGTTGGAACCATTCATCCTTCATTCTACCTTCAGGAGTAGGGAGGCCGAGATATTTCTCTTCGAAGGTGGAGGTAGACACTCCTAAGATGGATTTGATCTCAAGCTGAGTGGCAGATGGACAAGCAGAGCTGAACAAAACTGAACACTTGCTAGGGCTAAGAAGTTGACCCGTGCATCTCTGGAAGAGTTTCAGAGCGCTATCAACTGCCCTAGCCTCCTCTACGGTAGCTTTGAAGAAGAGCAGGCTGTCATCTGCAAACAGGAGGCTTGAGACCGCATGCGGTGACCCAGCATACCACTGCATGTTGTAGTATACAAGTCGTTGATATGATCTTCATGAAGGGACTTCTTCACAAATATCACATCCCTCAGAGTGGTACAACAGAAACATTGCAGGTCATAACACTCGATAATATATTACAATCATGGTCTTAACAAGTTGGTATTCTCACAGGTCCGATGTCCGATGAGAACACCCTACAACATTAGGTACTATTACAAACCAACATAGATAAGAAAAGAGCTCAGCAACTTATTTAAGTATGCCACTACGCTGCTCGGCTCTATACTACTAAGGTATATCACTACTCCTCCACCTCCATGTCATCGGGTCCGTAGACTATCCCATAGTCTACTCCTTCAACTCCTCCGGTAAGATCAGGTTCCTCGTAGACCAGCTCGTAGCTTCCTTCTGTGCTCCATCGCAATGGCCTCCACTTCCGTATCACGGTCTAGCAAGGGTGTCGAAAGAAAGTGAGTACATGGGTACTCAGCAAGTTCAAAAGAGTAAAAAGGTGTTTGATGCACTAGCTACGACCATTGATCAGGAAATCTCAGGTCAATGCATGTTTTGAAAACATTTCTTCAAAAGGTTTATTTTATTCTGAAAACTATGCCCGTCAGTCTTCACAGGTTGACTAGAACTTCACGGAGTTCCTTTCTGCCGTGTTCGCAGTTCCCTTCCGAACAGGAGTGACAGCCACAATTTAATACACTCTGCAGAGGTGCGTTACTTTTCCCATAAGAGATCTCACCCTTTTTGCCCCCGTTCACACTTCCTTGGTGTGAGGCCAGGTATAAAGATCCAAGCCCACACCGCCTTCTCCGCGACCCTGCAAACCCACCCTTTTGTCCATCCGTACACCCCCGGTAGACATCTCCCGATCATACGGCTTTACCCACGGTGTACGTCGGACAATCCTTCATAGACGGTAGAGCCTCTCATCCAAACGTCCGGATGGGGATTTTAAAGGCTATCCCAACCTACGGCAGTGCCTCCAGCACCCCGCCAGGCTCTATCAAGTCCGTTGGCGTGCGGAGGGAAAAGATACAGCTGGCTTCCCCAGAGCCATTATAGATCTTATGGTCAACGCGATATGTACGGCGCTAGAATCACTGGACGGCATTGGTACTTAGTCCTAGATGAATAGTACCCTTGCAATGGAACCTCCACCAATCAACACTTACCATGGTTCCATTGCCACCACATAGTCATATTCATAATTGGAAAAGTAACATTTCATTTTCAATGCAGGAATGATAAGTCATATAGCTTTGCATTAAATTAATAGAAAATACTCAAATTGACATGAGCAAGGGTGAACTTGCCTGTGGACTGCGAGATAGTGCAGTTCAATGCGTTGGATGGAACCTGGACCTCGGGTTCTGTAAAGAAGCATCATTGTCCGGTAAGGACAATGTTATAAAATCCAAATGATGCATGCATGGATGTATTATTTTATGTTGAATTCCTTTACCCCAATGAGTTATTACAATTTAGGGTTGAGTTAAGCTTTATGCCTTTGGCAGTAATTTGCAATTGCTTTAATGTGTATACCACTTTAATTCTCAGAAAGTAAAATGATTCAAAGTAAATCTACTTTATCTTGGTGATTCATTATTCATTCTAAAATAATTTGAAATAATAGAGTTGTCTCTATATTTTTGGAATAAAGAAGAATAGAGTATTTTTCTTTGAAAAATACCTTTTCAAAATAGAAATGACTTGGAATAATAGAATTTCATTTTGAAATGTTTGAAAATAAGTATTTGAACTTATTTGAGAGTTTCCTTGATTTTTAAATACAAGGAAATAATAGTTTGAAATTCCAAGTAATTATTTTAAATTCTTTAAATCCATAATTTTGAATTTGTTTCTTAAATTTTATTTCATATTTTATTCTGGTTAAGATTTATTTTTCATTCACTAATCCAATTTTTAATGGATTTTTAGAGTTGTATTTTATTTACTAAAAATTGGTGAAATTATGGCCTTTTTCTAAATTGTGAAAAGACTAAAATACCCCCTGGACCCATATTGGGCCCAGCCCAATAACCTAGACCCATGGGACAGCCCACTAAGGCGTGCCCCATAGCGGCTCGGTGGAGCCGAACGGCCCACCGCTCTCACTCACTCGGCCCTCTCTCACTTTTCGTTCCTAACCCTAGCTTCTCTCTCGCGACCCTGGCGATGGCGTCGCCGCCGTGGCCGCCGCCTCGCTCCGGCCATCGCCGTGCTCCTCCGCCGTAGCTACCTACCAAACCTGAACCGCCGCGTGCAGATGTATCGATCTGTCCGCCTAGTTTTCCCCTTATCTTCTTCTCCTGGCGAATCGCCTCCGATCTGGATCTCGTGGAGAATCGCCTCGACGAACTCCGGCGAGATCTCGTCCTCGCGACGATGGGTACGCGCCTGGTTGACCGCGCGGGTGCTGCTGCGGTACTCGTGCCGTCGCCTCGGGTGCTGCTACGGTGGTGCTGGTTCGTGTCGGGTTCGCGGCGTAACGTCGGCGCCTACCTGGAATTGCAGCGTTAGGGCGCGCGAGCAGCCTCGCCATGCCCTAGCCTCGCTTCGGGCGCAAGTAAGTGTTGCATCTCTTCCTTCTCTTCGTGCGCCTCCCCTTGTTCTGTTCTTCTTCCTCCTCATGCTCTGCTGCTCTCGGTGATCCTGTGATCACACAGAGCCATGCTATTCCTATGCAATTTGTCTGTGCTTTGATTAATTGCAAGTTCAAGGTCCAATTACCATTTACTGGTACTGGCACATGCTGCTTTACTTGCTATTCATGTTGTTCTTGCTTCTCTGCTGCTCCTAGCATGCTCTACACTTGCCATGCTCTACTGTGCTTGCTCAAGAGCTAACTATGCCATGCTATGCTTGGTTATGACTTGCTTATGCTTACTGGTCTATCATGCTTGCTTGTCTAGGTGTACTTGTGTTGCATATGTGACACTTGTGTGTGTGCCAGAGGTGCCTGTGATATGCTTCAGTGCTACCCTGCAAGCCAATGATCCATTGGATCATTCTTTGCTTGTTGGCTAACCTCTCTGTGTAACTTGGCTTGCTATAATTGATCCATTTGATCAATTGATTGTCAGTGATGGCTTACTGGCTAATACTGTGGCTAAATGATTCAATTATCTGGTGATGCTGATGCTCAAGCATCACTGTGTTGTTGCTTACTTGTGCTGTTTCTTATCTTAGCTACCTAGACTTGCTCTAGTGGCTATAGATTAACTGTGTTGCTCAACAGTGTGCTACTGTCAGTACTTAGCATGGATCTGTGATAAATTCATGCTTGTATTAATTAGATTATGATGAACTGCTTATGCAGTGATGATTTAATTACTTGTTTGTGTCTGAATTTGCTGTTCATGATTCTTTTACAAGCACTTAGAGTCTGAATCCATTTCTGGATAGTGATGCTTTGTATTTGGCTTTCTCTTAATTGGTGCTAAGTGTGATGTGACCTCAGTAGCCTTGCTACTGACTGGTTGCTCACATGGTTGGTTGGATCTTGTTGGCTACTCATCTTTGCTTGTATATTTGGGGATCATAGTAACTATGAATGCCAATATGCTTGCCTGTGAAGAAATCTAGGGTTTCTGATGGTTGTATGCTTAGGATTTATTGTGTAGTCTTAGCTGCTAATCCTTGCCATCTACTGGTGCTATCTATGCATCAAATCTGGCTAGTGTGTGCATCTGTGCATATGTGCTAGTTTCTGTGTATAAGATCTGTACCTAGATGCTTTCTATTTTAGTGGCTTTTGACTGGCAGTAATCCTTGGTGAAAACCAGGTGATGATCTACCCATATGAGCATCTGCTCATCCCATGCTTATTTCATGCATATGATGGATTAGATCCATGGGATCTTTTCCAGGAACTAGGTATACCTTGTTCCAGCTCCTAGAAAGAAATGTTTTGTTGATGTAGACTTGGGTTTGTGTCACAGCCCTTCACCTCCAGGTCTTGGATGATCTTCTCAGGTCACCATGATTTCTGGTGGTTGAGTGGGTGTGTATGTGTTGGTTCTGTTCTTGCTCAAGAACTGGATGAACTGAGCTTGTTCTTGCTTCACCCTTACCTGGTGAATCTTTATCTGGTCGACTGGTTATGATTTCTAGGGTTTGTGCCCCTTTTATATGAACCCTGCTTCTATCCTTGCATTGACACACAAGCCTGGCTTGCTTTGGTGACTAAGCTGATGCATGGCCTTGCCTTGCTGCCCACACTTGAGCTGTGTGCTCTCATATGCTGAAACTTGAGCCCCTGGTGTGTGCTCAGGTTTGGTCTGCTGCTGCCCTTATCTTGTGCTGTCCATGGTTTTGGACCAGCACAAGTGTGCATGACACTTGGTTCTGTCCAAACTGAATTATTTGACTAACACTAACATTCTGGCTAGTGTTGGTGTTTTACTTTGCAGGTTTTTGAAGATGGACATGGCCATGAAGAAATACTTCAAGTCATATAGTCTAGATTTTAGTTTAGGAATAATATTGTAATCTTCATTTTTATTTCTGTTTATTATTCATCAATTCTTGTATCAAGAATTTTGTAAAGACAATGTAATTTGTGTTGTGATATCAATAAAGCCCAAGTTTTTGTTTATGAGCTTTTGATTTATGTAATATTTATTTTCTGGAATAAACATTGTATTTATGATTCACTTTGAAATTCAAAGTTGTTTGAATTCATAAGTTGTGTTTAAATTATGCATTCCTTTTATATTGTTCAATGCTTATTGTTAAATGTATTAACACTTGTCAAATGAAATCAATTCCCCAAATCAACAAGATACAAAAGAGATCATGTCGAAATTTCCCTAACTCACATTGCCTAAACCTAAGTGCAAAATGAGAGAGAACCTCGATCCCTCTTAGGTTTAGTTGCAATAAGGCGCGAAAATTTCCCCCGTTTTGCGATGAAATGCACATCCCATTTCTAAATCTAACCTTCGTTGTCCCTATGTTCTGGGTTATTACAGCCTCTCCCTTAACAGAAACTTCGTCCCGAAGTTAAGATTGGTACCTGAATAACTCGGGGTAGGACTTCCTGAGCTCTTCTTCGGTCTCCCAGGTTGCTTCTCGTTCAGGATGATGTTGCCATTGTATCTTGCAGTATTTGATTGCTCTATTCCTTAACTTCTTCCACTGTACTTCCAAAATCTTTTCAGGCTTCTCCACATAAGTTAAGTCTGATTGTAGCTCTATTTCTTCATGTGTAATGGGATCATCAGGTGCCTTCAAACATTTTCTGAGTTGTGATACATGAAAAACATTGTGAATTAGACTGAGCTGTTCCGGTAGTTCCAACTCAAAAGCTGTTTCTCGATTCTGACTGAGTATCTTGAATGGTCCTATGTATCGAGGACTTAGTTTTCCTTTTACTCCGAACCTTTTGAGTCCTTTCATTGGGCTAACTTTCAGATATACCATGTCTCCTACTTTCGGTTCCCAAACTCGCCTCTTCTGGTCGGCATAACTCTTCTGTCGACTTTGGGCTATCTTGAGTCTGTCTCTGATAACCTCGATGACTCCTTGTCTCTCCTTGATGTAGTCGGGTGTAAATTCCTTATTCTCACCTGTCTCAAACCAACAGATTGGTGATCTACACTTCCTTCCGTACAATGCTTCGTATGGTGCCATCTGGATACTACTCTGATAACTATTGTTATATGAGAATTCCGCCAATGGTAGATGGTCCTCCCATGAGCCTCCAAAGTTTAGAGCACAAGCTCTAAGCATGTCTTCAAGTATCTGATTGGTTCTTTCGGTTTGTCCTCCGGTTTGTGGATGATAAGCTGTACTGAAATCCAACTTGGATCCCAAAGCTTCTTGGAGTTGTTTCCAAAATGCTGATGTGAAGATCGAACCTCGATCTGAGACTATCTTCTTTGGTACTCCATGCTTACTAACTATTTCTTTAACATATATGTTTACCAGCTTCTCAGAGTCATCTTTCTGGTTTACTGGTATGAAGTGAGCACTCTTGGTAAGTCTATCCACGATTACCCAGATCATATCCTTCTTTTTACTGGTCATTGGTAAACCCGTAACAAAATCCATTCCGATTTCATCCCATTTCCATTCTGGTATCTCTAGAGGTTTGAGTAATCCAGCAGGACTCTGATGTTCTGCTTTCACTCGCTGACATGTATGGCATTCAGAGACATATTGAGCTATCTCTCTTTTCATGTTGTTCCACCAGAACATTTCCTTCAAATCCATATACATCTTAGTACTTCCCGGATGTATTGAGTAAGGGGTTTCATGTGCTTCCTTCAATATGATTGACTTCACTTCTGGATCATCCGGTACACATATCCTCTTCTGAAAGTATAGAGAACCAAACTCTCCGAGATTGAATTCTGACGGTTTACCCTCTCCAATCCTTTTGATTTCTTCTTGGATGAATAAGTCGTCTACTTGTTTCCGAATGATTTCATATTTTAAGTCTGAGTACATTTCATCCATAATCCTCAGGGTTGCTATGCTTCCCACTGTATCACCTTGGATAAACAGAATCTGAGCTTCTTCTAGTTCTTTCCGAAGTTCCTTCGGAATCTCCCATTCCGTAGGTTGATTCTCAGTACTCTTCCTGCTTAAAGCATCTGCTACTACATTAGCCTTGCCTGGTGTATAGTTGATTGTCAATTCATAGTCCTTAATCAACTCTAACCATCTCTTTTGTCTCATGTTTAATTCCTTCTGAGTGAAGAAATACTTCAAACTTTTGTGATCCGTATACAACTCACATTTGGATCCATAAAGAAATTGCCTCCAACTCTTCAAAGCATACACAACTGCCGCCAACTCTAAGTCATGTATTGGGTAGTTATGTTCATGTGGCTTAAGTTGTCTTGATCCGTAGGCTATCACCTTACGATCTTGCATTAGAACACATCCAAGTCCATTCTTGGAAGCATCACAATACACCGTGTAATCCTTTCCGGGTTCCGGAACTGCTAACACCGGTGCCGTGGTTAACTTCTCCTTGAGTGTTTGAAAACTGGTTTCACACTCATCAGTCCACACAAATGGGGTATTCTTCTTGAGTAACTTGGTCATTGGTCCTGCAATCTTCGAAAATCCTTCAATGAATCTCCGATAATAACCCGCCATACCAAGGAATCCTCTGATCTCCTTAGCATTTTTAGGTGATTTCCATTCCAATACTGACTGAACCTTGCTTGGATTCACTGCTATTCCCTCTTTGGTTATGACATGTCCAAGAAATTCAACACTATCTAACCAAAATTTGCACTTGCTGAACTTTGCATATAGCTGATGTTCTCTTAAAATCTGCAGAACTATCTTCAAATGCTTGGCATGTTCTTCTTTATCTTTGGAATAGATCAGAATGTCATCGATAAACACGATCACGAACTTGTCCAAGTACTTCATGAATATCTTGTTCATCAAATTCATGAAAATAGCTGGTGCATTTGTTAGTCCAAATGGTACAACCAAGTATTCATGGTGTCCATACCTTGACACAAACGCTGTTTTTGGCACATCTTCCTTCTTGATCTTGATTTGGTGATATCCTGACCTTAAATCTATCTTCGAGAAGACTCCAGCTCCTTGAACTTGATCAAAAAGATCTTGTATTCTGGGTAAAGGTTACTTGTTCTTGATGGTTATATTGTTAAGATTCCTGTAATCTCCACACATTCTCCTTCCTCCATCTCTTTTATCCACAAAGATAACTGGTGTACCCCATGGTGACACACTTTCTTGGATAAATCCCTTCTGTTCCAGTTCATCTATCTGAGCCTTCAGTTCCACTAACTCCTTTGGCCCCATCTTATATGGTGGTTGAGCTATTGGTGCTGTGCCTGGAATCAGATCTATGGTAAACTCGATCTCTCTATCGGGTGGCATTCCCGGTAGTTCCTTGGGAAATACATCTTGAAACTCATTCACTACAGGGATATCTTCAATCTTCACCTCCTTCAGACTATTCAGCTCCAATCCTATCTCCAACTGAGTGTACTTGTCTCCTTGAAACACTATCTGACCTCCTATGGAGTTTCGGAGTGATACTGTCTTGTCTCCACAGTTGATTACTGCGCCATTCTCCGTTAACCAGTCCATTCCTAGGATGACTGATATGTCCTTCATGGGGATGATGAATAGGTCCGCGAAATATACACAGTCACAAATGGTTATGACATGTGCTTCTTTCACGTGGGTTACTAAGATCGTTCCCCCCGCAGATAAGACAGTTATAGGTGTTTCTAACTTAGAACATCTAAGCCCGAATTGTTCCACAAATTCCCGTGCAAGAAATGATGTAGTTGCTCCAGTATCAAATAATACTCTGCCAGGATGGGTAAGGATGCTGAGCGTACCTAAGACTGCTTGGTCCGATTCCCTGCTTGCTCCAAAGTTGTGCAATTCAGCTTCCCATATGGCTTTCCCCTCTTGTTGTTGTTGTAGTTCCGTTGTTGTTGTTGTTGTTGTTGTTGTTGTTGTTGTTGTTGTTGTTGTTGTTGTTGTTGTTGTTGTTATTACCTCCGCCTCGTCCTCCGGAGCTTTGTCCACTCCATGACGCCTTGTTTGGACACTCTGGCTTGATGTGTCCCTCTTTCCCACAACCATAGCATATGATCCTGGGCTTCTGACAATCCTTCTGAACATGTCCCCTCTGGCCACAATTATGACAGAGTATCTGGTTCCTTGGATTCTGATTCTGACCTCCCCGGTTATACTGATTACCAGTAGGTCGGAATCGTGGTTTGAAACTCCGATCTGGAGTCGGTTTACTGACTGGGTACTTCCTTGGCTCGATACGAGCCCTCTTCCTCCTATCCTCCTGGACCTGCCTGTAGTCATCCTCGAAAGTGATTGCCGAATCAATCAGTTCCTGGAATTCTGCAGTCCGTGCCAACCTCAGTTGCATCTTCATGTATGGATTCATGCCTTTCATGAATCGTTTCTTTCTTTTCTCCTCAGTGTCCACTTCCTCAGGTGCATATCTTGACAGCCTATTAAAATCTCGGACATACTGCATGATAGGTGCAGTATTCTGATGCAGCTCGTCAAACTCTCTCTTCTTCAGCTCCACCACGCTCTCCGGAACATGGGCATCCCGGAACTTCTTCTTGAATTCCTCCCAGGTGAACACCTTTTCTGGAGGGTGTACTGCCACAAGATTCTCCCACCATGATGCTGCTGGACCTGACAACAGATAAGTGGCATACCGAATCTTTTCTTCATCATTGCATCCAACGGTCCTCAACTTTCTTTCAGTGTCCATGAGCCAGTCTTCTGCATCCATTGGTTCTGGGGCTGATGCAAAAGGTAGTGGTCTTGCATTCTGGAAGTCTGATAAGGTTACTCCCTTGCCTTCATTACCCCTATCATTGATGACGTGGGTAAAGAAATCTTGCATGTTCTTGTTTTGACTCTCCTGGTACCTCCTCCTATCTTCTTCCATTGCCCTCATGTACTGTTGGAAATCTGGATGCATCATTGGGTGTGGTGGTGGTGGTGCATCCTCTGCTCTAGCTGCGGCATCCGCTTCCTCTTTTTCTTTCGCCTCTCGCTCTCTCCGAGCATCTTCGGTTTCAACTAACGCCATTTCCCCCTAGTCCTGTAACAAAGAGCGATTACTCATAATTACACCATGCAAATGCTTTCTGAGCTCAACTCATTGCCCAGAACTAGTCACACAATGAAATCAAGAAGCAAATCCAAAGCAAACATTTATTATGTATATACACCGTATATTACATAACTTACACACATATATTACATGTGGTACTTATATAACCACTTATTTGGCTTCAAGCCCAAGCCAACGGAATTTAAAATACGTTCTAGTACAATACCACCTATACTACTTTATTCTTCCTTGGAGCTCTACTCCTCATCGTCTTCGTTCGCCTCCGCATACATTCCTGGGGTCCATCCGGTACAGCGACTCGTCTTCCGAACACCGTCCGGAACAAAGGTCCTTCCAGTAGGTATGTAATCTGAATCGGACGAAGTGCCGAGACAGAGATCAGTCATGCCAAAGTAACTGGACAATGACTCGTATGTATCCCCAGTAGGATACATACCTCCTTCATTGGTCATCCATGAAGGGTTTCGATTCACCTGCCCCCTCATCTTCTTCTTCTTCTTCTTCTTCACTCCGGAGCTTTCACCTTCCTCGTACTGTGATGGTTTTGAGAACCCCATCTCCAAGTCTAAAGAAATGGAATCAGTAGCTTTCTCTTCCTTCCCACAGTGTCGGTTAATATACTGGTTAACCCCGCCACTTTCATCTCCAGTGTCACATGGAATAGGTTCTTCCTCATCTCCAAAAGGTTCCCCGAAACGCCAACCGGTTGAGTTTTCGATTGGTGACTCGGAGCAGTTTAGGTTCCATGAATTATCTCCCCCATATCCGGAATCATATGATGCTGACACATGTGGATAATGTGGGACAAAGTTGGGTGTAAGTGGATCTCTCTGGGTTGCCTGGCCACTCCAATCTACAGGGTTGTTTAGGCTAAAGAAGGGTGTTGTATATTGGGGTTGTGCCCTCAGATCATGCATCCGAGCTTGAACTTTATCAGGGTCCGTGAACTCAGCTAGCATGTGGTCAATCTCACCCACCATCTTCACATGTAGAAGGTACATCGTAGTCAGTAAAGACTTACAACTGTCCATGTGCTGCGCTGCAACTTCAGGATGTTTGTTTGCCATCAGCAGATGATTCAGAGCGGGATCCTCATCTTCCTCGGCATGAGGTATATGAGAATACTCCGAACATAGCAGTTCTACTGACTTGTGCTGCCTTATTTCAAGGATTGCCTTGAATATGGCCATGTGAAAGGCTGTGGTAAGGGTTTTGGCTTCTCCGTATGGCATTATACGGCTCATCTCCAGTTGCATAGGTAGTTGAACTGAAACTCTGTACTTGGCTACTATCTCTCCATCATAATAGATGTACTTGAGAACAGGTATCCGAGTTTCACAATGAAGTTCCTTCAGCATCCCACGCAGGAGATCTGTAAGTGGTCCCTCATAATCACCGAGCCAGCCCTCAACCTGCCTCAAAGTCCTCTTGGGAAACGTGTACGCCATTATGGCTGTATACAAAAGCAGAAAATTAGTAGTGATAGTGTATAATAATAGCTATAATAAAGAATTATCGCACTAAAATATATGATTTTTCTATTCTCAAGTGAATAAACATCATATTTTTAGAGAATCCTTTACTATTTCAACTTGACTCCTACAGGTTTCTTCCCTATACTAGGTTTTTCCAACCTAAGGTCGCAACATTTGCTCTGATACCAGCTGCGGTGACCCAGCATACCACTGCATGTTGTAGTATACAAGTCGTTGATATGATCTTCATGAAGGGACTTCTTCACAAATATCACATCCCTCAGAGTGGTACAACAGAAACATTGCAGGTCATAACACTCGATAATATATTACAATCATGGTCTTAACAAGTTGGTATTCTCACAGGTCCGATGAGAACACCCTACAACATTAGGTACTATTACAAACCAACATAGATAAGAAAAGAGCTCAGCAACTTATTTAAGTATGCCACTACGCTGCTCGGCTCTATACTACTAAGGTATATCACTACTCCTCCACCTCCATGTCATCGGGTCCGTAGACTATCCCATAGTCTACTCCTTCAACTCCTCCGGTAAGATCAGGTTCCTCGTAGACCAGCTCGTAGCTTCCTTCTGGTGCTCCATCGGTAATGGCCTCCACTTCCGTATCACAGTCTAGCAAGGGTGTCGAAAGAAAGTGAGTACAGGGGTACTCAGCAAGTTCAAAAGAGTAAAAAGGTGTTTGATGCACTAGCTACGACCATTGATCAGGAAATCTCAGGTCAATGCATGTTTTGAAAACATTTCTTCAAAAGGTTTATTTTATTCTGAAAACTATGCCCGTCGGTCTTCACGGGTTGACTAGAACTTCACGAGTTCCTTTCTGCCGCGTTCGCAGTTCCCTTCCGAACAGGGAGTGACCCACAATTTAATACACTCGAGAGGTGCGTTACTTTTCCCATAAGAGATCTCACCCTTTTTGCCAACCGCAGGGACTTGCCCCCGTTCACACTTCCTTGGTGTGAGGCCAGGTATAAAGATCCAAGCCCACACCGCCTTCTCCGCGACCTGCAAACCCACCCTTTTGTCCATCCGTACACCCCGGTAGAAATCTCCCGATCATACGGCTTTACCCACGGTGTACGTCGGACAATCCTTCATAGACGGTAGAGCCTCTCATCCAAACGTCCGGATGGGGATTTTAAAGGCTATCCCAACCTACGGCAGTGCCTCCAGCACCCCGCCAGGCTCTATCAAGTCCGTTGGCGTGCAGGAGGGAAAAGATACAGCTGGCTTCCCCAGAGCCATTATAGATCTTATGGTCAACGCGATATGTACGGCGCTAGAATCACTGGACGGCATTGGTACTTAGTCCTAGATGAATAGTACCCTTGCAATGGAACCTCCACCAATCAACACTTACCATGGTTCCATTGCCAGCCACATAGTCATATTCATAATTGGAAAAGTAACATTTCATTTTCAATGCAGGAATGATAAGTCATATAGCTTTGCATTAAATTAATAGAAAATACTCAAATTGACATGAGCAAGGGTGAACTTGCCTGTGGACTGCGAGATAGTGCAGTTCAATGCGTTGGATGGAACCTGGACCTCGGGTTCTGTAAAGAAGCATCATTGTCCGGTAAGGACAATGTTATAAAATCCAAATGATGCATGCATGGATGTATTATTTTATGTTGAATTCCTTTACCCCAATGAGTTATTACAATTTAGGGTTGAGTTAAGCTTTATGCCTTTGGCAGTAATTTGCAATTGCTTTAATGTGTATACCACTTTAATTCTCAGAAAGTAAAATGATTCAAAGTAAATCTACTTTATCTTGGTGATTCATTATTCATTCTAAAATAATTTGAAATAATAGAGTTGTCTCTATATTTTTGGAATAAAGAAGAATAGAGTATTTTTCTTTGAAAAATACCTTTTTCAAAATAGAAATGACTTGGAATAATAGAATTTCATTTTGAAATGTTTGAAAATAAGTATTTGAACTTATTTGAGAGTTTCCTTGATTTTTAAATACAAGGAAATAATAGTTTGAAATTCCAAGTAATTATTTTAAATTATTTAAATCCATAATTTTGAATTTGTTTCTTAAATTTAATTTCATATTTTATTCTGGTTAAGATTTATTTTTCATTCACTAATCCAATTTTTAATGGATTTTTAGAGTTGTATTTTATTTACTAAAAATTGGTGAAATTATGGCCTTTTTCTAAATTGTGAAAAGACTAAAATACCCCCTGGACCCATATTGGGCCCAGCCCAATAACCTAGACCCATGGGACAGCCCACTAAGGCGTGCCCCATAGCGGCTCGGTGGAGCCGAACGGCCCACCGCTCTCACTCACTCGGCCCTCTCTCACTTTTCGTTCCTAACCCTAGCTTCTCTCTCGCGACGCCCTGGCGATGGCGTCGCCGCCGTGGCCGCCGCCTCGCTCCGGCCATCGCCGTGCTCCTCCGCCGTAGCTACCTACCAAACCTGAACCGCCGCGTGCAGATCTATCGATCTGTCCGCCTAGTTTTCCCCTTCTCTTCTTCTCCTGGCGAATCGCCTCCGATCTGGATCTCATGGAGAATCGCCTCGACGAACTCCGGCGAGATCTCGTCCTCGCCGACGATGGGTACGCGCCTGGTTGACCTGGCGCGGGTGCTGCTTGCAGTACTCGTGCCGTCGCCTCAGGTGCTTGCTACGGTGGTGCTGGTTCGTGTCTGGGTTCGCCGGCGTAACGTCGGCGCCTACCCTGGAATTGCAGCTGTTAGGGCCGCGCGAGCACTACCTCGCCATGCCCTAGCCTCTGCTTCCAGGCGCAAGTAAGTGTTGCATCTCTTCCTTCTCTTCTGTGCGCCTCCCCTTGTTACTGTTCTTCTTCCTCCTCATGCTCTGCTGCTCTCTGGTGATCCTGTGATCACACAGAGCCATGCTATTCCTATGCAATTTGTCTGTGCTTTGATTAATTGCAAGTTCAAGGTCCAATTACCATTTACTGGTACTGGCACATGCTGCTTTACTTGCTATTCATGTTGTTCTTGCTTCTCTGCTGCTCCTAGCATGCTCTACACTTGCCATGCTCTACTGTGCTTGCTCAAGAGCTAACTATGCCATGCTATGCTTGGTTATGACTTGCTTATGCTTACTGGTCTATCATGCTTGCTTGTCTAGGTGTACTTGTGTTGCATCTGTGACACTTGTGTGTGTGCCAGAGGTGCCTGTGATATGCTTCAGTGCTACCCCTGCAAGCCAATGATCCATTGGATCATTCTTTGCTTGTTGGCTAGTGCTTGATGCGCGTAAATGTACACGTCCGTTGGGAACCCCAAGAGGAAGGTATGATGCGCACAGTGGCAAGTTTTCCCTCAGAAAGAAACCAAGGTTGATCGAACCAGGAGGAGCCAAGAAGCACGTTGAAGGTTGATGGTCGCGAAATGTGATGCGGCGCAACACCGGGGATTCCGGCGCCAACGGGAACCTGCACAACACAACCCAAGTACTTTGCCCCAACGAAGCAGTGAGGTTGTCAATCTCACCGGCTTTCACAAAGGATTAAACGTATCGAGTGGAAGATGTTTGCAAAGAAAACAGTAAACACAATTGCAGATTGTATGCTATAAAGAATAGGACCGGGGTCCACAGTTCACTAGAGGTGTCTCTCCCATAAGATAAAAGCATGTTGGGTGAACAAATTACAGTCGGGCAATTGACAAATAGAAAGGCATAACAATGCATATACATGATATGATAAATATAGTGAGATTTAATTGGGCATTACGACAAAGTACATAGACCGCCATCCAATGCATCTATGCCTAAAAAGTCCACCTTCAGGTTATCATCCGAACCCCATTCGGTATTAAGTTGCTAAGCAACAGACAATTGCATTAAGTATGGTGCGTAATGTAATCAAAAACTACATCCTTAGACATAGCATCAATGTTTTATCCCTAGTGGCAACACACATCACAACCTTAGAACCTACTGTCACGATCCCAGGTGTCAATGAAGGCATGAACCCACTATCGAGCATAAATACCCCCTCTTGGAGTTAAGAGCAAAAACTTGGCGAGCCTCTACTAATAACGGAGAGCATGCAAGATCATAAACAACACATAAACAATAGATTGATAATCACCATAATCATAGTACTCTCTATCCATCGGATCCCGACAAACACAACATATAGAATTACATATAGATGATCTTGATCATGTTAGGCAGCTCACAAGATCCAACAATGAAGCACAACAAGGAGAAGACGACCATCTAGCTCTGCTATGGACCCATGGTCCAGGGGTGAACTACTCACTCATCACTCCGGAGGCGACCATGGCGGTGTAGAGTCCTCCGGGAGATGAATCCCCTCTCCGGCAGGTGCCGGAGGCGATCTCTGAATCCCGAGATGGGATTCGCGGCGGCGCGTCTCTGGAAGGTTTTCCGTATCGTGGCTCTCGATCGGGGTTTCGCGACGGAGGCTTTAAGTAGGCGGAAGGTCAACGCGGGGCCACACGAGGGGCCTAGGGGTAGGTCGGCGCGGCGGGCTTGGGCGCGCCGCCTGGCCTGGCTGCCTCGTGGCCCCACTTCGTTATCTCTTCGGTCTTCGGAAGCTTCGTGCAAAAATAGGACCCTGGGCGAAAGTTTCGTCCAATTCGAGAATATTTCCTTACTAGGATTTCTGAAACCAAAAACAGCAGAAACAACATTGGCTCTTCGGCATCTTGTTAATAGGTTAGTTCAAAATGCATAAATATGACATATAATGTGCATAAAACATGTAGGTATCATCAATAAAGTAGCATGGAACATAAGAAATTATCGATACGTTGGAGACGTATCAGCATCCCCAAGCTTAGTTCTGCTCGTCCCGAGCAGTAAAACGATAACAAAGATAATTTCTGAAGTGACATGCCATCATAATCTTGATCATACTATTTGTAAACATATGTAATGAATGCAGCGATCAAAACAAAGGTAATGACATGAGTAAACAACTGAATCATAAAGCAAAGACTTTTCATGAATAGTACTTCAAGACAAGCATCAATAAGTCTTGCATAAGAGTTAACTCATAAAGCAATAAATCAAAGTAAAGGTGTTGAAGCAACACATAGGAAGATTAAGTTTCAGCGGTTGCTTTCAACTTATAACATGTATATCTCATGGATATTGTCAACATAAAGTAATATAACAAGTGCAATATGCAAGTATGTAGGAATCAATGCACAGTTCACACAAGTGTTTGCTTCTTAGGTGGAAGGAGATAGGTAAACTGACTCAACAATAAAAGTAAAAGAATGGTCCTTCAAAGAGGAAAGCATCGATTGATGTATTTGTGCTAGAGCTTTTATTTTGAAAACATGAAACAATTTTGTCAACGGTAGTAATAAAGCATATGAGTTATGTAAATTATATCTTACAAGTTGCAAGCCTCATGCATAGTATACTAATAGTGCCCGCACCTCATCCTACTTAGCTTGGACTACCGGATCTTCGCATGCCATGTTTCAACCAAGTGTCACAAAGGGGTACCTCCATGCCGCCTGTACAAAGGTCTAAGGAGAAAGCTCGCATTTTGGATTTCTCGCTTTTGATTATTCTCAACTTAGACATCCATACCGGGACAACATGGACAACAGATAATGGACTCCTCTTAAATGCATAAGCATGTAGCAAAGTTATTATTCTCATATGAGATTGAGGATATATGTCCAAAACTGAAACTTCAACCATGGTTCATGGCTTTAGTTAGCGGCCCAATGTTCTTCTCTAACAATTTTGCATGCTCCAACCACTAAAATGATAGATCCTTCACACAAGACGGACATGCATAGCAACTCACATGATATTCAACAATAGTTGATGGCGTTCCCCAGAAGCATGGTTATCGCACAACAAGCAACTTAATAAAATATAAAGTGCATAAGTACATATTCAATACTACGATAGTTTTTAAGGCTATTTTGTCCCATGAGCTATATATTGCAAAGGTGAATGATGGAATTTTAAAGGTAGCACTCAAGCAATTTACTTTGGAATGGCGGAGAAATACCATGTAGTAGGTAGGTATGGTGGACACAAATGGCATAGTAGTTGGCTCAAGGATTTTAGATGCATGAGAAGTATTCCCTCTCGATACAAGGTTTAGGCTAGCAAGGTTATTTGAAGCAAACTCAAGGATGAACAAGTGCAGCAAAACTCACATAAAAGACATATTGTAAACATTATAAGACTCTACACCGTCTTCCTTGTTGTTCAAAACTCAATACTAGATATTATCTAGACCTTAGAGAAACCAAATATGCAAATCAAATTTTAGCAAGCTCTATGTATTTCTTCATTAATGGGTGCAAAGCATATGATGCAAGTGCTTAAACATGAGCACAACAATTGCCAAGTATCACATTATCCAAGACATTTTAGAATTACTACATGTAGCATTTTCCAATTCCAACCATATAACAATTTAACGAAGAAGAAACTTCGCCATGAACATTATGAGTAAAGCCTAAGGACACATGTGTCCATATGCAACAGCGGAGCGTGTCTCTCTCCCACAAAGTGAATGCTAGGATCCATTTTATTCAAACAAAAACAAAAACAAACCGACGCTCCAAGTAAAGAACACAAGATGTGACTTGAATAAAAATATAGTTTCGGGGAGGAACCGATGATGTTGTCGATGAAGAAGGGGATTGGGCATCCCCAAGCTTAGACGCTTGAGTCTTCTTAAAATATGCAGGGGTGAACCACGGGGGCATCCCCAAGCTTAGAGCTTTCACTCCTCTTGATCATAGTATATCATACTCCTCTCTTGACCCTTGAAAACTTCCTTCACACCAAACTTCAAGCAAACTCATTAGAGGGTTAGTGCACAATTAATAATTCACACATTCAGAGGTGACACAATCATTATTTTCACTTCTGGACATTGCATAATGCTACTGGACATTAATGGATCAAAGAAATAAATCCAACATAGCAAAAGAGGCAATGCGAAATAAAAGGCAGAATCTGTCAAAAACAGACCGTAAAGACGAATTTAAAGCTGGCACCAGACTTGCTCAAATGGAAAAACTCAAAACTAATGAAAGTTGCGTACATATCTGAGGATCACGCTCGTACATTGGCAGATTTTTTCGAATTTTCTACAGAGAACTGTGCCCAGATTCGTGACAGACAGCAATGCTGTTTCTGCGCAGCGATCCCAAATATAACATCAACTTTGACATAGAAACTTTACTTGGCACAAAAACATGATAAGGAGAGGTTGCTACAGTAGTAAACAACTTCCAAGACTCAACAAAACAAAAAATTGCTGTAGGTAAAAACATGGGTTGTCTCCCATAAGCGCTTTTCTTTAACGCCTTTCAGCTAGGCGCAGAAAGTGCAAATCAAGTAACATCAAGAATAGAAGCATCAACATCATAACTTGTTCTAATAATAGAATCAAAAGGCAACTTCATTCTCTTTATAGGGAAGTGTTCCATACCTTTCTTGAGAGGAAATTGATATTTAATATTACCTTCCCTCATATCAATAACAGCACCAACAGTTCGAAGAAAAGGTCTTCCCAACACAATTGGACAAGATGCATTGCATTCGATATCCAAGACAACAAAATCAACGGGGACAAGGTTATTGTTAACCGTAATATGCACATTATCAATCCTCCCCAAAGGTTTCTTTTTAACATTATCGGCAAGATTAACATCCAAATAACAATTCTTCAATGGTGGCAAGTCAAGCATATCATAAATCTTTTTAGGCATAACAGAAATACTTGCACCAAGATCACATAAGGCATTACATTCAAAGTCATTGAATTTCATTTTAATGATGTGCTCCCAACCATCTTCTAACTTTCTAAGAATAGAAGTTTCAAGTTTTAGTTTCTCTTCTCTAGCTTTTATGAGAGCATTTGTAATATGTTTTGTAAAGGCTAAATTTATAGCACTAGCATTAGGACTTTTAGCAAGTTTTTGTAAGAACTTTATAACTTCAGAGATGTGGCAATCATCAAAATCTAAATCATTATGAGCTACAGCAATGGGATCATTGTTCCCAAGGTTGGAAAAAATTTCAGCAGTTTTATCACAAGCAGTTTCAGCAGTTTTAGCAATTTCAGGCAGTTTTGTACGCTTTGCACTAGGAGTAGAAACATTGCCAACACCAATTATTTTACCATTGATAGTAGGAGGTGCAGCAACATGTGAAGAATTAGCATTACTAGTGGTGGTAATAGTCCAAACTTTAGCTACATTATTCTCTTTAGCTAGTTTTTCATTTTCTTCTCTATCCCACCTAGCACGCAGTTCAGCCATTAATCTTATATTCTCATTAATTCTAACTTGGATGGCATTTGCTGTAGTAGTAATCTTATTATCAATATCATTATTAGGCATAACTTTCAATTTTAAAGTATTAACATCAGAGGCAAGTCTATCAACTCTAGAAGCAATAGTATCAATTTTATCAAGCTTTTCCTCAACAGATTTGTTAAAAGCAGTTTGTGTACTAATAAATTCTTTAAGCATGGCTTCAAGACCAGAGGGTACATTCCTATTATTGTTGTAAGAATTCCCATAAGAATTACCATAACCATTACCATTAGCGAAGGATATGGCCTATAGTTATTACCAGAGTTGTTCCTATAAGCATTGTTGTTGAAATTATTGTTTTTAATGAAATTCACATCAACATTTTCTTCTTGAGCAACCAATGAAGCTAAAGGAACATTATTTGGATCAACATTAGATCTACCATTCACAAGCATAGACATAATCACATCAATCTTATCATTCAAGGAAGAGGTTTCTTCAACAGAATTTACCTTCTTACCTTGTGGAGCTCTTTCCGTGTGCCATTCAGAGTAATTTATCATCATATCATCAAGAAGTTTTGTAGCCGCCCCCAATGTGATGGACATAAAGGTACCTCCAGCAGCTGAATCCAATAAATTCCGCGAAGAAAAATTTAGTCCTGCATAGAAGGTTTGGATGATCATCCAAGTAGTCAGTCCATGGGTTGGGCAATTCTTTACCAAAGTTTTCATTCTCTCCCATGCTTGAGCAACATGTTCAGTATCTAATTGCTTAAAATTCATTATGCTACTTCTCAAAGATATAATTTTAGCGGGAGGATAATATCTACCAATAAAAGCATCCTTGCATTTAGTCCATGAATCAATACTATTCTTAGGCAAAGATAGCAACCAATCTTTAGCTCTTCCTCTTAATGAGAAAGGAAACACTTTCAATTTAATAATATCACCATCTACATCCTTATACTTTTGCATTTCACAAAGTTCAACAAAATTATTGAGATGGGCAGCAGCATAAAACTAGCACCAGAAAATTGATCTCTCATAACCAAATTCAGTAAAGCAGGTTTAATTTCAAAGAATTCTGCTGTAGTAGCAGGTGGAGCAATAGGTGTGCATAGGAAATCATTATTATTTGCATTTGTGAAGTCACACAACTTAGTATTTTCAGGGGTATTCATTTTAGCAACGGTAAATAAAACAAACTAGATAAAGTAAATGCAAGTAACTATTTTTTTTGTGTTTTTGATATAGAGAGCAAGACAATAAATAAAGTAAAACTAGCAACTAATTTTTTTGTATTTTGATTTAGTGCAGCAAACAAAGTAGTAAATAAAATAAAGCAAGACAAAAACAAAGTAAAGAGATTGAGAAGTGGAGACTCCCTTTGCACGTGTCTTGATCTCCCCGGCAACGGCGCCAGAAAAGTGCTTGATGCGCGTAAATGTACACGTCCGTTGGGAACCCCAAGAGGAAGGTATGATGCGCACGGTGGCAAGTTTTCCCTCGAAAGAAACCAAGGTTGATCGAACTAGGAGGAGCCAAGAAGCACGTTGAAGGTTGATGGTCGCGAAATGTGATGCGGCGCAACACCAGGGATTCAGGCGCCAACCTGCACAACACAACCCAAGTACTTTGCCCCAACGAAACAGTGAGGTTGTCAATCTCACCGGCTTGCTGTAACAAAGGATTAAACGTATCGAGTGGAAGATGTTTGCAAAAGAAAACAGAACAATTACTGGGTGTATGCTATGTAAAGAATAGGAACGAGGTCCACAGTTCACTAGAGGTGTCTCTCCCATAAGATAAAAGCATGTTGGGTGAACAAATTACGGTCGGGCAATTGACAAATAGAGAAAGGCATAACAATGCATATACATGATATGATAAATATAGTGAGATTTAATTGGGCATTACGACAAAGTACATAGACCGCCATCCAACTGCATCTATGCCTAAAAAGTCCACCTTCAGGTTATCATCCGAACCCCATTCAGTATTAAGTTGCTAAGCAACAGACAATTGCATTAAGTATGGTGCGTAATGTAATCAACAACTACATCCTTAGACATAGCATCAATGTTTTATCCCTAGTGGCAACAGCACATCACAACCTTAGAACCTACTGTCACGATCCCATCAATGAAGGCATGAACCCACTATCGAGCATAAATACCCCCTCTTGGAGTTAAGAGCAAAAACTTGGCCAGAGCCTCTACTAATAACGGAGAGCATGCAAGATCATAAACAACACATAAACAATAGATTGATAATCACCATAATCATAGTACTCTCTATCCATCGGATCCCGACAAACACAACATATAGAATTACATATAGATGATCTTGATCATGTTAGGCAGCTCACAAGATCCAACAATGAAGCACAACAAGGAGAAGACGACCATCTAGCTACTGCTATGGACCCATGGTCCAGGGTGAACTACTCACTCATCACTCCGGAGCGACCATGGCGGTGTAGAGTCCTCGGAGATGAATCCCCTCTCCGGAGGTGCCGGAGGCGATCTCCGAATCCCCGAGATGGGATTCGCGGCGCGGCGTCTCTGGAAGGTTTCCGTATCGTGGCTCTCGGTACTGGGGGTTTCGCGACGGAGGCTTTAAGTAGGCGGAAGGTCAACGCGGGGGCCCACGAGGGGCCTAGGGGTAGGTCGGCGCGGCCGGGGGCTTGGGCCGCGCCGCCTGCCCCCGGCTGCTCGTGGCCCCACTTCGTTATCTCTTCGGTCTTCGGAAGCTTCGTGCAAAAATAGGACCCTGGGCGAAAGTTTCGTCCAATTCGAGAATATTTCCTTACTAGGATTTCTGAAACCAAAAACAGAAAACAACTGGCTCTTCGGCATCTTGTTAATAGGTTAGTTCCAGAAAAAGCATAAATATGACATATAATGTGCATAAAACATGTAGGTATCATCAATAAAGTAGCATGGAACATAAGAAATTATCGATACGTTGGAGACGTATCAGCTAACCTCTCTATGTAACTTGGCTTGCTATAATTGATCCATTTGATCAATTGATTGTCAGTGATGGCTTACTGGCTAATACTGTGGCTAAATGATTCAATTATCTGGTGATGCTGATGCTCAAGCATCACTGTGTTGTTGCTTACTTGTGTTGTTTCTTATCTTAGCTACCTAGACTTGCTCTAGTGGCTATAGATTAACTGTGTTGCTCAACAGTGTGCTACTGTCAGTACTTAGCATGGATCTGTGATAAATTCATGCTTGTATTAATTAGATTATGATGAACTGCTTATGCAGTGATGATTTAATTACTTGTTTGTGTCTGAATTTGCTGTTCATGATTCTTTTACAAGCACTTAGAGTCTGAATCCATTTCTGGATAGTGATGCTTTGTATTTGGCTTTCTCTTAATTGGTGCTAAGTGTGATGTGACCTCAGTAGCCTTGCTACTGACTGGTTGCTCACATGGTTGGTTGGATCTTGTTGGCTACTCATCTTTGCTTGTATATTTGGGAATCATAGTAACTATGAATGCCAATATGCTTGCCTGTGAAGAAATCTAGGGTTTCTGATGGTTGTATGCTTAGGATTTATTGTGTAGTCTTAGCTGCTAATCCTTGCCATCTACTGGTGCTATCTATGCATCAAATCTGGCTAGTGTGTGCATCTGTGCATATGTGCTAGTTTCTGTGTATAAGATCTGTACCTAGATGCTTTCTATTTTAGTGGCTTTTGGCTGGCAGTAATCCTTGGTGAAAACCAAGTGATGATCTACCCATATGAGCATCTGCTCATCCCATGCTTATTTCATGCATATGATGGATTAGATCCATGGGATCTTTTCCAGGAACTAGGTATACCTTGTTCCAGCTCCTAGAAAGAAATGTTTTGTTGATGCAGACTTGGGTTTGTGTCACAGCCCTTCACCTCCAGGTCTTGGATGATCTTCTCAGGTCACCATGATTTCTGGTGGTTGAGTGGGTGTGTATGTGTTGGTTCTGTTCTTGCTCAAGAACTGGATGAACTGAGCTTGTTCTTGCTTCACCCTTACCTGGTGAATCTTTATCTGGTCGACTGGTTATGATTTCTAGGGTTTGTGCCCCTTTTATATGAACCCTGCTTCTATCCTTGCATTGACACACAAGCCTGGCTTGCTTTGGTGACTAAGCTGATGCATGGCCTTGCTTTACTGCCCAGCACACTTGAGCTGTGTGCTCTCATATGCTGAAACTTGAGCCCCTGGTGTGTGCTCAGGTTTGGTCTGCTGCTGCCCTTATCTTGTGCTTGTCCATGGTTTTGGACCAGCACAAGTGTGCATGACACTTGGTTCTGTCCAAACTGAATTATTTGACTAACACTAACATTCTGGCTAGTGTTGGTGTTTTACTTTGCAGGTTTTTGAAGATGGACATGGCCATGAAGAAATACTTCAAGTCATATAGTCTAGATTTTAGTTTAGGAATAATATTGTAATCTTCATTTTTATTTCTGTTTATTATTCATCAATTCTTGTATCAAGAATTTTGTAAAGACAATGTAATTTGTGTTGTGATATCAATAAAGCCCAAGTTTTTGTTTATGAGCTTTTGATTTATGTAATATTTATTTTCTGGAATAAACATTGTATTTATGATTCACTTTGAAATTCAAAGTTGTTTGAATTCATAAGTTGTGTTTAAATTATGCATTCCTTTTATATTGTTCAATGCTTATTGTTAAATGTATTAACACTTGTCAAATGAAATCAATTCCCCAAATCAACAAGATACAAAAGAGATCATGTCGAAATTTCCCTAACTCACATTGCCTAAACCTAAGTGCAAAATGAGAGAGAACCTCGATCCCTCTTAGGTTTAGTTGCAATAAGGCGCGAAAATTTCCCCCGTTTTGCGATGAAATGCACATCCCATTTCTAAATCTACCCTTCGTTGTTCCTATGTTCTGGGTTATTACACCGCAGGGGCGCCACAGGCAACCTTGAGAGGGGTAATGTAAGAGAGTGCTTCTCCCACAAAAAGGAACAAGTATGGGCTCAGCGGGTCGCTCTGTCTAAGGCCTCGAGATGGGCAGAAAGGTTCATGGGTGTGGCCATTTATCCTGACAGAGAGACGGGCAGAGCGGACACATGCCATCACCTAGTTGGTCCACTTTTTACAAAAGCCCATCTTGAGGAGGGATTTCTCCAAGAAACCCCAGTCCACACGATCATAGGCTTTCGACAAGTCAAGATTGTAGGCACAGTGATTGTCTCTAGGATTCTTTCTTCTCTGAATTTTATGGAAGCTTTCAAAGGCAATGACGGCATTATCTGTGATCAATCTTCCTGGGATGAAAGCGCTTTGGGTTTCAGAGATGAGCTCGTCGAGGAGGGGCCTGAGTCGGTTAACTAGGCACTTGGAGATGATCTTGTAGATGACATTGCAAAGGCTGATAGGCCTGTATTCCGCTAGTGTCTCTGGACTTGGTCCCTTCAGAATTAGGATGATCACTGTATTATTGAGCCATTCCGGGATGATCCCAGTTCTGAAGAAATCTTTGACAGCCTTGGTGACATCATCTTTCATGGTGGCCCAGTTTCTCTGGAAAAAGCGGCCCGGCATACCATCCGGCCCAGGAGCTTTTAGCGGTCCAATTTGGAACAAAGCTCTCCAATCTCCTCATCCGAGAAGTCCCTGCACAGGTTTGCATTGATCTCTGAGTCGATTGGAGTGTGCATGAGGCTGAGGAGGTCACTTGGACTGATGGAGGCATTGTTGGTGTACGGGTCTTTGAAGAACTCATTGGAAAGTTTTTTTATATCCTCTGGATCATCAGTCCAACTCCCATTCAGGCCTCTTATGCGTTTGATGGTATTTTTGGACTGCCGCCAACTTGATTTTCGGTGAAAATAGCTTATGTTTCTGTCTCCTTCTTTAAGCCAGGACACGCGAGAGCGTTGCCTCCACATCATTTCTTCCATGTGTAGCAGTTCATCTAGCTCAAGACTAATCTTCCTGACATTGTCATCACGTGTTGTTGTTCTGGGCCTTTTTCAGAGTTTGCTTAGTTTGGCTCTTCTATTCTTGATCTGTTTTGTAACCATCCCAAAGTTCTCCGTACTCCAATCCTTTAGGTGCCCACTAGTGTTACTGATTTTTTCCATCAACTCATTGAGTGAGGCGCAGGGGGGCTGTTGTTCCAAGCTTCTTTAATTACGGTCGGTAGCGTCGGCTCTCGTTCCCACATATGTTCATATCTAACCGTAGCTGATGGTCTGTTCTGGGACACCAGGTTCTCGCAGTCCAGGATAAGAGGCAAGTGATCAGACCTCGTAGAGCAAATGTGTGTAAATCTTGGCTTGCGGGTACAGAACATACCAGCATTGCGACGCCATGACTCTATTGATCCTGGCCTTAACATTCTGGTCTCCCTTTCGCTTGTTATCAAAAGTCCATGGAGGGCTAACATAGGTGATGTCTTGCAGGTTACATAAATTCAACAACCTTCTGAAGTCGGCCATTCTCTTTTCTGATCTATTTGTTTCTGACAGGTGCTCATGCTGCCATTTAGTCTCGTTGAAGTCTCCCATCATCAGCCATGGCTCATTTGCATTAGGCTTGATTCTGCAAATGGTTTTCTACCTCTTAGCTCATTTATTTTCTTTTCACCTTGTCTGGTTTCAGTGATGAACATGATCCTAGGCCTATAGGTGCGGACAAGATGCACCAATTCCTGAACTGTCCGGGGCAGACCAAGTCCCCGGTAGTTCCAAGCTAGGAGTATCATTGCTCCTGACAGGCGCCGTCAGTTGCGCCTGTCAGGTTAGCAGCAGCCCCTGGGCTGGTCGATTCCTTCTCCTCCCCTTTCCCTGGGTCTTCCGTCCCGTCCTTGGCCTCATGGCCAGTGTCTGATACGTCTCCAACGTATCTATAATTTCTTATGTTCCATGCTAGTTTTATGACAATACCTACATGTTTTGTTCACACTTTATGATGTTTTGATGCATTTTTCAGAACTAACCTATTAACAAGATGCCAAAGTGACAGTTCCTGTTTTCTGCTGTTTTTGGTTCCAGAAAGGCTGTTCGGGCAATATTCTCGGAATTGGACGAAACAAAAGCCCATGATCTTATAATTCACGGAAGGTTCCGAAGAAGAGACGAGGAAGGGCAGCAGGGGCCCACACCATAAGGCGGCGCGGGTGCCCCCCTGGCCGCGCCAGCCTATGGGGAGAAAGCCCCTGGCCCCTCCGACTCCGCCTCTTCGCCTATATAACCCCTCGTGACCTAAAAACTTGACACCAATTGACGAAACTCCAGAAAGAATCCGGGCGCCGCCGTCGCGAAACTCTTTCGGGGACAGTCTCTGTTCGGCACGCCGGGACGGGGAATTTCCCGGAGTCATCTCCATCGACACCACCGCCATCTTCATCGCCATCGTCTCCCATGATGAGGAGGGAGTAGTTCTCCCCCGGGGCTGAGGGCTCTACCGGTAGCTATGTGGTTCATCTCTCTCTCCCATGGTGTGATCTTTATGTGATCATGAGCTTTGTATCACTATTAATCTATGTGCTACTCTAGTGATGTTATTAAAGTAGTCTATTCCTCCTCCATGATGTAATGTTGACAGTGTGTGCATCATGTAGTACTTGGCGTAGGTTATGATTGTAATCTCTTGTAGATTATGGAGTTAACTATTACTATGATAGTATTGATGTGATCTATTCCCCCTTTCATAGCTAATGGTGACGGTGTGTATGCTATGTTAGTACTCGGTCTAAATTGCAACGGTCTATTATGCACTCTAGAGGTTACTTAAATATGAATTCCGAATGTTGTGGAGCTTGTTAACTCCGGCTGAGGGAGCTCTTGTAGCCCTACACAATGAATGGTGTTTGTTATCCAACAAGAGAGTGTTCGTAGCACAAGTGAGGAGAAGTTATTTATTTATTATGTGATCAATGTTGAGAGTGTCCACAAGTGAAAGTATGATCCCTAGGCCTTGTTTCCAAATACTGCAAACATCGCTTGTTTACTGTTTTACTGCATCTTTACTTCTGCAATATTACCACCATCTATACCACATGTGTTTTACTATCTCTTCGCCGAACTAGTGCACCTATACATCGACAAGTGTATTAGGTGTGTTGGGGACACAAGAGACTTCTTGTATCTTAATTGCAGGGTTGCTTGAGAGGACTATCTTTGACCTCTACCTCCCGAGTTTGATAAACCTTGGGTGATTCACTTAAGGGAAACTTGCTGCTGTTCTACAAACCTCTGCTCTTGGAGGCCCAACACTGTCTACAGGAATAGAAGCGTGAGTAGACATCATGTCCTCAGCCCTTGCCTTCTTTGTTCCAACCGGGACAACGAGGTCGCTGTCTAGCTGCATGTCATCACACCCTTGGCGCTTGCCCAGCAACAGCCCCCCCACAGTAGGGGGAAGTGTTCCTTCTCCATCTTTATTCATCAGGCTTGCTGCCGCTGAAGCTTCAGTTGGTTGAGCTGGTATGTCTTTATCGCCGGCCTGGAGCCACGAGGCCCTCCCTCGCCTTCCTCTTCCACCCCTTCTTGCTGGCAACGTCCGCTGCGGTGCTGTTGGAGTCCGTGGTGTCCCCATGCATGTTTTGTTGTCGATCGGAGCATTGTCGATGGCGTTCTTGAGGGTGGCGGAGATGATTGTTGTTGGTGGAGTATGCGCGATCTTGGTCGCGTGGTGTGCTTCCCCCGTCATGTGCCCCGCGGCCTTATCGTGCACGGAGAGCTTTTCCACATCCTTGACGACGTTGGCGACGATGGCAAGCGCCATTGTCGCAGGGTCCGATCCCGCCGCACGCCGAGGGCCGTGACATTGCGCCATGGTGCGTCCATCTGCAGGGCATGGCCGGCCTCGCCAGCCGTCGCAGGCAGGTGCCACTTCCTCGGGTCGTTGACTGTCGTGGCTAGGACACCTAGCGCCAAGGAGTACCTGCGTCTCCTAAGCATCTCAGGGAGGTCGCAGTCCAGCTCCTTGTGGCCGATCACTCCACAGCAGAGGCAGAAGGTGGGGAGGCGCTTTTAGAGGACAGTCACGACCACCTCCTCGTTGGAGAACTTGTCCTGCAGCGTGATCCACCTCTGCAGGGCACGTGCGATGGGTAGGCGCACGCGGACGCGGATGATCTTCTCGCAGATATCGCCTCGGGCGTCGTTGTCGATGTGGATGCATTCCCCGAGTTTCTTCTCCAGGTCCCTGGCCAACTGTTTGGAGAGAAGGTAGAAGGGAATGCGAGTGAACTGTACCCAGATGGGCATCGAGTCGAAGCGCACTGATACGCGTAGATGCACACGTCCGTTGGGAACCCCAAGTGGAAGGTATGATGCGTATAGAAGCAAGTTTCCCTCAGTATGAAACCAAGGTTTAATCGAACCAGTAGGAGCCAAGAAGCACGTTGAAGGTTGATGGTCGCGAAATGTGATGCGGCGCAACACCAGAGATTCCGGCGCCAACGCGGAACCTGCACAACACAACCAAAGTACTTTGTCCCAACGAAACAGTGAGGTTGTCAATCTCACCGGCTTGCTGTAACAAAGGATTAAACGTATCGAGTGGAAGATGTTTGCAAAGAAAACGAGTAAACACAATTGCATAGATTGTATGCTATGTAAAGAATAGGACCGGGGTCCACAGTTCACTAGAGGTGTCTCTCCCATAAGATAAAAGCATGTTGGGTAAACAAATTACGGTCGGGCAATTGACAAATAGAGAAAGGCATAACAATGCATATACATGATATGATAAATATAGTGAGATTTAATTGGGCATTACGACAAAGTACATAGACCGCCATCCAACTGCATCTATGCCTAAAAAGTCCACCTTCAGGTTATCATCCGAACCCCATTCAGTATTAAGTTGCTAAGCAACAGACAATTGCATTAAGTATCGTGCGTAATGTAATCAACAACTACATCCTTAGACATAGCATCAATGTTTTATCCCTAGTGGCAACAGCACATCACAACCTTAGAACCTCTCACGATCCCAGGTGTCAATGAAGGCATGAACCCACTATCGAGCATAAATACTTTCTTGGAGTTAAGAGCAAAAACTTGGCCAGAGCCTCTACTAATAACGGAGAGCATGCAAGATCATAAACAACACATAAACAATAGATTGATAATCACCATAACATAGTATTCTCTATCCATCGGATCCCGACAAACACAACATATAGTATTACAGATAGATGATCTTGATCATGTTAGGCAGCTCACAAGATCCAACAATGAAGCACAACAAGGAGAAGACGACCATCTAGCTACTGCTATGGACCCATGGTCCGGGGGTGAACTACTCACTCATCACTCCGGAGGCGACCATGGCGGTGTAGAGTCCTCCGGGAGATGAATCCCCTCTCCCAGGGTGCCGGAGGCGATCTCCGAATCCCCGAGATGGGATTCGCGGCGGCGGCGTCTCCGGAAGGTTTTCCGTATCGTGGCTCTCGGTGCGGGGGTTTCGCGACGGAGGCTTTAAGTAGGCGGAAGGTCAAAGCGGGGGCCACAGGGGCCCCGGGGGCAGGTCGGCGCGGCCGGGCTTGGGCCGCGCCGCCTAGCTCTGGCTGCCTCGTGGCCCCACTTCATTATCTCTTCGGTCTTCTGGAAGCTTCGTGCAAAAATAGGACCCTGGCGAAAGTTTCGTCCAATTAAGAATATTTCCTTACTAGGATTTCTGAAACCAAAAACAGCAGAAAACAAACGGCTCTTCGGCATCTCGTTAATAGGTTAGTTCCAAAATGCATAAATATGACATATAATGTGCATAAAACATGTAGGTATCATCAATAAAGTAGCATGGAACATAAGAAATTATCGATACGTTGGAGACGTATCGGCATCCCCAAGCTTAGTTCTGCTCGTCCCGAGGTAAAACGATAACAAAGATAATTTCTGAAGTGACATGCCATCATAATCTTGATCATACTATTTGTAAACATATGTAATGAATGCAGCGATCAAAACAAAGGTAATGACATGAGTAAACAAATGAATCATATAGCAAAGACTTTTCATGAATAGTACTTCAAGACAAGCATCAATAAGTCTTGCATAAGAGTTAACTCATAAAGCAATAAATCAAAGTAAAGGTATTGAAGCAACACAAAGGAAGATGAAGTTTCAGCGGTTGCTTTCAACTTATAACATGTATATCTCATGGATATTGTCAACATAAAGTAATATAACAAGTGCAATATGCAAGTATGTAGGAATCAATGCACAGTTCACGCAAGTGTTTGCTTCTTAAGATGGAAGGAGATAGGTAAACTGACTCAACAATAAAAGTAAAAGAATGGTCCTTCAAGAGGAAAGCATCGATTGCTGTATTTGTGCTAGAGCTTTTATTTTGAAAACATGAAACAATTTTGTCAACGGTAGTAATAAAGCATATGAGTTATGTAAATTATATCTTACAAGTTGCAAGCCTCATGCATAGTATACTAATAGTGCCCGCACCTCGTCCTACTTAGCTTGGACTACCGGATCTTTGCATGCCATGTTTCAACCAAGTGTCACAAAGGGTACCTCCATGCCGCCTGTACAAAGGTCTAAGGAGAAAGCTCGCATTTTGGATTTCTCGCTTTTGATTATTCTCAACTTAGACATCCATACGGGACAACATGGACAACAGATAATGGACTCCTCTTAAATGCATAAGCATGTAGCAACAATTATTATTCTCATATGAGATTGAGGATATATGTCCAAAACTGAAACTTCCACCATGATTCATGGCTTTAGTTAGCGGCCCAATGTTCTTCTCTAACAATTTTGCATGCTCCAACCACTAAAATGATAGATCCTTCAGACAAGACGGACATGCATAGCAACTCACATGATATTCAACAATAGTTGATGGCGTTCCCAGAAACATGGTTATCGCACAACAAGCAACTTAATAAAATATAAAGTGCATAAGTACATATTCAATACTACGATAGTTTTTAAGGCTATTTTGTCCCATGAGCTATATATTGCAAAGGTGGATGATGGAATTTTAAAGGTAGCACTCAAGAAATTTACTTTGGAATGGCTGAGAAATACCATGTAGTAGGTAGGTATGGTGGACACAAATGGCATAGTAGTTGGCTCAAGGATTTTGGATGCATGAGAAGTATTCCCTCTCGATACAAGGTTTAGGCTAGCAAGGTTATTTGAAGCAAACTCAAGGATGAACAAGTGCAGCAAAACTCACATAAAAGACATATTGTAAACATTATAAGACTCTACACCGTCTTCCTTGTTGTTCAAAACTCAATACTAGATATTATCTAGACCTTAGAGAGACCAAATATGCAAATCAAATTTTAGCAAGCTCTATGTATTTCTTCATTAATGGGTGCAAAGCATATGATGCAAGAGCTTAAACATGAGCACAAAAATTTCCAAGTATCACATTATCCAAGACATTTTAGAATTACTACATGTAGCATTTTCCAATTCCAACCATATAACAATTTAACGAAGGAGAAACTTCGCCATGAACATTATGAGTAAAGCCTAAGGACACATGTGTCCATATGCAACAGCGGAGCGTGTCTCTCTCCCACAAAGTGAATGCTAGGATCCATTTTATTCAAACAAAAACAAAAACAAAAACAAAAACAAACCGACGCTCCAAGTAAAGAACACAAGATGTGATTGAATAAAAATATAGTTTCGGGGAGAACTGATGATGTTGTCGATGAAGAAGGGGATGCCTTGGGCATCCCCAAGCTTAGACGCTTGAGTCTTCTTAAAATATGCAGGGGTGAACCACGGGGCATCCCCAAGCTTAGAGCTTTCACTCCTCTTGATCATAGTATATCATTCTCCTCTCTTGACCCTTGAAAACTTCCTTCACACCAAACTTCAAGCAAACTCATTAGAGGGTTAGTGCACAATTAATAATTCACACATTCAGAGGTGACACAATAATTATTTTCACTTCTGGACATTGCATAATGCTACTGGACATTAATGGATCAAAGAAATAAATCAACATAGCAAAAGAGGCAATGCGAAATAAAAGCAGAATCTGTCAAAAACAGAACAGTCCGTAAAGACGAATTTAAAGCTGGCACCAGACTTGCTCAAATGGAAAAACTCAAAACTAATGAAAGTTGCGTACATATCTGAGGATCACGCTCGTAAATTGGCAGATTTTTTCGAATTTTCTACAGAGTACTGTGCCCAGATTCGTGACAGACAGCAATGCTGTTTCTGCGCAGCGATCCCAAATATAACATCAACTTTGACATAGAAACTTTACTTGGCACAAAAACATGATAAGGAGAGGTTGCTACAGTAGTAAACAACTTCTAATACTCAACAAAACAAAAAATTGCTGTAGGTAAAAACATGGGTTGTCTCCCATAAGCGCTTTTCTTTAACGCCTTTCAGCTAGGCGCAGAAAGTGCAAATCAAGTATCGAGTAGAAGCATCAACATCATAACTTGTTCTAATAATAGAATCAAAAGGCAACTTCATTCTCTTTCTGGGAAGTGTTCCATACCTTTCTTGAGAGGAAATTGATATTTAATATTACCTTCCCTCATATCAATAACAGCACCAACAGTTCGAAGAAAAGGTCTTCCCAACACAATAGGACAAGATGCATTGCATTCGATATCCAAGACAACAAAATCAACGGGGACAAGGTTATTGTTAACCGTAATGTGCACATTATCAATCCTCCCCAAAGGTTTCTTTTTAACATTATCGGCAAGATTAACATCCAAATAACAATTCTTCAATGGTGGCAAGTCAAGCATATCATAAATCTTTTTAGGCATAACGAAATACTTGCACCAAGATCACATAAAGCATTACATTCAAAATCATTGAATTTCATTTTAATGATGGGCTCCCAACCATCTTCTAACTTTCTAGGAATAGAGGTTTCAAGTTTAAGTTTCTCCTCTCTAGCTTTTATGAGAGCATTTGTAATATGTTTTGTAAAGGCTAAATTTATAGCACTAGCATTAGGACTTTTAGCAAGTTTTTGTAAGAACTTTATAACTTCAGAGATGTGACAATCATCAAACTCTAAATCATTATGAGCTACAACAATGGGATCATTGTTCCCAAGGTTGGAAAATATTTCAGCAGTTTTATCACAAGCAGTTTCAGCAGTTTTAGCAATTTCAGGCAGTTTTGTACGCTTTGCACTAGGAGTAGAAATATTGCCAACACCAATTATTTTACCATTGATAGTAGGAGGTGCAGCAACATGTGAAGAATTAGCATTACTAGTGGTGGTGATAGTCCAAACTTTAGCTACATTATTCTCTTTAGCTAGTTTTTCATTTTCTTCTCTATCCCACCTAGCACGCAATTCAGCCATTAATCTTATATTCTCATTAATTATAACTTGGATGGCATTTGCTGTAGTAGTAATCTTATTATCAATATCATTATTAGGCATAACTTTCAATTTTAAAAGATTAACATCGGAGGCATGCCTATCAACTCTAGAAGCAATAGTATCAATTTTATCAAGCTTTTCCTCAACAGATTTGTTAAAAGCAGTTTGTGTACTAATAAATTCTTTAAGCATAGCTTCAAGACCAGAGGGTACACTCCTATTATTGTTGTAAGAATTCCCATAAGAATTACCATAACCCTTACCATTAGCAGAAGGATATGGCCTATAGTTATTACCAGAGTTGTTCCTATAAGCATTGTTGTTGAAATTATTATTTTTAATGAAATTCACATCAACATTTTCTTCTTGAGCAACCAATGAAGCTAAAGGAACATTATTTGGATCTACATTAGATCTACCATTCACAAGCATAGACATAATCACATCAATCTTATCATTCAAGGAAGAGGTTTCTTCAACAGAATTTACCTTCTTACCTTGTGGAGCTCTTTCCGTGTGCCATTCAGAGTAATTTATCATCATATCATCAAGAAGTTTTGTAGCCGCCCCCAATGTGATGGACATAAAGGTACCTCCAGCAGCTGAATCCAATAAATTCCGCGAAGAAAAATTTAGTCCTGCATAGAAGGTTTGGATGATCATCCAAGTAGTCAGTCCATGGGTTGGGCAATTCTTTACCAAAGTTTTCATTCTCTCCCATGCTTGAGCAACATGTTCAGTATCTAATTGTTTAAAATTCATTATGCTACTTCTCAAAGATATAATTTTAGCGGGAGGATAATATCTACCAATAAAAGCATCCTTGCATTTAGTCCATGAATCAATACTATTCTTAGGCAAAGATAGCAACCAATCTTTAGCTCTTCCTCTTAATGAGAAAGGAAACACTTTCAATTTAATAATATCACCATCAACATCTTTATACTTTTGCATTTCACAAAGTTCAACAAAATTATTGATATGGGCAGCAGCATCATCAGAACTAACACCAGAAAATTGATCTCTCATGACAAGATTCAAAAGCAGGTTTAATTTCAAAGAATTCTGCTGTAGTAGCAGGTGGAGCAATAGGTGTGCATAGGAAATCATTATTATTTGCATTTGTGAAGTCACACAACTTAGTATTTTCAGGAGTATTCATTTTAGCAACGGTAAATAAAACAAACTAGATAAAGTAAATGCAAGTAACTAATTTTTTTGTGTTTTCGATATAGAGAGCAAGACAATAAATAAAGTAAAACTAGCAACTAATTTTTTTGTGTTTTCATTTAGTGCAGCAAACAAAGTAGTAAATAAAATAAAGCAAGACAAAAACAAAGTAAAGAGATTGAGAAGTGGAGACTCCCCTTGCAGCGTGTCTTGATCTCCCGGGCAACGGCGCCAGAAATTTAGCTTGATACGCGTAGATGCACACGTCCGTTGGGAACCCCAAGTGGAAGGTATGATGCGTATAGAAGCAAGTTTCCCTTAGTATGAAACCAAGGTTTAATCGACAGTAGGAGCCAAGAAGCACGTTGAAGGTTGATGGTCGCGAAATGTGATGCGGCGCAACACCGTTCCGGCGCCAACGCGGAACCTGCACAACACAACCAAAGTACTTTGTCCCAACGAAGTGAGGTTGTCAATCTCACCGGCTTGCTGTAACAAAGGATTAAACGTATCGAGTGGAAGATGTTTGCAAAGAAAACAGTAAACACAATTGGTAGATTATATGCTATGTAAAGAATAGGACCGGGGTCCACAGTTCACTAGAGGTGTCTCTCCCATAAGATAAAAGCATGTTGGGTAAACAAATTACAGTCGGGCAATTGACAAATAGAGAAAGGCATAACAATGCATATACATGATATGATAAATATAGTGAGATTTAATTGGGCATTACGACAAAGTACATAGACCGCCATCCAACTGCATCTATGCCTAAAAAGTCCACCTTCGGGTTATCATCCGAACCCCATTCGGTATTAAGTTGCTAAGCAACAGACAATTGCATTAAGTATCGTGCGTAATGTAATCAACAACTACATCCTTAGACATAGCATCAATGTTTTATCCCTAGTGGCAACGACACATCACAACCTTAGAACCTACTGTCACGATCCCAGTGTCAATGAAGGCATGAACCCACTATCGAGCATAAATACCCCTCTTGGAGTTAAGAGCAAAAACTTGGCGAGCCTCTACTAATAACGGAGAGCATGCAAGATCATAAACAACACATAAACAATAGATTGATAATCACCATAACATAGTATTCTCTATCCATCGGATCCCGACAAACACAACATATAGTATTACGGATAGATGATCTTGATCATGTTAGGCAGCTCACAAGATCCAACAATGAAGCACAACAAGGAGAAGACGACCATCTAGCTACTGCTATGGACCCATGGTCCGTGAACTACTCACTCATCACTCCGGGGCGACCATGGCGGTGTAGAGTCCTCCGGAGATGAATCCCCTCTCCGGCGGTGCGAGGCGATCTCTGAATCCCGAGAGATGAGATTCGCGGCGGCGTCTCGGAAGGTTTTCCGTATCGTGGCTCTCGATGCGGGGTTTCGCGACGGAGGCTTTAAGTAGGCGGAAGGTCAACGCGGGGGCCACACGAGGGCCCAGGCAGGTCGGCGCGGGCTTGGGCCGCGCCGCCTAGCTCTGGCTGCCTCGTGGCCCCTTCGTTATCTCTTCGGTCTTCTGGAAGCTTCGTGCAAAAATAGGACCCTGGGCGAAAGTTTCGTCCAATTCCGAGAATATTTCCTTACTAGGATTTCTGAAACCAAAAACAGAAGACACTGGCTCTTCGGCATCTCGTTAATAGGTTAGTTCCAGAAAATGCATAAATATGACATATAATGTGCATAAAACATGTAGGTATCATCAATAAAGTAGCATGGAACATAAGAAATTATCGATACGTTGGAGACGTATCACGCACCATGTTCGGGTCCTCTCCTTCCTTGAGCTCACGGATGAGGACAGTGTCACCTCCCTGGTACCGCAATGGGCCGCCCCGCGTGACGTGCTTGAAGTCTCCCTCCACCAAGAAGTCGAGCACGAACTGCGTGTCTGCAAGTTGAAGCGACTCGACGGTGCCCCTGAGCATCCAGACGTTCTTCATGTAACTCACTAGTTGCTTCGAGGTGATGGAGATCACGGACAGGAACACGCCGACCGCCACGAGGCGAGCTCGCGCATGGCCCCGAGCTTTTCCCAGGTCGACGATGATCGGGGCGCGCTCGTCCTCAGTGCGATCATCCACCACTGGCTGCTTCTCAGCACGCATCCATGACGTGCTTGCTGCATCAGGCCTGCTGTTGCCCGAGAAGGTGATCATGCCAGAGCTCTGAGCAGCAGCAGCGCCCACAGTCGCGGCCGCTGCAGGTCCACCCTGCTCCTTCCTGCTCTCCCTGGGAGTCTCCATGCCTTGGATGGTTTCAAAGGGGTTTGAGGGGAGAATTGGATTGTTTTGGTGGAGGACATCGCCATGGCTCTTGACCTTTATATTGCGGCCGCCGGGATCAGGGGGAGGGGCACTAAATTGGAATAAACGCGGACAGAAATACCTTGGGCGCCATCTCCGGCCTTGCCTAGCCCAGGAAAGCTAGCATGTTCTCTTCCAGTCGTTGGTTGGAGCAGAGGAACGCCATGATCTCTCGGAGCAATCAGCTCATGGGATGCTTCCTTCAATATCTCACCATCCTGGACCTTAATTACTCTGATGTAGTGGAAGGAAGAAGAGAAAACTGGGATGGATTCGACCTTGTGCGGGTCGTGGCTATGAGGGAGTAGAGGATTCTCCATATCACCTGCGCTAGTGGTGGCGGAGTCTGGTGTGGGTGGGGCAGAGTCAGGGTGGGGGCGGATGGTGGAATCACCGGTGATTGTGGTGGGGGGACCAAACATCGCCTCAAATCTGCGATGAAAATGGGCTAGCGATTTGGCTGGATTTGGGGATTGGAGGGCGATATCCTGGAGTCTGCCTTTTAATTCTGGGGGCAGGAAATTTGGTGGCGCCGAAGGTGCATGCTCGGGAGAGTGGGGATTCAATTGATCTGGGTATCTAGCTGTGGTTTCTGTCGTGGAATCGGTGGTCTGGGTGGGGATTTCGATCCGTAAGGAATCGCCCTCGGGAGGGAGAGAGACGAACCGTCATCTGTAGCTGCTAAAAGATGGAATACTTGTTCATTGGAGCTAAAAGATGGAAATTTGCTAGACATACATGTGCATTGGAGTAAAAACATTCAAGTGATTGATTAGCCAGAATTATCATGGGTTATATTCTGAACGGTTTAAGGAATTTAGGGATGAAACTTAAACCAACTCAAATATAAGGGTTGGAAAGTGAACTTTGAGACAAGTTCAGGGTTGTAAATTGGACTTCTCTCATAAAGAATCAAGACCCGGTTGGCCTATCCATGCATGACAAGAGGTGGGACTAAGCTGCATTATTAGTTTAGAAGGAGTTAGACATTCTTATAAGGATATCTCTTTCTCTAGTTGTATGGGCTTGAGAAGAAGAGACCTGCACGTGCGATCTTCCTCCTCCTCCATCCACTCGTCACAATGCATGTTGGGTTTCCAGAAAGCCAAACCAAGGAGGCACATGTGCATCGTGTAAGAGTTGACTTCCTTTTTGCCACACATGTTTGGGGAAACTGGACATATTCTTCTATCCAAAGCTACAACTTTCCGTGTCTAACACAAAGGAAGAATAATCTAATTCATTTGTCTCCTGACTATAAACGTTCGTTTTGCCACCAATGTCCATAAAGAGGCCGCTCCTCGTCCTAGACATGCATGCAACACATGAGACTCCCTTGTTCCACAACCTCGCGCCAACGCTCAAGTCTTTCTTATCCCATCATACTACAAACACTAAAGGAAATTATTGTAGGACCCTTTTATCTTGCCTCTTGAAGATTTGTACGGGTGTAAGTATAAGAAACCTTCAAAAAGTACCATGAGTTCATGAATAGGAAACCTAAAATTACTTGAAAAGGGAAGGGGTGCGGGGACATCCCAATCTTATGGGTTTGGTAGTTCTTTTTTTTCTTCTTCTTACACTTTGTCTCATGTTTCATCTAAAACAAAAAAATATTTTTATCGCCATGATACTTTTGGTGTCATTGTAGGGAATAGAGGATAGGTCTTCATTCTTCCTCCTCTTGTACTTCATTGTCCACCTTCATATGGTTTTCCTTGACACTCTCAACACAATTTCTTTCATTCATCGCATTCGTACCAATAGGAATATTCCAAATTTTCATATACATCAACAAAGAATCATTGATGATCTTGGCGGCCCGTTTAGCCTCTTCTTCCTTAGGCCTTCTTGGTGTTTTAAATGACACCTCTCCTTGTATATATATAGCAGCCAAGGGAGATGAATATTTGTGACAATGCTTGTGGGCTCCAAAATTACCCCTATGTATAGACTTTTGGATCCCATCTTGACAATGTGAGTCAAAGCCCATTTGATCCAATAACTCTTGGACACCTCTAGAAACTTCCTAGCGTCACCTCTTTGACCCCCACAAGGGCATAGGACCGAACTATTATCAAATATGCAAAGAGTTGGAGTCAATCACGTATTTTCGGGCTACCGTGGTTCAGTTTTATGGCCTCGGTAATCATGTGCAACTTGTTTCATACGAACTCGAATTTTGAAGTTTAATAGATGAAAAGTCATCAGAGAAAAATTTCGTACATCTTTAATGTTGTAACTTTTCCTGTTTGACGCCCTGTTCGAGTCATGCCTGGGAAATTGTTAAAACAGTTTTGTAGAGGTAAATTTCGGATTGCTGAAAATTTCACTCCAAATAGGTCTATTTTGTGATTTCCTCCAAATTATTCTACACCAAAGTGTAAATCAATAAATTTTGCAATTTTTCAACTATTAGTATGTTGGCCCCAATAAATGTAGTAATAAGGAATTTAATATAATAAACTTTAGAGGTCATGGATACATTTACATATTTCAACATCCCCAAGCTTAACATGTTCTCATCCTAGTGCATAAATGTGATAAACAAACATGAATTTGGAATATATTATCAATAAATACAAGGTTCTAATATGATCATTGCTACTAATATATGTAAATAAGTACTGGAAGTACGTAAATAGCAATTTAACAAATATATCATGAAGTAAGTAGTTTAACATAGACCATCAAGATTGTAGAAACACAAATGATGTCATGCACTAAATTCCTCTTTATAAATACTAATTAAAAAAGCAAACTCGTGCAAGTGGAGTGCATGTGTGAAACTAAATTGGTCTAGTATAAACTTTTAAAACACATTTGTCTTTTACCTCGGGTAGTGGGAGTTGAAATGCATTTTGTAGATGGAAACAAAGATTAACACAATAAAACAAATACTATAGCTTTATCTTCAAAATCCTATTAGAATGTGGGCATGTTTTTTGTGCACAGTTTGGTAGTAAATAGGTTTGTGATCTTTCATTCTAACTTTGGTTAGAGTTTTGAGAATGGTTCCTATACTTGTTTCCCCTCCTGACTTGTCTCTCGAGTTTCGAGGAGTATCAATTAACATTGGACCGGGCTCCCTTTTGCAGACTGTACCAGCGTCAATCTTTTTTTGCATATTTAAAAAATCATATTACCCGTGCTCATCATTTCTTATCATGAGTGGGAACTTGTTTGGTACGAGAGATCACAGTTCTTAAAACTACTTCCTGAAAATAAACACATACACAAACAAGAAGGCTTGGAATATAAATACAAATATAAACATGATACTTACTTGGAATGACAATGCATGCCACATATAGCTAGATATGGTGTATGCATGTACCATAAATCTTGGTTCAAAGGGATTTGGATGTACAAGAACTATATCTATCTTACTAAGTGAACATTTAGAAATATGGAGAAACTCGATCGCTACAATGAAAGCTACATTGTCCATTAGTATGGCTCATTTGATGTAGTGCAGGATAAAATTGAGTTCCTACAATAATGAGGTAATGCAACCACTACTAAATAACACACTTGAAGTTGAAATCCACTAAACTATAAAACATTACACAAAGGAGTAGCAATCATACTTTTCTAACATGTAAAAATTTATCTTTTCCCCCTTTCTTTTATCCTACTTTTTGTGGATTTTTTTTCTAATAGAGCACTTAAACTTTATGCGAATATGTTTGGTGCTCAAAAAACCAAGTATGAAGGTTTGCAAAAGGATGCGTTGTTGATGTAAGGGGGGGGGGGGGGGGGGAAGGGGCATCCCCAAGTTTGTGGTGTTAACCATTCCTGAATATTTCCATGCTCGGTGTACATGAGATGCAGGGTCATCCCAAAGCTTACGGTTGACAACTATTCTTGGTTGGTTCTCCTTTTGGTGTTCCTTCATTCCATACTAAAAAAAATTACCACAAAAACTGTTCCAGTTATTTTCAGCGGGTGACATTACTGGCAAAAGAAAATAAGTTTTTCGTCTATAAAATACTCAAATAATTTGGTTTCATGTGTCCAGAGAGTTACTTAAGTGTATAAAAATCTCGAAGGACCAACATATACTAGAAGAATCCAATAATAACTCAAAAAAGCCACTTAAACAAATAAAGAAACAATCTATCCCAAAAAGGAACAATTGCAGCAAAACGACTTCTGAAATGCCACTTAGATAAATCTGAAAGTTTTATGATCATTCGGAATACTTACGAGTGTTCTTATAGTAAAAAATCTCTGCATTTTGAGAGATACATGGAGTGCTCAGGAAATAAAACGGTGAAGAAATAACACACGGAGAACTGCAGCTGATGCAATTATGAACATCTAACAGGATCCAAATGGGTAAAACTTGGGAATTATGGTGTTTCCCTCACCACTAGTACATATAAAATAACATAGTGAAATGACACGACAATAGAATGGAGCTTCCCAGCACACCGAGAGAATTGCCGGAGCGGAACCAACATCATATCTCCATTGAAAAAACATCGTATAGTTTGCCGGAGCGAGCCCTTATTGCACACATGAGAGAGGCTTGGGATGGGAAGCAATGCTGGATTTATGAGTTTTCCTTTCCTTTTCATGAAAAAAAAAATCCAGCGTCGAAGCACCTACAAGAAACTCAATCTGCAATAGTACGAAACCTACACACAAAATTGGAAAACCACTTCCACACTATGGTTAACATAGGTGTTGCACGTGTTTGCTATTTCGGAACTCATTGTATTTTATATGGCATCCTACCATTTTTTCTAGAACCGAATTTGAACTAAGCATCATCTTTCGTTTATTCTAGATTTTTTTGCAAAAAAAATCATTTTTAGGTTCACGACGTGTTGTTTTATCACAAATACAATGTCAGTTTCATGCGCTTCTCAATATGGCTTTTTATAGAATACGGCAGTTATTCCGGAAAACCTTCATAAAATAAGCTACCTCCTACAAGACTACATGGCTTTTAGGGAAAATAAATTAGGTCGTAACCTGAAGCATGTTATAGTTTTTTCGGAAATCTCATACTGCGCACAGGCGTGAGTGTTGGAAGGGAAGCAATGTTGGTTTTATGATATTCCTTTCCTAGCCATGAAAAACCTATTTTTCATTTTTGTGGTGCTGAAAGGTTTTTTTTGTGAAGTAGCTACAAGAAGCATAAACTGCAATGGTACAAAATCTATGCTCAAAAATAGAAGAACACTTCGACAGTACGGTTCACATACCTGATGCACGCGCTAGCTTTCTAGGAATTCATGATGTTTTATACAGTGTCATAGCGATTTGGCTAGACCGAATTTGAACTAAGCGTATACTTTCTTTTTTCTAGATTTTTTGCATATATTATTTTTGGGTCCACAATTTGTTTGTACCATCGATACGATGTTGGTTTCGTGCGATGCCGCATGAGTGGAAGGGATAAATAAGCCTCGAAACCATATGTCTTTGCATAGTGCCAAGTTTTGACACTACATAAAGATAGTAGTGCCACAAAATGACACAATCTTTGTCTTGTGTTAATATGAGAACACTAGGAAAAGAAATTTTGTTGTTGAGTGTCCGTTAGTTGGTACTTGGAAAAGGGTGACGCCATCAAGGTTACTATCTAATGGAGGGCAATGGCGACGTGTTGTAGAGCTTGCCAAGTGTCAAATTTTAGCACTCGGCAAAGACCACATTTTTAGTGTCGAATTTTGGCACTCGGGAAAGGCAATCATTGCCGAGTGTCTTTTTTGCCTTTACCTCTGGATGAACTCTTTCCCGGGTGTATTTTAAAAACACTCACCAAAGGTGGTCTTTCCCGAGTACCACAAAATTTGACACTCGGCAAAAACCAAAAGCTCGGCAAAGAAGCATTTTTTTCGGTGGTGGTAGTTATGACCATTACTAATATATTAGAAAGAATGTACTCTTCTCTCCAAATCTAATTTGCATCCATAAAATGAATCCAACTTCTAGCAGTAGATGAATAATTGCAAATTTTTGTGTGTACGAGATTAGAATAACTTCCAAATAACTGACATGTTTTTTTTATTTGTCCTGATCAGAAAAATATATGAAAAAGAAAGGACGTAGAATATTTCTGGGATTTATGGTTAAAGAAGAAAAATAATAAAATAGGGGTTCTGTTGAATTTCAAGTATTCAGTTTCTTCGCTTGCATTAAGTCTGCAATTATGAGTTACAATCCTTTGTGCCACATCGAAATCCTGATACCGAATTCTAAGGATGGTATCTGAAAATGAGACCGAGACCTCCCTTTTGCCCTTAAAATATTTTATCCTCCCTTATAAAGGCGGCATGCGGGTATGGCGACATGGCGTGGCCCGTTGGGCTCCCTTCCCGTGTGTGTGTGGTGGGGGACGGGGGTCGACTTCAGGGTGGCACAGGTGGAGACCAGGCGGCCTCTCACCGGCGCGTGGTAGGATGGCGCGGAGGAGACAGAGATGGGCGCGTGCGGTGGTGCCTCGGTGGCATCGTGGAACTTCGGACGGCGGCACTCCTGCGGTTTAGGGTACGTTCCTGCCTCCATGTGCCACTATCACGTGGGCCCGATCTGGGGCCAACCTTGGGCTTGATCAGGGCCAGAATGGGTTGGCCCGCTACTGGCCCGGCTGAATAATGGTTGTTGTCCTAGGGTTCGAACTCACGCCAAGATAAGATCTACCGGTTGTTAGTCCCGATCGATATGGCTAGTGTTGTATTTCGGAAGGCTCCGTAGCAAACTCCTTTGGGTGATTCATGCCTGGAGATTGCTGACCGGGTGGGATTCAGTCGTGCGCATCCGTGTTTTTCTCTGGCCATTTGGTTTCAGAGGAAACGCTGGGAAGCTCTGCTGGTCGTTACCATCATGGAGCACGCTTCTCGTTCCATGGTGAATTCAGCCGGTGGAGAATATCTTTGAAGTCGGTATCTGAGGGCTAGCAATGGTGGCTCCAATGTGGCGACGAGGAATTGGCTTGGTGATTTATGACTTGGAGGAGAGGCATTGTAAGTGGACACGTCAGTACATGAGAAGTCCAAAATCTTACCTTCGAGGGTGGAAATCTAAGGTCTAGCCTTAATTGGTTGTGACTAACAACAGGTTTGTTGTAGGCATTGTTTTGTGAGCGAGAACTTTCTCCAGGATGAAAACCTAAGATCTTTGATGGGTCGACGACTATAACGCTTGTGCATTGTTTCCTTCTTGAAGGCGTTGCTTTTGGAGGAGCTAGACTCTTGGTGTTGTGTTGGTGATGGTAGTTCTGCTGCTACAAGAAACAGATCACTGTAGCGGGATTTTTATGTTATTTTTTTTCTTTTTTAGTTGTGTGCATCCTTAATAGCGGTAGAGCATCGCGTTGTTACAGGTGTTGGATGTATTTACTATCTTTACAATATTAATATGTTTCATTTATCGAAAATATACAGAAAACCGCCCCTCCCAACTCACCTTGGAATTGTTAACTTCATATACACTCTCGGTCCACTTATATTTCAGATTACTTCAATGCCAGGTATTGGTAATGGTTATCACATAGTCTGCATTGGGGGGGGGGGGGGGATCATAGAGTATACGCATTGCAGATTTGTTTATGTTTTCTAAACGAAGGTACATTTTCTATTCATGTTATGCTTACGCATGCAAACATACGTGTGAATATATTTTCTCACGTTGATAGGCCTCTTCTGTTTTCAATTGAGGATGACGTCACACAAGAATGATAATAGAACAGATTAATGGAGACTTGATCAGTACGAGACCAAAGAAAATTTCTTGCAAGTTGTCTTGGTAATACTAGTATTTCTTTAGGTGTGCAACTGAAGTTTGTCAGTTAGTAATGAGAGTCCGTTGGCTAAAATCCACCAATCCGGAAGCTTGTTTCACTAGCACTAGTTTTAATCGATATGCTTGATCCTTTTTCTGCAGGAATTTCCCCAGCAACGGGTTGGGCTAACGAATAGTGTTAGAAGAAAGAAGACCAGTAATCTGACTTAACTAACATGTACTACAATATATATAAATTCTACGCCTGGGGAGTGGGGACATCCCGCTGCTTCAATGGACGCCGAACCATGGTGAGCCGCCGGAGAATTACCTGTGGCTGGGGAGAGACACCCTGATGTAGCCGGAGGTTAATGTACTTGTGGCCGGGGAGAGACACCCTGATGTAACCGCAGGATCGATCGATTTAGAGGTGAGTCCTGGACGGAGTATTCTGTGGTTCGTGGCTCGTGGGTGATGCTGGGAGAGGAAGGGGAAAGACAATGGTTGGAAAAAAAAAAGCTTACAGCCAGGTTAAGCGACCCATCATAGCATAAACTTTTTTTTGTTGCTGTCTAGAGGGTGACATGGCACTTTAGTTTTAACAGATATGGTCCTTTTTATGCATTATTTTAGATCCAGTAATTTCCGCAGCAATAGTAATGTTAAATGAAAGAAGACCAGTAATCTGGCTGAACTAACATGGAGTACAATATAAATACTAGTACATGTATCAATGCTATACCATGCTTCATTGCTTCCCATGCCGATCGCCGTTGTCTCAACATTCATGATGGCTAAATTCGCCAGTTTAGCCCTGCTTCCACTGTTCTCATGCCTTCTGCTGCACTCCTGTGTATGTGCATCATCAGCAGAGCACACGCTGGGTACCGGGTCATCCCTGTCGGTGGAAGACAACGCGAGGCCTTTCCTGATGTCGCCGGACGCCACCTTCTCTTGCGGCTTTCTCCAAGCCGGCGACAACGCCTTCTACTTCTCCATTTGGTTCACCGCCAGCAAAAGCAGAACCGCTGTCTGGTCGGCTAACCCCGGCGCCCCTGTGAACGGACGGCTCTCCAGGATCTCGTTCAGCCGCGACGGCAAGCTGATCCTCGCCGACGCCAACGGGACCATTGTCTGGGACACCAAGACGGGAGGCAACAAGCAGCACCTCACCGTCTCCCTCAACAACACCGGCAACCTCGCCATCATGGACCCGTCGACCGGCCGCGCCCTGTGGCAGAGCTTCCATTGGCCGACGGACACCCTGCTCCCGTCGCAGGTGCTGTCCAAGGACACGATTCTGACGGCCGCCTACTTCACCTTCCGCTACGACAGCGACAACGTGCTGCGGCTCCTGTACGACGGCCCGGATACCGCGAGCGTCTACTGGCCGACCCCGGGCATAGACGTTTACACGAGCGGCCGGACAAACTACAACAGCTCCCGAATCGGCGTCCTCGACGACACCGGTGCCTTCTTCTCCAGCGACGGACTGCACTTCCAGGCCTCCGACCTGGGCGCCGCCGGCGTCAAAAGACGGCTAACGATCGAGCAGGACGGAAACTTGCGGCTCTATAGCCTCGTGAAGGCGACCGGTGGCTGGACAGTCACGTGGGTGGCGCTGAACCAGCCGTGCTCCGTGCACGGGCTGTGCGGGAAGAACGCCGTCTGCGAGTACCAGCCGTCCCTCCGATGCTCGTGCGTGCCGGGGTACGAGATGGCCGACCACCGGGACTGGAGAAAGGGCTGCAAGCCGACGTTCAGCGTCCCCGCCGCCACCGGCAACAACTGCAGCCAAGGGGTGCCGGAGCAGTTCTCGTTCCTCGAGGTGCCGCACACCGACTTCTACGGATACGACCTTTGGTTCAACCAGTCCATCTCGTTCGAGGACTGCATGAACCTGTGCCTGAAGCTGTGCGCCTGCACCGCCTTCTCCTACAGGATGAATGGCATGGGCAACTGCTACCCGAAAGGCGACCTGTTTAATGGATACAGGACGTCGTCGTTCTACGGGAGCATCTACCTCAAGCTGCCGAACAAAGTCAACGCCTCGGTGTCGGCGCTGCCGTTGGTATCCGTCGCGGGCTCAGGCCTCGCCTGCGTTTCTAGTCGTAACATCCTCCCAAGGTACGCGGACACGTACGGGAGACCCGGCAGCGGCCCAAAGTGGACCTACTTTCTTGCGTTCGCCGCGGTGCTCGGATTTCTCGAGCTTCTCTTCGTCGCCGCCGGGTGGTGGTTCCTGTCCAGCCATCAGAGCATACCCAGCTCGATGGAGGCAGGGTACAGGCTGGTGATGGCGACCCAGTTCAGGAGGTTCTCGTACCGGGAGCTCAAGAACGCGACAGGGAATTTCAAGGAGGAGCTTGGCCGTGGCGGGTCCGGCGTGGTGTACCGCGGCGTGCTGGACAAAGGCACCGTGGTGGCGGTGAAGAAGCTGACGGACGTGCAGGTGCAGGGCGAGGAGGAGTTCTGGGCGGAGGTGACGGTGTTCGGGAGGATCAACCACATCAACCTGGTGAGGATCTGGGGGTTCTGCTCCGAGGGCAAGCACAGGATGCTGGTGTACGAGTACGTCGAAAACGAGTCGCTGGACCGGCACCTCTTCGGCAACGACATCGGCAGGTCGCTGGCGTGGACCGAGCGGTTCAGGATCGCGCTGGGCGCGGCCAGGGGCCTGGCCTACCTCCACCACGAATGCCTCGAGTGGGTCATCCACTGCGATGTAAAGCCGGAGAACATCCTCCTCACGCGGGAGCTCGACGCCAAGATCGCCGATTTCGGGCTGGCCAAGCTGTCCAGGAGGGATACCACGGGCGACGGCAACGGCATTCAGCTATCACAAATGAGGGGGACAAAGGGATACATGGCGCCGGAGTGGGCGCTCGGCCTGCCCGTGGACGCCAAGGTCGATGTCTACAGCTACGGCGTCGTGCTGCTGGAGATCGTCATTGGGACCCGGATCTCCGACCAGACGACGGCGGACGGCGAAGAGCGGCTGGAGATGTGGCAGATCGCACAGGCGCTGAAGCAGGTCGTAGCGAGTGGAGACATTGGGTCGTTGGTGGATAGTAGGCTGAGTGGGCAGTTCAACCCTCGGCAGGCCATGGAAATGGTGAAGATCTCCTTGTCCTGCATGGAGGAGAGCAGCAGCAGACCGACCATGGATGACATCTCCAAAGCTCTTACGGCCTGCGATGACGAAGATGAGCACCCAGCGTACCTCTCATGACTTCGATCTCATCTAGCATACCCAGTTTCCCATGATCTCCGGCTTAATTAGGTGGCTGTATGATCCGTGTAATTACGGATGGAACCGACTACATTTCACTAGACTGAGAACCTGAGATAACGTTTCAGTCGACTTGGTGGCCCTGTGTCTTGTTTTTTTATTTGAGCGGATTTGTCTTATGTTTCTGTTTTGTTATACTCCAGTATGGGCTTTAGTGTTGTCCAGATTCAATTATTTAGTTGGGCTGAAGCTTATTCCGAATGTTGCTATCCTTACACCATGTTCAATGCGGCTCTTAACTAGGCGTTTAGTTCGAGTGGCTAGCGTCCCTGCAATAGCTTTGAGCCCCAATGCATGACTTCAACTATCTGTCCTTATTTCTCAAACAGACTCCCTCTGCATTTTTCTTTTTGCCGCAAATCACAGATTGAGTAAGCAATCAGATCGACTCGCCTAAATAAGTGGAACCCCTTGAGTCATGGTGGCTTGACATGACCGTTTCTTCAGCGCCTAATCGAAAGGCCATCATAAGCATTTCACTCGACTGAAATAACGTTTTAGTCGATGTGGTAGCCCTGTATCTTGCTTTTTGTTTTTGTTTTTTAGCGGATGTGTCTTGTGTTCCCGTTTTGTTACTCCAGTATGGGCTTCAGCCTTGTCCAGGTTTAATTGTTTAGGTGGGCTGAAGCTTATTCTGAACATTGCTCTCTTTTATATGCAGTCACTACAAACACACCCGCGCGTGACCTAGGGTTTCTCTCTAGGGTGAGGCGATCCGGCGGCGATCACCACCGCAGTTCCTCTCTCCATTGTCCCACGTCACCGGGAGCCTCCTCGCCTCTCTGTCGACTCGGGCTGGTCAAGGGATCGGCTTGCCCGACTACCCGGCCTTGGGAGACTAGGGTTGGCGGCGGTTTCTTCGTGTGGCACGGGCTAGAGTAGATTGATCGCCATGGCTGAAAGTTCCAGAGCGATGAGTGGGAAAGGGAAAAAGGATTATGACGTTCAGGAGCTTCTGAAGAGCCTGAATTTGCATGAACGAGGTGGTCCTCGGAAAGGAGGAGATCAAGACTTGGCCGGAGGTGAAGTGGTTGGCGGCGGCCAAGGTGCTAATGGAGAAATCCTTCAGTCTAGAGTCGTTGAAGAAGACGTTGCACGCAGCATGGACGCCGGCGCGGGAGGTCACCTTCCACGCGGTGGAGGAAAATCTGTTCGTCCTTCAAGCTCATTGTCTCGGAGATTGGAACAGGGTAATGTTGGAAGGGCCATGGCTCTTTTGTAGATGTGCTTTGATGGTGGAACCGTTCGATGGTACGACTATGATTCCCACTATCATCCCGAGCGGGGTTTAGGCATGGATCCAAATCCACAAGATACCACCACTGTTTCGCAACAAGCAAGTGCTCGAGCAGCTTGGGAGCAGGGTGGGTGAGGTTACCTCAGTTGATCTCACAGCTGTGCAAACAAGAGCAGGTGACTTTCGTAGGGCTCGAGTGAAACTAGACTCGACCAAGCCGCTGACCCGTTTTGTGCCGCTGGTACTGGAAGGACATGATCGTATGTTTCTGCAGATTAAATACGAGAAAATCCTGCGTTTTTGTGATCATTGTGGAAGGATGGGCCACACGTTCTTGGAGTGTGGGTCAGGGGAGTATGAAGATGCTGCAGTTTGGAGATTGGATGGTCTCGGACGAGCAATACTGGAGACCGGGGACACCAGGGCTGCGCGCGCGTACTGCTGCAGCGCGGGAGTCAAGTGGTGGTCGCGGTCGGCCTGCTACTAGTCGTGGGGGTGGCCAGACGGGCAGAGGGGAGGGCATGCATGGGAATGGTGTGGGTGCACGTGAGCAACGCAAGTGGAGGCCAAAGGAGGCAGTGAACAATCAGAATACGAAGCAAAACTCAGAGGACGCCATACTAGATAATAACAAGCTAGATGATATATGTGATCTACTAGTCCGCTGAAACAACCAGTGGTGACTGAACCAGGTCAGCTAGAAGCAGGTGCAAAAAAGATGTTGATGGATGGCGAGGTGGATCAGGCGGGGCTGGAACGCGTCCCTCCTCCGCCACCGGCGTATGTCCCGCCAACTGGAAAGAAAAAGAAGATGAGAAAGGCTGCTGCAGGGGCGGCAAAAGAGACCAAAGAAGGCGATGAGGATTGTGGTGAGAACTCTGAGGCGACCTCCTTCGAGGAGGGCCACCAACTGCAATGAGTGTAGCAAGTTTGAATTGTCACGGACTTGGCATGGCTACGACGATTCGTGAAATCCGCCATTTTGTGCGGACAAAGGCCCCCTCTATTCTCTATGTAGTTGAGACTCAGTTTGATAGAACTAGAGTGGAAGGACTAGCAAAAACGCTAGGTTATGATCGAGGTTTTGCTGTTAGCAGTTCTGACCGTAGTGGCGGTCTAGGGATTTTCTGGAATAATGAAATAAATATCGAGATTTTGCCTTATTCTCAGTACCATATTGATTCTATTGTTTCGTATCCGGGTGTTGATCCGTGGCGTTTAACATGTGTGTACAGAGAAGCTCAGGTCCGAGAACGTTTCAAGACGTGGCTATGCATTGGTGACTGATGTCTACTGGTGCTTCTATTCTTGTAGACAGTGTTGGGCCTCCAAGAGCAGAGGTTTGTAGAACAGCAGCAAGTTTCCTTTAAGTGGATTACCCAAGGTTTATCGAACTCAGGGAGGAAGAGGTCAAAGATATCCCTCTCAAGCAACCCTGTCACAAAGCAAGAAGTCTCTTGTGTCCCCAACACACCAAATACACTTGTCAGGTGTATAGGTGTACTAGTTCGGCAAAGAGATAGTGAAATACAAGTAATATGGATGTATATGAGTGGTAATAGCAATCTGAATAAAATATGGCAGCGAGTAAACATGCAACAGAACAGTAAGTAAACGGTGTTTGCAATATTGGAAACAAGGCCTAGGGATCATACTTTCACTAGTGGACACTCTCAACATTGATCGCATAATAAATACTTCTTCTCATATGTGCTACATACACTCTTGTTTGATAATGAACACATTGCGTAGGATTACACGAACCCTCAATGCCGGAGTTAACAAGCTCCACAATTCAATGTTCATATTTAAATAACCTTAGAGCATAATAGATCATTGCAAAATAAACCAAGAACTAACATAGTGCACACACTGTCCACATTACACTATGAAGGAGGAATAGATCACATCAATACTATCATAATGATAATTAACTCCACAATCTACAAGAGATCGTGATCATAGCCTACGACAAGAACCACACGGTGCACACACTAATCACCTTTACACCAAGTAGGAGGAATAGACTACTTTAGTAACATCACATGAGTAGCACATAACTAGTAGCGATACAAAGCTCATCATATGGATCTCAATCATGTAAAGCAGCTCATGAGATCATTGTATTGAAGTACATAGGAGAGAGATTAACCACATAGCTACCGGCCCGAGCCTCGATGGAGAACTACTCCTCATGGGAGCAGCGGTGATGAAGATGGCGGTGGAGATGGCAGCGGTGGAGATGGAGAAGCCTTCCGGGGCACTTCCCCGCTCCGGAGCGTGCGGAACAGACTCTGTCCCCCGGATCTTGGCTTCGCGATGGCGGCGGCTCGGAAGGTTTCGCGTACCGTGGCTTCCTCTTTAAGGGTTTCGATGCGGGGGCTTTATATAGGCGAGGCGGCGCAGAGGGTCGAAGGGGTGCCCACACCATAGGGTGGCGCGGGCCCCCCGGCCGCGCCGGCTGTGGTTTGGTGGGCTGTGCCCCCTCTCGGCGGTTCGTGTGTTCGGATGCTTCCGGAAAAATAGGAACCTGGGCGTTGATTTCGTCCAATTCGAGAATATTTCGTTAATAGGATTTCTGAAACCAAAAACAGCGAAACGGCACTTCGGCATCTTGTTAATAGGTTAGTTCCAGAAAATGCATAATAATGACATATAATGTGCATAAAACATGTAGATATCATCAATAAAGTAGCATGGAACATAAGAAATTATCGATACGTTGGAGACGTATCAGCATCCCCAAGCTTAGTTCTGCTCGTCCCGAGCAGGTAAAACTATAACAAAGATAATTTCAAGTGACATGCCATCATAATCTTGATCATACTATTTGTAAACATATGTAATGAATGCAGCGATCAAAACAATGGTAATGACATGAGTAAACAAATGAATCATAAAGCAAAGACTTTTCATGAATAGTACTTCAAGACAAGCATCAATAAGTCTTGCATAAGAGTTAACTCATAAAGCAATAAATCAAAGTAAAGGTATTGAAGCAACACAAAGGAAGATTAAGTTTCAGCGGTTGCTTTCAACTTGTAACATGTATATCTCATGGATATTGTCAACATAAAGTAGTATAACAAGTGCAATATGCAAGTATGTAGGAATCAATGCACAGTTCACACAAGTGTTTGCTTCTTAAGGTGGAGGGAGATAGGTAAACTGACTCAACAATAAAAGTACCCAATTGCTAAAAAGTGCTTGGATGCTGGTTGTCAGTTTGAGCACTCGGTTTTTGTCTGTCCGATCCGCCTGATCGAAACGCGTCGCGAGTTTGGTTTCCGACAAATTCCCACCTGCCCACGTCCCGCACGCCCCACCTACTACAGCTTCCGCTGCCTCACGAACCCCCGCCGCCGCTGAATTGGCTTCCGACGCGCCGCCCGCCGCCGGCCTGGTTTCCCGCGAGCCGCTCGCCGTCGACGGGGTTCCCCGCGCGCCGCTCGCCGCCTGCCCAGTTCTCCCGCGCGCCTCGCGTAGCTCGCCGCCGTCCCGGTTCTCCCGCACGTCTCGCGCCGCCGGACGCCGTCCGGTTCTCCCGCATGCTCCCGCCGCAGGAAGTTTCCCCTGCTCGCCACCAAACTGGATCCCCAGCACGCCGCTGCCAGTGGCTGCCGGTCGAGACCCCATTCCCGCCCCCAGGTCTCCGGCCATCGCGTCCATGGAGGTCGCGTTCTGTCGACTTGCGCGTGCTTGCCTAACAGCCACCAGCTGCTTCGAGCCGTCGACCACGTCTTCCTCCTCTAGCTCAGCCTTGTTCCGTCGTCGAGGTGGTTTCATGATGTATCGCGGGATGGCTTCACAGCTGCTGCTGCGAACTGAGGAAGCTCCGGCTCCTGCAGATTTTACCCCGCTCAACCATGTACAGCCTCGATGTGAAACCATCTCTTCATTTTTTTCTTCAATTTTGTCCTCCAACTTTACCAAATTTACGCATAAATACATGTACTGTCCTTTTTCAGATTTTTAAGGCTTAGGTGAATGTTGCATGGTTTAGCCCCATTCCGCCAAAGATCGATCACCGCACGCGTTTGATGTTCGATGTCGAAGCTCCTCTTTTACCCCGCTCTTTGCTCCCGATGCCGCCGTAGGCCAACCTGAATGGTCCGTCCATCATCCTGGAGCTCTCATAGGGGGCAGTCAACGCCGATCTCAATGGACATCCCCTTCGGCTCTTGCAACACAGTCTCACGTGACACCTCCTTCGGCTTCCCGCAACTCGTGTTGTGCCTTGTGTCATGGCTGATCATTTTAAGTTGTACCTTGCGGCACTAGGTTCCCTGGGGTTGGGCACCGCCGGTCTCAAAATGACATCTTCGTCTTATTGCGGCTCGTGTTGCGCCTCGTGTCATGACTCACGATACCGGCCACATATGTGTGTGTGGAGTTGTACCTCATGTCGGTGGCTCCACGAAGATTGCAATTTATTTCTTCACACATATGTTAAGTTGTATTTTGTAGGAGGTACCATTGGTTCCATATGAGCTTAGTTGTATTTTGCATATAATAAATTGTACTCTCACACATTTGCTAAGTTGTGTTCTGTAGACGGTAAATTGTTGGTTCACACATGTTCTAAGTTGAATAATCACTATTTCTAAGTTGTATACCCATTAGTATTAATTTGTATACGCACTAGTATTAAGGTATATACCCACTAGTATTAAGGTGTATACGCAATAGTATAAAGTTGCATACCCACTGCCCACTGATATTAAGTTGCATACGTACTATAGTTAAGTTGCACCCATTGTCCCTAACCAGAACATAATCGAATGGCCTCGAGTGAAATTGCATGTTCCGGTGTCTAAGTTACCTACCGTTAGTACTCAGTTGGCTACCAGGATTTATTGTGAAGTAGCGCACCATTGTTGTGATTTGCCTACCACATCCTCTAAGTTGCGCATTATTTTTGTCGGCGGTATTAATGGTTCCACATATTAGCTAAGTTGTATCTTGCACATAATAAATTGGTTAGTCCCACATTCTCTAAGTCTGTTTTGTAGGCAATATATTTGTTGCTTCACACGTGTGCTAAGTTGCATACCTACTAATTCTAAGTTGTATATCAACTTTTGTTCAGTTGCATACCCACGATGATTAAGTTGCATTCAGTGTCCAATGTAGTTTCACCATGTCTAAGTTGTGTACCACCACTACTAAGTTGGCTAGAAACATTATGGTGAAGTTGTGTACCATCATCGTGAACTTGCAAGTCCCTACGTCTAAGTTGCCTACCTTTAGTACTAAGGGGGTGTTTGGTGTGGCTTTTTTTGGCTTTTGGCTTTGGCAAAAGCCACCAAAAGCACCTAAATAGGTGCTTTTTTAGCTTTTGGATTTTGGAAGCCAAAAGAATAGGATCTTTGTTTTTGGCTTCCAAAATCCAAAAGCCAAAAAAGCACCTATTTAGGTGCTTTTGGTGGCTTTTGCCAAAGCCAAAAGCCAAAAAAAGCCACACCAAACACCCCCTAAGTCGGCTACCGTAATTTGTTGTGAAGTAGCGCACCATTGTCGTGAAATTGTCTACTAATGCATCTAAGTTGCACATTATTTGATATATGAACTTGTATATTGTTGGTACTAATTTGGCTACCTCGAAAACCAGTTTGCCAACGATTATATTGGTATTATTGTTGCGGACTGTTATTGTTGAGTTGAGTATCTAGAAAACTAAGTTGCCTACAAAATACAGCAATATAATGAACTTGCCTATCACCGTGCCTAAGCCACATACTGGTAGTACTAAGTCGGCTTGCATCACTCTTGTAAGGTTGGGTTGTTTCTTCATGGAGTTGCACACAACTACCCCTAAGTTGTTTACTGTTTTCTAAGTTGTATACATCGTAGTGTTAAGTTTCATAACCATTATTGCTAAATTGTATACTCCTAGTGCTAAGTTTCATACCCCATATGTGAAGTTGCATCTTGCGTAATTTACCTACAAAGGGAATGGCTATCACGGTATTAAAGTTGCTTACTACTAGTACTAAGTTGACTAACACCACGCCTAAATCTGCTAGCACCATCCCTAAGTCTGCTAGCACCACACGTAAATTGTGTATCACTAGTACTGTTTTGGCTAGAACTAATATGGTGAAGCCGGCTCCATTACCGTGAACTTATGTATCACCGTGTCTAACTGAGTTGGTTTTCCGTAACAACTGAGTTGCTTTCCATAACAACTAAGTTGATTTTCAAAAAAAAAAATTGTCAAAATATATACAAATGGGATCTAGTTTCGAAGATCTTGTCGCGAGAGGCCCAACGGAGAAAACGGAATGCAATTCCGACTTACGGTTTAAAAGTTATGACTTTTTAAAATTTTCTTCGCATGAAATTAAACGCACATGTGGTGATTACGGGGCAATTTTCTATGAGCTGTCATAAACTTTCCATTTTTTGGACGTGGGGCCTTTCCTTTTTTAAAACGAGTGCTAGGTTCCACAAAGGAGCACCCGGATGGGGTGGATGCTGCCTAGCCACGTCCATAAAAGTAAAAGAATGATCCTTCGAAGAGGAAAGCATCGATTGCTATATTTGTGCTAGAGCTTTTATTTTGAAAACATGAAACAGTTTTGTCAACGGTAGTAATAAAGCATATGAGTTATGTAAATTATATCTTACAAGTTGCAAGCCTCATGCATAGTATACTAATAGTGCCCGCACCTTGTCCTACTTAGCTTGGACTACCGGATCTTCGCAATGCCATGTTTCAACCAAGTGTCACAAAGAGGTACCTCCATGCCGCCTAAAGGTCTAAGGAGAAAGCTCGCATTTTGGATTTCTCGCTTTTGATTATTCTCAACTTAGACATCCATACCGGGACAACATGGACAACAGATAATGGACTCCTCTTTAATGCATAAGCATGTAGCAACAATTATCATTCTCATATGAGATTGAGGATATATGTCCAAAACTGAAACTTCAACCATGATTCATGGCTTTAGTTAGCGGCCCAATGTTCTTCTCTAACAATTTTGCATGCTCCAACCACTAAGGTGATAGATCCTTCAGACAAGACGGACATGCATAGCAACTCACATGATATTCAACAATAGTTGATGGCGTTCCCAGAAGCATGGTTATCGCACAACAAGCAACTTAATAAAATATAAAGTGCATAAGTACATATTCAATACTACGATAGTTTTTAAGGCTATTTTGTCCCATGAGCTATATATTGCAAAGGTGAATGATGGAATTTTAAAGGTAGCACTCAAGCAATTTACTTTGGAATGGCGGAGAAATACCATGTAGTAGGTAGGTATGGTGGACACAAATGGCATAGTGGTTGGCTCAAGGATTTTGGATGCATGAGAAGTATTCCCTCTCGATACAAGGTTTAGGCTAGCAAGGTTATTTGAAGCAAACTCAAGGATGAACCGGTGCAGCAAAACTCACATAAAAGACATATTGTAAACATTATAAAATTCTACACCGTCTTCCTTGTTGTTCAAAACTCAATACTAGATATTATCTAGACCTTAGAGAGACCAAATATGCAAATCAAATTTTAGCAAGCTCTATGTATTTCTTCATTAATGGGTGCAAAGTATATGATGCAAGAGCTTAAACATGAGCACAACAATTGCCAAGTATCACATTATCCAAGACATTTTAGAATTACTACATGTAGCATTTTCCAATTCCAACCATATAACAATTTAACGAAGAAGAAACTTCGCCTTGAATATTATGAGCTAAGAACACATGTGTTCATACGAACCAGCGGAGCGTGTCTCTCTCCCACACAAGGATGAACTTATTCAGAGAACTAAGATAAAAAACAAAAATAAAAGCACACACAGACGCTCCAAGTAAAGTACATAAGATGTGACCGAATAAAAATATAGTTTCAAGGGAGGAACCTGATGATGTTGTCGATGAAGAAGGGGATGCCTTGGGCATCCCCAAGCTTAGACGCTTGAGTCTTCTTAGAATATGCAGGGGTGAACCACGGGGCATCCCCAAGCTTAGAGCTTTCACTCCTCTTGATCATAGTATGTCATACTCCTCTCTTGACCCTTGAAAACTTCCTTCACACCAAACTTCAAGCAAACTCATTAGAGGGTTAGTGCATAATCAAAAATTCACATGTTTAGAGGTGACACAATCATTCTTAACACTTCTGGACATTTCACAAAACTTCTGAAAGTTAATGGAACAAAGAAACTCATTCAACTTAACAAAAGCGGCAATGCGAAATAAAAGGCAGAATCTGTCAAAAAGAACAGTCCGTAAAGACGAATTTAAAGCTGGCACCAGACTTGCTCAAATGGAAAAACTCAAAACTAATGAAAGTTGCGTACATATCTGAGGATCACGCTCGTAAATTGGCAGATTTTTTCGAATTTTCTACAGAGAACTGTCCCCAGATTCGTGACATACAGCAATGCTGTTTCTGCGCAGCGATCCCAAATATAACATCAACTTTGACATAGAAACTTTACTTGGCACAAAAACATGATAAGGAGAGGTTGCTACAGTAGTAAACAACTTCCAAGACTCAACAAAACAAAAATTGCTGTAGTAAAATAAACACATGCGTTATCTCCCAAGAAGTTCTTTCTTTATAGCCATTAAGATGGGCTCAGCAGTTTTAATGATGCACTCGTAAGAAAAAAAGAGCATCAAGAGGCAAATTCAAAACACATTTAAGTCTAACATGCTTCCTATGCATAGGAATCTTGTAAATAAACAAGTTCATGAAGAGCAAAGTAACAAGCATAGGAAGATAAAACAAATGTAGCTTCAAAAATTTCAGCACATAGAGAGGTGTTTTAGTAACATGAAAATTTTTACAACCATATTTTCCTCTCTCATAATAACTTTCAGTAGCAACATGAGCAAACTCAACAATATAACTATCACATAAAGCATTCTTATCATGAGTCTCATACATAAAATAATTACTACTCCCAACATAGGCATAGTCATTCTTATTAATTGTAGTTGGAGCAAATTCAATAAAGTAGCTATCAAATATAGGAGGTATATTGTAATCATAATCAAATTTATCCTCCATAACAGGTGGTAACAAAAGACTACTATCATTATAATCATCATAAATAGGAGGCAAAGTATCATCAAAGTAAATTTTCTCCTCAATGCTTGGGGGACTAAAAATATCATGCTCATCAAAGCCAGCTTCCCCAAGCTTAGAATTTTCCATAGCATTAGCAACAATAGTGTTCAAAGCATTCATATTAATATGTTCCATGGGTTTTTAATTTTCGCATCAAACCATCCATGTCTTAAATCAGGAAATAGAATAAAAAGGTCATTGTTGTCCATTATGCCTAACTAGTGTAAACAAGAAACCAAATGTTGCAATTGCAGTCTAAAGGAAATAGCTTCGAGCACACACACAATAGCGCCAGAAAAGTGTTACCTGAACCGGAGTATGAGTGCCTTTTACCTTTCCTCCCCGGCAACGGCGCCGGAAAAGTGCTTGATGTCTACGGGTGCTTCTATTCTTGTAGACAGTGTTGGGCCTCCAAGAGCAGAGTTTGTAGAACAGCACAAGTTTCCCTTAAGTGGATTACCCAAGGTTTATCGAACTCGGGAGGAAGAGGTCAAAGATATCCCTCTCAAGCAACCCCGTAATCACAAAGCAAGAAGTCTCTTGTGTCCCCAACACACCAAATACACTTGTCAGGTGTATAGGTGTACTAGTTCGGCGAAGAGATAGTGAAATACAAGTAATATGGATGTATATGAGTGGTAATAGCAATCTGAATAAAATATGGCAGCGAACATGCATGAAACAGTAAGTAAACGGTGTTTGCAATATTGGAAACAAGGCCTAGGGATCATACTTTCACTAGTGGACACTCTCAACATTGATCGCATAATAAATACTTCTTCTCATATGTGCTACATACACTCTTGTTTGATAATGAACACATTGCGTAGGATTACACGAACCCTCAATGCCGGAGTTAACAAGCTCCACAATTCAATGTTCATATTTAAATAACCTTAGAGCATAATAGATCATTGCAAAATAAACCAAGAACTAACATAGTGCACTCCGTCCACATTACACTATGAAGGAGGAATAGATCACATCAATACTATCATAATGATAATTAACTCCACAATCTACAAGAGATCGTGATCATAGCCTACGACAAGAACCACACGGTGCACACACTAATCACCTTTACACCAAGTAGGAGGAATAGACTACTTTAATAACATCACATGAGTAGCACATAATAGCGATACAAAGCTCATCATATGGATCTCAATCATGTAAAGCAGCTCATGAGATCATTGTATTGAAGTACATAGGAGAGAGATTAACCACATAGCTACCGGTACAGCCCGAGCCTCGATGGAGAACTACTCCCTCTTCATGGGAGCAGCAGCGGTGATGAAGATGGCGGTGGAGATGGCAGCGGTGTCGATGGAGAAGCCTTCCGGGGCACTTCCCCGCTCCGGCAGCGTGCCGGAACAGACTCCTGTCCCCGGATCTTGGCTTGCGATGGCGGCGGCTCGGAAGGTTTCGCGTACCGTGGCTTCCTCTTTAAGGGTTTTCGATGCAGGGGCTTTATATAGGCGAAGAGGCGGCGCAGAGGGGAAGGGGTGCCCACACCATAGGGTGGCGCGGGCCCCCTGGCCGCGCCGGCCTGTGGTTTGGTGGGCCTGTGCCCCCTCTCTGGCGGTTCTCGTGTGTTGGATGCTTCCGGAAAAATAGGAACCTGGCGTTGATTTCGTCCAATTCGAGAATATTTCGTTACTAGGATTTCTGAAACCAAAAACAGAGGAACGGCACTTCGGCATCTTGTTAATAGGTTAGTTCCAGAAAATGCATAATAATGACATATAATGTGCATAAAACATGTAGATATCATCAATAAAGTAGCATGGAACATAAGAAATTATCGATACGTTGGAGACGTATCAGTGACTTTAACGAGGTACTCCATAGCGAGGAGCATGATGGCGTTCAGGAAAGGAGTAATTCACAAATTGCAGCTTTCCGCGAGCCTGTGGATATTTGTGGTCTGACGGACCTAGGATACACAGGACTCCCATGAACTTTCGAGTAAAGAGTTGCGGGAGGGACTATCTGCCGCACCCGCCTAGACCGTGCACTTGCCACGGTGAGCTGGTGCACGAGATACCCCCTGGCCGAGCTAATGCACATGACTGCATCGACTTATGATCACTCTCCGACCCTCTTACAATTCTAGCCAAGGGAGAGGAGGGTTGGATGCAGAGAGAGACCATTCCGATATGAAATTATGTGGGAATCCCACAATGACTTTGATCCGTTTCTGCAACGGACGTGGCTGGGTAAAGGCCATGGAAGTAATACATAGGAAACAAAAGAGAAACTCTAGACAATGTCAATGGACCTTATAGACGTTAGAATAAAGGAACTTTCGGCAGTGTTCGCAGACAGCTACAGGAACTCGGGACGAGGCTTGAGTCTCTACGCTCTGCCCCAGGCCAAACTGGATCCTCATATGAGGAAATCAAAGTTTGTGATCAACTGGTAGAGATTCAAAGCCGAGAAGAAATTATGTGGCGAAAACGATCACAAGTTCAATGGCTGTCAGAGGGTGATAAAAACACCCATTTTTTCCATAAGCGGGCATGTAGAAGGAAAAAAGAAGAACAAAATCAATAGCCTAAAACGCCCTGATGGTGTTGTTACCGAGGACCCACAGGAGTTGAGTGAACTGCCACGAAATTTCTTCAAAGACCTGTACGAGTCTGAGGGTACTAGTGGCATGAATGTGGTACTTGATACGGTCCCGATCAAGGTCTCAAGTGCGATGAACCGGGATCTCACAGCCACGTTTACTGAAGATGAGGTCAAGTGTGCTCTTTATCAGATGTATCCCACAAATGCACCTGGCTCAGATGGTTACCCAGCCCATTTCTTCCAGCGTAGTTGGGACCTTTGTGGTGTTGAGGTCACAGTTGTTGTCTTACGCATCCTCAGAGGTGAAGAAAGTCCAAAATTGATAAATGATACATTCATTGTTTTAATTCCGAAGGTGGCAAGTCCAATAGAGCTGGGTCAGTTTCGCCCCATTAGCCTATGCAATGTTGTCTATAAAATTGCTTCCAAAGTTCTTGCTAATAGACTCAAGAAGATATTGCTGGAAATTATATCTCACGAGCAGTCAGCCTTTGTCCTAGGAAGGTTGATCACAGATAATATCATTACAACTTATGAGTGTTTGCATTTCATGAAGAGGAATAAAGCTAAAAAAAACACAGGCATTGTGCTCTTAAGATGGATATGAGGAAGGCATATGACCGAGTTGAATGGTCCTACTTGGAGGCCATCATGCTGAAGTTGGGCTTCAGTTCAACTTGGGTCGATCGGGTGATGAGAATGGTCTCCACGGTCAACTTCTCAGTGCTTTTTAATGGATCGCCCTTTGAGGTTTTCAAGCCCTCGAGGGGAATCCGCCAGGGTGACCCAATCTCTCTGTATTTGTTTTTGCTTGTAGCAGAGGGCCTCTCGTGCCTCTTAAAATCTAGAAGTGTTGTACCATCATCGAGCTTACAAGGATTACAGGTGGCGAGCACCGCTCTGGCGGTTAACCACTTAATTTTCGCGGATGATATCCTGTTGTTTGTGAAAGCGAGTGTGGAGGGTGCTGGGGAAGTGGCCGAAGTCCTTGAGGAATACTGTCAAGCTTCTGGTCAGCGGATAAATCTGGAGAAATCATCGGTCTTTTTCAGTAAGGGGTGCCCGGAGACGATTCGGGATGCTATAAAAGAGCGGTTAAATGTTCAAAATGAATCGCTGAGTGATAAACACTTGGGTATGCCATCCGATGTGGGGCATTCTGTAAATGGCGCATTTAAATACCTGAGGGATCGGATATGGAAGCATGTACGGGGGTGGCTCGAGAATTTCCTATCGGTTGGAGGAAAGGAGATACTTATAAAATCTATAGCTCAAGCAATCCCAACATTCTCAATGGCATGCTTCAAGCTTCCAAGAGGCCTTTTTCAGCACATTAATGGGTTTCTTTGGAATTTTTTGTGGGGTTGTCGTGATGGCAAGAGGAAGACTTGCTAGGTGTCATGGGAGGATATGACAACACCCAAGTATGCTGGGGGCATGGGTTTCCGCGATATAGAGATATTCAATCTTGCTCTTTTTGCAAGACAGGCATGGAGGATACTCCAAAACCCAGGGACTCTAAGCTTGATGATTTTAAAGGCGGTGTACTACCCAGAGACAGATTTTGTTGAGGCATCAGTGGGCTCTCATCCATCTCAGATTTGGCGTTCCATCATGGAGGGAAAAGAGGTGATGTTGCAAGGCCTCATTCGCCGGATTGGAACGGGCAAAGAAACACATGCATGGAATGTTAACTGGCTTCCTAGGGATTTTTCGATGCGTCCTATTGCATGTTTAAAAAGAGATCCGCCAACTGCAGTAGCGGAGTTTATAGATCGCACAACAGCGGAGTGAAACTCACAACGGCTTCGTGAATTCTTTCTACCGATGGACATCGAGGTGATTCAAACCATTCCACTCTCCACACGTCGATGCGATGACTTTTGGGCATGGCACTATGAACGCTCTGGCATTTTCACAGTGAGGTCAGCATACCATATGTTGATCGACACCAAATGCCGGCGGGAAGCATGGCTGGAAGGTAAGGCGACAAGTTCTGATCAGAAAAGAGAAGAAAAGGATTGGGCTTCGCTTTGGAAGATCCAGGCCCCGTCGAAGATCCGAGTCTTCCTCTGGAGGCTAGCCAAACAATCGATCCCAACAGGTGACATTCGGCACAGACGCAATGTGTTCCCTGTGTGGAGCATCTGACTCATGGATGCATTCTCTTCTTGAGTGCCCAATGAGCAGCAGTGTGTGGGCGCTGGTCCCAAATGGGATTATAGAGCATATGGATCGCATTATTGAGCCGGATGCCAAGCAGTGGCTTTTTGCGATGATGAACTCTTTGAATCAAACTGATCTCAATCGTTGTTTTGTGACTTTATGGTCCATCTGGTTTGCGCGGCGAAAGGCGATTCATGAGGAGGTTTTTCAGAGCCCTTTGTCTACACACTTATTTGTGGAGTCCTTTTTGCGCGATCTGGAACTTGCAGACGCAAGGAAGAGAAAATCCATCCCATCTATGAAAGCTCTAGTAAAAAGATGGATTGCACTGCCTCCGGGGTGGCGAAAATAGATGTCGATGCGGCTGTTCGCAAACAAGGGCGAGTCGGAGAAGTGGCTGTAGTGTGCCGCAATGACGAGGGGAATTTCCTGGGGGGCTTCGAGTGGTGTATTCCCAGGTATGGATGATCCTACTATACTTGAAGCGCTTGCATGTCGGGAAGCGTTAGCGTTGGCTGCCGACCTCCAGCTGAGAAAGATCAAGGTTTCTTCTGACTGCCTCGAAGTGATCAGGTCGATGGAAAGAAGTCATCGGGGAAGATTCAGTACTATTCTCAATGAGATCAAATCCTGGGCTTCAGATTTTGTTTCGACTGAGTTTGCTCATGAGCGAAGGACGTCGAACAGAGAGGCGCATGGGCTAGCTCGGTCCTCTGCGTATAAGGAACATGGTCGTCCTGTTTGGATCTTTCAGCCTCCAGATGTTTTTTGTACCCCTTTAGACATTACTATTGATCAATAAAGTGGCGGCCGTTCTATGCTAAAAAAAACTACAAACACGGCAAACATACCGCTAAAGCAAGAACTAGCATTGACCCGCACGGTCTCGCCAAATGGGCTAGCCAATTTGGACTTTTCTATTAATTTTGTTTTCTTCAAAATTTTCGATAAATATAATATATTAATATCGGAAGATACCAGTTACACACAACCTCTTCAACGACGCAATAATCTATAGAGGGAGTACGGATGCACACATCCCAAAAAAAAAGAACAAGCTAAAAAGGAAAAAAAAATCCTGTTACAGTGTTTCAGTACTTGCAGGAGCATCACAAACACCACCAGGACAAAACCTGAAGTTTAGATTCTCCCAAAGCGACGCCTCTAAGAAAAAAATAATGCACAAACATGGTCGTCGCCCAATCAAGCATCTTAGGTTTTCATCATCAAGATAGTCCATGCTCTCAAAACAATGCCTTCAACAAGGCCATTTTGGAACACAACCAATTAAGGCTATGGATTTTCAATCTGAAAGGTAAGACTTTGCGATTCACATGTGTTGTCGCCCCACTTTGCATACCGCTGCTATGAAACCCGAAGCATAGAGAAAATTACTAATCACCGGAAAGACTCAAACCATAAATACTAGTCCTCAAATTTCGGCTTCCATGACATTCTTCGTCTCTGACTTCACCATGGCCCATAACATGTCCCTCATGGCAGATTTTCGCGCCGCTTCCTCCTGGACCAAACTGTTGGGAAATAACATGGGTGCGCACGACTGAATCCCATCGGATCCAATCATATCCAGGTATAAGGCGCAATAGGGAGTTCATTGGCGGATCCTTCCGAAACTCGACACTCCGGCCAGATCAAGAAAGACATGCATCGAGTAGATCTTCATCTTGGAGAGAGAAACACTAGGACCACCGCCTTTATTCAGGCCGAGCCCCACGCAATCGTCCATCTCTGGCCATTGATGGCCTTCTCGCGACTTCATCGGCCATTGGCGAGAAAATGCATCAGGGATGGGTGCAGTTCGCCGGTCGCAGGACCCAAGGCCCCAAATCAAACATGCCTCAACCGCCACCTCCTGCTAGCCCCGCCATCCTTGGATCCACCACTGAAGCCCATCGGCCTCCACTACCCGCCATCACTGCCAGATATGAGAGAGGGTACGTTGCTGCCTCAGATCTTGCGATGCCCGCCGAGGTCCACCGCTACCGCGCCACAAGGACTTTGCTAGCAACGGTGCTGGCGGAGGCGGATGGAGGAGGACACGATAGGGGGTCGAGGGCCAGCGGTTAGTGGCTGCCCGGTGCAGCCCGGTGACGGCCGCACGGCGTCAAGCGAGGAGGAGGCAGTTTGCGCGAGCAATGGACATTGCTTTCGAGATGTAGGGCCATTAAAAAAATACATGAACCTTTTTGGGACCCACGTACATTATTGCATAACATAGATATACATTTTAAATATACATGAACAATTTTAGGAAAACCTATAATATTTTTGATGGGGTCCTCTATTCCTCAGTCGGCCAAAAAAATCTAAGTCGATTCTGTTTTGTTGTAGCATTTGCAACCAACAATGTAGCTATTTTGTCGGGCCACATCTCGCTACTGGTCCAAATGAAGTATTAGGGCATGTATATGCGCCTGAATAAGCGCATGCGTTGTACATGCTTTTATCCACCTAAAAGCTACTGCTAGCTGCCCAGTAGTGTTGTTATATGTGTCCTTTATATTGAAGACAACAATGATTTCTCTAAACAAACAAAGGAGGAGGGCAATAACGTGCTAGTATCAGGACATCTTTACTCTGTGTCCAAAGTCGGTTGCCCGTTTCAAGATACGTAATTGCACATTTGTTGAGAATTTCTAACCTATTTTTTGAAGTAAAAGTGACAATGTTCTGAAATCAAAGAACAAGCATTAAATTCGAATAAAAAAGATGCTAATTGTAAACTTTTCGAGAAATTGCCACTCATATGGAAAACTTAGTTTCAAATCACTCACAAGTCGCAACCACAATTGCCCTCTAAAGGTTGTCGTAGGAGTAAAATAATAATTAAGAGATTTCGCATGAATGCAGTGTAAAGACATTTTTTCGATAATGAGCGTAAAGTACATGGGTCAATGTTATTCTCTTACCAAAGATCAGCTAACAAGAGAGGCAACATATGCGGAAAGTGTTTTTGGCTCCCGAGCTCCAGTGCTCCCGCAGTTTAAAAAAATTAAAAGATATTTTTACAAGTTACTAAAAAATCTGAATATAATTTTGGGGATTGTCAATGATACATCTCACAATCATGCAAAATCTTAACCCAAAATTCGTTTTATTTTGTGCTAGATAAAAATGACAAAATCTGATATGTATGGGAGATTTAAAAATGACTACTCAGATCTACATTTTTGTGTAGATCAGAATATAAAGTATTTGAAGTTGATATTTTACATGTTTGTGGAATACAACATTGACTATATACAGATTTATTTTCAGAATTTTTTTGAAACTCAATAATATGATTTTTTATTTAAAAAAACATGATCATGTGCACCAAATCTCTATCCCAACATATGTCACCACTATGCCTATAACCTTCGTCCCATGGGGTAATAAATATCCTTCATCTCTGCAAGGGAAAATATTATAGTTGTCATTCGCACTATATCATGAAGAACATAACCACATCCATAAACCATAAATCAAACATATTATTTCATTTCCTTCATATTAATATTAGGGTTCCTCCATATTCCTGAGAATTAGGTAAACTACTCCGACTTGGGAGCACAAGACATAATCTAGATATTCATAAAAATTGCGGATGAATGATTAAAGTAATACATGTATGAATACACAATAGGGTTTGGATTGCAGTGAGATGGATGGAGGAGTTGATACAGAGAGCATAGATGATAATGGTTCTGATGGACATCGATGTCGGAGCCTGCATGATCAAAGGAATGGCGTAGTCCATGTCCTTCTGCAGATTTTCCTTCTAGATCTCTTCTGAAGATGAGGTTTCTAGTATTGTTTATGATGTTTTGGCATATTTCTTTATACCCTTAATTACATATCGAATCGCACATGTATAACAATATAGTAGACGAAAGGGAGTCAGTGGCGCCTCCTACGCCTGCTGGTATGAGCATGTGCTGTCGTACCACGCACCAACAAACATTTTGTTGCCCCGACGTACTGAATGCAGTTTCTTTTCAATTATTTATCAGTTTGCAAAAAATGCTTCTAAGACATCAAATCAAGGTATTTTTCACCCTGAACTAGGAAGTTTTGAAAGAATGCAGCAATCCACTTGATTCTGCGGATCTTGGTGAAATCAGCTAAAAACAAGTATGGAAACGTTGTAACAAACTTAAAGTTTTGCGTCTAATGTGCAAAACACCTAATAAAATATGATAGCATGAATATTCTGTACCCATCGCAAAGATATATAGGTTGTAATTGTCTCAAGTTATCTAAAAGAAGATACTACGGATGGTCTAAAGCATTTAGGGCATCTCTAGCAGCCCGACGAAATTCGGACACACGTGTGTCCGTTTGCAGTGGGTACGGATGCGGAATTGATCTTCGGGCCAAGACCGACCGTTTGCAGGCAAGATGCATTTTCACTATTCCCACATTTTTCATTTGAATTTACGTAGTGTTAAAAATATAAATATGAAAAAAACCCATGGCCTGCTAAAACCCTAAGCCAAGCCTACTCCTCGCCATCGTTGGGCACCTGGATCAGGTCGACGATGTCTAGGATCGTCCATGGCTAGTTCGGAAGTGGCAGAGCATATGCCGGTGCAGCCGGTGGTGGGGGTGTGATAACCCCCAATTGCAGGGAACCACCGTAGTACAATTTGATAAGTATTTGAGTGTCGAACCCGCGAGGAGGTGAAGGTAAAATATATATTGTCTAAAGCCCTATAACCTAATTATATGACCTTCTATGCAAAGTTAGGATCTATAATGTATGTGTATGTGAAGAGGTTTCTATTATAAAACTATGAGTGCTGAAATTAAATGCAATAAGTAAAGGGACACGAAGTGGAGTAAAAAAAAGTAACTCAAGGTGTGGAATATAGGATTAAATTTTTACCTACTAATAAAAAAGTAAGGTTTCTCCCCAAAATTTTCGTTCGTTTTGCAATTGCCTTGTTAAACGAACGGTTCGTATAGCCGCTTCCTTCCAACACGAGGCATCGATCCAGAACTCTTCCCTGGCGAGGATCCTAGGGTTCCGCCGGCCGCCGCCACTCATTCCGGCCGTCGCGCCACCTCCGCCAACGGGACTTACAAGGGTTCTTAAATTCAGACGGAAAGAAATCAATTGCTTACTAGCGTTCTTTAAATTTTGCCGCAAAGGAAATCGATTGGATCGATCGACTAGATCGATGAACAACGCCGTCTGCAACCACGGATCCTGGAGGTCGCGGAAGCCGCCTTCATGAGCACAACATCACCTCGCGCGCTGATGGGTGCAGAGACGGCACGGGAACCAGCAACCTCGCTGTGCCCAATCTGGATGACTAGCACAGGAACAGCGAGCCGGACCAGTGGAGTAGGCTGTGCGAATTCCCCAATCTCCTTGCTTGCAACGAGTTGGAGGACGAGAGGGTCGCAGAGGCTGAGGAAAGGATGGGGATGGTGGAGCAGTGGGACTCCCTTCGACAGGTAGCGGATGGACAGGCCGGCCATCAAGTCACCCGAGGACACCAATAAGTACCTTGCAGCGGCCACTTTCTCGGGATAGGCCGGCATGCGCGTCCAGGAGGCGTAGCAAGTCGCGGTGGAGGAGTTCCGCCAACTGCTGAGTGCTGCAGATCCGGCTCTACCTGAGCTCCCCGACGGCCTGCACAACATACACAATTTCGGCTGCCGGTTATGGTTCCCGTTCTTGTGCAGATCGGGCGCGCAGGAGATGGAGATGTGGTTGGCAAACGGTCGATCAGAGGGACAGAAGCGGGTGCAGGGGTGAGACCTCGACGACGGCGGAAAGAATGCGGACGGAGCAGGCCGCAATCGCTCTGGCTCTGCTCTGTTTCAATTCTTCTGAATACGATTTTTTTCACTCCCCTGTGGTGGCGCAGCTCCTCCTGCTCTCGCTCCCCGGGAACAAGGGGCCAACCAGAAGAATTCATAGGCGGAGAAATCCACGTAATTCAGTCGCAATAGCCTTGCTCTTGTATAGTTCTCCAACTCAGGCCGTGCCACTATACAAAAAGCAGCAATGGAAATAACAAGGGGAAAAAAGCGGCACAAATCAGTACCCGCGCAGTTGCTGCTCCCGTCTCCAGCGACTCAAAAACAATTCAGGTTCAGCTCCACCATTGTATTACTACACTACTGTTCTTCAAATTCAGTCTCTATCAATCGGTGTTGCTATGTTCGAATAATACAACAACAATCGGGCATGCTCTCATGGTAGACCATACTTCATCAGTGACAATAACCCGACCGACTTAGCCAAATCAATATTTGACGTGGTTACAAAGGACCAAAACTAAGGGTAAGTTGATGTTTTTTTCAATAAGAGTATTACTGTTTTTCAGTTTCTTTAATGTAAAGGTGGGCTTCTGAAAATGTTTGTGGTCAGTAAAGACCAATGCCATGTCCTCCGGATCGGAAAATATTGGTTCTTAGGAAAACAATAGATCAATGCGGTGATGCCTCTTGTTTCTGATGGCGTCTTCCATCCGCAGAAATGACGTCAAGCTATACCCAATAGCAAGTTCATCTATTGAAACGGCAGAACAAAGATAGTTAATTATACACATTTTGGAACATAGAAATCAAGAAGTAGTGTGATTAAGCTTCAGGAAATATTTTGACATGAAAATATAAGAAAAACGTGTTTGCACTGATCATTTAAATTCAGTAATAACAAAATCGAATTATTATATAGGCTGGACATGTGGTCTATCTGTAGCAATGCATTGGTAGCATTTGAATTCATTAATAACAAAATCCATCTTAGAAACGCTTAGTGAAGTTTCAAAGTTGCTGGTTAGTCTTCTTTCATTGCCACGTAAATTCTTTCCAACCATCTGTAGTTGTAACTTTTTTTTTTGTTCCGTTGCAACGCACGGGTATTTGTGCTAGTTACTTATAAGGGTGGGAGCGCTGGCCTAACTATGTGAAAATGACAAGATTTGTAATGATAAAAATATTTCTCTTATATCTACCATGCATAGCTTTGCTTCGTTCATAGTAGTCTCTGCAACGTGTGAAAAATCATGACATGTTTATGATTATCTACACAGTTTCTTGATGGATCTTTTGTAGCCTGTTATCTATCTTTGTTCCCTTCGTTCATAGTATGCAGAGATTAAGCGTAATGTTTAAATTTTGTAAATAATATAAGGATTTCGAAAAAATGCATGACCAAACTTTTGGTCAGACACTAGCGAAGGGCTACATAGATCGGAAAGAACAGAAGCGAGAGCCGTACATATTATCACGTGGGCTGAACTCCTTACTAGTAAAAGTTGGGAAGGGATGAAAAATAAACGGAAGAAAACAAATGCAACCCACGCGAGGACAATCAAAGGAAATGAAGAATCCCTGGAAACATCTCCTCATGCTTTGAGCATCTCTGCTCATAACCCCCATGCAGCGAGGTCCGGCGTCTGACCGTATTGTCAGCTTTCGAGCTCAACTAGACAACAATGGAGATTGATTAGAGAGATAGACGCGAGGGTTTGTGCTGTGTAAAACGTTACAGCTTTTCTGTTCTTCCTCTTCTTCCTTTTATTCTCGCGATTACAGGGTTTAACTGAAAATCCTAAAAACTAGGACACGAGCAGAGACACGACGCTGCCATCCCAACGTCCTCCACTCGTCCCCTATTTCAGCGCCATGATCGCATCAACGTGCCATCCCACGTTTGATCAGGGCGCCGATCTTATCTTGCTAAGGAAAGTAAAGACTGAGTCGCAGCTCAGTTCCTATCAACGGAAAGAAATCAAACTATGCCTAACTGACGAAACTGAAGAAACAAGGCAGCTGTTAACTGACAATCTCCCCCTTAATCAGCTGCCGAGGTTGATGATCCCCAGCTTCGAGCGCAGTTCCTGGAACTTAGGCCTTGGCAGAGCCTTGGTCATGATGTCTGCAAGCTGCTCGCTGGTGTGAACATACTCCACGACGATGCTTCCCTTCTGCACACACTGACGGATAAAGTGATATCGTGTGTCAATGTGCTTGGTCCTGTCATGAAATACAGGGTTCTTGCACAGCTGGATCGCCGACTGATTGTCGATGAAGAGAGTCGCCGAGCCACCAGTTCCGTGCAGATCGCCGATCATCCGCTGTAACCAGATGCCTTGGCACGCAGCGGACGATGCAGAAATGTACTCAGCTTCGCAGGACGAGAGCGCGACCACCTTCTGCTTCTGAGATTGCCAGCAGATCGCGCTGCCACCGAGGAAGAACACCATGCCAGACGTGCTCTTCCTGTCGTCCGTGTCTCCGGCGTGATCAGCGTCGCTGAATCCGATCAGCCGAGGCTCCCCCGTGCTCCGGCCATATCTGCACCCAAAATGTAGAGTGCCTGCTATGTATCTGATAACATGTTTCACCGCCGCCCAGTGTTCTGTCGTTGGCGCCTCCATGAACCTGCTGACGAAGCCGACGGCGTACGTGATGTCTGGCCTTGTGTGGACAAGATATCGCAGGCTCCCCACTATGCTGCGGTAGAGGGTGACGTCGACCGGCGGGTTTGAGCTTTGCTTGCTCAGTTTGAGGCGAGGCTCCATCGGCACGTGCACGGGGTCGCAGTCCGACAGCCCAGCCTTCTCGACCAGCTTGGCCGCATACGCGGCTTGCTTGAGCGTGATCCCCATGGGGCTCTGCTGTACCTCGATGCCGAGGTAGTACGACAGCAGCCCAAGATCACTCATGGAGAACTTGGCCTTCATCTGCTCCTTGAAGTTGTCGATCGCTGTCGTGCTTGAGCCTGCGACGATGAGATCGTCGACGTAGACCCCAAGCAGGAGACAATCACCGCCGGTGCAGCGCATGTACACCGCGTGCTCCGATGGGCTGCGGCTGAAGCCAAGAGACAGGAGCGTGTCGTCGAGCTTTGCGTTCCATGCACGGGGAGCTTGGCGAAGACCGTACAACGCCTAGGACAGGCGCAGCACTTTCTCTTCCTCGCCGCCTCGCTCGAACCCTGGGGGCTGCGTGACGTATACCTCCTCCTCCAGGTCTCCATTAAGGAACGCGGATTTGACGTCCAGGTGGTGTACGTCCCATCCGGCGTGCGCGGCGATGGCGAGGAGAAGCCGCACAGAGTCGAGCCTCGCTACTGGAGCGAACACCTCGTCGAAATCGACGCCGGCGCGTTGCACGTAGCCCTTTGCGACGAGCCTGGCCTTGTGCTTGATCACTTCACCGGCGGCGTCCTTCTTGAGCTTGAAGACCCACTTGAGGCCGATCGGACGCTTGCCGGCAGGCAACGTGGTCAGCGTCCACGTTTTGTTCTCCTCGATGGATGCCAGCTCGTTGGTCATCGCGGCGCGCCATGCCGCGTGAGGTTCCGCTTCCTGGAAGCTGGTTGGCTCCTCACCTGCAACGAGATACAGCTCACCAGTGTCGTTGCTGTCGAGGCCATCGACGATGCTCTCCAGCGCACGGTAGCGGCGTGGCCCTTCCTCTCCAACCAGCTCCGAGTCTGGAGTGGCGCCGGCGGGAGGGGAGACATACCCCTCGGCGACTGACCCTTGCCCATCGCTGCCTTGGACAGGTGTTGTGTCCATGAAGGGCACGGACGTGGTGGGTGTCGATGCTGGCGTGCGCGTGGGCGTCGTGGGCGTCGTGGGCTCCTCGAGTGCAGCAGGTGCCCTTGCCACTCCCACCGGCGAGGCGAAATCGATGACGAATGAGCCTGGGTTTGCCACCGGCGTGTCCCAGTCCTAGCTCGCTCGTTCGTCGAAGACCGCATCCCTGGAGATGTGGACGCGCTTGCCGATCGGGTCGTACACACGCCACGCCTTTGTGGCGCCATGCTCATACCCGATGAACACAGTGCGTAGACTGCGATCGTCGAGTTTCTTGAGCCCAGGTCGAGTGATCTTGATGTGGGCGATGCAGCCGAAGGTGCGGAAGTGTCCGACGGCTGGCTTCTGGCCATGCCAGGCCTCGTGCGGCATCATGCCGCGGACGGACTTCGTCGGCGCGCAGTTCAGGAGGTGCACAGCCGTGGTGACTGCCTCCCCCCAAAACTCGTTCGGCATGCCCTTCGTCTTCAGGAGGCATCGTGCCGTCCCTACGACGGACTGGTTGCGCCTCTCCACGACACCGTTTTGCTGCGGGGAGTACGGTGTCGTGAGGTGACGGCGCGTGCCATGATCCGCGCAGTACTCCGCGAACTCGGCTGAGGTGAATTCGCCGCCTCGATCCGTCCGGAGTACTCGCAGCTTCACCCGCGTCTCAACCTCGACGCCGGCCTGCCATCGCCTGATCGCCGCCGGGGCCTCGTCCTTGCTGCTCAGGAGTGCCAGCCACATGTACCGTGACTTGTCATCAACTAGGAGGAGGAAGTACCTTCGTCCTCCGTGTGTTGGTGGCGAGATCGGGCCGCAGAGGTCGCCATGGACCAGGTCCAGTCGCTCGGTAGCGCGGTATCGTGCCTCCGATGGGAACGGTGCACGACGCTGCTTGCCAATGAGGCAGCCGTCACACACCTCCTCGACGTGCTCGATGGTGGGCAGCCCGCGCACCATGCCTCCCTGCGCCAGCTTGCGCAGCGCGTCGAAGTTGAGGTGGCCATAGCGCCCGTGCCACTTCCACGCATCCGCGCCGGCCGTGGTGGCCAAGCACACGGGGCGCGTGATCTCCAGCTTGGTGGTGTAGAGACGATTGCCGCTCCGTGGCACCTTGGTGATGAGCGTGTCGCGCGCATCTCGTACCACCATGAAGCCTCCCTTCACCAGCGCGGAGCACCCGATCTCATCGAGCTGCCCCACGGACACGATGGAGGTGTGCAGGCGCGGGATGTAGTAGACGCGCGACAGCACACGGTGGTGGCCACCGTGGCCTGTGAACACCACAGTGCCTCTGCCCATGATTTCCACCACGGACCCATCGCCGAAGCGCACCGTTCCCGTGACCTGGCGATCGAGCTCGGAGAAGACCGTGGCCATGCCGGTCATGTGATTTGATGCGCCAGTGTCCAGGTGCCACCTCGGGTCCAGGTCGCCGTCCTTGGTGTTGACGGTGCCCTTGGAGCATTCCTCGTTGAGGTGGTGGACGACCATGTCGCCCTCCTCCAGCGCGGCTTGCTCCGTTGGCACCACGAGTGCCATGAGGAGTGCAGGGTCGACGTCCTCGGCGGCCTCAGCGACGTGTGCTTCGCCGTTGGCCTCATCGCGCTCCTTCTTGCGGCACTCACGGGCCCAGTGCCCCGCTTTGCCGCAGTAGCGGCAGTTGCCGTCGCGCCGTGGCCCGTTCTTCACGTTGCCGCCGCGAGCGCCGTCCTTGCCACGATCGTCGTGCCCTTTTCCGCGCGGCTTCTTACCGCCGCTTGAGCCGGCTCCTGGAGCGCCGCGCCCCACGCGAGCTTGCCACTCCTCCTCAGTGAGGAGCAGCTTGGTGCCGCCCTCTTCGTCGGCGTCCTGCTCGTACCGTTCCTCTGCCGCCTTGAACCGACCGACGATCTCCTCGATCGACGTGGTGTCCAGATCGACCAGGTTGTCGATGGACACGGCGAGCTGGGAGTAGCGCTTGGGGACGATCCGGAGCCACTTCTGCATCACCTTCCTGTCCGAGACCGGATCTCCAAGCTCGCCAAGTCTGGCTGTCAAACCTGTCAGGCGCATGGCCAGATCGTCAATGGACTCACCGGATTTGTGTCGCAGCTGATCGTACTCCGATCATAGGGTTTGGGCCTTGGCGTCGCGCACCCGATCTGATCCAGCGCGCAGCTTCCGGATCGCATCCCAGGTGGCCTGGGCGGTCTTGTGCTTCCTCAACACCGGCAGCAGCTCCGGCGGGACTGACTTGTAGATCAGCTCCACGGCGCCCCGGTCGTTGCGGTAGTCGTACTCGTCGTCGAGGTCCTCTGCGCCCTCGATGGCGCCCCACAGGCCGCGTGCCTGCAGGCTCACCTCCATGAGGAGGCTCCACTGTGCGTAGTTCGAGCTTGTCAGCGGCGGTACGTTGGAAGGACCAGCCACGACCGGTGCGTAAGGCCGCGCCACCGCCAGCTCGCGCCCCTTGGCGGCTGCGGTTGGGTTCCCGACCCTTGCGCGCGGCGACTTGCTGCCGCCGTCGTCCTTGCCAGACGTGGAGTCGCCTGGTGCCATCGCGGATGCAAAGCCCTAGGCTCTGATACCACTTGTCAGCTTTCGAGCTCAACTAGACAACAATGGAGATTGATTAGAGAGATAGACGCGAGGTTTTGTGCTGTGTAAAACGTTACAGCTTTTCTGTTCTTCCTCTTCTTCCTTTTATTCTCGCGATTACAGGGTTTAACTGAAAATCCTAAAAACTAGGACACGAGCAGAGACACGACGCTGCCATCCCAACGTCCTCCACTCATCCCCTATTTCAGCGCCATGATCGCATCAACGTGCCATCCCACGTTTGATCAGGGCGCCGATCTTATCTTGCTAAGGAAAGTAAAGACTGAGTCGCAGCTCAGTTCCTATCAACGGAAAGAAATCAAACTATGCCTAACTGACGAAACTGAAGAAACAAGGCAGCTGTTAACTGACACGTATGTGGGTGCTGGAACGTAACCCCTAAATAGGAGGGCATCTGCGTCCAGCCGCAACCCCAAACGTTCACCCCTAAATTTGAAACATAAAAGCATACACCGATCAGATTTCGCGCCCACAAAAGAATCATTGTCTCGACGAAACACATTGTTGTAAATGGCAAGTCTCCCTTGGGCGTCATGGAACATCGGCGACAGCGACGCGGTGGACGGTGACGGCGAGGAGACGATGCCCTGGCTGCCGCTCCATGCAGCGGGGACGAACGGATGCGCCGGCGTGTGGGGCGCCGCCATGGCAGCGGCCCTCCATCATCTTCGCCTCCTTTGCTGCCGTTGTCGCATCGCTCTTCGCCTTCAGCTACGCCTCCCTCGAGCGGTGACTGATGTTTTCCATCGCCTGCCGCTGGATGTCGAACGCCCACTCGGCGTTGGTCATCCCCGGCGGCAGCTCCTTGACGACGGGTGCCCACGCCGCTGATACGTCACAAACGTATCTATAATTTCTTATGTTCCATGCTATTTTTATTACAATACTTGAATGTTTTATACATACTTTACAGCATTATTATACATTTTCCGGCACTAACCTATTAACAAGATGCCGAAGTGCCATTCTTTTTTCTGCTGTTTTGGTTTCAGAAATCCTAGTAAGGAAATATTCTCGGAATTGGACGAAATCAACGCCCGAGGGCCTATTTTTACACGAAGCTTCCGAAGACCGAAAGGAAGACGAAGTGGGGCCACGAGGTGGCCAGACAGGGCGCGCCCAGGGCCCGGCGCGCGGCCCTGTTGTGTGGGCCTCGTGACGCCCTGACCTACCCTTCCGCCTACAAATAGCCTTCGTCGCGAAACCCCCGTAGAGCCACGATACGGAAAACCTTCCGGAGACACCGCCGTCGCGAATCCCATCTCGGGGATTTAGGAGATCGCCTCCGGCACCCTGCCGGAGAGGGGATCATCACCGGAGGGGCTCTACATCATCATGCCCGCCTCCGGATTGATGCGTGAGTAGTTCATCCTTGGACTATGGGTCCATAGCAGTAGCTAGATGGTTGTCTTCTCCGCTTGTGCTATCATTGTTATAGATCTTGTGAGCTGCCTAACATGATCAAGATCATCTATTTGTAATGCTACATGTTGCGTTTGGTGGGATCCGATGAATATAGAATATTATGTTAAGTTGATTATCAATCTATCATATATGTGTTGTTTATGTTCTTGCATGCTCTCTGTTGCTAGTAGAGGCTCGGCCAAGTTGATACTTGTAACTCCAAGAGGGAGTATTTATGCTCGATAGTGGGTTCATGCCTCCATTAAATCTGGGACAGTGACAGTTCTAAGGTTGTGGATGTGTTGTTGCTACTAGGGATAAAAACATTGATGCTTTGTCTAAGGATATTTGTGTTGATTACATTACGCGCCATACTTAATGCAATTATCTGTTGTTTACAACTTAATACCGGAAGGGGTTCAGATGATAACGAAGGTGGATTATTTAGGCATAGATACATGCTGGATAGCGGTCTATGTACTTTGTCGTAATGCCTGATTAAATCACATAGTAATCATCGTTGATATGTATTGAATCTTTATTTGTCAATTGCTCCTGTAATTTGTTCACCCAGCATGTTAGTTATCTTATTGGAGAGAAACCACTAGTGAACTGTGGACCGGTCCATTCTTTTACATCTGAATACATTCTACTGTTTTTCTGTTCTTTGCAAACAAACACCATCTTCCACTCGATATGTTTAATCCTTTGTTTTCAGCAAGCGGTGAGATTGACAACCTCATTACGTTGGGGCAAAGTACTTTGATTGTGTTGTGCAGGTTCCACGTTGGCGCCGGTTTTCGGGTGTTGCGCCGCACTACACTCCTCCACCAACAACCTTCACGTGCTTCTTGGCTCCTCTTGGTTCGATAACCTTGGTTTCTTTCGAGGGAAAACTTGCGTGCGCATCACACCTTCCTCTTGGGGTTCCCAACGGACGTGTACATCTACGCGCATCAAGCACTTTTTCTCGCGCCGTTGGGAGATCAAGACACGCTGCAAAGGGAGTCTCCACTTCCAATCTCTTTACTTTGTTTTTGTCTTGCTTTACTTTATTTTATTTATTGTCTTGTTTGCTTCATATTAAAAACACAAAAAATTAGTTACTTTACTTGCTGTCTTATTTACTAGCTCTATATCAAAAAACAAAAAACAAAAATTAGTTACTTGTCTTTATTTTATTTGTTTAGTTTACTTTTTGTTTACTTCATCATGTTTCCTCCTAAGTACGCTCTAAAAGACATACCGGTAGACCGAGGGTCTATAATTGGAAGAGATAATATAGAAGATTTTTTCACTCATGTTAGTATAGCTGAAGATTTTGAAGATAGACACTTGGTAGAACTTGCTCCTACTTATGAAATTGTTGTTGCTTCTCTAGTACACATGTTGGAAACTAAATTTGTTAATCTCAATCGTATAATTCAGCATATGTTTCTTACACTCTCTGATATGGACGAAGGAGAAAAGAAAGATTTTGTCTTAGAAACTCTTCTCAAAGAATTTGGTGGTGTAGCAAGAGAGGCTAGAAAGTCTTTACTAAATATAAAATGCTTGGTTCTTACACCAACTTTGCTAGTACCCTTGAGAAGATGGACATTGATAGGATAAAGTACACTAATAATGTTAATGATGGAGGGGATATTAAAACATCAATACCCTGCAAGCTTGTAGGAATGTTCGAGGCACTAGAAAAGAATTATGATTGGATTGTTCCTGAAAATTTGTTTGATGAGAATAGCAAGCCTAAGAGTAATGAAAAAGGAGCCTCTGAAACTTACATAGATTAGATAACATGCATTGTGGAAGAAACTTCAAGCACCCCTGGAAATAATGTTGATGCTTCTTCTCTTGATGTTACTTGATTTGCACTTTCTGCGCCTAGCTGAAAGGCGTTAAAGAAAATCACTTCTTGGAAGATAACCCATGTTTCATTTTATTTACTGTATTTTTGAATCTTGAAAGTTGTTTACTACTGTATCAACCTCTCCTTATCATGTTTTTGTGCCAAGTAAAGTTTTTATGTTAAAGTTGATGATAGATTTGGATCGCTGCGCAGAAACAGCATTGCTGTCTGTCACGAATTCTCGCAGAAGTCTCTGTAAAAAAATCGAAAAAATCTGCAAATTTACGAGCGTGATCCTCATATATGTACGCAACTTTCATTAGTTTTGAGTTTTCCCATTTGAGCAAGTTAAGTGCCCCTGCCAGATTCATCTTTACGGAATGTTCTGTTTTTGACATATTCTGTCTTTTATTTCGCATTGCCGCTTTTGCTATGTTGAATGAGTTTCTTTGTTCCATTAACTTTCAGAAGCTTTGTGCAATGTCCAGAAGTGTTTAGAATGATTATGTCACCTCTGAATATGTGAATTTTTGGTTATGCACTAACCCTCTAATAAGTTTGCTTGAAGTTTGTGTGAATGAAGTTTTCAAGGGTCAAGAGAAGAGGATGATATACTATGATCAAGAAGAGTGAAAGATCTAAGCTTGGGGATGCCCCGGTGGTTCATCCCTGCATATTTTAAGAAGACTCAAGCATCTAAGCTTGGGGATGCCCAAGGCATCCCCTTCTTCATCGACAACTTATCAGTTCACTTCTGGTGAAACTATATTTTTATTCCATCACATTTTATATTCTTTACTTGGAGCGTCGGTTTGTTTTTATTTTTGTTTTGTTTGAATAAAGTTGGATCCCACCATTCTTATATTGGAGATATTACGCTCCGCTTTTTCTTATGGAACACTTGTGTTCTTAATTGTGCTTTAATGTTCATGGCGAAGTCTAAATTGCTTCGTTAAGTTGCTATTCGGTTGGAATCGGAAAATGCTGCATATAGTTTGGTAAATTTGGCAATTGTTTGAGCTCTCATAGATCATGTTTAAGCTCTTGCATCATGTAGTTTAATCTATTAATGAAGAACTACCGTAGAGCTTGTTTAATTTGGTTTGCATGATTGTTCTCTCTAAGTCTAGATATTTTTGGATAAAGTGTTTTGAACAACAAGGAAGACAGTGTAGAGCCTTATAATGCTTGCAATATGTTCTTGTGTGAGTTTTGCTGTACCTGTTCATACTTTAGTTTGCTTCAAACAACCTTGCTAGCCCAAACCTTGTACTGAGAGGAAATGCTTCTCGTGCATCCAAACACCTTGAGCCAAAACCCATGCCATTTGTGTCCACCAACAACCTTCACGTGCTTCTTCCTACTGGTTCGATAACCTTGGTTTCTTTCTGAGGGAAAACTTGTTGTTGTGCGCATCACACCTTTCTCTTGGGGTTCCCAACGGACGTGTACATCTACGCGCATCAGCTGCCTTCTTCTTCGCGGGAGCAGGCTTGGCGGCGAGGGCGTCCAGCGTCGACGTGGGTGGAGCGAGGTACTGCCTCGTCTTCATGGCTGGCCGGCGGAAACAAGGCGATGGCTTGCGTGGAGAAATGGCGGGAGTTGGAGCCGACGGAGAAAAGGAACGGGGCGATATGACCCCAACAATAGCGGGAAAGTTAATGCTTTTGGGGAAAACTAGTCCTGTCTTGCCGATAGAGCTAGCCCGCGCCTGCTTTTAGCGCTATCCGGCGCCTCGATAGCCTCCCACCGAATTGGATTCAGCCGAGGGGCGTCGGATGAAAATACGTGTTGTGCCGGTGCTAAAATATTTTTGGGACCCGCGGCTAGGAAAGCATTTTAACGCCCGTCGCTCCTATTTTCATTTTAGGGCTACAAGGAGGACCAAGAAATTAAACATCCAGTCTAGCTCCAGTAGCACTCGTCCCTCCCCGTTCCCCGGACGAAGATTCAGTGACTGGACTACAGCAAGTCACGTTGTAACTGGATCTCTCATCCGCCCCACATTCTTCATCCAACGGCTTGAATCGAGCGATTTCAAAATTTTGTTAAATTTGTCCTTTTTACTGCACCTAAAATATAAAGTATTTTTCGTTGAAACATTTTCGTACTTACAACATGATTCGTTGGCAAAATGTACATTTTTAATTTTGAATTTTTTGATGATTTTGAATTTTCGTTTTTGAAAATCATCAAAAAATTCAAAACTAAAAATGTACATGTTGCCAACGAATCATGTTGTAAGTACGAAAATGTTTCAATGAAAAATACTTTGTCCAGGACATGAGGCGGATATGAGGTCCAGTCACGACGTGACTTGCTGTGAGGCAGTCACTGAATCTTTGTCCCCGTTCCCCTTCCCCCGCAGCTAACTTCTCTCTGCAGCCAGAACAGGACACCCAACATCTTTCTCTCCTCCGGCTATTCCTCCGCGACCCCGGTACTCGCCGTATCAGTAGGTCGCGCACCGACCTGCCCCTAGGAGGAGGAAGGAGCAGGAGGAGGAGGGGATGGCGAGCAGCGTAAGAGGAGGAGCAGGAGGGGATGCAGGGGAAGGGGAGTGGCTCAAGGTCGCCGAGCTCAAGGCCATGGCCGGAGCCCAGGACCCACATGCCAAGGTATGTATGTTCTCCTTGGATGATTCATTCGTGTTTGTCGTTGCCGCCGTCGTCCTCTTCCTTTTGATCTGACGATACACATATTTGACGGATTTGTACTATCTCATCGGTGGTGACCGATGCGCAACTAGTCAATCACCGTGTTCTTGTGTTGGATTGTACCCCTTTACCTCGATCCGAGCTGTTCATCGTTAATTACATAGCTACTCTGCTTCTTCTCCTGAAGTCTGGGAGCACACAGAATTAACAGATTGATATGGCCGGTGACCTGTCCCTTTAATTTGCCAATTATTCATAGAGCTGTCATCACTATTTTAAATCTTTAGCTGCTGTTTTTTGTGGACAAATTGATTAGGCTCGCGGAGAGTAGGAAACTAGGAACTCGTCGTAACAAGCTGACCGTTGACTGATGAACCATATTTTATTATACCCCAAACTACCAAAGTACAATTGATGGGGATAGAACAGGTCTACCAGTACAGCATCTCTAGCTAGCTAGCAAAGTCGTGGCCACGCTGGCCCACGTGAAGCATACATTTTTTCTATAAAGGGAATATATTAATAATAAAAAATACCAATTACACTCAGCCTTTGCAACAACGCACCACCCTAATGGCACTACGGATGCACACGGCTAAGAAAAGGAAAGAAAACTAAGAAACAAAAGTCCCGCTATATTATTTTGGGCCTAACAACAGCAATACATCCGCCGTCAAGACAACACTTGAAATACAGACTCTCCAAAAACGACGTCTTCAAGAAGGGAACAGTGCACCGTCATCGCCCGATCAAAGATCTTAGGTTTTCACCCTGAAGATAATCTCCGCTCTCAAAACAATGTCTCCAACAAGGTCATTGCCAGGCACAACTAGTTAAGGCCAGACCTTGGGTTTTCACCCTGAAAGGTAGGACTCTGCACTTCACCTGTGTTGTCGCCCCAACTTTCATATCGCTGTTGTAAAGCCCGAAACACCAAGCAAGTCCCTCAACAGCGCGGAGACTTGAACCTCCCATAGTTAGTCCTTCCTTCTGGCCTTCATGAAATTCTCTTCTTCCGACTTTCATCATGGATCCATAGTCACTTGATGTCAACACAGAAAAAGAGCTTCGCGCCGCTCCCTGAACCAAACGGTCGGAATAAAAGCATAGGTACGCGCGACCGAATACCACCCGATCTAGCAAACTATAGACAAAAGATACGCTGATGCATTCGCCGGCGGAGCCTTCCGGAACTCAACACTCCAGCTAGATGAAAAAGATCAGCATCCGGTAGGTCTTCATCTTCGCAGAAGAAGAACCCTAAGACCACCACCTTCAAATCCCGAAGCGAACAGGCCCCCACGACGCCATCCGCTGACCAACGATGACGAAGGAGAATTTGGTGGACGGCAAGCCGCAACCACACCATCCTCGCCACGCTCATCGCCGCCTCTTCGCCCGCCAGCAAAAGCCGACGATGGATCTCGGCGGGCACAAGATCCAACAGCCGCCACCGTGGCCAGCGCCGACGGCAGCGGCGGAGGGAGAGAAACGGAGGGAGGGTGGCGGGAGGAGGGAGATCGACCCCCAGCGGCGCCCTGGGGAGCGCCATGGGAGGGGGTTAAAGCAAAAAAAAAAAACAAAGCAGATCGGCTACTGAAAGGGATCTGAGACTTCTTAATAATCTACATGGGCGCTCTAAGGGCATCTCCAGCGACGCGACGCATTTTATTATCCGCGAGTCTCCGTTTGCATCGTCCCGCGGATGCGAAAATGATCGTTTTTGTCTGGGCGTTCCTTTGCGTTTGGGGGTGGCTCCAGCGGGGCGACGCATTTTTTTTGTACTTGTTTTTTTCCTCTTCTCCGTTTAAACATAGTTCCAAACATTACATATTGGAACATGGTTTTACACAAACTAATACATAATTAGAAACATGGTTTACACAAACTAATACATAGTTTGAACCATGGTTGACACAAATAAAAACATTGTAAAAAAAGAAACCAGTTGTGTTGATTTCCGTATGTTCGCTGACAAGAAAGAACACTCGAGGGCACACTCAGTCACCCAAACTAGAAAATCCAGCTATTGACGGTGCCCCTGTTGGTTTTTCCGAAGAAGAACCGAAACCTTCACTTCGGCCCTATTTCGCGCAAAGAAAGAACACTCTAAGTTCTAACTATCGGTGTCCGAGCCGGATTCGCCGGTGTGGTAGTGCATGCGGTACGCTATGTCGTCGAACACCTTGACGATCATCTCGCCGTCCCCCTCGTAGCGGAAGGTGAGCTGGCAGCCGGGCTCGAGCGCGAGGTCGCGGGCGAACTTGTCCCACCCCGTGTGCAGGTACATCTTGCCCTGCCCGTCGAACAAGACATCGACAGTCCACCGACAGAAGTTGCAGCTGGCCTCCCGTAGCTGCAAGTGCGCTGGGTCGACGCCATCGACGAACTCGGCGAACTTGTCCGGGAGCCGCTTGATGCCGAGTGTGTCATCGTCGATGCGGAGGAGGAACTCGAAGCAGCGGTCCTCCTGCGAAGACGAGGAGGGCGCAGGCGATGGCGAGCATGGGGCCGTAGTTGCTCCACCACAGCGGCCCCTGCCCTGCCGGCGCCCAGGGCCGCCCTCGACCGCCTCGCCGGCCACCAGGACCCGCCATGGATTTCCTCGCAGGCCTGGCTGCATCGCACGAAGAGCTAGGCGGCGCTACGGTGGATCTTGTGGCGGCTAGGGTTTGTTTGGAGGAGTGGATGAGGAAGAAGAACGCGCGCCCTCTTTATATAGGGCGGAGGCGGGCGTCGCCATTACCGCATTAGCGGAGGTGGGCGGCAGCCGAGGCATCGCCATTAACGTGGCGTAGACTGCCTAAGAAGACGCATCGACGCAGGGTCGCTGTCAGTCGGGCTCGACGAAACGTCCGTCAGACGCGAACGGACACTTTGCGCGTCCGCGCAGCGTCCGCAGAGACGCATCCGAGGCGCATATTTAAGCTAGGTTTGCGTCACCGCGGACGGCCCAATCACTTTGCGTCGCCCCGCTGGAGGTGATATCAGACGCATTTTTCGGCCCAACAAACGCAAACGGCCGCTCAGCGGACCATTTCGAGCGGACCGATCTAGAGTGGATACCCATTTAATTGGTTTCTGTATGTTTGGGTTGGTCCGCGAATAGATTGGTGGTGGCTATCCGGTTTGCTTGGTCAGCACGCGCAGCTGTGTGACCACCATTCAGTTAAGGTTGACCATTTGACCTGATGACCCTATTTAAATAATTTTGACTAAAATTAAATAACGTGCAAAAATTTGATAGAAATTTAATTCATTCAAACATAATTTAGATAGGAAAAAAAATCTAAACCCTAATTTCCAGCGATGCCATCTTATTCGTCATCGGGGACGAGGTTGACGAACGGCGAAGGCGGCCACAGCTGTTGCGCCCAAGCAGGGACCTCCGGCGGCATATGCGCTTACTATGACGGTGGCGGGAGCTCGTACTGTGGCGGATATGTGGGCGGCGCCTACTGCGGAGGAGGCGGCACCATCTGGCCATCCCACGCAGCTTGTGGTGGCGTGTGCAGCGGCAGTGGTGATAGCGGTGGCAGAGAGGCGTTGTGCTCCGCCACCCATGCCGGACAGCTGGATGTCCTCCTCTACCTTCGACGTCTCCAGCCGTGGTCGCATCCTCATCGTATTCCTCGAGGACGACGACCTCCAGCTTCATAGTGGCAGGAGGCGGCACGTCCTCCATATCCTCGTCATCGTCCTCGCTAGCGGCGGGACGAGGACGAGGACCCCGTCTCGTGGTCGTGGGAGGCTGGCTTCAGCCACTTCAGAAACTTCATCGCTGGCGAGAGTGGGCGATATCTTCCAAGCGAGGTTGGCCTCAATGAAGTGGGGGTTGTGGGAGTGGGCAGTGGAGAGGCGGGCACAGGGGCCGGTTTATACCCCTGGCCATCAATGCCGACGCAGGCACGCGCAGTTCAGCTCTATCGGCTTCAATACCGGCGCAAGAGCTCAGGCGGCGGGCGTTGTTGTCAGCGGTGGCTTTGATAGCCAACACTACCGCTTGTCAGCCTTCTGCTTTCGGGTCGCTTTCAAGTGGACCCGTGGCATGCGCGGCCGGACACGCAATGTCCGCGCAGTGTCGGCACGTTTCCTAAATTTGGTGGCCAGATAGGTCGCGGCGGACTCGGTTCATTTGGGTCGCCTGATTGCAACATGTATGGCCGGCTCGCTGCCCAATTCGGATAGGGCACCCAATGTGTTGGCCGCCGGAGATGTCCTAATATCTTTTCTATCATTCACGATAATTAGTTAAGCGAGAATATACACAACGGATGGAATATGCTCAAATCACGAAGTCGCATGGGACGACAAAACGAATTCAGTATTACGCCATCCCCCCGGCGTGATGTGTGACTGGAGGCTGAAGCCAATTATAACACCATATCATGTGAGAAGGAGGATACTGAACTGCGTGAATGGCGAGGCTGACGACGGTGGCGTACGTGCAGGAGGTTGACAACCTGACGCTTCGGAGGTTCCTGCGCGCGCGCGACCAGAACGTGGGCAAGGCCTCGACGATGCTGCTCAAATTCGTCGCGTGGAGGCGGGAGGCCGTGCCGGACGGCGCCATTCCGGCGGAGCAGGTGCGATCGGACATCGCCGACCAGAAGGTCTCCATGGCCGGCGTCGACCGCACCGGCCGCCCCGTCATGCTCGCCTTCCCCGCCAGGCACTACTCAGCCAATCGCGACATGGCCACCTTCAAGCGTACGCACACAACCTGCACAGCAGCTCACATTTACTCTCATGATGTTGATTGCTACCCATTTGATGGTAGCTTCATTGATCATTTTCTTCCAAATTATCTGTGCAGGATTTGTTGTGTATCTGCTCGACAGCATCTGTGCCAGGTACTCCTAGCTACTACTGCACTTACAACTGTGTCGGCCTTATATGGCTCAATGATTTTTGCAGCAAAACGACACACTGAATTTATTTTTTTACTCCCTCCGATTCATAATAAGTGTTGGGGGTTTTAGTTCAAATTTATGTATCCAAATTTAAACTAAAACTCGCATTTATTATGGATCAGAGCATTGAACTGAATCGAATTTGATTGCAGGATCCCTCGAGGGCAGGAGAAGTTTCTGTGCATCGTGGATCTGAAGGGGTGGGGGTACGCCAACTGCGACGTGCGGGCGTACATTGCGGCCATTGAGATCATGCAGAACTACTACCCAGAGCGGCTGGGCAAGGCCCTCATGATCCACGTTCCTTACCTCTTCATGAAGGCCTGGAATATGGTGCAGCCCTTCATCGACGCCAACACCAAGGACAAGGTGTGTACAAGCTTGATCTTATTCATTTCTCATATGTGTTAGTACTAGTTCTTTTCTTCTTGATCGCCGTGTGCACGATGCAGTTCGTGTTCATCGACGACAAGAACCTGGAGGAGACGCTGAAGCGGGAGCTGGAGGAGAGCCAGGTCCCAGAGATGTACGGCGGGAAGCTGACTCCTGTTCCCTTGAGTTAGGATGAACATCCCTGCACGGAAGGGATTCCCAAGAGGGACATCGATCGACCTCTGATTTGGTATAGTTGTGAAAAAATTCAGAGGTATCGACCGATCTCATGCCAGCCACGGTCTGTTCGCGGAGACTTGGTTCCTGTGTGGCCTTCTCGTCGGACTTCTTGTGGATCGTGACCCTTTTTAGACTTTCTTAGCCATGTACAATGCAAGATGATTGGAGAGGTATTTAGAAACACTAACAAATAACCCATGTGTTGCTATGAAACTAATTCAAATTGCTAAGATTATTTAAATTATCTGTAAAAAATAATATAATTCTAATAATTAACCAATCTATGATGGTAACCTTGTAAGACATAAAGCCTAAAGACACTCCATTATTATTTTTGTTGTTTGTTTTTCAAATTGATTGTCACACATGTCGTGATAACACAGTTAAAAGTTTAACTGCAAAATAAGCTATAAGTCAGATTACGTATTCTTCTTCTATGAAGGATGTGGAAATGCTAGTAATCATTAGTGGCTGCAGTTTACACACGTAATAATTGCAATGTACACAAAAATCAGATTCACAAATTTATGTTTATTGCAACTAAAAAATCATGTCGTAGTCAAGTATAACTTCTACACACATCTAATCATCCTATAAACAAATGATTGAAAGCTTTCACTTAAAGAAAAGTTCAGGCACCTTATATATGGTCCTCATGTTTATGATCTAAATTGTGTTACTACAGGTATATCCATCGATGAAACAGTTCAGAGTTAACTGAACTACTTTTACTTTTTCAATTTGCATCAGCGTTATCAATTCAGATCTAGTCTCGATCTAAAAAATTAAAAAATGGAACCTAATGGCAATACACTCTGTAATAATAATTCACGAAAGGTTCAATCTTGTAACCATTGATCACTGCCATTAGATTCAATCTAAACCCACTCTCGTTGGAGCAAAATAACCGGAGCAAAGAGCCCAACATTGGGAGAGTATATACAGCCAAATCATAGCGGTAACACCCTTGGACAGAATAGCCTACCGGTGAACCACCTATTTCTCTGGTGATCGCCCCAATCACCGGCCACGCGGTGAACTAGCACCCCAGTCGCCTGCATCTGTTTAGTTTTCTCTCTCGTGCGATGCTAGAGGGCGAGCGCATTGGTACTGTGATGTGGGTTGGTTCGGCTAAACCAGCGAGGCACGTCCGGTACTATCAGGTATGGCTCAACCCAACTAAGGTGTGACGCCCTGACTAAATCGGCTCGCCTCGGCTCAAGAAGTTGACTAGGACACGCCGCGCCATACTTTGAGTGGGACCCACCGGCGAGGATGGGGCAAAATATAGAAAAGGGTAAAAAATGGAAGAAAATATGCTAAATAGGGTAGTTTTTAGGAATTTCCGTTAAATTGGGTGAAAGTGGCACAAAATTGATCTTAGGGGGTAAAAAGAGGAATTCACTCTATATAGTCATACAACACACCCCTCACACACAACACCACCAGTACGATCACACCCGGATCACAGTCAACCGATACAACGAAGGACTAAAAACAACACACTCAAGCTTAGGTCTGGGGTAAATAGGTGGGAAGCTGACTGTCACCCCCTTCGCTAACGACTAGCTTCCTAGATTGATGCGCGCAGTTCATACGTCCTGGTGTGTAGGGTTCAGGCTCGGCAGGCGTAGGTCAGGAGGAGAGCGTGCAGAAAAATTTCTCGGACAAATGTCGATCGATCTAGGTCTATGTAATTTTTTTTCGATAAATATAGTTTTTATTGTCCCAAAGCAAGTCGTACCGACACAACCAACAAAAGCATATCTTGACATGATCTTTGTGAATCTATATAAACTTGTTAATAACCACATGTTTGAGACCTCTTCATCAACTCTCACATGGTCTCGCTGCCCGAAGGTATGGTGCTTTGTTAATGTCGATGAAACAATCATCCTCTCACCGGGGACATATCAGGTGCCCAGCTTGGAGTACTCCTGGAGTCCTGGTTCACCCATATTATTTGAGTTTTTTACAAGTCCCTAGTAAATTATTATATTCATATTACATGTATCTATTATGCTACAATGTTTCAAATCCAAACTCATTTTGTACCTAGAGAATCAAAAAACTACAAGTTTGACACAAATCATGTTAATGGTCCAGATTCGCAACCAAAATCAAATTTGGTTAGTATTCACATAGTTAGAGTAGGTATACCAAATAGACTACAATTTTGTTACTATTCACACCATGTAGAAAAAATATATACTATAATTTATTGTTGTATTGTCATGATTCTCAGGGGTATATAAAGTGGTCAAAGAGGAAAACTTAAAACAAAAGCCGAGTTACACGTAGACTTTTGTTTGCAAACACTTGGAATTGAAGAAAAGTTTCAAAAAAACCGAAACAAAATTCTAAATAACGTCAATAACATATACTACAATGGTGTAAAATCTCAATACAAACTGCTTTATATTATAGGCTACACAAAAGGAACAAATTCTGACAAATTTTATTGTGAATAATGCACATTTCAAGACTAAGTTTGTCAGATTTTATCAATTTTATGTAGCATATAATACAAATTAATTTCCATTGAGATTTTACTCAATTGTAGCATACTTACATCATTGGCTACGTCTAGAATTGTGTTTCATTTTAAAAAAAAACTTTGAAATACGAAATTTATGTGTTTGAAAGTAAAAAAGCTATATGTAGCACAGCCACCAAAATGCCACACTTGGTAAAAGAGAGGTACTTAATGTACAAGACAACAAGGCCAGAATCATAGTCTATCTCATATACATACTCTAACAACGTATAGATTTGTCCTTTTATGTTTCATGGCATCTGCGTCAAATCCGGATATGAAATGCGGTGACAACTAACATGATAGATATGTGTTCTGTCTATGCTAATAAAATAAACCTCTAAGACCTGGAGTACCTGATATGATCAACGGCTTGCGGACTATAACATGCATTGGTGTGTTCGATCACCGCACCAATCATATGCAAGTAATACATACGTGTAGTATTGGTCCTATAGAAATGAATAATAAAATAAAAGTATGTTAGGAATGTCCGTTATCCCATTAAAGCCCATTAAAAGTTAAAAGCATCGTACAATTTCTCTTTCTACCCTAATTCATTGTTAGTTTATATGATTTCTATTAACCGGTTACTCTTTCTTCTCATATCCCCTCTCCTGTTGTCCATTGCATAATTATGCCCCAACCAGTGGCGGATGTAGCAAAGGATGTCAGGGAGAGGGGGTTTTCTTTTGAAAACAGGGAAGATTTGGTGGAGGGGATGAATATATTTTCTATCTATATAAGTCCCTATTTTTTCAGTGATTTTACCAAATCTTGGATGGGGGTGCTTCCCTCGAGTTACACATGGCTCCACCTTTGTCCACAAGCCATGCTACTTAACAGATACTTCTGCTGTAGATAATTTCTTCGTCCTAATTAATGTTAATTCTCTCACATTTCTTAAGGATTCTCGTAGTCGTCCCATAAACTACCAAGGCCTCAATGCCAATGACAAGTAGCGGTAATTAGCTATTGAAAGTCATATAAAAAATTGAAAGAAAGGCAAAAGGTTTGCCTTAATTCATTAGAGAAGAAGAAATAGTTTGACAGTCAATTTTAGTGTTACAACCCCTCCGTGGGCAAAAAGTATTACTCTCCCGCTATGAAAAGACCCAAGTGCTCTGCACTGGCAGCGACCCAAATCCAAGCTTCCAAATTGATTCTCTTGAAGATGATAGTGGGCATGGTCGCCACATTCTTAAAAGTTCTTGCAATGCGCTCATTCCAAATCTCCCATGAGACCAACATGAGCAGGGTAGCCATGCCTTTCCTTCTTCCACCATGAGCAAAGGCGATGGAGGTCCACCAATGTTCAACGCTATCAAAGCCGCTCCAAGAGGAAGGGTCGAAGTCATGAATGTGAAGCCAATCCTGGATCATCTTCCAAATGCGAATTGAGAAGCGGCACTTGAAGAGGAGGCGGTTGGCAGATTCATCATTGCATCGACAGAGGGGACAAACCCAACCATTGGGCCATCCACGCTTGGCAAGCCGGTCCGCCGTCCACACTCGGTTTTGGATGATAAGCCAAGAGAAAAGTTTGCATTTAGGTGGAGCCGAAGCCTTCTAAACAATAGCATCCATACATGAGCGAATTGTCCCAGCGAATTGCCGAAGATCATGAATAGGCTCCATTTGTAGTGAGCTTCCAAACAATGGAGTCCGGGGCGCCCGTACGGAGGTCAAGCTGTGAGGTGTGAGACCATAACTTGGTGAACTCAATGAGGTTTTGGACCGAGAGACCCGCCTAAGAATGCCGAGGTCGGTGGTATAAATTATCATGTGTGCTGAACCTCTCTTCCAAACCGTCTTGTCCTATTGAATTATTTTTGAATAGAAAACTAGATGAATTTGGATTAAATTGTGTTTGACATCACATGAAGGATTTGAAGCAAATGGTTTGAGTGGGTAGACTTTTTCAAGAAAAATCCTAGGTGAACCAAACGAACAATTCAAGAAACTAAATCCTCCACAAATCCGAGCGGCGGATAGCCTTGTGAGAGCGGGGACGTATATTTCAGTTATTTATATGCTTTTATATCTGGCACATCAACCCCTGAAACAGTGAAATGGGGTACTCGTCGACACATTAATCAACAACTCATGGACGAAGAAAACCGTGACTAAAATTTTGGGCAGACATCTGGCAGAGAAAACCTGTGCTGAGAAGGCTATGAAGAATAGTAGCGATAATTATTTACTAAAAGTCGTAGAAGTTATCACGTGTGCTGAACTGCTGACTAAATGTAGGAAGGGAGGAAAAAGAAACGCAAGAAAACAAATGCAAACCCAGGCTAGGACAAGGAGAGGAAGCCAAGAATCCCTGGAAACCTCTCGCTTATATATTCCACCGGTCGACTCTCCCTCCCGAGTATTAGCACCTCTGTAGTCAAGGCCGTCCGGTGCATACCGGCACCATTGTAGTACTCTCTCTCCTCCTCCTCTGCAGACGGAACAGGGCATCCACCATCTTTCTCCCCTCCGGCTATTCCTCCGCGCTCTAGGTGGAGGAGGAGGAGAAGGAGAAGGAGCAGGAGGAGATGGCGAGCGTGAGAGGAGCAGGGGATGCAGGGGAAGGGGAGTGGCTCAAGGTTGCCGAGCTCAAGGCCATGGCTGGAGCTCAGGACCCACAAGCCAAGGTACGTTCTTCTTACTCGACAGTTCATTGATTCATTCAATCATTCTTCGTTCTCGAAAAAAAAAATTCGTCGTCCTCTTCCTGTCATCTTCATTTTGAGGGGCGATGCTTGACAAATTTCTGCTGTCTCATGGCCCGTGATCGACCGATCTGCAACCAGGCAATAATCCCTGTGTTCTAGTCTGCTTCTTCTTCCTGATCTTTGGGAGCACAAAAAACGGATTGTATTAGTATAATATAGTCACATAGAGAGCTATCATCAGTACTGTTGTTAAAATCTTTAGCAGCTGTTGGTATGGTGTATGAACATATTAGTTAAGCTCGCTGATAGGGACTCGTCAACAAGCTGATCGTTGACTGAACAATCGTTATATACATTAGACCACAAGTATTAGAATAGGTGTGGCCACTGCACCACTTCAGCTCTAGGTTGGAAAGTCGTGGCCGCGTGAAGCATAGGCGTTGATACCATTCGCGATGAATAGTTAAGCAAACATACACATAATCGAATATGCTCGTATCACAAAGTCAGATGGGACGGCCAGAAGAATTCAGTGCTACAGATTTATTTCATCTCACGAAAAAAGCTGAACTGCGAGCAGGAGGTGGACAACCTGACGCTTCGGAGGTTCCTGCGCGCGCGCGGCCAGGACGTGGGCAAGGCGTCGACGATGCTGCTCAAGTTCGTGGCGTGGAGGCGGGAGGCCGTGCCGGACGGCGCCATTCCGGCGGAGCACGTGCGGTCGGACATCGCCGGCCAGAAGGTCTCCATGGCCGGCGTCGACCGCGCCGGCCGCCCCGTCATGCTTGCCTTCCCCGCCAGGCACTTCTCAGCTAACCGCGACATGGCCACATTCAAGCGTACGTGCACAACCTGCACATCGAGCTCACATGATGTTGGTTGCTGACCACAACAGAATCTTATGATGATTTTTCTTCGAAATAACTTTGTGCAGGATTTATCGTCTATCTGCTCGACCATATCTGTGCCAGGTACTCCTACTACTGCACTTACAACAGTGATCTGTCTGAGCGATACTTGCAGCGGAATGGCACATTGAATTGAATTTTGTTTTGACCTGAATCGAAGCGAATTTGATTTTGCAGGATCCCCCGAGGGCAGGAGAAGTTTCTGTGCATCGTGGACCTCAAGGGGTGGGGGTACGCCAACTGCGATGTCAGGGCCTACATCGCGGCCATTGAGATCATGCAGAACTACTACCCGGAGAGGCTAGGCAAGGCGCTCATGATCCACGTCCCCTACCTGTTCATGAAGGCGTGGAAAATGGTGCAGCCCTTCATCGATGCCAATACCAAGGACAAGGTTTGTACAAGCTCCATCGCTGTCAAGAACGTATGTGTTATTAATTCATTTCTTCTCGATCGGTTATGTATGTGCGCGATGCAGTTCGTGTTCATCGACGACAAAAAACTGGAGGAGACGCTGAAGAGGGAGCTAGACGAGAGCCAGGTACCAGAGATGTATGGCGGGAAGCTGACTCTTGTTCCTCTCAGTTAGGACGAACATGCACGGAAGGGGGTTCTCAAGAGGGATGTAGAGTTGTCGACTCGATCTCTGTTGTGTGTAGTAGTGAAACAATTCGGGGTACTGATCGATATCACACTCAGGGCATGCTTGACAATCGTGTTGATGGATAACATACACAAAAACATCTGACACGATATTTTTAGTAATCGGGTCTAGCCTCGACTCACGAACGAGATGGGCATAGGTCCCATTGAGGGTTGTGACATCCTCGAACAAAGGTGACCGCTCGAAGACGCATCTAGGATTTGTTCCGACTGATATGCACCACACTCGATATCCTTTTCATGACCTTCGAATTCAGTGCCTCAACCTAATGTCTGAAATAATCACCTTAAGGAATCGGTGTCACCCCTAGGCAGAGTTCTTGCTTCATATGAGAGATGAGATACATATGACTCATGACGTGCCATTGTAGGCCTGGAGCCATCGATCTTCCTTTGAAGCCATTAGTCGTTTGTTGAAAGTGATGATTCAGGGTCTCGAACGTGCCCTGAGTTTCTGATTTCCTGGTTGCAGAATGTTGGAGGAGACACAACTTCAGGTTAGTGAATGCCCATGGTCCGGCACCAATGTTGTTATCATGAAGAAACAACATGAATACGGGGTACGCGAAAATATCGATAAATTAAAGGGTGTGCTTGATGACCACGTTCTTGGGAGTTGAACACTAAATTGAGCGACACAATAGTTATAGTAATCGACTTTAACCTCAAGTTGTGGACAAGAGGTGGTAGGCCCCTTTGAAGGTTGCGACCTTGAGCGCACAAACGTAGAACCATGCCAAGAGATGCATTGTAGGGTATATTGCCCTAAGTGTGTTTTTTGATAAGTATGTTGGGTCCCGTGTCCGGAGCATGAAGAGCAACAAAATAAATCTCAGTTGGCTCTGGTCATATGTCGTTGAGGACCCGGCTCAAGTGACAGGCCATGGATCTTAATGCTAGACGCACTCGTGCAGAAGTCGGTGGCGCGTCACTCGGGGTAATGCAGTCCTCGTGCTCGTCTTAGACTGCTCATCCTTGTCCTTCTCGGTGAAGACAAGAACTTCAGTGAGCTTGCTCCGCTGCCGGCTTGCTCTCCTTCTCCTACTCTAGTTACTACGCCTCCTAGAACACCACATGTGTGGTGCCTCTGCCGGTTTACACACATACAGGGTGAAACGACGACGAATGGGTAGGTGGTGGCGCGTACCAACTATCCTTCCAAGGCAAGTCCTTTCCTTAGACTGGATCAGACCAGGATAGGATTCAAGCCATTGCAACTGCATTTCTCTTTTTATAGGGAGTGGGTGAGGGGACAACCCCATGTGTCCTTGTATGCCTAAGTCTCCACTTAGCTGGCTTCGGTTAGTCAGATCCCATCCAATTCGTTTCACTCTCTTAAGTGTGTGACCTCACATGCTCAAGGCAAGTCGGACATAGCTTCGTGAGACGTGATCAAAGCATATAGACGGTAGCCGCTTCTACCAAAGCATGTTGACGAGGCGGTTCCTCGGCAATGCCCACCATGAGGGGCTTAGGGTTGATGGAAGGCGATGATGGAGATTCCGGGAGCGAGAAGGCACACGACGTACCCAGGTTCACGTCCTTGCGGTGGAGCATCGCTACGTCCTGCTAGAAATCCATCATATGAATATATGTGTACAGGGGGCCGCCATAGGCGGAGTTGTTGTGTCTAGTCTAGTTCTAATCTGCGGCCTCCGATGTCTATGCGCATCGTGTGTATGTGGTTTCTGTTTCTGAATCTGATCTAAGGGGTGCCCTTGCCTGGCTTTATATATGCAAACAGGGTAGGGTTTACAATAGTCCTAGTAGAACACGAATTGAAGTCTTATTTCTTGTAGTCTAAGTTTATAATGCATGCGGGTCCAGCTTGTCGAGTCCTTGTGCTGGTCCATCTTTATAATCTGCACTAGGTATAGCAATGTCGGGTACCCGAAGGGTAATGCCCACATCACATGTCGTCTCTTGGATACCTTTGAGTAGCTTATAAATGTGATGCTCTGTCTAAGTCCCATTGTCTCACGATATTGGTGGTAAGACATAGGTGAGTAACTCAGCATGCCAATGTCGGCTTAGCTCTCTTTTCTCATCTATGTGATATGTGATTCCCTCCGGCTAATATCTTAGTTGAACAACCTCAGTTAACACTTAATCGAGTTATGTATGGCCATGCTTCTGTATCATACCACATGAGTGAGCCCAGAGAATATGTCTCCATGATGAAGTGGCAAATTCTGTCTTGGTCGAACCACATCACGAGGCTTGCTTCTAGTCGGCCCAAGAGTCACCTTTATAGCTACTAGTTATGGAGAGCTTTGGGTAACCTCAAACCCAGATAGTCTACAACCCGGATAGTGTGAAAACCTTAGGTCTAAGGATTCCATTGCTCAAGTCGAGCACATGACGACATGCTAGTGACGTCTTGATTTTTGGGTCAGTCCGGCTAGCATAGCTCTTTTGCTTAGCCAGTTTAAGTCAAATAGCACCTATATGCACATGGCATATGGAACCTAGTCATCTTCCAGCTTAACACATTAGTCTCGGCGGTGTGTATCCATCACAACCTCAAACGACTAAAAACAAAAAAAAAATGTATAAATTCATTAAGCACAAGGTTCCATAGACGAATCATATCTAACAAAAGGTGCGAATACTTTACAAACGAGACTATATATTATGAATACAAGGCAGATATTGGCGCCTCTAGGGCACCAATCGTGACAAAGTAATGAATCATATTCTACATTAGAATAGCACAAATTTGAAACATTTTCAACTAAGTTTAGTGTTGTTAAAAAATCTTTATATTTCAAGTTGTTTTAGATCTAGTCTTTTCTCCTCCGTAAACTCCAAAACAAAATTGTGCTAAAACATAGTTGAATCGTATTATTTTTAAAATTTGCAGAATTGCCTTCGATAGGAAGTCAAAAGGAAGGGTCAAAAATGGTACGATCTAACTCCAAAGAAACAATTGTTGCCATGTAATAGTGTCGGTAGAAAGAATCTTTATGTTAAAACCCATGAATGACGTGGAGGAATTCGCAACTCAATGGATTGTGCGAATTTTCTAGAGGTGTATTCACATTCCGGTGGCATTGTATTAATCCTACTTTACTTACTCCCTTCCTCTCACATTAGGGTGCATGTTAGTTTTAGTCAACACCAAACTTTATAAACTTTTAACCAAATATGTAAAAAACAATACCAACATCAACACAATATTATTAGAACCATCACTAAATATATTTTCATATCATATGAATTTAGAATTATGAAAGCAGGTATATATTTATATATAGTTGGCCAAACTTTATAATATTAAATTTTGACAAAAAACTAATATGCATCCTAAATTAGAAAGGAGGAGTATATGACATGCCCCTAACGCCTTACCGAAAGTACATTTTGGTATGTAAATATGTTTATATATCACACACTAGAGGCGAGAGAGAGAGAGAGAGAGAGAGAGAGAGAGAGAGAGAGAGAGAGAGAGAGAGAGAGAGAGAGAGAGAGAGAGAGAGAGAGAGAGAGAGAGAGAGAGGTGAGTACTAGAAATATAATATAACTTGAACTGCAATCCTTCATCATGTTGAATAGGTTTCACTTTGTGATTTTAATTTAAATCAAATTTAGTGTTTTCAAAGATCGTTTAAAACTTTCAAGTTAACTTTAGATATAGTAATTTCACCTCCATATAACTCCGAGAACTATATTTCCTACTATAATTTTTTTAAAGGAATTGAATAGGTTATACTCTCCCCGTTAACGAATTATCTCGCGTTCTGGGTTTAGTAAAAGTTAAAATTTGTGACGTTTGACCAAGAACAGAATAAAAAAATCAGCATTCATAATATCAAATGCATATAATTTAAAAATATATTTTATGATGATTGTAATATAATAAATTTTATATTGTAGATGTTGGTGTTTCTTCTAAACATTTAATCAAACTTTATAAAATTTTAACGTACTTTCACTAAATCCAAGGCCCACTAATCAACCCTCATGGGCGGAGAAAACCTTGACAAATAATTAGGCCAGACATCTAACACAGAAAACCTGTGCTGAGATTCTGAGGAGGTTAGGAAACTGGAGACACTAGAAGCGAGAATCACAAGTCGTAGAGATTATCACGTGTGCTGACTAAAGGGAGAGAAGAAAATAAACATAAGAAAACAAATGCAACCAAACGCCATGACAAGAAGCATATATAAACGAAGAATCCCTGGAAACCTCTCGCTTATATTCCACGGTTTCCACTGGCCTCCATCCACGGTTACAGTCTAGTACTCCCTCCCCCGCAGGCCGCAGCCGAACTAGACACCCACCATCTTTCTCCCTTCCGGACTATTTCTCGGCGCTCCCGGTACTCGCCGTATCACTACACCAACCCACCTCTAGGAGGAGCAGCAGCAGTAGCCGCAGGAGATGGCGAAAAGCGTAAAAGGAGCCGGGGATGCAGGGGAAGGGGAGTGGCTCAAGGTCGCCGAGCTGAAGGCCATGGCCGGAGCCCAGGACCCATATGCCAAGGTATACGTTCTTCTTTGATTCATTCTTCGTCTTCTTCCTTTTCCTCGTTGCTGTCAGTCTTCTTCCTATCGAGGATGATCTGTGACATGGTGGATCGATCTGTGCTTCATGACCATTTGCGTGCTCCCCTTTCATACAGACATCTTCTCCTAAGCTTTGGAGGTAGCAGAACACAAACAACAGTGTACTAATATATGTATGTGTACCTAAGCTGAGTCAATTAATTCAAAAAAGGAGGGACTAATATGGCCGGCAACATGTCCCTTTAATTTGCGAGTAATACTAGTATATGTTTAGAGCTATTGTCGTTGTCACTATAAGAGCAAGTACAATAGAGTCCAGTCAGCTGGCTATAAGACATTAAATAATATATTTTGGATGAGTTGGAGGAGAGAGAAGGGGAGAGAAAGAGGAATACTATGCAATAGCTTCTTACACGTCTCCTAGGCACTTTGTGAGAGTGAAAGGTGAAGTATGTGTTAGTAAATTAGTCCATTCTTATAGCCAACTATTATATATGTTAGCTATATGGTGACTACAAATGACATGGCATCTTGTTATAGCCAACAGTTGGCTATACTATTGGAATTGCTCTAATCATCAGTACTTAAAATCTTTACAGCAGTTTTGTATGGACAAATTAATTAAGCTAGGGATTTGCTGGTTCTCAGATTTCGGGTGAGTTGCAATTCATGACTAGCACGAATTATGATGGAAATCAAATGGTGTAAAGCTTAACTGAGCACAAAGTTAATTCTTGATTTGCATCGTGATTCGTGCTAGTCATGAGTTGTAACTCATATGGAAATTCTATAATGGAATTTGATGACGTCATGTGACTAAGAACAAAATTAGTTCTCAGTTGACTAAGAAATAGTCACACCCATTAAGTTGCTAGCTGATGGGGAATCATCTTAACAAACTGATCGGTGACTGAATACACAACTCCATTAAAAGTGATGGGAATTGGGAACACGTGTGTCACGACTTCAACCCTAGTAGCTAGCAAACTCGTGACCACGTGAAGCATGGGCGACGACCAACTATTTTTCTCTCACTCACGATAATTAAGTAATTAAGCAAGATAACAACGGATCGAATGTGCTCGAATCACAAAGTCACATGACGAAGCTAGTACACGGCAGTTCAGCAATTTAGTTCCATTCAGTAACTTATCAATTAGCGGATCGAATATCATGGAATCACAAAGCCACATATGCATGGGTCGTGCAGGAGGTGGACAACCTGACGCTGAGGAGGTTCCTGCGGGCACGGGGGCAGGACGTGGGCAAGGCGTCGGCGATGCTCCTCAAGTCCGTCGCGTGGAGACGGGACGCCGTGCCGGGCGGCGGTATCCCGGCGGAGCGGGTGCAGGCGGAGCTGTCGAACCAGATGGCCTCCATGTGTGGCGTCGACCGAGCCGGCCGCCCCGTTCTGCTCGTCTTGCCGGCCAAGCACTTATCGGCCAACCGCGACATGGCCGGCTTCAAGCGTACGTATGCACATCCCACCTTCACTCTCATGATCTTTTGTTAGCGAACAGGAATGGAATTCAAATATATCTATACAAGGATATATAGGCACTTGATATGGGTTTTTGCAGCCTAAAAAAAGAAAGCCCGAGAAAACCTACCCCTTCAAGTTTTGGTGAGCATGCAGGAGACACCAAAGCAAGCCTCCAAGATTTTCTTGAGCGGTCATTTTCTAGATTTGCAGACATGGACCCTGGGGTCAGAATATATCACCAACCAGGACTATTATGATTAGCTAGAAAATTCTATTATTCGTAATTAATGAAATGCGTCAAAGATTAGCTAGGAAATTCTATTATTCTTAATTAATGAGATGCCTGAAAGATTTTGCCTCCATGTCAAAAAAATAAAAGAACGATGCTCTGTCAACACTTACAAGTGGGCCAACCAAACAAATTCTATAGAGTGGTGATTAAGTTTAAGTGGTTGTGTGAAGAAGATCCTAAAGTTTCGGCTAAGTGATTTAGTCGTGCCCCATATTTATAAGAAACAAACATGATCCGCATTTTAGAAAATATGGAGTTATCATTGATATTATTTTTCTTTCTGCAGGGTATATTATCTACTTGCTCGACAATATCTGTACCAGGTACTACGTTACTATAAGCTACATGTTTGTTGATAAGTCTGAATCTTAGCAGAATTCAGTATAGCATTGGGATTTGATTTTGCAGGATCCCTCGAGGGCAGGAGAAGTTTTTGTGCATCGTGGACCTGAAAGGGTGGGGGTACGCCAACTGCGATGTCAGGGCATACATCGCGGCCATTGAGATTATGCAGAACTACTACCCAGAGAGGCTGGGCAAGGCGCTCATGATCCACATCCCTTACCTGTTCATGAAAGCCTGGAAGATGGTGCAACCCTTCATCGACGCCAACACCAGAGAAAAGGTATGTACTTCCTCGCACCCTCGATCGTCCCTGGTTCTCAATCTCTCTTATATTGATCCTTTCTTCTCTATGGATTGGTCCAGTTCGTGTTCATCGACGACAAGAAACTAGGGGAGACTCTACGGCGGGAGCTAGACGAGAGCCAGGTGCCGGAGGTGTACGGCGGGAAGCTGACACCAGTTCCCCTCAGTTAGGAGGAGCATGCTCGCAAGGGAGGGATTCTCAAGAGGGATATCGATCGATCATCTTTGTTGTGGACCTTGTGGTTTAGTAGTGTAACAAATTAAAGACGGTTTAGGGCATGTACAACGCTTGGCGCTTACACAAGAGCTTAAATTTTTTCAGCTTAGACTGCTCATAGTGGGAGTAACATAGCTAGTAACATCACACATCTCAAGGCATTTTGGTGACATGACATGTTAATAAATGAAGAAATAGATTGAAGTGGTAACTAGCTATGTTACCATAACATCACACACCTCAAGGCAAGATGAGTCTACAACATAATAAATGATACAATGAATGACACCACATATAAGTTACTACCCACTATGAAGATAGGCATATGTTACTAGTCTAGGTTACCCCCACTATGACCAGCCTTAGCGTCCGTCGTCTTGGAACCGTCATTTACACAGATAATACAAGCGTCACACGTCTGCTTATGCATCGATGCTACAAAAATGACCGAAAAGGGAAGCTGACAAAATGCTTGGGATTTATTTCCTAGCGCCCCTGTTAGTGTTGGGCGTTGTACATGTCCTTAGTCGTGAAGATGTAAGAGCATCTCTAGCAGAGACCGAAAAAACGAAAACCGAAAAATAGCGAGTTCAGTTCACCAAAAACGCGAGTTCGGACGAAATTGGTAGTGGCGCGGAATGGAACCCGTAAAATGGAACCGAAAACAGAAATTCGAATTGGCGCAGGTAATTTCCATCGATGATCATAGTTTTAGATGAAATAGATGCTCCGATTGAGCATCGATACTTACATAGCAACTGCAATTGACAATACTACTGGCACACCGGCAACCTAACCTAGCTAAAAAGAGCAAAATGCGGCCTTCAACGAGCTATGGCGCGCGCGGTGGTGCCGGTGCTGGCGGAGATGGTCGGCGACGTGCAGTCTTCACGCGTCCTCCTTGTCAAGCTCGACTATCTCGAGCTTGACCTTGCGGACGCGGGCCTCCTGGCGGGCCGCCTCGTACTCCCGTACCTGGCGGACGACGTCGGCCTCCTCCCGGCGGAAGCGCGCCCTCGCCTCCGCCTCGCTGATGGTGAAGGTCTGCGCCATCACCGCGTCTTCCTCGTCGCTGCCGTGGACGTAGTCCCCGGCGGAGATTGTCGGCGACCGAGCGGGGACTAGGTCGACCTCCTCGCTGGTCGCCGCCACGGGTAGCCGCGGTGCGCGGCTCGACTGCCCGGACGAGGAGCCCTCGCCCTGGTTGCCGTAGCGGGCTAGCTTCCCTGGGGGCGTGAGCCCCAGTTGGTCCACCGGCGTGCGCTCCTCTTGCGTGCCCCCTCGCTCTGCTTCCACTTCCGCGGCTCCGCCTCGGTGCGGAAGACGGGCGGACGCGGCGGCGAATCGCCGCCCCCCAATCTGGCGGAACGGCCCTCCGAACCTCCACGGCAGGCCATCTGGCAGCGGCGGGTGGAGGATTGGTGGATGGCTGCGCGTAGATTGCTCGTCGGAGCGGGGGACTGGCGGCGGCGGAGGGAGAGGAGACGGCGGAGGGGAGTAGGGTTTGCGACCCGAACTCCCCTCCGCGGGCCGTGCGGGGAAAAGTTCGGGCCCCTGAACTCCGTATTCGGGCCGGCCCACATTTACGGTGACTGTTCGGCGCGCGCTTCGGCCCGAACCCGTAAATCCGCCGGAAAAGTTCGGTTCCGACGGGATTTACGGGCTCTGTTAGAGTTGCTCTAACTGCGGCAGACGCGCAGCTCGCTTGCACTGCCACTTGATTGCAGTGCTTTGGGGCTGCTCTGCTCCGTGTGTGTTGTCCGGCCGGTGCTAACGTGGAGCAGCCTCGGCGATAATGGAGATTCAGTTACAGTCTTGCAGATATATATGTGGCCAAGGCTATGGTGTATCGGAGACTCGGAGTACTATGAAAAGGGGGAACCGCGGTGCCCGATTTGCACGTTCAATTTGATTTCGGTGCGGGCAGGCGTGAACCCATTGAGCATTACAAATAGGGTAAAGAAGGTTTTTATAAAGTAAATAATTAAGTTTGGCCACAACTGCCTTCTTAGCTCAGTGGTAGAGCGCGTGGCTTTTAACCACGTGGTCGTGGGTTCGATCCCCACAGACGGCGTTTTGCACTTTCTCCTCTCATTTTTTTTGTCAAAAAACATATAAATGTTAAATCATTTTTAGAATTTCCGGGCCTCTCTAATTTGTTTATACACGAAATTTGGCGGCAACATGCCCCCCCCCCCACACACACACACACAAATTTGTTTCAATTAAATGTCGAGAGCTTGAAAAGGTAGAAAATACATGATGTAGAATTTTGAAGAGTGAAAACAAGAGTTTGTCTTGTTGCCTGTGTACAATGTATACTCAATGCTAATTTTTCACAACGAGATGGTCTAAATACACCTAGATTGGACAAACTATCTTTACTCTAATAACGAAAATCAACCGGCAGAAGAAAGTGCCTACGGTGGTGGAGCAGATGTGGAGGAGCTCGTCGGCCTCTTACCGGAGAAGGATCGCCGCTGCCACAAGAAAAAAAGGTGGGGAGGAATATAGTAAGTAGATGGCCGCAGGGATAAATAGGAGTTGGGCAAAGAGGATCCCTTCAGAGGCGGCGGGAGTCGTCGGCGGCGGCCGGGAAGCAGTTGTCCATGGCAGCGAGGTGGAGGGACGGAGGCGGATGGGATCAGGGGGAGGAAGGAGGGGACGAGGCAAGATTCCAGACAAATGACGGGTTCGGAACAGGAATCCACTTAACCCACCGTGTCATTTCGGTGCAATTTTGAAATGAAATGAAGCTCTCATTCCACAACAGCCAAACAGGGTTGTGTTGGAATTGCTAAATGAATTCCACGATTCTGGAAGGAATGCCTGGATACCAAACGAGTTATTAGTATATTCTACATTAAAGTTGATTTCGGTTGAAACCCATTAAAATGTGGATAAGTCACTTGTAGGGAGATGGGGATTTGATGGAGATGGTGATGATGGCGACTCGCACGGCCTAGGGCCGGCACCCGCGGGGATGGTGGTGTTCCCCTTCTCCTACTCCCCCTCCTCTTCTCCCCTTCAATGGTGTGGTGGTGGTGACGAAGGACTATCGAGGCGGCACAGCGGCAGGGCTTCGCCGTGTGGAGATGTGAATGAGATTGGGATCTTGTGGAGGATCTTCCTCCTTTATATAGGCCTAGGAGGGGTCTTCAATGCTCCCACAATCGACTTTAGCACCTAAGAAAAGTCTAGGAACAAACTAGGACAAAATCTGTGTAGAATTGCATCGGAGTCAGGCGTTCTCGCGGTCCAGAACGTGTGGTACAGGCGCGCGGTACGATTATCACAACCGTACTAGTGCTCGTGAAGTGTTCTGCCCTCTTCTGGTATTTTTGCCACCATTTTTCATACCAACTCCGATTTTGGTGTTCTTTGGCTCGCGATAGAAAAATTAAATTTTTGCACCTTTGAGATGGCTAAGTCTACTGCCTCCGCTTGGCCCCTTTCTTCTTGCTTTATCCATAAAGGTTCACAACACCTACACACACCAAAGACTATAAAAAGTGATAAAATCCCACTAAAACTATTAGTGTGCAAATCTCCCATGAAAATGAATCAATAGTTGTAATCATGTATTTAGGACATAGTCAAAGATAGATTGAGCATGTAACGAGATAAAAAAAAAGGACATGTTTATGTAGTGAAAAATATGTAATTTTTGGACTCATCAAGGAGGAAGATGGAGACTATGTCGCTGGTCGAGCCGGTCAACATGTGATTCAAATCGAGTCCACCACATAGATGTCTTTACAATAGAAAAGACGAAGTATATTTGCCAACTTGTGTGTTTAAGTGAGCTCAATGACATCTATATGTTGCAAAGAGAATTGCGGTGACATTTTTTGGAAAATAAAAACAATAATGGTGTTTCTTAAATAGTTGAAAATTCTCAAATTAACCCCTTCTATGTCATACTCTTACTACTAGAGACCTACACTAACATTCTTGGTTTCTTTGTGAGTTGCTTGCATGGATTTTAGAGTTTTTTCAACACTTAGAAACCTATTACCTTTATTTCTATTGCATGTTTTTACAGGTAATTATATGCGTCCATGACAGCTTAGGAAGTTTATTGTCAGTTATTGCGACGAGGAAATAGTCAGGGAGCACCTACTAGCTATGTGTGTCGTCTGGCTGGATTTTAGCAACAAAAGACGTAAAATACAGCTGGAATACACACAAAAAATTCAAGATCCACCTGTATAGCATGTTGGTAAAAAAACAGCGCACAATGGTATAATTTATATGTAACCGACATGTTTTTTCGTGCCACTCTATAGTACTCTAGAACTACATGTACACAACGGCACCAAAAGGGAGTGACAGCTGCACAATGGTATCATTTATGTGTAACCAACATGTTTTTTCGTGCCACACCACAATACTTCCATTGTCCCGGTTCATAGGACCTACACGTATCCCAAGATCATTATTTTAACTAACATAATATAAATTATACAACACAAAAGTTATATCATTAGAAAGTAGACTATCTAAATTTTCTAGCGATATGCATTTTATAATTTGTATATTGTATTACGTTGATCAAATTTAGGATCTAGGGATACACCCAGGTCCTATGAATCGGGATGAAGGGGGTACTCTGCATCGACACAGTCTACATACGATGTTTATACTTCTCAGTTTTACACAATAGAAAAGCTTTACACAGTTAAAAACCTATAATTAATTAGCAAATGGTTTTATACACACACATGAGTGACAACAACAAAAAAGAGAACCAAAACAAGGCGAAAGAAAAAAAAGAAAAAAAATGTAGGGAAAAAGGGGGAAAAGGAAAAAAAGAAAAGAAGCGAGTGACTAAGGTTCCGACACATGGATCGCTGATCTCCATGCAGTCCTATCAAGATCCAAAACTTTAGGTACATTCCAATCCCTCAGGTCTCTTTTTATCGCATCTGCCCACATCAACTTTGGTCGTCCTCTACCCCTTCCAGTCTCCTCCATACTCTTTAGAGTTCCACTGTTAACGGGAGCTTCTGGAGGCCTCCGCTGGATATGCCCAAACCACCTTAGTCGGTGTTGGACTAGCTTCTCATTGATCGGTGCCACCCTAGCCTATCACGAATTACCTCGTTCCTAATCCGGTCCTTTCTTTTATGGACGCACATCCAACGCAGCATGCGCATCTCCGCGACACTCATTTGTTGGATATGTTGTCTTTTAGTGGGCCAACATTCTGCCCCATAAAGAATCGCCGGTCTGACAGCCGTCCTATAGAACTTACCTTTTAGCTTTTGTGGGACCTTATTGACAAAGGATTAATTTGTCAATGCCTACAGATTGTAGACTAGGGTTTTGCTAGAAGTAGAGGGCAAGTAGATCTCGAAGGTTTCAGCCGAAAAGTACTCGCCGATTATGAAAACTAGGGTTTGACAGTAGATTCGATCCTTTCTTCGTCCCTCGACTCCCCCTTATATAGAGGGTGGAGCCGAGGGTTTCGTAATACACAAGAGTTCGGGAGGGTTTCGTACTCAACCCGTAAGATTACAAATCTCTATCTTTCCTAATACAATCTATCTTTCCTTAACACTAAATGGGCTTCCGAGTCTTCTTATTCTTCGAGTCTGGGCCTTCAATAAACCCGGGTACCATCTTCGGCAGCCCATTGGGGATGCCTATGTCGGTAGCCCAGATTTTCTTGAATCGAAGAATCAGGAAAATCTCCAACTTTACTCATTACAATATCTTTTGATATGCAAATATTATTTTGTACAGGATAACGGTAGTTGGGGCTAGTTCATCTGATGGATCAGGTACTAGTTAATTGCTCTAGTGGCAATCCGCAAAAACCTACTTCAAGATCACGTCCCTGGACATGATCTCGGGATACGGTGTAAACTTCGACAGCCGCTTAAGGTTGTCGAGTTCCAGTCATATTTTATCGGGTACCTAACGCGTCATTAGGATTTTCTTCGTATCTGTTGATACGAAAAAATGTGATCCGGTCGACGGTGCCACGCCGCTCGAACGGATCTGGTCTTAACTTCGCAAAGTTTTGCGGCATTCAGAGATTTATTCGCGACTTCTAGCGCTCTGAGAATATATTGTCGAGTGCTTTTCGGCTGTTGGAATAGCACATTTTATCGAGTCATATTTGATGACTTATTTTGTCTTCCGATGGGAGTATATGTAGAGTTATCGTGTAACTCGGAATATGCTCACTTCTGTTTCTTTATTTTAATAAAAATTCATCGGGCACGCGAACAGCGTTCCCGATGGGAGTAGTCCCCGAGGCTACAGCCAAGAACTTGTGCTTGGGTGTAGGCTCCTGATTATATCCTCTGCTGCTATATTTGTAATCCTTCTCGATATTTTCATATCTATCGGGTGCGCGACCAGCGCTCCCGATGGGAATAGCCCCTGAGGCTATGAACAAATGCTTGCATTTGGTCATAGGCTCTCGCCATTTCTATCTTGTCATACTCGAATTTTTCTATTTTTCCAAAGTAGCCCGCGAGCGTTTGGGCAAAAACTTGTATTTGATCAAAGGCTCTCGAAATAATCTTACGTTGTCGATATTCTCGCCCGGCTTCTTAGTCGATTTTTTCTCTTACCACCATGACGTCATTGCTGATGGTAGCCACGATTTATGTATTGGAAACAAGCGAAAACCGCTCCTTTCACTGCCTTGTGGGTCCAAATTCCTTATCTGATTGACACGTCGTGGGGGACACACGTTCTCCGCTTTTCCTGGCGCAGGTTCCGTAACTTCTCCAGTGTTAAAATACTTTTTTACCCTTGTGTCTACGTGGTTGTCATCTGCCGCACCTCTTTTCCATCCAACGGTCCGACACTTCGCCGCACCTCTATATAAGATCTCCTTCTTCTTTCTCGAGCACTTCCGCTCGCGCCGTTCTCCTACTTTCCTCTGCAAAATCTCCTCCTGTGCCCCACAACTCCTTAAGCTCATTTTCTCCAGGCTGTATTCCTGCACCATTGTTGATACCACCGCGTCGGTTGATCAAGCACAACACGCCTGAATCATCAATGGCTGCCGTAGATCTGGGTAGCGCGGAATGGGAAAGGTCCAAAATTACCAACCAGGACATCAATCTCTTGAAGAAACTGGGGATTAGCAAGAAACCTAAGGCGGTGTGCTTCCCTAGTGAAGAAAGCTACCCAACCCCTCAATGGGGTATCGGGTAAGTTTCGTCGATCATCTCATCCGCGGTCTTTCCGCCCCATTCATCCTTTCTCCGTGGATTGCTTTTTGTTTACGGTCTTCAACTTCACCACCTTACGCCCAACTCAATCCTCCATATCTCCATTTTCATCACCCTTTCCCTTGGTGTCCAGCCTAACTGGGCATTATGGAAGCGCATTTTCTTTTGTCGCCGTAATGGCTCTCCCAATGTCGCCTATAATATAGGCGGCGTTGTTATTTCTGTTCGCCCCACAGTCAATTACTTCGACGTCAAACTCCCGACTCAGTTCAAGGGTGGCGCAAGAAGTGGTTGTACATTCGGAGAGAACCATGGATGTGTTGAAGACAACATCCCTCCTTTCGATGGTGCAGAAAATCCTTCGCGCCGTTCTTGGGATGCAGAGGCTACCGAAGAAGAAAAAACTTCGACATAGGCCTTGATGACTCGCATCCATGAATTGCAAAATACTCGCGGCAAAGAGTTGTCAGGTATCCAAATTACGGCGTATTTTCTTAGAGCAGTGCAGCCTCTTCGGCTCGCAAATACCCTCTCGGCGACGAGGACATAGATCGGTTGTCGACGGATTTGGAGGTCAAGGACTTGGAAAAGCTTGTCCAAAAAATCTCCTCTCTCAAAAAAAGATCATGTCCCTTCCTCTTGTCGTGTAAAACCATACAGCGCCACCAATGCGCTTCCCAAGGTAAACTTTGCCGCTTAATTTGTTATTGCCTTGCTATCTTTTTGTAACTCCTTTTTTGAAATCTTCCCTTGTTTTTATATAGAACCATCCAAATCTTGTCTCGCTTCCTCCCCTTCCTGAAGGTGGGGATGTCGAGGAAAGGATCTCCGACGATAACCAAGATGCCCCCTCTTTTGTGAATGAACCCGCAGATTCTCGAAAATCTGCGGGATCTTATGAAAAGGAGGCTGCCTCTGAAGCCGCATCGGCACAATCTCCTCCTCCTGTTGTTTCTCCAAAGAACAAAAGGAAAAGGAATGATGTCGAGGATTCCGGCACCTCCAAACCCGAAGAAGCTGTTCCTTCACGTCAGAAGGCAGCTTATGATCCATATCTTGAGACCCTCATCAGTTCGTAAGTCCCCTCTCTTTCTCTTTTTTTTATTGCACTTGAAGATTTTTGTCTATCTTGCTTTTTATGCTGCAACATTTAATCGAGTGATGATGAGGAGGAAGTACCAGCTTCTGATGGCTGCTCGAACGAGTACGTCACAAACTCTAGTCGTCTCGAAACGCCAGTTGAAGGAGAGGAATCCTCGCCTCCTCAACAAAACGTCGGCGCTGCTACTCCTCCTTCAAGCCCCCATGTCCCTTCACCAAAAAGGGCAAGGATTGAAACAATCCGGAGCCTACTCTCCAATTGAGTAGCTCCTCTAACCCTCTCTTGGATGATGTAAGTTCTTAATTTGCTTGTCACTGTCTATATTTCCTCCGTTTTTGTGTGCCATCATATTTTTACCATACCGACATTTTCTTTTATTTATCTTTCTTTAACAGCCTATGATGAAAGAGCTTTTTCGTATCGGTGCCCAATTCATTGGGTACCGTGATTATGCCAGTAAGACTGAAGGTAATGCCTGGCTGCTCCTTTTTGCTCCTGCTTTCTTACTCCTTTGTTATCGATGTTTTTAACTAATTTCGACTTTCTTGGCAGAAAAACTGGCGGAGGTCAATGAGCGTGCCAATACACTTGCTCAAAAATTAGAGCAAAGTGAAGAGGCTCGTAAGAAGGCTGAATCAGATGCCGTTCAAGCTAGACGAGAGGCTGACAAGGCCAAGACCGATGCTGCTGGTGTCGAGGATCTTAGGAAGAGACTTCACGATGCCGAGACTTCGCTAAGCGAGCATATAACTGCACAATCTGCTCGTGAGGAAGCGATCCTTAAGCGTCTAAGGTCGCAAAATCGTCGCTTTGTCAGTAAGTATGTGAATCACTTCACAACCTTTGGACTTTCTTTCCTACACTCGTTTCTTAATCAATAAGTTTTTATCTTGACAGGTAAAACCTCTCAAGAATTTGAGCTTGAAGATCCCGACAATGATCCTCTTCTTGACGCCGTTTCGTTCCTTGAATTTCATGGAACAGAAGCACGCGAGGGCATTGATCAAGCTAAAGCGGGGCTGTCACGACTCTTCCCCTACTTCTTCCCGAAGAAAAAGGAACCCGCAACTTTCCTTGCTCTTGCCAAGTGCTTTAATCCACGGAAGATCTTGGGCTGAAGATGCGCCAAGAAAATATGAAGGTCGTGTTGAAAGCTTGTTGCCTTGGTCCCGATAGCCAGGACTATCGACGGGCGAAAGTAGGCGACACGGAACAGATAGAGCAATCAAAATGGCGATCGTTGATCAAGGCGGCAAGCCCAACACGAAGAAAATCCTGTCTTATCTCGGGATAAAGCCATCTTCAACTCCTAGCTCATCAAAGCCGGAGGTCTAGTTGAATGCCCCTTTGCTTTTTTCTTTTTAGTTTACCTCCTTCTTTTGGCACTGTCGCCATAGTGTTCTTGGCGATGACTGCTTCAGTAGGTCTCTAGAGGTCCTTCTTTTGTAATAGACATGTATATATTATGAGAATGAATGGAAATCTATCTTTGCTCAATGTTTGATCTCGAAATTTCTTTTTTCAGTTAATTTTTGACAACTATACGTCAATGATACGTCTCAAACGTATCTATAATTTCTTATGTTCCATGCTACCTTATTGATGATACCTACATGTTTTATACACATTATATGTCATTATTATGCGTTTTCCGGAACTAACCTATTGACGAGATGCCGTGCCAGTTCTGTTTTGTTTTTGGTTTCAGAAATCCTAGTAAGGAAATATTCTCGGAATCGGACGAAATCAACACCGAACATCTTAGAATCCCCGGAGCTTCGAACACCGAGGCGTCGAGAGAGGGGCCACGGGGGGCCCACACATGGTGGCGGCGCGGGGAGGGAGGCGCGCCGCCTAGTGTCTGGTGGCCCCAGACCCCCTCGACCTTGCCCTTTCGCCTATATAAGGTCCCTGACCTAAAACCCCGAGATGAATAAGCCACGGTACGCGAAACCTTCCAGCGCCGCCATCGCGAAGCCAAGATCTCGGGGACAGGAGTCTCTGTTCGGCATGCCGCCGGGACGGGAAGTGCACCGGAAGGCTTCTCCATCGACACCACCGCCATCTTCATCATCGCTGCTCTCCCATGAGGAGGGAATAGTTCTCCATCGAGGCTCGGGCTGTGGGCTATGTGGTTCATCTCTCTCCTATGTACTTCAATACAATAATCTCATGAGCTGCCTTACATGATTGAGATTCATATGATGATGATTGTGATCTAGATGTCATTATGCTAGTCAAGTGGGTTTTACTTATGTGATCTCCGGAGACTCCTTGTCCCACGTGTGTAAAGGTGACAGTGTGTGCACCGTGTGGGTCTCTTAGGCTATATTTCACAGAATACTTATTCACTGTTATGAATGGCATAGTGAAGTGCTTATTTATATCCCTTTATGATTGCAATGTGTTTTGTATCACTATTTATCTATGTGCTACTCATGTGATGTTATTAAAGTAGTCTATTCCTCCTGCATGATGTAATGGTGACAGTGTGTGCATTGTGTAGTTCTTGTCGTAGATTATGATCATAATCTCTTGTAGGTTATGGAGTTGATTATCGCTATGATAGTATTGATGTTATTTATGCCTCCTTCATAGTGTGATGGTGACAGTGTGCATGCTATGTTAGTACTTGGTCTATTTTGCAAAGATCTATTATACTCTAAGGTTACTTAAACATGAATATCGAATGTTGTGGAGCTTGTTAACTCCGCATTGAGGGTTCGTGTAATCCTACACAATTAGTGGTGTTCATCATCCAACAAGAGTATATGTAGCACAAAGGAAAGAGAACTTATTTATTATGTGATCAATGTTGAGAGTGTCCACTAGTGAAAGTATGATCCCTAGGCCTTGCTTCCACCATAAAGAATTGCTTCCTACGCTAGCAAGCTATTTTCTGGCGCTTGTTCTTGTTTCTTGCATCTTTACTTTCTGCAATATTACCACCATCTATACCACTGTGTTTTACTATCTCTTCGCCGAACTAGTGCACCTATACATCGACAAGTGTATTTGGTGTGTTGGGGACACAAGAGACTTCTTGCTTTGTGGTTGCAGGGTTGCTTGAGAGGATATCTTTGACCTCTTCCTCCGAGTTCGATAAACCTTGGGTGATCCACTTAAGGGAAAACTTGCTGCTGTTCTACAAACCTCTGCTCTTGGAGGCCCAACACTCTCTACAAGAATAGAAGCACCCATAGACATCAAGCTATTTTAAGGCGCCGTTGCCGTGAGGAAAGGTAAAAGGTACTCACACTCCGGATCTCGGCTACTAAGCTATTTTCAGCGCGTTGTAAGTACTCGAAGCTATTTCCTTTAGATCCTGCAATTGCATCTTTTTGTTTCTTGTTCACTAGTAAGGCTTAATGGAAGACAACAACAAAATGAGAGAACTTTATGAACTTTATCTTGAATTAGGACATGATGTGTTTGAAGAGAGAATTAAAAAACCCATGGAACTTTATATGCATGCTAATGGGAATATTATCAATATGAATGCTTTGAACACTATTGTTGCTAATGCTATGGAAAATTCTAAGCTTGGGGAGGTCGGTTTTGATGAAAATGATCTCTTTAGCCCTCCGGGTATTGAGGAGAAAGTTTATGTTGATTATGATATGCCTCCCATATATGATGATTATAATGATAGTGGTCTTTTGGTGCCGCCTACTATGGAGAGTAAATTTTATTATGACTATACTATGCCTCCTACACTTGATGAGAATAATAATGATAGCTACTTTGTTGAATTTGCTCCCACTACAACTAATAAAAGTGATTATGCTTATGTGGAGAGTAATAATTTTATGCATGTGGCTCATGACAAGAATGCTTTATGTGATAGTTATATTGTTGAGTTTGTTCATGATGCTACTGAAAGTTATTATGAGAGAGGGAAATATGGTTATATGCATCTTAATAATATTAAGTTTCCGCTCTTTATGCTGAGAATCTTGAAATTGCGCTTGTGTTGCCTTCCTATGCTTGTTACTTTGTTCTTCATGAATTTATTTGTGTACAAGATTCCTTTTCATAGGAAGTGGGTTAGGCTTAAATGTGTTTTAAATTTGCTTCTTGATGTTCTCTTTTGCTTCAACTCTTATTTCTCATGAGAGCATTATCATTAAAACTGCTGAGCCCATCTTAATGGCTATAAAGAAAGAACTTCTTGGGAGATAACCCATGTGTTTATTTTATTACAGCACTTTTGTTTTATATTTGAGTCTTGGAAGTTGTTTACTACTGTATCAACCTCTCCTTATCATGTTTTTGTGCCAAGTAAAGTTTCTATGTTAAAGTTGATGTTATATTTGGGATCGCTGCGTAGAAACAGCATTGCTGTCTGTCACGAATTCTGGCATAAGTCTCTGTAAAAAATTCGAAAAAATCTGCAAATTTACGAGCGTGATCCTCAGATATGTACGCAACTTTCATTAGTTTTGAGTTTTTCCATTTGAGCAAGTCTAGTGCCCCTTTCAGGTTCGTCTTTACGGACTGTTCTATTTTTGACAGATTCTGCCTTTTATTTCGCATTGCCGCTTTTGTTAAGTTGAATGAGTTTCTTTGTTCCATTAACTTTCAGAAGTTTTGTGCAATGTCCAGAAGTGTTAAGAATGATTGTGTCACCTCTGAACATGTGAATTTTTGATTGTGCACTAACCCTCTAATGAGTTTGCTTGAAGTTTGGTGTGAGAAGTTTTCAAGGGTCAATAGAAGAGGGTGATATAATGTGATCGAGAAGAGTGAAAGGTCTAAGCTTGGGGATGCCCCGGTGGTTCATCCCTGCATATTTAAGAAGACTCAAGCATCTAAGCTTGGGGATGCCCAAGGCATCCCCTTCTTCATCGACAACTTATTAGGTTTCTTCTAGTGAAACTATATTTTTATTCAGTCACATCTTATGTACTTTACTTGGAGCGTCTGTGTGCTTTTATTTTCATTTTGTCATCTTCATTCTCTGAATAAGTTCATCCTTGTGTGGGAGAGAGACACGCTCCGCTGGTTCATATGAACACATGTGTTCTTAGCTTTTAATGTTCATGGCGAAGGTTGAAACTGCTTCGTTAATTGTTATATGGTTGGAAACGAGAAAATGCTACATGTAGTAATTGGTAAAATGTCTTGGATAATTTGATACTTGGCAATTGTTGTGCTCATGTTTAAGCTCTTGCATCATATACTTTGCACCTATTAATGAATAAATACATAGAGCTTGCTAAAATTTGGTTTGCATAATTGGTCTCTCTAAGGTCTAGATAATTTCTAGTATTGGGTTGAACAACAAGGAAGACGGTGTAGAGTCTTATAATGTTTACAATATGTCTTTTATGTGAGTTTTGCTGCACCGGTTCATCCTTGAGTTTGCTTCAAATAACCTTGCTAGCCTAAACCTTGTATCGAGAGGGAATACTTCTCATGCATCCAAATACTTGAGCCAATATTCATGCCATTTGTGTCCACCATACCTACCTACTACATGGTATTTCTCCGCCATTCCAAAGTAAATTGCTTGAGTGCTACCTTTAAAATTCCATCATTCGCCTTTGTAATATATAGCTCATGGGACAAAATAGCCTTAAAAACTATTGTGGTATTGAATATGTACTTATGCACTTTATCTCTTATTAAGTTGCTTGTTGTGCGATAACCATGCTTAGGGACGCCATCAACTCTTTGTTGAATATCATGTGAGTTGCTATGCATGTCCGTCTTGTCTGAAGTAAGAGAGATCTACCACCTTAATGGTTGGAGCATGCATATTGTTAGAGAAGAACATTGGGTCGCTAACTAAAGCCATGAATCATGGTGGAAGTTTCAGTTTTGGACATATATCCTCAATCTCGTATGAGAATATTAACTATTGCCACATGCTTATGCATTAAAGAGGAGTCCATTATCTGTTGTCCATGTTGTCCCGGTATGGATGTCTAAGTTGAGAATAATCAAAAGCGAGAAATCCAAAATGCGAGCTTTCTCCTTAGACCTTTGTACAGGCGGCATGGAGGTACCCCATTGTGACACTTGGTTAAAACATGTGTATTGCGATGATCCGGTAGTCCAAGCTAATTAGGACAAGGTGCGGGCACTATTAGTATACTATGCATGAGGCTTGCAACTTGTAAGATATAATTTACATAACTCATATGCTTTATTACTACCGTTGACAAAATTGTTTCATGTTTTCAAAATAAAAGCTCTAGCACAAATATAGCAATCGATGCTTTCCTCTTTGAAGGACCTTTCTTTTACTTTTATGTTGAGTCAGTTCACCTATCTCTCTCCACCTTAAGAAGCAAACACTTGTGTGAACTGTGCATTGATTCCTACATACTTGCATATTGCACTTGTTATATTACTTTACATTGACACTATCCATGAGATATACATGTTATAAGTTGAAAGAAACCGCTGAAACTTAATCTTCCATTGTGTTGCTTCAATACCTCTACTTTGAATTATTGCTTTATGAGTTAACTCTTATGCAAGACTTATTGATGCTTGTCTTGAAGTACTATTCATGAAAAGTCTTTGCTTTATGATTCATTTGTTTACTCATGTCATTACCATTGTTTTGATCGCTGCATTCATTACATATGCTTACAATAGTATGATCAAGGTTATGATGGCATGTCACTTAAGAAATTATTTGTGTTATCGTTTACCTACTCGAGGACGAGTAGGAACTAAGCTTGGGGATGCTGATACGTCTCAAACGTATCTATAATTTCTTATGTTCCATGCTACTTTATTGATGATACCTACATGTTTTATACACATTATATGTCATTATTATGCGTTTTCGGAACTAACCTATTGACGAGATGCCGAAGTGCCAGTTCCTGTTTTCTGCTGTTTTGGTTTCGAAATCCTAGTAAGGAAATATTCTCGGAATCGGACAAAATCAACACCGAACATCTTAGAATCCCCGGGAGCTTCGAACACCCGAGAACCGTCAGAGAGGGGCCACAGGGGGCCCACACATGGTGGCGGCGCGGCCCGGGGGGGGGCGCGCCGCCCTAGTGTCTGGTGGCCCAGACCCCCTCGACCTTGCCCTTTCGCCTATATAAGGTCCCTGACCTAAAACCCCGAGACGAATAAGCCACGGTGCGAAACCTTCCAGAGCCGCCGCCATCGCGAAGCCAAGATGCGGGACGGTCTCTGTTCGGCACACCGCCGGAAGGGCCCCGGAAGGCTTCTCCATCGACACCACCGCCATCTTCATCATCGCTGATGTCTCCCATGAGGAGGAGTAGTTCTCCATCGAGGCTCGGGGCTGTACCGGTAGCTATGTGGTTCATCTCTCCCTATGTACTTCAATACAATAATCTCATGAGCTGCCTTACATGATTGAGATTCATATGATGATGATTGTAATCTAGATGTCATTATGCTAGTCAAGTGGGTTTTACTTATGTGATCTCCGGAGACTCCTTGTCCCACGTGTGTAAAGGTGACAGTGTGTGCACCGTGTGGGTCTCTTAGGCTATATTTCACAGAATACTTATTCACCGTTATGAATGGCATAGTGAAGTGCTTATTTATATCCCTTTATGATTGCAATGTGTTTTGTATCACTATTTATCTATGTGCTACTCATGTGATGTTATTAAAGTAGTCTATTCCTCCTGCATGATGTAATGGTGACAGTGTGTGCATTGTGTAGTTCTTGTCGTAGATTATGATCATAATCTCTTGTAGGTTATGGAGTTGATTATCGCTATGATAGTATTGATGTGATTTATGCCTCCTTCATAGTGTGATGGTGACAGTGTGCATGCTATGTTAGTACTTGGTCTATTTTGCAAAGATCTATTATACTCTAATGTTACTTAAACATGAATATCGAATGTTGTGGAGCTTGTTAACTCCGACATTGAGGGTTCGTGTAATCCTACACAATTAGTGGTGTTCATCATCCAACAAGAGTATATGTAGCACAAAGGAAAGAGAAATTATTTATTATGTGATCAATGTTGAGAGTGTCCACTAGTGAAAGTATGATCCCTAGGCCTTGCTTCCACCACAAAGAATTGCTTCCTACGCTAGCAAGCTATTTTCTGGCGCCGCTTGTTTACTGTTTTACTGCATCTTTACTTTCGCAATATTACCACCATCTATACCACATGTGTTTTACTATCTCTTCGCCGAACTAGTGCACCTATACATCGGACAAGTGTATTTGGTGTGTTGGGGACACAAGAGACTTCTTGCTTTGTGGTTGGGGTTGCTTGAGAGGGATATCTTTGACCTCTTCCTCCCCGAGTTCGATAAACCTTGGGTGATCCACTTAAGGGAAAACTTCTTTGTTCTACAAACCTCTGAGGCCCAAACTGTCTACAGAATAGAAGCACCTAGACAGTCAACTCCTGGTCCTTCCGAGGTTTTTCCTTCGTCTCCTTCGAAGAAAACCCCTGTCGTGTTAAATTTGTTGAAGATTCGAGTAAGAATTCGGCAGAAGATTTGGAAGAACTTCGACAACAGCTCCAATCCACGAAGAAGCAATCCCTTATGCTCATGGAACAATCTCAAAAATCTTAAAGGGAAAAAGTTGCGCTCCAACAAGCTCAAGATGCCATAACTGAAAAGGACGCCGCGTTGCTGAAGCTGCTGCAGCTACATCCCGCGAAAATTTTATGCTTCAACTGCTGATGGCAGGTGTGCTTCATTATCCTTGTCGTGTTTTTTCTTTTCATTTTTTCTTGTCTCCTCGTTGCTCACTGATTCTTTTAAAAAATAGGTTCTTTTTTGGATGCTGCTACTGAAGATGAGCGTGTCGAAGCTCGATCCAATGTACTTCTTCGGCTTGCCAAGGATCATGGTTCAAGTTTTTGGGGCACGCCTGAACAAACTCGCAGATTGTCAGGTTTCAGATCGCGCACTCCAGGTTCGGGATTATCTCGACTTCTGTACAAGGACTCTGTCTCTGGTCTATGGCACCATGTTTCCTCGCAACAAGATGCCAGAGACTCTTCCTGCTTTAATGGACAAATTTCGGGATGCTCCTCGAATCCACGGCTTTGTGCGGGCCCAATTGGCTGCTGGCACAAGATTTGCTATGATCATGATAAAGATCTGCTACCCGAAGTTAGACGTGGGGCAGATTGTTCCAAAGTGCTTGGCCAAGATAGCGAAGAGGAAGAAGAACTTCGGCAAATATGTTGATATTGTTACTCCTGTTGCCGAAGATATGATGGATGAACTTCTTTGGATGGACGCCGAATACTTCGAGAAGGGCAGCTACGCTGAGCATAGCACTCGTGCTATAAATAATGAGCGCTTGACGATAGACAACATTCTGGGAAATCCCTGAAGATAAGCTGTTCCAAGAATTGTATCTTGTGTATATATTTTTGTACTGTAAAGTCACTATGTTTTTATTTTCAACGCCAAGCCCCCGGGCGTTTTGATGGCAGTATTTTTGTTTTATAATGCGAGGTTATCCCAAGGCAAAATAAATACTGTATTATTTTTGGGGGTATGAGCCCCCGAGCTTTATGTTGACCGTTGTTTGTCGATATATTTTTATTTTGGCGAGGTATTTTATACCAAGGCGAGATATTTTTGCGAATTGTATTTTGTCGGCACCGTATATATATATATTGTATCTTATAGAGGGGAAGCCCCCGAGCCTGTCGAAAAGATATATTGTTCCACTATCTTTATTATATTGCAGCACCGCGAGCCTGCCCCATTAAAAACCTTTCCCGACCCCACTCGGTGCCCCGAAAAAGGAAAAGAGTGCGTCTGAAAACTCGCGGGCGTTTCAGTACATTGTATGTTTACAGATGAGACTATATTTCGTCATCTAAGCGTAAAAACGCCTGAGTTGCGCCACGTTCCAAGGATTTGGCTCAGCAATCCCCGTCTTCTTGTCCTTGATTCTATATGCTCCTCCTTCGATTACTTCTGTGACGATGTAAGGTCCAAGCCATGGTGACTCGAGTTTTTCATGACTTTTTTGATTAAGTCGCAAAACTAAGTCACCAACTTGGAAGGATCTTGGTCGCAATCGTCGACTGTGATAGTTTTCAGGTCCTGTTGATATTTGGCGACTCGTGACAGGACTTCGTCTCGAGCTTCATCAAGTGCGTCGACATCATCCTCCAAAGCTTTTCTCGAAGTTTCTTCATCATATTCTGTAACTCTTGGAGAATCATGCTCTATTTCTATCGGCAGGACTGCCTCGGCTCCATGGACCAGAGAAACGGCGTCTCCTGCGTCGTCGTATTTGGTGTTGTTCGAATACTCCACAACACGCTTGGCAGCTCCTACGGCCAAGTATGCCGAGCTTTTCCAATGGTCCTAACGACGACTTCTTGATACCATTGAGATGATGTCGTTGGCCTTCGACTTGACCGTTGGTCTGTGGATGTGCGACAGACGCAAAACTCAATTTGATGCCCACTTCGCACAATATGCTTTGAACTCCTTGGACGTAAAATTATTGCCGTTGTCTGTGACAATGCTGTGAGGGACTCCAAATCGAAAGACGATGCTTTTCACGAACTTGATTGCCGACGCGCCGTCCGGTGAATTTATCGGCTTTGCTTCAGTCCATTTAGTAAATTTGTTGACACAACGAGCATATACTCATATCCTCCTGGCGAAGCTTTGTGTCCCACCATGTCGAGACCCCATTGAGCAAAGGGCCACGACGGGATTGGCATCAATTCTGCTGCCGGAGAGTGAGGTTTGGCGAATCTTTGACATGCGTCGCAAGTTCGCACTATTTCCTTCGCGTCAATTGTTTGTTAACCAATAAAATCCCGCTCTGAAGACTTTGGCTACAATGGCTCGACTGCTTGCATGATGCCCGCATATTCCTTCGTGTACATCCTTCAGGATTATCCTTCCTTCTTCATGTGTGACACATCTCTGTAGGACACCCGAGATACTTCGCTTGTATAACTCCCCTTTTACCACAGTAAAAGCTTTAGATCGTCTGATTATTCGCCTTGCTTCAACTGGATCGTCGGGTATTGTTTTCCTTAGGATGTATGATATGTATGCCTGCATCCATGGAATTTGCACCATCATGACTAGCTCATGTTCCTCTTCTTCTTCTTCAAATGATTCTTTGGTGGCACCCGAAGGTTTCTCTTCCTTCTCCTTTTTCTTTGTTTTCATTGGCTTTGTTGATCTCTCGCTTATTTCTTCCCAAAACACGCCTGGAGGGATCGCGAGACATTGTGACCCGATGTTTGCAAGGACATCGGCTTCATCATTGCTCAATCTGCTGATGTGGTTTACCTCGCATCCATCAAACAGTTTTTCCAGCTCATTATACTTCTCCTTGTATGTTATCATGCTCTCATTAACCGCATCACAGTGGTTCATAACTTGTTGTGCCACCGACTGTGAGTCACCGAAAATTTTCAGTCGGGTTGCACTGCAAGCCTTCGCCATCTTCATCCCGTATGAGAGCTTCATATTCTGCTTCATTGTTAGACGCGTTTGGGAACGTCATCCGTAAGACATACTTCAACTTGTCGCCTTGGGTGATACCAATATCACGCTTGCTCCAGCGCCTTCCAACCTTTTGGACCCGTCGAAGTTCATAGTCCGGGTTCTCGATAAATGGAGGCCCCGTGTTTGTAGCTCCATCCACTGCAATGAAATCTGGTAAAACCTGCGATTTTATTGCCTTTCTTTTTTCATACGTGATGTCCCGAGGGGAAAGTTCTATTCCCCAAAGGGAGACACGACGTAGCTTCTGGGTTGTTCAATATGTTTGACAAAGGAGCTTCATTGACCATTATTATGGGTGCGCCGAAAAATAGTGTCGCAATTTTCTTGCTGTCGTAAATACTCCATACGCCGTTCTTATTGCGGGTACCGCTGTTTTGAAGCGACAGTTGCTTCGATGAAATATACTAGCCTCGAACTCCATGAAGCTTTCCTTCTTCTTCTCTCTCGACTACCGAACCGTGCTAACCACTTGAGGTGTGGCTGCAATGTATAAGAGGAGAGGTTCTTTCTCTTTAGGCGCCACCAAGATTGGTGGTGCCGAAATTGTGCGCTTGAGGTTCTCGAAGGCCCTATCGCTTCCTCGTTCCATTTAAATTTCCCCCTGTTTGATCAATGCGTGAACGGCGGCATCTTTTCTCTAGCACGGCGACGAATCGCAAAGCTGCGACGCCCCGTCAATTGTTGTATTTCTTTCAACTTTGTTGGCTTCCTCATAGTTATGATGGCCTGTATTTTTTCGGGATTAGCTTCATTCCCTCTTGTTGATACTAAGAACCCGAGAAGTTCTCCCGCAGGAACGCCAAAGGAGCACTTTGTTGGGTTCAATTTAAGAACTTGTCGAGGTTGTGAAGGTTTCCTTCAAATCTTCGATCAGTTATTGCCCCGATGTTATTACGACATCGTCGATGTAGACTTGTACATTTTTCCCAATCTGTGTTGCAAGGCATTTCATCATCCGCGATATGTTGCTCCCGCGTTTTCAAACCAAAGGGCATTGTTTTGTAACAAAACACGCCGTAAGGTGTTATGAACGTTGTCTTGGCTTCATCTTTTTCTTTTAATCTGATCTGGTTATAACCGATCGTCCAAGAAGGAAAGACGTTCGCATCCTGCCGTGGAGTCGATGATTTGATCGATCCTTGGGAGGGGAAAGTGATCCTTAGGCCAGTGTTTATTGAGACACGTAAAGTCGACACACATGCGAAGGACTTTCGTGTGTTTCTTCGGCACCATCACTGGGTTAGCTACCCACGTGGCTTCTGTAGATATCTCTTTGATAAAACCAGCATCTTTGAGTCGATCTATTTCTGATAACATAGCTTTGCGGTTTGGTTCCGAAAAATGCCGCAGAGGTTGCTTGATTAGTCTCGTGAGAGGATCCAAGTTGAGGTGGTGCTCGGCAAGTTCCCTGGGTACTCGCATGTCAGGTGGACACCATGCGAAGATTTTCCAGTGCTCACGGAGGAACTCGACGAGCGCGCTTTCCTATGCGATATCCATGTTTGTTGCGATGTATGTCGTTTTCTTTGGGTCCGTCGGATGGATCTGCACCTCTTTTGAATCCTTGGCTGTGTTGAAAGTTGGCTCCCTGGGGGACCTCCCTGCATCCGGCAACACATCATAATCAGTGAGCCTTGGCGCCATATATTCTGCTTGCATCCCGAAAGTTTGATCGATGAAAATCTTTGTCGCATTTATCGATGCGCAAAACTTCCTTTAATTGTGATAGGTCCCTTGGGTCCAGGCAACCTCCACAATAGGTACGTGTAATGTGGTACCGCCATAAACCTGGCATATGTTGGTCGTCCCAATAAAGCGTGATATTGCGACGGGAAATCCACCACTTCAAACTCCAGATTCTCTATCCTGTAGTTTTCTCGGGTTCCAAACGAACGTCGAGGTTGATCTTGCCCAACGGATAACTTGGCTTCTCTGGTGTGATCCCATGGAAACGTGTATCGTTGGTTTCAGGTTTGCCAGGGATATGTTCATCTTCCTCAATGTATCTGCATACATAAGGTTTAAGTTGCTGCCGCCATCTATGAAAACTCTCGACACGTCGAAACCAGCAATTACTGCGGGTAGGATGAGTGCCGATTGTCCTGGTCGAGGAACTTGCTGTGGATGATCCGCAATTGTGAAGCCAATGTCTTGCCCTGACCAATTTAGGTACTCAACTGTTGGTGGGGGCATCTTCTCTGCCATGAACACTTGTCGTGAAATTACCTTCTGCGCCCTGTTGGATGGCCTAGCTTTCTGAATCATCGAGACCGCACCATTGGAATTAGGATCAACATATGGTGGTGGATGTGGTGCTGCCGCTATTCTGAGCTGGTGCCGATTTTCGTCCGTGATTGCGGGAGGAGGTGGAAGGTGGATTTCACTCCTTGGCCCCTGGGGGTTTCTGTTCATTGCTTGGGCATTTGCAATTCCTGCGGCTCGCAACATTGCCTGAAAATTTCGGCAGTCTTTTTGGAGATGTCCTGACTGCCTCTTTCCGTTGTTGTCGAGATAAAAGTGCATTTGACACGGACCGTTCATCATCTCCTCGGGGGACACATAAGGTCTTTGAAACCTTGGTCCACTATTTTGCTGTTGCCGCGAGAATCACCTCTATTGTCGCCTTGTTGCTCATTACTCCTTTGATAGTCATCTCGACTATTCCCTCCAGGATTTCCCCGGAAACCAGCCGATATATGGCCAGGAGCGTCGTTGTTGTAGAACTAGCGAGAAAATCGCCTTCTATTTTGAAAATTTCGACCGCGATCCTCTTCTGGGACGCTTGTTATATATTGCGTCTTCTCCATCTGCCCACTTGTTGGCTATCTCCATCAGTGCTGATATTGTCTTAGGGTTAGTTCTCCCTAAGTCCTCGACGAAATCTCCTCGAATTCCTGCCACGAACGCGTCTATTGCTCTCTCGTCAGATATATCCTCTGCCGAGTTTTTGATGATATTTCACCTCTGTATATATTTCCTCATCGACTCGTCGTGTTTCTGTCGACACGCCCTCAACTCTTCCAATGATGCAGGTTTCTTGCAGGTGGATCGGAAATTTCTCACGAAGATATCCTCGAAATTATCCCAGCTATCGATGGAACCTGGGGGGAGTTTCTTTATCCAAGATCTCGCGGCACCACTTAAGTGAACTTGGATACTTTGCATGGCTGTTGCTCTAGTTCCTCCTACTAGCTTCACCCTCTCGAGATAATCAACGAGCCAATCCTCGGGATCTTGTAGGCCGTCGAATTTCTTGAAATTCTCGGGTAACTTAAACCCTCTTGGGACTCGAGTCTTTCGAACTCTTCTCGTAAAGCACGGGAGTCCACACATATCTTCGTCGGCAACTTCTGGTGAATGCTGACGTTCTCTTCTTTCTTGTCGCGCTCTATCCACCCTAACTTGAACTGCTGTGTCTCTTGCTCCACTTGTTCTTGGTGGATCTTGAACCGCTGCAGTGGGTCGTGGACTATTTTGCCTAGGATTTTCTTCGGGAGGCGTGGCTGCAAACGCTGTTCCCATAACTCCTACTCCAGCCATTGCCATATTGAACAATGGTTCTCTCGGATCCCCAGGAGGTGGTCTGGACGCGAGGATGTAAGCTTGCGTTGCCATGTATCCTGCTTCTGGCGTTTTCGGGATGATATTTCCCCTTGTATCAATCGTCATGAAGGACATGTCGAGATTTTGAATTATGTTTCCTCTCTCTTCTTCGGGTATATTTTGCAGCCGAGATCTCGCTCTCCTTCGAGCGTCTCTATGGCTATCTGCCGAAGTTTCTGATTGTCGGTGAGCTCTGCTCGGCGCTGCTGGACGCGGAGGCTGCCTCTTTTCTTCTATTCAAGGATGTTGTCTGTTTTTCCAGCTCTCTACTCACCCGAGCAAGTCTATATTGATATGCTTGGAGTTCTTGTACGGTAGCAGTGGTGGTCATTGGTTCTGAACCATCCATGGCTTTCGCGGCCCTGTCCCATGCTTCCTGCGGGAGTTGAACTCTCACGCGAGATGAAGACCCGGCATATTTAGTGCCTAAGCCTCTTCTAAGATCAGCGGGATCGACGTATGGATTTCCCAAATCGTCGAAAGCCTCTGACGTCTCTGGTTCTGCTCGGCCTGCCTCTTCAATTGCACAAATTTGATGGTATTTTGCGTATTGATTTTTGTCAGGATTGGTGACACCATCATATAGATTGGTGAAGACCTTTCCGATGGCAGCAGATTTGTCGATGAAGTTGAAGCTGTCGACGCTGTCGAAATCGCTGCTTATATAGGAGTCCGCAGACGACTCGAAAGATGTGTTGCTGAAGATCTTGGCGAGCTTTCCGCTTGCCTTGGTGTCGACGAAGCGTGGCGACGAAAACTCCCGTCACTCGACGAAAAGTTAGAATCGGCCGCTGAAAATTCCGACGAGATCGGAACGTCGAGACGGTAGGATCCTTCCTTGTTGGCCAAATCGGAATTCTCCGAACGTCATGACGATGGGCTCCTCCAGATAGGCACATGCATCCATACGGGAGGGCGGGTGAGGAATAAAGTCGACTAGATCAGTTTTTTCTCGTTTACATCGATCCATCGCGTTGCTGGCCATTGACGAAGTCGACGATTCTGGACGTGCCATCGAGATCAGCTCCTTGCAACCTCTAAGTCCCACAGACGGCGCCAATTGACAAAGGATTAATTTGTCAATGCCTACAGATTGTAGACTAGGGTTTTGCTAGAAGTAGAGGGCAAGTAGATCTCGAAGGTTTCACCGAAAAGTACTCGCTGATTATGAAAACTAGGATTCTGTTGACAGTAGATTCGATCCTTTCTTCGTCCCTCGACTCCCCTTATATAGAGGGTGGAGCCGAGGGTTTCGTAATACACAAGTTACAGAGTTCGGGAGGGTTTCGTACTCAACCCGTAAGATTACAAATCTCTATCTTTCCTAATACAATCTATCTTTCCTTAACACTAAATGGGCTTCCGAGTCTTCTTATTCTTCGAGTCCTGGGCCTTCAATAAACCCGGGTACCATCTTCGGCAGGCCCATTGGGGATGCCTATGTCACTTATTGTCACATAGGATGCAGATGCATGCCTCCACTTCATCCACCCTGCATTGATCTTGTGGCAAACATCCTCATCGATATCACCATTGCTCTGCAACATTGATCCTAAGTAACGGAAGGTGTCCCTCTTGGGCACTATCTTTCCTTCTAAACTGACATCTCCATCTTTGCCACCAACACCACTAAAGTCGCATCACATGTACTCAGTCTTGGTCCTGCTAAGTCTAAACCCCTTCGACTCCAAAGTTTGCCTCCATAGCTCTAACTTCCTATTCACGCCGACCCTAGTTTCATCTACTAACACCACATCATCAGCAAAGAGCATACACCAAGGAATATCTCCTTGTATATCCTTGGTCACCTCATCCATCACCAAGGAAAACATGTATGGGCTCAAGGCTGACCCTTGATGTAGTCCTATCGTGATTGGGAAGGTATCGGTCTCACTATCACCTGCGCGAACACTTGTCACAACACGATTGTACATATCTCTAATGAGGGTAATGTACTTTGTTGGAACTTTGTGTTTCTCTAACGCCCACCACATGACCTGTCGTCGTGGTGAACAAACAGATGCCATAGGATGGCTTATCTTGGGGCCGAATGGACGCTAGAGGATTCGGGGGAGGGTTTGTGACTAGATGGGATGAACTTCCGGATGGTTTCCTCAAGAACTTGGCCAAGGCCAGAGGTTGAAGAAGAAAGACACAAGGAAGAACTCGTTCTAGATCACTATCTTCATTGATTTCCACAGGTTACAGGTTTGAGCTTACAAGGTTCTCTCTCTATCTTCTGTTCTCTATCTCGCACTATTGTCCCGCGCGTATGAAAGAGGCTGCCCCCTCTCCTTATATAGGGGAGAGGGTGGCTTACAGGACAAGAAACCCTAATGGGATCTTTGACTAGACAAACTACTTTACAAAGATACTTTATAAAGCTACTTTAATCGTAGATGACGCCGGGGTCTTCTTTAAACAGGGAGGCTGACGTCCTCCGGCTTCTTTGGCCGTCATCCTCCTCTTTGTCTTCAGGCCTTCGTTTAAAGCCACTTTGCTTAGCTCATGTTTGTCCGCTAGCTCAGGAGAGAATCTTTGACTGGTCCTGCCGACATGTTCTTTCTTCCGGTCTCCGGCATCTTTTCTATCCGGTCCCGGTATACCCCTCTTGGGGATACCGGCTTAGCTTACTTAGCCAAATTCCTATCTTTGAGTTCCGGTATAAATATTAAACCGGTATCTTGATGGATAAGACCATCCGGTTTGGCATGCCTTTGGCATACCGGGGGTCATCCCCCCAACATTAGTCCCCGAAGGTGGTATAGTCTGGCGGATTCTATCCAACAGACCATGCCAGGTTCCCATATTCTTGTATACCGGTTTAATTTATCCGGCGCTCTGCTTGGCTCCGGCATCTTTGCCCGGACTAATGCCCTCTTTCTTTGCAAGGCATTCTCCGGCTGCTTATCTTCCGGCATCTCGTTCATTCAATACTTCCTCGGCGAAGTCGAGAATATATCGGGTCCCGCGCATGTCAGAGACATGCGCACTGTGACTGACGCGCCAGTGTCAGGGGTCACTTCCGTTCGGCTTCCGCGCGCATTAACTGCTCCACAGTGGATCCCAACTACTTCTTTTGATCCGTGTGCGCCTCCCTGTGGCTCTTCGCTATCGCGCGTGTATCGCCGCGCCACGTGGCGATACGCGGGCGAACCGTCGCGGCCCACGGGCTGAACCGCTACGGTTCAGCGGTTTTTCAGCCCACCTCTTTTTCTTTATAAGGCCAAACCGCCCCTTCTCCTTCTTCTTCTTCGCATTCTCCAGTTCCTTGTGCACTAGTGCCCCTTGTTCGTACGCCTCCGCCACTCCCTTCGCTTGCTCGAGTCCCGCCGCCAAGCAAATCTTCACCAGCGCGCCGCCGGACGCCGCCGGACTTCACCGCGGGAAGAACTTCTGTGGCGCCTTTCTCTCGGCCGCGACATTGGCGCTCCTTCAAGCTTTTCTCCGCCTCACCGTCGCCGGACCTCCTTGCCTACAGCAAGCTCGCCCAACCACCGGCGAAACTCTTCCTCTGCGACTCCGCCGCCCCAGGTTAGGCCTCATCCGTGTTTACTTCTCCTTCGCTTGCTGTTCAGATCTTGAGTTGGTAGCGTATTTACTCTTTCTTTTTCTTTGCTTTTTCTCTCTTTCGTAGATCTTCTCGCGGGGGTAGTTCTTGGGGAACTTGTTTTTTCGAGTAGATACCGGGAGTTCTCAAATCCAAATGTCTTCCGAACAATACCTTTCCACTTCCTCCTCCAGTAACCCGGAAGATCGCGCCTCCGACGGGGTTAGCGCAGATCTAGCCCAGATGGAATCTGACGGCGGCCAAGAGCAAGATGCCGGTAGCTCTAGCCAAGCTTCCGGCGCTGATTCTTCCGAGATCACTCGCGGAGCCTGGATGGGCTCCAGCGTCAGTGAGTATGAGATTGACTGGCTATACCGGTCCGGAGGATTCCGGAAGGAGTATCTGCCGGATTCCCGGCGACGAGATCGAACCGGTGCCTAACCCCGGCGAATACGTCGTCTTCCTTGCTCATTTTGAGCGCGGCTTCGGCCTCCCAGCCTCTCCCTTTTTCCGGAGCTTTCTTGACTTTTACAAACTCCAGCCTCACCACCTTCCCGGCAACGCCATTTTCTACCTCTCCTTCTATGTCACCTTCATGGAGGCATACATCGGCATTCGTCCCACTCGCGAGACGTTTGCTCGATTCTTCGCCCTTCGGATTAATTCCGTTCAGGGCTTAGACATTCCTAAACCCAAACCCCCCGTACAATGCGGGTCTTGCATCATTGGGTCTCGTCAAGCGAGTCCCTTCTTTAAGTTTTCCGGTCTCGAGTCATGCCGGCTATGGCAAGGGACCTTCTTCTATGTTAGGAACAACGGCGCCGCAGATCTCATCGACCTGCCCCCTTTTGATCCGGAGCCGCCCACCAAGACTAACTGGAGCTACAATCCGAAGGAGTCTCACAACGAGACAAACCGGATTATACGCTTCATGAAACAGCGGATGAAGGACACCAACATCTGCTCTGATGACATCATCCGCACCTTCATCTCGCGCCGGGTGCTTCCTCTTAAGCGCCGCGCCCACAAGATGTGCGAGATGTATGGCCCTGGCGATCCTACCAAGATCACCGGGCTCCCTCTCAGCAAGAAGGATGTCGTCCTTAAGGCCAGGCAGATCTGCCAAACCTCCATGCCGGAAGATTGGGAATGAGGCCTCCGGCCTCTTAGCTCTACTAACCCTCCGACCCAAGAAGTAAGAAATTACACAACTCGGGTCGGTTCACCGGAAGCTTTCATTGCGGTTAACCTCTTCTTTCTCTTTTGTTTCTTTCAGGCCAAGGACCGTTTCCCCGGCATTGAATCTGACAAGCGAGGCCGTTGCCGGAAGCGCGGTCTCGACAAGTTTGACCCCGACCCCGTCATCTTTTGGCGGGACCTGAAGATGGGCCGGACTCCAGCCGCGCGTCTCGGCAAGTCTCCGCCGGAACCCGCCGGTTCGTCTGATGAACTGACCATCCTTGAGGTAGCTTTTCTTTTATACTTCTCATATTCCTTTGCTACTGTTCTTCTGTAGATGTTCCCTCAGCCAACATCAAACCACAGGTCCATGAGCACGTCGCCCCACTGCAGGCCGAGGCAGGCCAAGAGTTTGTGGACAAACTCATGGCCCAGGGCAAGAAGAACAAGACCCCGGCCTCTGATGCCGGCTCAAGCCAACCTCCTCCTGCCAAGCGCTTCCGGACCGAACCTGTCGCGGGTAAGGTCGTTGCTATGAGGCGCCATAAGGGCAAACAGATGCCGACCGCTACCGGGTAAGGCTCCACTTCTCTGCTTGTTTCTTTTCTCTTTTCACCAAGTTCTTTTCCGGCTGCTTTTTCCAACCTTTTCCTTTTCTCTTTTCCAGCCCCGCGCTCAAGCTTGGCTCCAGGCCTGAGGGCTCTGCCGGTTCGGCCAGGACCTCAACTCCTCCTCCTCATTCCAGCCCGGCACCGTCTGGTGCCGGCAACACCTCTGCCTCCCCTCTGGGGGGCACAACAAGTTCGGGGCGCGCGGCCCCTACACCGCCAGATCTCCGCGCGGAGGAGGACCTTGCCTCCCCTCCAGAAACCCAAGACACCGGCGCCAGCAACATGGGCGCCGGAAAAGAACCTGCCGGGCGGGCGGAACCTTCATTCCTCCCGTCCTTGAAGAAGAAAAAGAAGAAGACTTCCTCCAAGACCGCGCCGGAAGCTTCCGTGCCGGCAACTTCTACACCCACGCCGCCGCCGGAAACCTCTGTTCCTGAGGCAGCTGGGGCCACGCCGACGCCTCCATCAACCCAAGGACCTCCCGCGACTGCGCCCAAGCCGCCGCCTGCGTCCCTCAAGATCACCGACTATCTCAAGCCGGGGGCGTCCCGCGGAAAGGCCACGGATGGCAGCGCCTCAAGCGGCTCGCAGCCTTTAGTGCTGCACGTCGGGCCTGCCGCCGTTGTGGTCCAGGACAAACCTTCCGGCCTCTTGGGCCGGATCGTTGAGCTGAAGCGCGGGGGCCAAGACTTGGGGCCTCTTCTCCCCTATGCCCAAAGATGGAACGATGCGGACATCTCCGCAGCTACCCGCGGCTTGGGGAAGGACCGCCTCCCAGCGCCAGATCCTGCCGGCCCTCGGTCCACTGAAAAACACTTCACGCGGCTCAAGCGTGCCGTGAAGGAGTTCGACAGCGCGTGGTACGACGCCACCGCTAATGTGGTGGTAAGTGATGTCTACGGGTGCTTCTATTCTTGTAGACAGTGTTGGGCCTCCAAGAGCAGAGGTTTGTAGAACAGCAGCAAGTTTCCCTTAAGTGGATCACCCAAGGTTTATCGAACTCAGGGAGGAAGAGGTCAAAGATATCCCTCTCAAGCAACCCTGTAATCACAAAGCAAGAAGTCTCTTGTGTCCCCAACACACCAAATACACTTGTCAGGTGTATAGGTGTACTAGTTCGGCGAAGAGATAGTGAAATACAAGTAATATGGATGTATATGAGTGGTAATGGCAATCTGAATAAAATATGGCAGCGAGTAAACATGCAACAGAACAGTAAGTAAACGGTGTTTTCAGTATTGGAAACAAGGCCTAGGGATCATACTTTCACTAGTGGACACTCTCAACATTGATCGCATAATAAATACTTCTTCTCATATGTGCTACATACACTCTTGTTTGATAATGAACATCATTGCGTAGGATTACACGAACCCTCAATGCCGGAGTTAACAAGCTCCACAATTCCATGTTCATATTTAAGTAACCTTAGAGCATAATAGATCATTGCAAAAATAAACCAAGAACTAACATAGTGCACACACTATGAAGGAGGAATAGATCACATCAATACTATCATAATGATAATTAACTCCACAATCTACAAGAGATCGTGATCATAGCCTACGACAAGAACCACAGGGTGCACACACTAATCACCTTTACACCAAGTAGGAGGAATAGAACTACTTTAATAACATCACATGAGTAGCACACAACTAGTAGCGATACAAAGCTCATCATATGGATCTCAATCATGTACAGCAGCTCATGAGATCATTGTATTGGAGTACAGAGAGAGATTAACCACATAGCTACGGTAGAGCCCTCGAGCCTCGATGGAGAACTACTCCCTCCTCATGGGAGCAGCAGCGGTGATGAAGATGGCGGTGGAGATGGCAGCGGTGTCGATGGAGAAGCCTTCCGGGGCACTTCCCCGCTCCGGCAGGGTGCCGGAACGAGACTCTGTCCCCGGATCTTGGCTTCGCGATGGCGGCGGCTCTGGAACTTTTCTCGTATCGTGGCTTCCTCCCTAAGGGTTTTCGATGCAGGGGCTTTAAATAGGCGAAGAGGCGGCGCAGGAGGGTCGAAGGGGCGACCACACCATAGGGTGGCGCGGGCCCAGCCCTGGCCGCGCCACCCTATCATCTGGGCCCACAGGGCCCCTCCGGCTCTCGGGTGTTGGATGCCGGGGAAAATAGGAACACAGGCGTTGATTTCGTCCAATTCGAGAATATTTCGTTACTAGGATTTCTGAAACCAAAAACAGCAGAAACAGGACTGGCACTTCGGCATCTTGTTAATAGGTTAGTTCCAGAAAATGCACAAATATGACATAAAGTGTGCATAAAACATGTAGGTATCATCAATAAAGTAGCATGGAACATAAGAAATTATCGATACGTTGGAGACGTATCAGCATCCCCTTAGTTCTGCTCGTCCCGAGCAGGTAAAACGATAACAAAGATAATTTCTTAAGTGACATGCCATCATAATCTTGATCATACTATTTGTAAACATATGTAATGAATGCAGCGATCAAAACAATGGTAATGACATGAGTAAACAAGTGAATCATAAAGCAAAGACTTTTCATGAATAGCACTTTCAAGACAGGCATCAATAAGTCTTGCATAAAAGTTAACTCATAAAGCAATAATTCAAAGTAGAGGTATTGAAGCAACACAATGGAAGATTAAGTTTCAGCGGTTGCTTTCAACTTGTAACATGTATATCTCATGGATAATTGTCAACATAGAGCAATATAACAAATGCAATATGCAAGTATGTAGGAATCAATGCAGTTCACACAAGTGTTTGCTTCTTAAGGTGGAGAGAGATAGGTAAACTGACTCAACAATAAAAGTAAAAGAATGGTCCCTCAAAGGGGAAAGCATCGATTGCTATATTTGTGCTAGAGCTTTTATTTTGAAAACATGAAGAGAGCATAAAAATAAAGTTTTGAGAGGTGTTTGTTGTTGTCAACGAATGGTAGCGGGTACTCTAACCCCCTTGCCAGACAAACCTTCAAAGAGCGGCTCCCATTTTATTTTATTTTTGGGTGGCACTCCTTCCAACCTTTCTTTCACAAACCATGGCTAACCGAATCCTCGGGTGCCTGCCAACAATCTCATACCATGAAGGAGTGCCTTTTTATTTTAGTTTTATTATGATGACACTCCTCCCCACCTTTGCTTTCTCAAGCCATGGCTAACCGAATCTTCGGGTGCCGTCCAACAATCACATACCATGGAGGAGTGTCTATTTTTGTTAATTAATTTGGGACTGGGAATCCCATTGCCAGCTCTTTTTGCAAAGTTATTGGATAAGCGGATGAAGCCACTAGTCCATTGGTGAAAGTTTCCCAACAAGATTGAAAGATAAACACCACATACTTCCTCATGAGCTATAAAACATTGACACAAATAAGAGGTAATAACTTTTGAATTGTTTAAAGGTAGCACTCAAGCAATTTACTTTGGAATGGCGGAGAAATACCATGTAGTAGGTAGGTATGGTGGACACAAATGGCATAGTGGTTGGCTCAAGGATTTGGATGCATGAGAAGTATTCCCTCTCGATACAAGGTTTAGGCTAGCAAGGTTTATTTGAAACAAACACAAGGATGAACCGGTGCAGCAAAACTCACATAAAAGACATAGTGTAAACATTATAAAACTCTACACCGTCTTCCTTGTTGTTCAAAACTCAATACTAGAATTATCTAGACCTTAGAGAGACCAAATATGCAAACCAAATTTTAGCAAGCTCTATGTATTTCTTCATTAATGGGTGCAAAGTATATGATGCAAGAGCTTAAACATGAGCACAACAATTGCCAAGTATCACATTATCCAAGACATTTTACCAATTACTACATGTAGCATTTTCCAATTCCAACCATATAACAATTTAACGAAGAGGAAACTTCGCCATGAATATTATGAGCTAAGAACACATGTGTTCATATGAACCAGCGGAGCGTGTCTCTCTCCCACACAAGGATGAACTTATTCAGAGAACTAAGATAACAAAACAAAAATAAAAGCACACACAGACGCTCCAAGTAAAGTACATAAGATGTGACCGAATAAAAATATAGTTTCAAGAGAAGGAACCTGATACTTTGTCGATGAAGAAGGGGATGCCTTGGGCATCCCCAAGCTTAGATGCTTGGGTCTTCTTGAAATATGCAGGGATGAACCACCGGGGCATCCCCAAGCTTAGACCTTTCACTCTTCTCGATCACATTATATCACCCTCTTCTATTGACCCTTGAAAACTTCCTTCACACCAAACTTCAAGCAAACTCATTAGAGGGTTAGTGCACAATCAAAAATTCACATGTTCAGAGGTGACACAAACATTCTTTTCACTTCTGGACATTGCATAAAGCTACTGGACATTAATGGATCAAAGAAATGAATCCAACATAGCAAAAGAGGCAATGCGAAATAAAAGGCAGAATCTGTCAAAAACAGAACAGTCCGTAAAGACGAATTTAAATCTGGCACCAGACTTGCTCAAATGGAAAAACTCAAAACTAATGAAAGTTGCGTACATATCTGAGGATCACGCTCGTAAATTGGCAGATTTTTTCGAATTTTCTACAGAGAACTGTGCCCAGATTCGTGACAGACAGCAATGCTGTTTCTGCGCAGCGATCTCAAATATAACATCAACTTTGGCATAGAAACTTTACTTGGCACAAAAACATGATAAGGAGAGGTTGCTACAGTAGTAAACAACTTCCAAGACTCAAATATAAAACAAAGTACTGTAGTAAAAAAACACATGGGTTATCTCCCAAGAAGTTCTTTCTTTATAGCCATTAAGATGGGCTCAGCAGTTTTAATGATGCACTCGCAAGAAATAAGAGTTGAAGCAAAAGAGAGCATCAAGAGGCATATTCAAAACACATTTAAGTCTAACATGCTTCCTATGCATAGGAATCTTGTAAATAAACGAGTTCATGAAGAGCAAAGTAACAAGCATAGGAAGATAAAACAAGTGTAGCTTCAAAAATTTCAGCACATAGAGAGGTGTTTTAGTAACATGAAAATTTCTACAACCATATTTTCCTCTCTCATAATAACTTTCAGTAGCAACATGAGCAAACTCAACAATATAACTATCACATAAAGCATTCTTATCATGAGTCTCATGCATAAAATAATTACTACTCCCAACATAAGCATAGTCATTCTTATTAATTGTAGTGGGAGCAAATTCAACAAAGTAGCTATCAAATATAGGAGGTATATTGTAATCATAATCAAATTTATCATCCATAACAGGTGGTAACAAAAGACTACTATCATTATAATCATCATAAATGGGAGGCAAAGTATCATCAAAGTAAATTTTCTCCTCAATGCTTGGGGGACTAAAAATATCATGCTCATCAAAGCCAGCTTCCCCAAGCTTAGAATTTTCCATATCATTAACAACAATGGTGTTCAAAGCATTCATATTAATATGTTCCATGGTTTTTTTAATTTTCGCATCAAACCATCCATGTCTTAAATCAGGAAATAGAATAAAAAGGTCATTGTTGTCCATTATGCCTAACTAGTGTAAACAAGAAACCAAATGTCGCAATTGCGAGTCTAAAGGAAATAGCTTCGAGCACACACACAATGGCGCCAGAAAAGTACTGTTACCTGGAACCGGAGTATGAGTGCCTTTTACCTTTCCTCCCCGGCAACGGCGCCAGAAAAGTGCTTGATGTCTACGGGTGCTTCTATTCTTGTAGACAGTGTTGGGCCTCCAAGAGCAGAGGTTTGTAGAACAGCAGCAAGTTTCCCTTAAGTGGATCACCCAAGGTTTATCGAACTCGGGGAGGAAGAGGTCAAAGATATCCCTCTCAAGCAACCCTGTAATCACAAAGCAAGAAGTCTCTTGTGTCCCCAACACACCAAATACACTTGTCAGGTGTATAGGTGTACTAGTTCGGCGAAGAGATAGTGAAATACAAGTAATATGGATGTATATGAGTGGTAATGGCAATCTGAATAAAATATGGCAGCGAGTAAACATGCAACAGAACAGTAAGTAAATGGTGTTTTCAGTATTGGAAACAAGGCCTAGGGATCATACTTTCACTAGTGGACACTCTCAACATTGATCGCATAATAAATACTTCTTCTCATATGTGCTACATACACTCTTGTTTGATAATGAACATCATTGCGTAGGATTACACGAACCCTCAATGCCGGAGTTAACAAGCTCCACAATTCCATGTTCATATTTAAGTAACCTTAGAGCATAATAGATCATTGCAAAAATAAACCAAGAACTAACATAGTGCACACACTATGAAGGAGGAATAGATCACATCAATACTATCATAATGATAATTAACTCCACAATCTACAAGAGATCGTGATCATAGCCTACGACAAGAACCACAGGGTGCACACACTAATCACCTTTACACCAAGTAGGAGGAATAGAACTACTTTAATAACATCACATGAGTAGCACACAACTAGTAGCGATACAAAGCTCATCATATGGATCTCAATCATGTAAGGCAGCTCATGAGATCATTGTATTGGAGTACGAGAGAGATTAACCACATAGCTACGGTAGAGCCCCAGCCTCGATGGAGAACTACTCCCTCCTCATGGGAGCAGCAGCGGTGATGAAGATGGCGGTGGAGATGGCAGCGGTGTCGATGGAGAAGCCTTCGGGGGCACTTCCCCGCTCCGGCAGGGTGCCGGAACAGAGACTCTGTCCCCCGGATCTTGGCTTCGCGATGGCGGCGGCTGCGGAACTCGTATCGTGGCTTCCTCCCTAAGGGTTTCGATGCGGGGGCTTTAAATAGGCGAAGAGGCGGCGCGGGAGGGTCGAAGGGCGACCACACCATAGGGTGGCGCGGGCCCAGCCCAGGCCGCGCCACCCTGTCATCCCGGGCCCACAGGGGCCCCCTCTGCGGCTCTCGGGTGTTGGATGCTTCCGGGCAAAATAGGAACCTGGGCGTTGATTTCGTCCAATTCCGAGAATATTTCGTTACTAGGATTTCTGAAACCAAAAACAGCAGAAAACAACTGGCACTTCGGCATCTTGTTAATAGGTTAGTTCCAGAAAATGCACAAATATGACATAAAGTGTGCATAAAACATGTAGGTATCATCAATAAAGTAGCATGGAACATAAGAAATTATCGATACGTTGGAGACGTATCAGTAAGTTCTATCAACCTTTTTGTAAATTTTCTTGATGCCGGTTTTCTTCTTTCCGGATCTTGTCTATTCTCCCAGTCCCCGAGTTTTGGGTTTAGAGTGCAACTCTTAGCGCAAAACTTTCTTTTAAAGAATCTCCGAAACCGGCATCTTTCTCATAGCAAACCGCAAACTCCCAGTCCCCGAGTTTTGGGTTGAGAGCTTGGTCTTAGCGCAAAACTCTCTTTAAAAGACGCCGCAAACTCCCAGTCCCCGAGTTTTGGGTTGAGAGCTTGCTCTTAGCGCAAAACTTACTTTTAACGGCCCAGTCCCCGAGTTTCGGGTTAAGATCCTTTGTTCTTTGCTAACATCACTTCCTTAAACAGAGCACGGCCGACGCCCGGAAGGCTCTCTTCGAGGAGCTTCTTTGGGAGCACCGGAATCTTGCTGAGGCGCACAACAATTGCCAAGGTAATTTCTCGCGCCTCCGGCATCTTTTACCGGAAGGTTTTATTTTCTTTGTGACTTACAAGTTTTTTGCATAACAGCTATCCCGGAAGCCTCCATTGAGGCCCTCAAGGACCAGGTTGCCGCACTCCAAGGTACAGCTTCTGTTTTTCGGTTAACTTGCTTTTTGTGTTTCATCTGTCTTGTGTTTTGCTAATATCTTCTTTTCCGGCTCTTAGCTGAAAAGGAGCAGCTCATCCGGGATCACCAGAAGGCCTTGGACGCCCAGAAGGAGATCTCTAGGGAGCTCAAGGACCAGGCTATGCAGGCCGGAGTCCGGCACGCTGAGGAGCTGAAGCTGCTGCGGAGGCCAGGCTTAACGAGGCGCTGGAGGATGCTGGCAACGCCAATGTGGTGTTGCAGGCCGAGCTGGAAGAGCGCCAAAGCGCTGAAAACAGCCGAGGGCAAAGCCGCCAAAGCGCACAAAGCTGCCGCGGAGGAGGCCACAGGGCAGAAAGCAGCCGGTCGCGCGGGTTGAAGGCGGAACAGTACGACCGGTCACGCGGACTGATGCGCTTGCCCTTCGTATGTTTCTCCTTTTCTCTTTTCCGGTTTCTGCTTATAAGCTTATTCATTCCGGTATCATATACTTAGCTTTCGTTTGTCTTGTAGGGCTCTTTCCGGATTCCCAGGCTCATGCCATAAAGAAGGTTGCGGAGCACCGGGCGCAGCAGGCCGGCAACAACTTGGGTGCACCTTGGGATCCCTATGATCACTTGGTTGCTTTAAACGCGCGGGTCTCGCACATGCGCTCGGTGGACCGGAATCTTTCCGACATCCCCGAGGTGGCCTCCCAGCTTTTCAAGACCCTCTGGCCCGGCGAAGTGGTGCCCGACACCTTCTCCCTCATCAGCGACCGCTTGAAAGGTGCCTGCCGACGGATCCGGGAGTGGCAGTGCTCTGCTGCCCGTGCCGGAGCGGACTCAGCGCTTCGCGTTGCCTGCTCCTGGTCCGGATCCGGACGCTCGTCGGCGTGCGTGAAGGCGCTCCCACTGATGTGGACCCGGTTCTTACCGCTGTAACATTCCAAAATTTTAAATTTGAAAGATCATGCATTTCATACATGTGCATCATGGCATTTTTGCATTTAGGAAAATATGAAATTAAAAGCGCAAAGTGAAAACCCTAAAATGGTGCTAATATCCACTTAGGCGTGTATGCGAACTTTGGTTTTAAAAGTATTTATTTTTGTTTCAAAAATGGTTTCAAAGTGATGGCCTTTTTACAAGGAATCCATCGGTATATTATTCGTATTTTTCCGATTCTATTTAGGTGCTCAAATGCATTTTTAAATGAGAGAAAGAAATAAAAAAGGAGTGAAACAAAAAAAAGGAAACCCGGCCGACAGTCGACCGACCGGCCCAGCCGCCAGGCCCAGCACTCCCTGGGCGCCTTCCTTCCTCTCCCTTTCCCCACGGGCCGACCAGGCCACCACGCCCAGCCGCACCGGCCCGGCCGGCCCGGCCAGGCCGGCGACGCCGCGCCCGCCCGGTCGATCTTCGTCCTCCAGGAACCGCCGCCTCCTGTACGTGCGCCGCGTACAGACTCCACGCCGGCCACCTCCTTCCCCACTCGCCCCACCTCCCCCGCGCCTCCCCCTCTCTAGCCGAGGCCGCCCCTATAAAGCCCGCGCCTCCCTCTTCCAATTCCCCTCCGTTTTCCCCACGGTCCGCGCCCCAGGCTGCCCAGTTCCTCGCCGGCGGCTGCGCCGCCCTCCCGCGTCCGCCGCCGCCTTGGGCGGACAAGCCTGCCGCGCCCCTATCCGACGCGCGCGCCGCCACGGCGTCCGGACTAGCCAACGCCGGGAACCGCCGTCGCCGCCGTCGAGCAGGGCCAGGCCGCGCCGGCCATCTCCATCACGCACGTCAGCGCCTCGTCATCGTCCGCGTCCGCCACGCGTACGCCCATCGGCGCCACTGGGTAATCCTTTTTTCTTTTTTTTCTTTTCCCAATTTCTGTCATCGGATCTCGGCCATAGGTTTTCTGAAGATCCAATGGTCGTGACTAGTGATCCGCAGCGAAGAGGTATGCACCAATAGGAAATCGCCACATGTCCAGTACATACCCTAGATCTCGTTTAATTCAGTTTTCGATAGTCCGCACCTTGTAAAAATCATATCCAGAGATCCGCTTGTCCAAAAATTACAAATCATATACCGTTGGAATCCTAAAAATATAAGGAACATTATGGAACCATAAAATGTGAACTTGCAGAAGCTTGAAAATCATGCATATTTAAATTCCTAATCGGAGTAATTTACCCGTAAAATGAGATCTACATACCCTTTTTAGGTGATTCCTTTTGCATATGCTTGCAGATGTTACCCTCTGTCCAGTAGTATCAAAACAATCATTTTTATACTGTACCAAAACACCTTTTTCAATTAATGGTAGTTGCCCTTCGCTAGTGCGACATAGATGATTCGCAATAATTCAACCAACCATAAAACTTGACCATGGCATCATGCACATAGTGACAACCAGAGATCATTAAATGGAGTGCACTTGTGTAAATATCATATGCATCTCATGTCTATGCTTGTGCATTTGTGTTGTGCATTGTGTTTATGGTGCTATGCATGTATGCTTGTAGATTGCGACTGTGACAGCTGCAACCGTTGTGACTGCGAAGATTGCAACTCTTCCCTCTGAAAAAGGCAAGTGACACACACCAAAAGTCCCAGTTTTATTCTTGCACTGTAGTGTTTTTATAGTAGACATGTCTAGTGTTTATGCTTTGCTTGCTAGTAAATCCTAGTAGTTTAGCTACACCACTCCTAGACTCCCTTAGCCGCCATTAAATTTAGTTGTTACCTGCTATGCCATGGAAAAGGTTTTGATAGAGGTTAAGGAAAAACAACTAAGTTTAATGAATTACCTGGGTGAATGGTGGAGTTATGGAGAGGGTGGCTGTATCAGGGGGCAAGACCCTGGTGCTAGTGCACACTTGCGGAAAGTCACCCAGGCTTAAAGAGATTGTAGACAAACCTTGCTCATTAGCTTCACGTACAACCACATGCTACTATGGCTCTGGCTTGACAAAGTATGTTGTATGAACCCGGATCCTAGGGGCCAGGTGGTGGTAGAGGGATACTGTAGGTGGGGGCGTGGCCCTTAGGGAATGGTTCGGGCGATTACACACAGAAGGTCTCGGCCACGGTCTGCACCTGTCCTCTGAGCAAAATGTGCATCGAGGTAGAAGGATTGACCTGGCCATGTGGGTAAAGGTGTACAACCTCTCGAGAGTGTAAATCTAAGTACTTAGCCGAGTCCCCGGTTATGGACAACTTGAGCGAACTGACAAGTCCTTGTTCGAAGATCTCCTCATCCCAATTTCTTAAATAAAATTTGAATGGGTGAACAAGGGTAGGAAGGTACATTGGGGCTTTACCAATGCTACTGTTAATTTGGTACATTGGGGTTTTACCAATGTTACTGATAATTAGATTGAAAGAAAATGTTTTGATAAAAGATAGGGAAAAATTGGCTTTATGCAAAATGAACTTGAGCTCTACCTGCCAGATGTGCACGTAGGTGTAGGATGCCTTTTGAGTCCACAAAAGTGTCCTTGCCAATACAATTCCAAATGTATTGATTCCTTCGGGCTGCAACGTTTGATGTTGCAGGTATCCCTAGCTGCTGAAGAAGATGTTAGGATCACGAGTCTTTGCCCAACATGTCTGCCTGTGGCATCCGTGAAGGAAGAGGACTCCATGCTATTTGCTTTCCGCTTGATGTTGAACTCTGATTTATGTTTATGCTAGCCCTTGAGCTATGCAAGTTGTATCGAACTATTTTATTTCCGCTGGATCTTAGGTTGTAATGAAGACCTTTGCTATTTGGTATTTCATCTTAAACTGTGTGTGCTAGCAGTTCGATCCAGGGACTAGCACTAATGCACAGGGACTTGCACTTTTTAAAGTGAGGTCACTACAGATGGTATCAGAGCACTGTGTTGCCCATAGGTTCGTGACCCTAGGTTTGGATTAGAAATAGGAAGACCTTAGGATGAAATTCCATCTTATCTATCTAATCCATTTTCTATTGAAAAGAAATGTTTGCAAAAATTGGCTTTCTTGTATTCTCACCTATTCCATCTTCAAAACAAATCTTCATACTTTAGACGTCCAATCTTAGAAGACCTCAAGGAAGTGGAAGAGAAGCTTGAAGCACCCAAGATGGAAATAGAGTAGACCACCACTTTCTCTCGTTATCAGACCAACGATATCTTAAAAACGCATTGATCATACCAAATTGTGGTATGATCATACTAGTTCGATAGTGTTTAAAAAATTGCTTGCGTGATTTTGAGGATTGTTTATATGCTTGTGTTGTGCGAGGGTAGGAAATTTTATTTCTCCTTAGCTCTAGTCTAATTCTATTCTTACCTCTCAAACCCCACAGCATGCCGCCCCGCCGAGAGCCCGAGGTGCCAGCCTATGTTCAGCAGATGATGGAGGCACAGGCCCAGCTGATGCAAGCAGTGACTCAGACCATAACCCAGCTGAACAACCACATGCAGAACAACAACAATCCACCACCCCCGCCACCTCCACCTCCGCCACAGCAGGACCGTCTGACTAGGTTCCTGAGGCTGAACCCTCCCACATTCTCAAGTTCTCCTGAGCCAATCGTAGCTGATGACTGGCTGCGTACAATTAACAAGAAGTTGGACACTATTCAAGCACATGGGGAAGAGAAGGTGCGGTTCGCCGCACATCAGCTTGAAGGACCCGCAGCTGAATGGTGGGACAACTACCAGATCACCTATCCTGACATCACCGCCATCACTTGGGATCAGTTTCAAACAGCCTTCCGCACTGCTCATGTTGCTTCTGGAATCATTGCTCTAAAGAGGCGCGAGTTTCGCGACTTGCGCCAGGGATCTCGCTCCTTGTCTGACTATGCTGAGCTCTTCAACAAGTTGGCTCGTTATGCACCTGAAGATGTGAACACTGATAGGAAGAGGCAGGAGGAATTCATGAGAGGCCTCAATGATGAGATATCCATTCAGCTTTGTGCTTCTAGGTACGCCAATTACCAGGAGCTGTATGACAGCGCAGTGGCAGTTGAGTCCAAGCACAACAGTATGGAGAACCGGAAGAGAAAGCACGGTTATGACAAGTATGGATCAGGACCAGCACACAAGATGCGGTCATATGGAGAAGGTAGTGGAAGTTCTGGCCATCACAAGTATGGTAGCAATGATGGTGGAAACAAGCACCACCACAATGGTCACAAGAATCACCACCACAACAACTCTGGGAAGAGTAATGGCAACCATCATGGAAATGGCAATGGCCACAACAACGGCAATGACCACAACAACAACAATGGTCATCGCTTTGTGAAGAAGGACATCAGCCAGGTAGAGTGCTTCAAGTGCAGGAAGACAGGACACTTTGCCAATGACTGCCCTGAGAAGAAGGCTGAGGAAGCAAGGAAGATTGTGGATGCAGGCAAGCCGAACCCGTTCCAGAAGGGGCATGCCAACCATGTCAATGTTGAGGAGATCTATGATGAGCCGGACGCAGTGATCGGTACGTTCATGCTCAATTGCTTTCCAGCACTTGTTCTATTTGATACCGGTGCATCGCATTCTTTCATATCAAGAGCATTTGTGGTTAAGAATAATCTGCCCACTAAAACAACGGGATTGCCTCTTAGAGTAAGCTCTCCAGGGGGAGAGATGTTAGTAACTGATGGATGTAGAAATTTGACCCTGCAAGTTGGAAAACATGAGTTCCCAGCCAACTTAGTAGTCCTACCATCCCAAGGTCTAGATGTAATCCTAGGCATGGATTGGATGACCACTTATGGAGGCATAATAGATTGTGCTAAGAGATCAATTACACTCACAACCCCAGAAATGAAGAGGATTCGTTTCATATCAACCTTTGAGCTTAAAGGTAGTAAGGTCAACTCTCTTAAGGGGGTTAGCATGGAGACCGTGCTCGTTGTGAGAGAATACCCAGATGTGTTCCCAGAAGAGTTGCCAGGAATGCCGCCGGACAGAGAAGTTGAGTTTCTCATTGAACTGTTGCCTGGAACTGGACCAATAGCCAAGAGACCATACAAGATGGATGTAGAGGAATTGAAGGAGTTGAAGAAGCAGCTTAAGGAACAGTTGGAAAAGGGTTTCATCCGACCTAGTTCATCGTCATGGGGAGCCCCTGTTTTGTTTGTGATGAAGAAAGATTCTAGCAAGAGACTGGTAATGGATTATCGATCACTCAATGAAGTCACTATCAAGAACAAGTACCCGTTGCCCAATATCAACGACCTGTTTGACCAACTGAAGGGAGCAAAAGTATTTTCCAAAATCGATCTTCGATCGGGTTACTTCCAAATGAAGATCAGAGAGCAAGACATACCTAAGACCGCATTCACTACTAGATACGGTCTGTATGAGTATACAGTTATGCCATTTGGTCTAACCAATGCCCCGGCATATTTTATGGCCATGATGAACAAAGTGTTCATGGAATATTTGGATAAGTTCGTAGTGGTATTCATCGATGATATATTGATATACTCAAAGGATGAAGCCGAACATGAGAGGCACTTGCGCCTAATCATGGAGAAGCTTAGAGAGCACAAGTTGTATGCCAAGTTTAGCAAGTGTGAGTTCTGGTTGGATAGAGTTGGATTCCTTGGACACATAGTTTCAGCAGAAGGAGTCGCAGTCGATCCGAGTAAAGTTGCAGCTGTGACCGAGTGGGAATCACCCAAGAATGCAGGAGAGATCCGGAGTTTCCTAGGACTCGCTGGATACTATCGGAGATTTATTGAAAATTTCTCCAAGATTGCAAAGCCCATGACAGCACTGTTGAAGAAGGAGAAGAAATTCATCTGGACTGATGAGTGTGAAGCTAGTTTTCAAGAGTTGAAGCAACGCTTAGTAAGTGCACCGGTTCTATGTTTGCCGGATATCAATAAGGATTTCCAAGTGTACTGTGACGCCTCTCGTCAAGGACTTGGAGGTGTTTTAATGCAAGATGGAAAAGTAGTGTGCTATGCTTCGCGACAACTCAAGCAGCATGAGAGAAACTACCCAACCCATGACTTAGAGCTAGCATCTGTTGTTCATACCCTGAAAGTGTGGAGACACTACTTGATGGGAAAGCATTGTGATGTGTTCACAGACCATAAGAGCCTGAAGTACATATTCACTCAGAAGGAGCTGAACATGAGGCAAAGAAGATGGTTGGAGTTAATAAAAGATTATGATATGAATTTGCAATATCACCCAGGGAAGGCTAACGTTGTAGCCGATGCGCTGAGCCGTAAGAGCTATGTAAACGGCCTCACCGCTGGAGAATTACCAGAGGAACTGTGTGAACAGTTTAAGGACCTCAGACTAGAGGTTGTGCCCAAAGGTTATTTGGCATCACTTGAAGTTCAGCCAACACTAATGGACAGAATTAGAGAAGCTCAAAAGTTAGACAAAGAAATAGAGGAGATCAAGGTCAATATGAGTGAAGGCAGAGCAAAAGGATTTCATGCAGATGAACAAGGAACCATATGGTTTGAGAAGCGTATCTGTGTACCCCAGGACCCTGAGCTTAGGAAGTTGATTTTCCAGGAAGCCCATGATTCACCATACTCCATTCATCCGGGTAACACCAAGATGTACATGGACGTGAAGGAAAGGTTCTGGTGGAGTAATCTGAAGAGAGACATCGCTGAGTATATTGCACTGTGTGATGTTTGTAGTAGAGTCAAGGCGGAACATCAGAAACCCGCAGGATTGTTGCAACCACTACCTGTACCAGAATGGAAGTGGGAGAATATTGGCATGGATTTTATCACCGGATTGCCAAGGACTAGATCGGGATATGATTCCATTTGGGTTGTAGTTGACCGTCTAACTAAAGTGGCTCACTTCATTCCAGTGAAGACCACCTACACAAGCACCAAACTAGCCAAGCTATACATGAACAAAATCATATGTTTGCATGGAGTGCCCAAGAGCATTGTTTCAGACAGAGGTACCCAGTTTACATCTCACTTTTGGCATCAAATACACGAGTCTTTGGGAACTAGACTGGAGTTCAGCACAGCGTTTCACCCACAGACTGATGGACAGACTGAAAGAGTGAATCAAATCTTGGAAGATATGTTAAGAGCATGTGCATTGGACTATGGATCAAGTTGGGATGATAATCTGCCTTATGCAGAGTTTTCATATAATAATAGCCACCAAGCTAGTATTGGTATGGCACCCTTTGAGGCATTGTATGGAAGGAAGTGCACCACCCCATTGCTATGGAGTGGCGTAGGAGAAAGAAGTCTGTTTGGCCCAGACCTAATCAAGGATGCCGAAGAGAAGGTCAGACTGATCAGAGATAGATTGAAGATAGCCCAATCTAGACAGAAGAGCTACGCTGACTCAAAGCGTAGGGAAGTGACCTATGAGATAGGTGATAGAGCATACCTAAGAGTCTCACCCCTACGTGGTGTGAAAAGATTTGGAGTCAAGGGAAAGTTAGCACCCCGCTTTGTAGGACCATTCAAGATCCTGGCTCGCAAAGGTGAAGTAGCATATGAGTTGGAACTGCCAGAATCTCTAGCTGCAGTTCACAATGTGTTCCATGTAAGCCAACTGAAGAAGTGTCACCCAGAAATGGCAGAGACCCCGTTGAGAGATACAGTGCCACTTGAGGAAGTTCAGTTGGAGAGTGATCTCACATATGAAGAGAAGCCGATCAAGATACTGGAGACAGCAGAAAGAGTGACCCGTACGAAGACGATCAAATTTTGCAAGGTCCAGTGGAACCACCACACAGAGGAAGAAGCTACATGGGAACGAGAAGATGACCTCCGTGAAGATCACCCACACCTATTTGCTAGCCACTCCGATTCTCGAGGGCGAGAATCATCTTAAGGGGGGTAGGTTTGTAACATCCCAAAATTTAAAATTTGAAAGATCATGCATTTCATACATGTGCATCATGGCATTTTTGCATTGAGGAAAATATGAAATTAAAAGCGCAAAGTGAAAACCCTAAAATGGTGCTAATATCCACTTAGGCGTGTATGCGAACTTTGGTTTTAAAAGTATTTATTTTTGTTTCAAAAATGGTTTCAAAGTGATGGCCTTTTTACAAGGAATCCATCGGTATATTATTCGTATTTTTCCGATTCTATTTAGGTGCTCAAATGCATTTTTAAATGAGAGAAAGAAATAAAAAAGGAGTGAAACAAAAAAAAGGAAACGGCCCGACTGGGCCGACCAGTCGGCCGACCGGCCCAGCCGGCCAGGCCGCCCCGCGCCCCTGGGCCGCCTTCCCCGCGCCCCCTTCCTCTCCTTTTCCCCCTGGGCCGACCAGGCCACCACGGCCCAGCCGCACCAGGCCGGCCACGGCCCAGCCGAACCAGGCCGAGCGCCCACGCGCGCCCCCGCCCGGTCGATCTTCGTCCTCCAGGAACCGCCGCCTCCTGTACGTGCGCACGTACAGACTCCACGCCGGCCACCTCCTTCCCCACTCGCCCCACCTCCCCCGCGCCTCCCCCTCTCTAGCCGAGGCCGCCCCTATAAAGCCCGCGCCTCCCTCTTCCAATTCCCCCGTTTCCCCACGCCGCCCCCAGGCTGCCCAGATTCCTCGCCGGCGAAGCTCGCTGCGCCGCCACCTCCAGCCGCCGTCCGCCGCCGCCTTGGGCCGGGACAAGCCCTGCCGCCGCCCCCATCCGACGCGCGCCGCCGAGGCGCACGGCGTCCCGGACTAGCCCAACGCCGGGAACCGCCGAGTCGCCGCCGTCGAGCAGGGGCCGCGCCGCCATCTCCATCACCGCCGGCCAGCGCCTCGTCGCCGTCCGTCGCGTACGCCCGTCACCACCGGGTAATCCTTTTTTTTCTTTTTTCTTTTCCCAATTTCTGTCATCGGATCTCGGCCATAGGTTTTCTGAAGATCCAACGGTCGTGACTAGTGATCCGCAGCGAAGAGGTATGCACCAATAGGAAATCGCCACATGTCCAGTACATACCCTAGATCTCGTTTAATTCAGTTTTCGATAGTCCGCACCTTGTAAAAATCATATCCAGAGATCCGCTTGTCCAAAAATTACAAATCATATACCGTTGGAATCCTAAAAATATAAGGAACATTATGGAACCATAAAATGTGAACTTGCAGAAGCTTGAAAATCATGCATATTTAAATTCCTAATCGGAGTAATTTACCCGTAAAATGAGATCTACATACCCTTTTTAGGTGATTCCTTTTGCATATGCTTGCAGATGTTACCCTCTGTCCAGTAGTATCAAAACCATCATTTTTATACTGTACCAAAACACCTTTTTCAATTAATGGTAGTTGCCCTTCGCTAGTGCGACATAGATGATTCGCAATAATTCAACCAACCATAAAACTTGACCATGGCATCATGCACATAGTGACAACCAGAGATCATTAAATGGAGTGCACTTGTGTAAATATCATATGCATCTCATGTCTATGCTTGTGCATTTGTGTTGTGCATTGTGTTTATGGTGCTATGCATGTATGCTTGTAGATTGCGACTGTGACAGCTGCAACCGTTGTGACTGCGAAGATTGCAACTCTTCCCTCTGAAAAAGGCAAGTGACACACACCAAAAGTCCCAGTTTTAATTCTTGCACTGTAGTGTTTTATAGTAGACATGTCTAGTGTTTATGCTTTGCTTGCTAGTAAATCCTAGTAGTTTAGCTACACCACTCCTAGACTCCCTTAGCCGCCATTAAATTTAGTTGTTACCTGCTATGCCATGGAAAAAGGTTTTGATAGAGGTTAAGGAAAAACAACTAAGTTTAATGAATTACCTGGGTGAATGGTGGAGTTATGGAGAGGGTGGCTGTATCAGGGGGCAAGACCCTGGTGCTAGTGCACACTTGCGGAAAGTCACCCAGGCTTAAAGAGATTGTAGACAAACCTTGCTCATTAGCTTCACGTACAACCACATGCTACTATGGCTCTGGCTTGACAAAGTATGTTGTATGAACCCGGATCCTAGGGGCCAGGTGGTGGTAGAGGGATACTGTAGGTGGGGGCGTGGCCCTTAGGGAATGGTTCGGGCGATTACACACAGAAGGTCTCGGCCACGGTCTGCACCTGTCCTCTGAGCAAAATGTGCATCGAGGTAGAAGGATTGACCTGGCCATGTGGGTAAAGGTGTACAACCTCTCGAGAGTGTAAATCTAAGTACTTAGCCGTGTCCCCGGTTATGGACAACTTGAGCGAACTGACAAGTCCTTGTTCGAAGATCTCCTCATCCCAATTTCTTAAATAAAATTTGAATGGGTGAACAAGGGTAGGAAGGTACATTGGGGCTTTACCAATGCTACTGTTAATTTGGTACATTGGGGTTTTACCAATGTTACTGCTAATTAGATTGAAAGAAAATGTTTTGATAAAAGATAGGGAAAAATTGGCTTTATGCAAAATGAACTTGAGCTCTACCTGCCAGATGTGCACGTAGGTGTAGGATGCCTTTTGAGTCCACAAAAGTGTCCTTGCCAATACAATTCCAAATGTATTGATTCCTTCGGGCTGCAACGTTTGATGTTGCAGGTATCCCTAGCTGCTGAAGAAGATGTTAGGATCACGAGTCTTTGCCCAACATGTCTGCCTGTGGCATCCGTGAAGGAAGAGGACTCCATGCTATTTGCTTTCCGCTTGATGTTGAACTCTGATTTATGTTTATGCTAGCCCTTGAGCTATGCAAGTTGTATCGAACTATTTTATTTCCGCTGGATCTTAGGTTGTAATGAAGACCTTTGCTATTTGGTATTTCATCTTAAACTGTGTGTGCTAGCAGTTCGATCCAGGGACTAGCACTAATGCACAGGGACTTGCACTTTTTAAAGTGAGGTCACTACAACCGCTAAGCGGCAGGACCGCGCGTACCACATCGCGGAGTACGCTGAAATGCGCACCTTCATCCCCCCTCCTGAAGATGTCAAGGATTATCTGAGCGAGGAGGAGGAAGATGAAGGCGAGGATGTGCCACCGCAAACTCCCAATGCCGGCGCTGCTCCCCCGGAAGTCCCTGCTGCCTGACTTTGCGACGTGAAAATATATTACCTGTTCCTGGTTACTTTGTAACAAAACTCGTTAAATTCTACCCCGGTATGCCGGGGTTTATGATGTAAGATAAAACTTATCCTTTTGGTCTGTGGTACAACATTTTATGCCGGTAAGCTGTACCGGTAACTTATTAAGTTATGTTTGTCTTAAGATATTTGCTTGTTGAGTTGCTTTTTCTTGCACTGCAATGATTCCGAAATTGTTTCCGCATCCAATTGATGCATACTTGGCTCTTTTGCCTTGGCTCTGCCTACCTTCTCTGGGCATTTTTGGCGTATGAGCACAAAGTTCTTTTACCAAGCAAGCATTTTCTTGAACTTAGAAATAACTCGAAATTTTTGCAAAAAACCGGTATAACCGGGGTTAGTTAAACTTTTCCGGATTGTTCTTTCCTGCTCTCTCTTTCCGCAGTTCATGTGCTTATCCCCTACCGGTTTATCTTGCTTGTCATGAAGCCAAGTTATGGACAACAGCAGAGTCGAAGACTCCGGTATGGTCTAGCACACTACTAAACCGGAAAGAAAAAACATTCAATAGGCAACCGGCAACAGAAAAAATAAACATGTTTCATGCAACTTAGTAAGGGTAGTCCCCGAGATTCATTCGAGGTTCCGACATCTTTTATTCATAGCAAATACAAAAAGGAACTCTTACAGCACCACTTCAAGAGTAGAAAGGACGCAACAAAGCTACATTCCATGGGCGTTTGGTCTCCTCTCCTGACTTGTCCGCCTTTCCTTTCTTCCATTCCTGTGCATCAATCAGGTAATAGGCATCATTGTGGAGAGCCTTGCTCACAATGAAAGGTCCTTCCCACGGAGGGGAAAGCTTGTGCCGGCCTTCAGTGCGCTGCACTAGGCGTAGCACCAGGTCCCCTTCTCGGAACACTCTTGGATTAACCTTCCGGCTGTGATAGCGTCTGAGGTTTTGCTGGTAAATGGCTGTTCTTGCCAGAGCTAACTCTCTTGCCTCTTCTAGCAAGTCCACATCATTTTCTCGGGCCTCCTTTACCTCTTCTTCGGTATAGAGCTGCACCCTTGGTGAATCATGGAGAATGTCGGTTGGTATGACCGCTTCTGCCCCATAAACCATGAAGAATGGCGTGTATCCGGTAGACCGGTTCGGAGTTGTTCTTAGACTCCACAACACTGATGGTAGCTCATCGATCCAACATCCCGGCGATTTTTCCATTGCATCAATGAGTCTTGGTTTGATACCGGAAAGTACCAAAGCATTTGTTCTTTCAACTTGGCCATTGCCTTGTGGGTGCGCCACTGAGCACAAATCCAACCGGATGTTCTTGTCTTCACAAAATCGTTTGAACTCTCCTTGAGCAAAGTTTGAGCCATTGTCAGTTATGATACTGTGCGGGTATCCATACCGCAGAATTACATCTTTTAGGAACTTTACCGCTGTGTGGCCATCACATTTTGCGATAGGCTTCACTTCCAGCCACTTGGTGAATTTATCCACCATTACCAAGATGTGAGTCATGTTTCCCCTTGCGGTTTTAAATGGTCCAACCATGTCCAGGCACCAGACAGCGAATGGCCAAGTTAGCGGTATGGTTTTTAAACCGGATGCTGGGGTATGGTTTTGCTTGGCGTACCTCTGGCACCCATTGCATTTTCTTACCATATCCTCCGCATCATCCAAAGCCGTGGGCCAATAGAATCCATGCCGGAACACTTTTGCCACCAGTGCCCTTGACGAGGCGTGGTGCCCGCATTCTCCTCGGTGAATTTCCTCAAGCATTTCTCTTCCTTCTTCCGGCTCCACACATCTTTGGAGGACACCGGTAACACTTCTTTTGTATGCCTCACCGTTGATGATAGTGTAAGCTTTGGACCTCCTCTGTATCCTTCTGGACTCATTTTCGTCAACCGGCAAAGTGCCGTTGATCAGGAATTCCTTAATAGGTTTAACCCACGATGGTGTCTCTCTAACCACAAAGACCGGCATGTCTATATCCATGCTATCCACAAGCATTGCCTCCTCCGGTATGGGTGACGTAGTCCCCGAGTTTGCCGGAGCAGTCCCCGGGTTTCCTTCATCGATGTCCATTGGCACCACATGTGATTCCGGTACGAAAATTGATTCCGATTCCGGACTTGGTTTGATTGATGGAACTCTTAGGTGTGCCAAGGCTATTCCGGGGGGAATTTCTTGCCTCGATGAGCCCAGCTTGGATAGAGCATCCGCGGCTTCATTTTCAGCCCGCGGCACATGGTGAAACTCACACCCTTCGAAGAAGCCGGCAATCTTTTGCACATGAAACCGGTATGAGGCCATGTTGGCATCTTTTGCATCCCAATCTCCGGAACACTGCTGTACCACCAGATCTGAATCGCCGTAGCAAATGATCCGGAGCGCTCCGATTTCTTTTGCGACTTTAAGCCCATGTATCAGAGCTTCGTACTCAGCGACATTGTTTGATGCCCTGAAGTGCACTTGTAGAACATACCGGAGGTGATCTCCCTTAGGTGAGGTGAGTACCACACCGGCACCCAGACCCTCCTTGAGTTTGGATCCGTCAAAGTGCATCTTCCAGTATTCTATTTTGTGTTCTGGCGGCTTGTATTGTATCTCCGCCCAATCGACCAAGAAATCAGCTAAAGCTTGCGATTTTATGGCATCTCTTCTTTCATACACCGGTACATATGGTGATAGCTGAATTGCCCATTTTGCAATCCGGCCGCTGGCGTCCTTGTTGCCCATGATATCGGAGATGGGTGCCTCACTCACCACCTTCATGGGGTGCTCCTCAAAGTAATGCTTGAGCTTCGTGGCGGCCATGAACACGCCATAAGTCATTTTTTGGAAGTGTGGGTAGTTCTGCTTTGAGGAGGAGAGCACCTCGCTCAGGTAGTATACCGGCCTCTGGACGGTTTTTCCTTCCTCTTCTCTTTCCACCACAACCACAACACTAACCACCCGGTTCGTTGCCGCTATATAAAGCAACATAGGTTCTCTTTCCAAGGGCGAGGCCAAGATCGGGGCCGTTACGAGCATGTTTTTCAATTCTTTAAACGCTGCGTCTGCCTGTGTGGTCCAGACGAAAGTATCCGATTTTTTCATCAAAGCATAGAGTGGCAAGGCCTTTTCTCCTAGCCTGCTTATGAACCGGCTTAGCGATGCCAAGCTTCCGGTAAACTTTTGCACATCTTTCAGTTCTCGTGGGATAGTCATTCTTTCTATTGCCCGGATTTTTACCGGATTGACCTCAATGCCCCGGCTTGACACAAGGAAACCAAGCAGCTTGCCGGCAGGGACACCGAAGGTGCATTTTGCCGGATTGAGTTTCATCCGGAACCGTCTTAGGTTGTCAAATGTTTGCCGGATGTCATCGATTAAGGTATCTTTTACTTTAGTTTTTATCACAATATCATCCACATAAACTTGCACATTCTTTCCGATTTGATCAAACAAGCATTTTTGCATACAGCGCTGGTACGTTGCACCAGCGTTGCGCAAACCAAAAGGCATTGTAACATAGCAATAAGCCCCGTGCGGGGTAATGAACGCAGTTTTTATTTGATCTTCCTTTTTCAGAGGGATTTGGTGGAAGCCGGAATACGCATCCAGGAACGACAACAACTCACACCCAGCAGTAGAATCAATCACTTGATCGATTCGGGGCAAAGGGAAAGGATCTCTTGGGCAAGCTTTGTTGAGGTTGGTGTAGTCAATGCACATGCGCCACACCTTCGGAGCTTGTGCCTCCAGGTTCTCATCTTTTTTCTTCTCGACCATCACCGGATTAGCCAGCCACTCTGTGTGCGTGACCTCCACGATGAAACCGGCAACCAACAGCTTTGTCACTTCTTCTCCAATGATTTTCCTCCTATCTTCAGCGAACCGGCGCAAAGGTTGACGCACCGGCTTAGCATCCTTCCGGACGTTTAGAGAGTGCTCAGCCAGCTCCCTCGGAACTCCTACCAAGTCATCAGTAGACCAGGCAAAGATGTTCCGATTCTCACGGAGGAAGCTGACGAGCGCGCTTTCCTATGCTTGGCTGAGGCCGGCACCGATACGAACGGTGCGCTCTGGGTAAGCCGGATCCAGCACAATGTCCTTTGTCTCGTTTGTCGGCTTGAATGCCGGTGAGGCCAGGTTTCCACTCATTGCCGCTAAGCTCAACTTTGAGGACTGAGCCAGCGCAACAGCAGTTTGCATTCTTTTCTTTTCCTCCGCTATCACCAGTGATTCTGCCAGGTTTGATCCGGCGGAAGCGGTTTCCATCGAGACTTTATAGTTTCCCACCACGGTCAAGGGTCCACGAGGTGCCGGCATCTTCATCTTGAGGTAAGCCGTATGGGTTGAGGCCATGAAAGCTGCCAATGCCGGCCTTCCCAGCAATGCATGGTATGGACTATCTAAGTCCACCACTTCAAACTCAATGTTCTCAACACGACAATTGTCACGTCCTCCAAATGACACATCCACCCGAACTTTTCCTATCGGGGCGCAAGACAAACCGGGAACGATCCCATGGAAAGTCATGTGAGTTGGCTGCAGCATATTCTCCGTTATGCCCAGTGTACGCATGGTATGCTTGTACATGATGTTTATGCTGCTCCATTGTCTATCAGCACCTTGCTGAATTTTACCCGAGTTTCCGGCCCCTTCATGATTGGGTCCACAACAAGAGCATATCCGCCCGGATTCGGCATGATTTTGGGGTGATCCTTGAACGACCAGGTGATTTCCTGATCTGACCATAGCATGTACTTGGGTACTGCCGGCATCACCGCGTTCACTTCCATGGAACGGCGATGCACGCTCTGCCTGTCGGTTGGTTCGGTGACAAAGACAACCATGCACAAATGTGGATCTTCGTAAACATTCCGGCCCAAAGGTGCCGGTGGAGGTGGTTGATCACGATTCTCCTCCACCCGGTTAACTTGCTGGTATTGTTGCCTGTTTGGCTGAGGCTGTACCGGTAAAGCATTTGCTCCAGTAAGCGGTGGTGGTGGTGGTAGTTGTTGTTGGCGCAGCATATCTTGCGGCGGCGGCAACATTGTGGCGCACCCTTGTCCTTGCGCATCCTTCACTGCGCCCTTTTGCATTAAGTACTTGGTCCAAGAACAATCCTTCGTCAGATGGTTTGACGGGTGATCCGGGTTCGGCGTGTGCCACCGGCAAGGTTGGTCCATGGCGGCTTCCATGGTGTATTTCACAGGCTCTTGCCAATTCTTTTTCTGGCCCCAGGGTTTCTTCTCGACCCACTGCTTCTTAGGACCCGCCCATGGCTGCGATCCGGTTTTCTGTCTCTGGCTGCCGCTGGCATCATAATTTTCTTGCACAGCAGCAACTTGCTGCGGCGCATACCTTCGATCCGGGAAATCTTCCCTTCTTTTGTTGTTCCGGTTGTCCCGGTATTGCTGTTGAGGCGGATTTGACTGCTCCGGCTCAGCTTGTACTGCCGGTTGCATTGGGTCTCCCAACGCATAATTTTCCGCCACACGTATCATTTCCGCCAAGGTTGTTGGCATGCTTCTCTGCAGCTTTTGCCACAAAGGTGATCCTCTCCGGCATCCTTGACTGAACCAAGCAATGGCTTGTGCCTCAATCACTCCTTCACATGTGTTTCTCATTGAGTTCCACCGGGTGAGATAATCCCGGTCTGTTTCTCCTGCACGCTGTTGGCACAGCGCGAGCTGTTGGGGCCGGTTTGGCCTCTTGTAAGTGCTGCTGAAGTTGTTCACAAAGGCTTCCTCAAAATCCAACCATCCGTTAATGCTTCCTGCCGGCAAATTGTTAAGCCAAATCCTTGCAGGGCCTACTAGGTAGGACGGTATGATTCTTACCGCCCAACGCCGGTTTACTCCACCACCAGCCACGTAAACAGCTGTGACATAATCTGCCAGCCAGTCTTCCGGCTTGGTCGTACCATCATACGTTCTTGTGTCCCGGGGCAACTGAAGTTGCGCACCGGTGGCTCTTCTCCCATGATTCGTGGGCCAAAACACCTTGGGCCAGGTGGACCCTCACATTCAACTATTGCGGAAAGATGTACTCTGTCCAACATGTGCCTCGCATCCCGGTCTGGCAAACATCTTTCCCCCAGACGTTCCCCCAAAGGGTTCCGGTGGACTCTTGTTCGTTCCATCTCGAATCTGATTCGCCATATCCTTCCGGTTCCGCGGCTCTTGCCTGCCGGTACCCTGGCGGTGGCATTTCTTCATCGACGTACGCTGCCCTTGCAGCTCGATAATTTTGCCCGGTCTCATATCTACCGACATGATTGTTTCCGGCATAGCCTCCCTTGGCGTAGCCTCGATCTGCCCCTTGGCTTTTTCTACCGGCATCTTGTTGCCCGGCTTTTTGCTTTCCGGCAAGAACTGGATCATACACAGTCATCTGCCGTGCGTTCTTTTCTCTTTCCCTTCTTTTGTCCGGATGGGGGATGATGCCTGCCCATGAGACTTGCTTCCGGCATTCTTTGTTGAACGCGCGGATTTTGAGGCCACTGCCTCGTTCAGCTTAGCTAGCTGCTCAGCATTTTGCTGCTCGATAGTTTTCAGCAGCTCTTTTACACGCTCTTGCTGCTTTGCCAACTCGTCTCCGAAAGCGATTCACATAGTTCTACTGCAGCTTTAGCGGCTTTTATAGTTTTATCCGGGCTACTATACTTAGGCTTTTCTACGATGCTTACAGACACAGATGCACTTTTGCCGGCAAGAACTTCTTTGCGCAAATCCTGATCTAGATTGCGAGCTTTAAGCCGGTTTTCCGGTATCCTAGCGGCATGAGCACTAACAGAAGCAAAGCCATGGGCTGCGTTATACTCACGTAGGGTTAGGTTCAGCTCACGCTGCGCCCGGATGATGTCGGCGCCACCGGTAAGCAAGGTCTTGCGCGTGGCCTCCAGCTCCTCCTGAGCCTTTGCCGGGTCGATGTTCTGCGCGATGGGCGTGGCCAGCGTGTGCATCGCCGCTTGAAGAGGTGTTGCCGGTGGCGCTGAAGATGCTCCCGCGACGCCTGCGTCACGCTCCAGCGGCGGTTTTGCCGGGCGGGTCGATGCCGCACGTTCATCTCCTTCCTCCACAGCTCCCTTGCCGGTGTTGACCGCACCAGCCATCATGACCTCCACGCTGCCGGCGGCGCGGCCAGCACACAGCCACCTTGGCGGATCCGGCGCCACCAGCACCGGCGAGAGGCGCTGGCGCACAGGGAACGGTGCCGAAATAGACGCGGAGGCTGCCGAACTCGATGGTGCGGCCGTTCTGCGGGAACTTGCCGCCGTTGGCGAAGCAGCCTGCGTTATCGTTGATGAAGTCCATGTTGTAGATGCGTTGCACGAGCGCGGACACCGTGCGCTCGCCGTTGATGTCGAGGATGCCCGCCCGAATATGAACTCCAGCAAGCGCCACTTCATGCCCCACGGTGGGCGCCAACTGTCGTCGTGGTGAACAAACAGATGCCATAGGATGGCTTATCTTGGGGCCGAATGGACGCTAGAGGATTCGGGGGAGGGTTTGTGACTAGATGGGATGAACTTCCGGATGGTTTCCTCAAGAACTTGGCCAAGGCCAGAGGTTGAAGAAGAAAGACACAAGGAAGAACTCGCTCTAGATCACTATCTTCATTGATTCCACAGGTTACAGGTTTCTTACAGGTTACAGGTTCTATCTTACTAGGTTCTCTCTCTATCTTCTCTATTGCTCCGCGCGTATGAAAGAGGCTGCCCCCTCTCCTTATATAGGGGAGAGGGTGGCTTACAGGACAAGAAACCCTAATGGGATCTTTGACTAGACAAACTACTTTACAAAGATACTTTATAAAGCTACTTTAATCGTAGATGACGCCGGGGTCTTCTTTAAACAGGGAGGCTGACGTCCTCCGGCTTCTTTGGCCGTCATCCTCCTCTTTGTCTTCAGGCCTTCGTTTAAAGCCACTTTGCTTAGCTCATCCTTGTCCGCTAGCTCAGGAGAGAATCTTTGACTGGTCCTGCCGACATGTTCTTTCTTCCGGTCTCCGGCATCCTTTCTATCCGGTCCCGGTATACCCCTCTTGGGGATACCGGCTTAGCTTACTTAGCCAAATTCCTATCTTTGAGTTCCGGTATAAATATTAAACCGGTATCTTGATGGATAAGACCATCCGGTTTGGCATGCCTTTGGCATACCGGGGGTCATCCCCCCAACATGACCGTCCTTGGTATCTTGTCATATGCCTTCTCCAAGTCGATGAAGACCATATGTAGGTTCTCTTCTTCTACCCTATACTTTCTTAGTTGGCTAAAATCCGGCATCTTTCTCGGACTAACCAAATTCTCTTTCAAGCACTCTCCGATGCTTCTCTCCCAAAGTTTCATAGTATGGATCATAAGCTTAATCCCTCGGTAGTTAGTACAACTTTGGATATCTCCTTTATTCTTGAAGATAGGTACTAATATGGTTTTCCTCCACTCCTCGGGCATCTTGTTTGAACGAAAAATGTGGTTGAAAAGCGTAGTTAGCCATACTATTGCCACGTCTCTGAGGCTTCTCCACACCTCAATTGGGATACCATCAGGGCCGAGGGCCTTTCATCCTTTTGAGGGCCTCTTTAACCTCAAGCTCTTGGATCCTTGATACGTCTCCAACGTATCGATAATTTCTTATGTTCCATGCTACTTTATTGATGATACCTACATGTTTTATGCACATTATATGTCATATTTATGCATTTTCTGGAACTAACCTATTAACAAGATGCCGAAGAGCCAGTTGCTTTTTCTGCTGTTTTGGTTTCAGAAATCCTAGTAAGGAAATATTCTCGGAATTGGACGAAATCACCGCCCAGGGTCCTATTTCACGGAGCTTCCAGAAGACCGAAGAGATAACGAAGTGGGGCGACGAGGCGCCGCCACCATAGGGCCGCGCGGCAAGAGGGGGGCTGCGCCGCCCTATGGTGTGGGCCCTCGTCAGCCCCCCGACCTACCCTTCCGCCTACTTAAAGCCTCCGTCGCGAAACCCCCCGAGAGCCACGATACGGAAAACCTTCCAGAGACGCCGCCGCCGCGAATCCCATCTCGGGGGATTCGGGAGATCGCCTCCGGCACCCTGCCGGAGAGGGGATTCATCTCCCGGAGGACTCTACACTGCCATGGTCGCCTCCGGAGTGATGAGTGAGTAGTTCACCCCTGGACTATGGGTCCATAGCAGTAGCTAGATGGTCGTCTTCTCCTAATTGTGCTTCATTGTTGGATCTTGTGAGCTGCCTAACATGATCAAGATCATCTATCTGTAATACTATATGTTGTGTTTGTCGGGATCCGATGGATAGAGAATACTATGTTATGGTGATTATCAATCTATTGTTTATGTGTTGTTTATGATCTTGCATGCTCTCCGTTATTAGTAGAGGCTCTGGCCAAGTTTGTACTCTTAACTCCAAGAGGGAGTATTTATGCTCGATAGTGGGTTCATGCCTTCATTGACACCTGGGACAGTGACAGAAAGTTCTAAGGTTGTGATGTGCTGTTGCCACTAGGGATAAAACATTGATTCTATGTCTAAGGATGTAGTTGTCGATTACATTACGCACCATACTTAATGCAATTGTCTGTTGCTTAGCAACTTAATACTGAATGGGGTTCGGATGATAACCTGAAGGTGGACTTTTTAGGCATAGATGCAGTTGGATGGCGGTCTATGTACTTTGTCGTAATGCCCGGATTAAATCTCACTATATTTATCATATCATGTATATGCATTGTTATGCCCTTCTCTATTTGTCAATTGCCCGACTGTAATTTGTTCACCCAACATGCTTTTATCTTATGGGAGAGACACCTCTAGTGAACTGTGGACCCCGGTCCCATTCTTTACATAGCATACAATCTACTGCAATACTTGTTTACTGTTTTCTTTGCAAACATCTTCCACTCGATACGTTTAATCCTTTGTTACAGCAAGCCGGTGAGATTGACAACCTCACTTTCGTTGGGGCAAAGTACTTTGGTTTTGTTGTGCAGATTCCACGTTGGCGCCGGAATCCCTGGTGTTGCGCCGCATCACATTTCGCGACCATCAACCTTCAACGTGCTTCTTGGCTCCTCCTGGTTCGATTAAACCTTGGTTTCTTTATGAGGGAAAACTTGCTACTGTGCATCATACCTTCCTCTTGGGGTTCCCAACGAACGTGTGAGTTACACGCCATCAAGCTCAATTTTTGGCGCCGTTGCCGGGAGCTGAAGAAAAGTTACACCCCAGATCTCTATCTCCCACGTCAGCTACGCCAACCTCTTTTACGCCGTTGCCGGGAGATCAAGACACGCTGCAAGGAGTCTCCACTTCTCAATCTCTTTACTTTGTTTTTGTCTTGCTTTATTTTATTTACTACTTTGTTTGCTGCACCTAAACAAAACACAAAAAAATTAGTTGCTAGTTTTACTTTATTTACTGTCTTGCTCTCTATATCAAAAACACAAAAAAATTAGTTACTTGTCTTTACTTTATTTGCCTAGTTTACTTTATTGCTGTTATCATGAGTAATCCTGAAGTTGAAGTTCGTTCTTTTAAGCAACAAGGTGGAGAAAGTTTTAAAGATGCTTGGTATAGAATTAGTAATGCTCATCATAGGTGCATTAAGAAACACTCCACCACTATCCTTCTTAGGAACTTTTATGTTGGTTTATCTAGTTGGAATAGGTATGTTCTTGATACTCTTTCGGGAGGCAATTTCCTAGGTACTCCCGCTTTAGAAGCTAGTTGCATCATTGAGAGTCTAGTTGGAATACCACCTGTTAATGAAGTTAAAATTGAAATCTCTCTTGAAGATGTTATGAAAAAATTGGAAACCATAGAGAAAAAATTTTCAAGTGTTGAAACTAAATTGGGAATGTTATTTGACAAAACTTATGAACTTGATAAATCCTTAGGAGGAATTGATGAAAGAATTAGTGTCCTAGGAACTTGTGTTGTCCATGATAATCAAACCAATAGGATTGATGAACTTGAAAAAGCTATGGGAACCTTGGGTTCAACCTTTTCTTCTCTCAAGTATAATGAGAAAGCTTATGTGGGTAAAGAGCAAAAATTCATGTATGCCTCTAAAGTGCCTAAACAAAAGAATTACTATAGGCCTAAAATTGCTAAAACCCCTAGCACCACCATAGAAAATTTAGATAATGGAGCACCTAAAGTACCCCCTGCAACAAGTTGTGTTTGCATGAAAAATAATAATGTTGATGCTTCTACTCTCGATGTTACTTGATTTGCACTTTCTGCGCCTAGCTGAAAGGCGTTAAAGAAAAGCGCTTATGGGAGACAACCCATGTTTTTACTACAGCAATTTTTTGTTTTGTTGAGTCTTGGAAGTTTTTTACTACTGTAGCAACCTCTCCTTATCATGTTTTTGTGCCAAGTAAAGTTTCTATGTCAAAGTTGATGTTATATTTGTGATCGCTGCGCAGAAACAGCATTGCTGTCTGTCACGAATCTGGGCACAGTTCTCTGTAGAAAATTCGAAAAAATCTGCCAATTTACGAGCGTGATCCTCAGATATTTACGCAACTTTCATTAGTTTTGAGTTTTTCCATTTGAGCAAGTCTGGTGCCATCTTAAAATTCGTCTTTACGGACTGTTCTGTTTTTGACAGATTCTGCCTTTTATTTCGCATTGCCTCTTTTGCTATGTTGGATTCATTTCTTTGATCCATTAATGTCCAGTAGCTTTATGCAATGTCCAGAAGTGTAAAGAATGATTGTGTCACCTCTGAATGTGTGAATTATTAATTGTGCACTAACCCTCTAATGAGTTTGCTTGAAGTTTGGTGTGAAGGAAGTTTTCAAGGGTCAAGAGAGGAGTATGATATACTATGATCAAGAGGAGTGAAAGCTCTAAGCTTGGGGATGCCCCGTGGTTCACCCCTGCATATTTTAAGAAGACTCAAGCGTCTAAGCTTGGGGATGCCCAAGGCATCCCCTTCTTCATCGACAACATCATCAGGTTCCTCCCTGAAACTATATTTTTATTCAATCACATCTTGTGTTCTTTACTTGGAGCGTCGGTTTGTTTTTTTTTTTTTGTTTGAATAAAATGGATCCTAGCATTCACTTTGTGGGAGAGAGACACGCTCCGCTATTGCATATGGACAAATATGTCCTTAGGCTTTACTCATAATGTTCAAGGCGAAGTTTCTTCTTCGTTAAATTGTTATATGATTGGAATTGGAAAATGCTACATGTAGTAATTCTAAAATGTCTTGGATAATGTGATACTTGGCAATTGTTGTGCTCATGTTTAAGCTCTTGCATCATATGCTTTGCACCCATTAATGAAGAAATACATAGAGCTTGCTAAAATTTGGTTTGCATATTTGGTCTCTCTAAGGTCTAGATAATATCTAGTATTGAGTTTTGAACAACAAGGAAGACGGTGTAGAGTTTTATAATGTTTACAATATGTCTTTTATGTGAGTTTTTCTGCACCGGTTCATCCTTGAGTTTGCTTCAAATAACCTTGCTAGCCTAAACCTTGTATCGAGAGGGAATACTTCTCATGCATCCAAAATCCTTGAGCCAACCACTATGCCATTTGTGTCCACCATACCTACCTACTACATGGTATTTCTCCGCCATTCCAAAGTAAATTGCTTGAGTGCTACCTTTAAAATTCCATCATTCACCTTTGCAATATATAGCTCATGGGACAAAATAGCCTTAAAAACTATCGTAGTATTGAATATGTACTTATGCACTTTATCTTTTATTAAGTTGCTTGTTGTGCGATAACCATGCTTCTGGGGAACGCCATCAACTATTGTTGAATATCATGTGAGTTGCTATGCATGTCCGTCTTGTCTGAAGGATCTATCACCTTAGTGGTTGGAGCATGCAAAATTGTTAGAGAAGAACATTGGGCCGCTAACTAAAGCCATGAATCATGGTTGAAGTTTCAGTTTTGGACATATATCCTCAATCTCATATGAGAATAATAATCATTGCTACATGCTTATGCATTTAAGAGGAGTCCATTATCTGTTGTCCATGTTGTCCCGGTATGGATGTCTAAGTTGAGAATAATCAAAAGCGAGAAATCCAAAATGCGAGCATTCTCCTTAGACCTTTGTACAGGCGGCATGGAGGTACCCCTTTGTGACACTTGGTTGAAACATGGCATGCAAAGATCCGGTAGTCCAAGTTAAGTAGGACAAGGTGCGGGCACTATTAGTACACTATGCATGAGGCTTGCAACTTGTAAGATATAATTTACATAACTCATATGCTTTATTACTACCATTGACAAAATTGTTTCATGTTTTCAAAATAAAAGCTCTAGCACAAATACAGCAATCGATGCTTTCCTCTTTGAAGGACCATTCTTTTACTTTTATTGTTGAGTCAGTTTACCTATCTCCCTCCACCTTAAGAAGCAAACACTTGTGTGAACTGTGCATTGATTCCTACATACTTGCATATTGCACTTGTTATATTACTTTATGTTGACAATATCCATGAGATATACATGTTATAAGTTGAAAGCAACCGCTGAAACTTAATCTTCCTTTGTGTTGCTTCAATACCTTTACTTTGATTTATTGCTTTATGAGTTAACTCTTATGCAAGACTTATTGATGCTTGTCTTGAAGTACTATTCATGAAAAGTCTTTGTCATATGATTCACTTGTTTACTCATGTCATTACCATTGTTTTGATCGCTGCATTCATTACATATGTTTACAAATAGTATGATCAAGATTATGATGGCATGTCACTTCAGAAATTATCTTTGTTATCGTTTTACCTGCTCGGGACGAGCAGAACTAAGCTTGGGGATGCTGATACGTCTCCAACGTATCGATAATTTCTTATGTTCCATGCTACTTTATTGATGATACCTACATGTTTTATGCACATTATATGTCATGTTTATGCATTTTGGAACTAACCTATTAACAAGATGCCGAAGAGCAGTTGCTATTTTCTGCTGTTTTTGGTTTCAGAAATCCTAGTAAGGAAATATTCTCGGAATTGGACGAAATCACCGCCCGGGTCCTATTTTTGCACGGAGCTTCCAGAAGACCGAAGAGATAACGAAGTGGGGCGACGAGGCGCCGCCACCATAGGGCCGCGCGGCCAGGGGGCCCGCGCCGCCCTATGGTGTGGGCCCTCGTCAGCCCCCGACCTACCCTTCCGCCTACTTAAAGCCTCCGTCGCGAAACCCCGTGCGAGAGCCACGATACGGAAAACCTTCCGGAGGCGCGCCGCCGCATCCCATCTCGGGGATTCGGAGATCGCCTCCGGCACCCTGCCGGAGGGGGATTCATCTCCCGGAGGACTCTACACCGCCATGGTCGCCTCCGGAGTGATGAGTGAGTAGTTCACCCCTGGACTATGGGTCCATAGCAGTAGCTAGATGGTCGTCTTCTCCTAATTGTGCTTCATTGTTGGATCTTGTGAGCTGCCTAACATGATCAAGATCATCTATCTGTAATACTATATGTTGTGTTTGTCGGGATCCGATGGATAGAGAATACTATGTTATGGTGATTATCAATCTATTGTTTATGTGTTGTTTATGATCTTGCATGCTCTCCGTTATTAGTAGAGGCTCTGGCCAAGTTTGTACTCTTAACTCCAAGAGGGAGTATTTATGCTCGATAGTGGGTTCATGCCTTCATTGACACCTGGGACAGTGACAGAAAGTTCTAATGTGCTGTTGCCACTAGGGATAAAACATTGATTCTATGTCTAAGGATGTAGTTGTCGATTACATTACGCACCATACTTAATGCAATTGTCTGTTGCTTAGCAACTTAATACTGAATGGGGTTCGGATGATAACCTGAAGGTGGACTTTTTAGGCATAGATGCAGTTGGATGGCGGTCTATGTACTTTGTCGTAATGCCCGGATTAAATCTCACTATATTTATCATATCATGTATATGCATTGTTATGCCCTTCTCTATTTGTCAATTGCCCGACTGTAATTTGTTCACCCAACATGCTTTTATCTTATGGGAGAGACACCTCTAGTGAACTGTGGACCCCGGTCCTATTCTTTACATAGCATACAATCTACTGCAATACTTGTTTACTGTTTTCTTTGCAAACATCTTCCACTCGATACGTTTAATCCTTTGTTACAGCAAGCCGGTGAGATTGACAACCTCACTGTTTCGTTGGGGCAAAGTACTTTGGTTTTGTTGTGCAGATTCCACGTTGGCGCCGGAATCCCTGGTGTTGCGCCGCATCACATTTCGCGACCATCAACCTTCAACGTGCTTCTTGGCTCCTCCTGGTTCGATTAAACCTTGGTTTCTTTCTGAGGGAAAACTTGCTACTGTGCGCATCATACCTTCCTCTTGGGGTTCCCAACGAACGTGTGAGTTACACGCCATCAATCCTCCGCACAAAACGCCTACTGGTGTCGTCAAAGGAGTCATCCAGCTTGGGCATAGTGCCCTCGTTCCCATCGTTGAATAACCCATCAAAGTACTCCCTCCATCTGTTTTTGATCTCTTCATCTGTACTAGAAGTCGACTAGCCTCGTCCTTGATACGTTTAACTTGGTTGAGGTTCCTTCCCTTCCTCTCGCGAATTTTCGCCATATTGTAAATATCCTTCTCGCCTTCCTTTGTACCTAGTCTGTCATATAGTTCCTCTTAGGCCCGCCCCTTGCTCCACTCACAACTCGCCTTGCCTTCTTCTTGGCCTCTTTGTACTTCACCATGTTGCTTGTGCTTCTATCGTGGTGCCAACTCTTGTAGCACTCCTTCTTCTCCTTGATAGCCCTCTGGACATCCTCATTCCACCACCATGTTTCCTTAGCTTGTGGCTTCTTACCCTTGGTCACTCCAGGAACCTCCCTAGCTACCTTCCGAATGCACGTACCCATCTTCACCCCCCACATGTTATTCGCATCTCCCTCTTCATCCCATGGTCCTTCCGTGATCATCCTCTCCCTAAAGGTTTGTTGTGCTTCTCCTTTGAGCTTCCACCATGATGTCTACTCACCCTTCTTTTCCTGTAGACAGTGTTGGGCCTCCAAGAGCAGAGGTTTGTAGAACAGCAGCAAGTTTTCCCTTAAGTGGATCACCCAAGGTTTATCGAACTCGGGAGGAAGAGGTCAAAGATATCCCTCTCAAGCAACCCTGCAATCACGATACAAGAAGTCTCTTGTGTCCCCAACACACCTAATACACTTGTCAGATGTATAGGTGCACTAGTTCGGCGAAGAGATAGTGAAATACAAGTGGTATGGATGTATATGAGTGGTAATAGCAATCTGAATAAAATATGGCAGCGAGTAAACATGCAACAGAACAGTAAATAAGTGGTGTTTGCAGTATTGGAAACAAGGCCTAGGGATCATACTTTCACTAGTGGACACTCTCAACATTGATCGCATAATAAATAATAACTTCTCTCATTTGTGCTACATACACTCTTTTGTTGGATGACAAACACCATTCGTTGTGTAGGGCTACAAGAGCTCCCTCAAGCCGGAGTTAACAAGCGCCACAACATTCAGCATTCATATTTAAGTAACCTTAGAGCATAATAGATCTTTGCAAAATAAACCAAGAACTAACATAGCATACACACTGTCCACATTACACTATGAAAGGAGGAATAGATCACATCAATACTATCATAATGATAATTAACTCCACAACCTACAAGAGATCATGATCATAGCCTACGACAAGAACCACATGATGCACACACTGGCACCTTTACACCATGCAGGAGGAATAGACTACTTTAATAACATCACATGAGTAGCACATAGACTAGTAGCGATACAAAGCTCATCATATGGATCTCAATCATGCAAGCAATTCATGAGATCATTGTATTGGAGTACAGAGAGAGAGATTAACCACATAGCTACCGGTACAGCCCTTAGCCTCGAGGGAGAACTACTCCCTCCTCATCATGGGAGCAGCAGCGTTGATGGAGATGGCGGTGGTGTCGATGGAGAAGCCTTCGGGGGCACTTCCCCGTCCCGGCGTGCCGGAACAGAGACTCCTGTCCCCAGATCTTGGCTTCGCGATGGCGGCGGCTCTGGAACTTTTCGTACCGTGGCTTTTTCGTATCGAAGATTTAGGTCAGGGGGCTTCTTATAGGCGAAGAATCGATGTCGGTGGAGCCCTGGTGGGGCCACACCATAGGGGCGCGCCCAGGCCCTTGGCCGCGCCGCCCTGTGGTCTGGGCCCCAGCTCCTCTCGTCTCTCTCCGGTGCGGAAGCTCCGGGAAAAATAAGATCTTGGGGTTGATTTCGTCCAATTCCGAGAATATTTCCTTACTAGGATTTCTGAAACCAAAAACAGGAACCGGCACTTCGGCATCTCGTCAATAGGTTAGTTCCGAAAAATGCATCAAAACGATATAAAGTGTGAACAAAACATGTAGGTATTGTCATAAAACAAGCATGGAACATCAGAAATTATAGATACGTTGGAGACGTATCAGGATCATACTTTCACTAGTGGACACTCTCAACATTGATCACATAATAAATAATAACTTCTCTCATTTGTGCTACATACACTCTTTTGTTGGATGACAAACACCATTCGTTGTGTAGGGCTACAAGAGCTCCCTCAAGCCGGAGTTAACAAGCGCCACAACATTCAACATTCATATTTAAGTAACCTTAGAGCATAATAGATCTTTGCAAAATAGCCCGAGTACTAACATAGCATACACACTGTCACCATTACACTATGAAAGGGGGAATAGATCACATCAATACTATCATAGCGATAATTAACTCCATAACCTACAAGAGATTATGATCATAATCTACGACAAGAACCACACGATGCACACACTGTCACCATTACACCATGCAGGAGGAATAGACTACTTTAATAACATCACATGAGTAGCACATAGACTAGTAGCGATACAAAGCTCATCATATGGATCTCAATCATGCAAAGCAATTCACGAGATCATTGTATTGGAGTACAGAGAGAGATTAACCACATAGCTACGGTAGAGCCCTCAGCCTCGGGGGAGAACTACTCCCTCCTCATCATGGAGACAGCGATGGCGATGAAGATGGCGGTGGTGTCGATGGAGAAGCCTTCCGGTGGTACTTCCCCGTCCCGGCGGCGTGCCGGAACAGAGACTCCTGTCCCCCAGATCTTGGCTTCGCGATGGCGGCGGCTCTAGAAGATTTCTCGTACCGTGGCTTTTCCGTCTCGAAGATTTAGGTCAGGGGGCTTCTTATAGGCGAAGAGGCGGAGTCGGAAGGGCTACGGGGCGCCCACACAGTAGGCCGGCGCCCCCCCTCTGGCCGCGCCGCCATCACTACAAGAAAAGTTGCCATGGCCGACGAAGTTGAAGTCGCGCCGTGGTTGCTGGTGTACCATGGCCGACGATTTTGGTCCCTCCGTGGTGCATGTCAAAACTTTTTTTCTCGTTTTTGAGGCCACCTAGCCCGACGAAAGCGGCCAAAACGTGGCGTATGGTGGCCCGGGACGTGGTGCATCTCGAAATCTCGGGTTCGCCGGCCGAGTCAACGCAAATCCGCACCGCCGAGGGATGTAGGGCCCAGATGGCAGCCTCTCTGGCATTGTTTTTTTCTAGATCGCGCCATCTCGTTCAACGTTCTCCGATCGAGCCGTTTACGATGCAGGATCATGGGTCCCGCATGTCATCCTCTATGAACCAAAATTCTTTCTATTCTTGGATTTTTTTGACCCCCTGATTTCTGGCTACTTCCTTTTTCTTTTGATCCCTTGCCGCCTTGGAAACGTTGAGACCGCTGCTGCTAAATGGGACCCGCATGTCATCCTCTATGTGCAATCAACTTTCTTTTCTTGGAGTTTTTTTGGCACCTCAAATTTGGTCACTTGCCTTTTTCTTTCGATCCCCTGCCGCCTCTCAAACGGTGATACCGCTGCTGCTAAGGGACCCGCATGTCATCCTCTATGTACTATAAAACTTTCTTTTCCTGGATTATTTTTGGCACCTCATATTTGGTCACTTACCTTTTTCTTTCGATCCCCTGCCGCCTCTCAAACGGTGATACCGCTGCTGCTAAATGGGACCCGCATGTCATCCTCTATGTACTATAAAACTTTCTTTTCCTGGATTATTTTTGGCACCTCATATTTGGTCACTTACCTTTTTCTTTCGATCCCCTGCCGCCTCTCAAACGGTGATACCGCTGCTGCTAAATGGGACCCGCATGTCATCCTCTATGTACTATAAAACTTTCTTTTCTTGGATTTTTTTGGCACCTCATATTTGGTCACTTGACTTTTTCTTTCGATCCCCTGCTGCCTCTCAAACGGTGATACCGCTGCTGCTAAATGGGACCCGCATGTCATCCTCTATGTACTATAAAACTTTCTTTTCTTGGATTTTTTTGGCACCTCATATTTGGTCACTTGACTTTTTCTTTCGATCCCCTGCCCCTCAAACGGTGATACCGCTGCTAAATGGGACCCGCATGTCATCCTCTATGTACTATAAAACTTTCTTTTCTTGAATTATTTTTGGCTCCTGATATTTTTTCACTTGCCTTTTTCTTTCGATCTCATGCCACGTTTGAAACGTTGAGGAACCTGCTGGCTCATGGGACCCGCATGTCATCCTCTATGTACTATAAAAGTTCATTTTCTTGGTTTTTTTTCACCCTCTGATTTTTGGCAATTTCTTTTTTCTTTTGATCCCCTGCCGCCTCTCAAACGGTGATACCGCTGCTGCTAAATGGGACCCGCATGTCATCCTCTATGTACTATAAAACTTTCTTTTCTTGAATTATTTTTGGCTCCTCATATTTGGTCACTTGACTTTTTCTTTCGATCCCCTGCCGCCTCTCAAACGGTGAGACCGCTGCAGCTAAATGGGACCCGCATGTCATCCTCTATGAGCAATCAACTTTCTTTTCTTGGAGTTTTTTTGGCACCTCATATTTGGTAACTTGACTTTTTCTTTCGATCTCATGCCACGTTTGAAACGTTGAGGTACCTGCTGGCTCATGGGACCCGCATGTCATCCTCTGTGTGCTATAAAAGTTTCCTTTGTTGGTTTTTTTTTCACCCTCTGATTTTTGGCTTGCCTTTTTCTTTTGATCCCCTGCCCCCTTTGAAACGTTGAGTAAGCTGTTGGTTCAAGGGACCCGCATGTCATCCTCTATGTCCATCAACTTTCTTTTCTTGGATTTTTTTCACCCCCTAATTACTAGCTACTTTCTTTTTCTTTTGATCTCAAGCCGCATTACAAACATTGAGACCGCTGCTGCAAAATGGGACCCACATGTCATCCTCTATGTAAAATAAATCTTGGATTATTTTTGGCTCCTGATATTTGGTCACTTGCCTTTTTCTTTCGATCTCATGCCGCCTTTGAAACGTTGAGTAAGCTGCTGGCTCATGGGTCCCGCATGTCATCCTCTACGAACAATAAAAGTTTCCTTTCTTGGAGTTATTTTTTACCCCTAATTTCTGGCTATTTGCCTTTTTCTTTTGATCCCCTGCCCCCGTTGAAACGATGAGGACGCTGTTGGCAGGTCGGTCCCACATGTCATCCTCTATGAACAATAAAAGTTTCCTTTGGTGGATTTATTTTTGACCCCTAATTAATTTCTGGCTATTTCCTTTATTTTTCTTTTGATCCCCTGCCGCCTTGGAATTGTTGAGAATGCTGCTGCCTCATTTTTCTTTTGGTCCTGTGCCGCCTTGGAAACGTTGAGACCGCTGCTACAAAATGGGACCCGCATGTCATCCTCTATGTACAATAAAGTTTCTTTTCTTGGATTATTTTTGGCTCCTGATATTATGTCACTTGCCTTTTTCTTTCGATCTCATGCCGACTTTGAAACGTTGAGGATGCTGCTGCCTCATGGGTCCCGCATGTCATCCTCTCAGAACGATAAATGTTTTCTTTTCTTGTATTTTTTTACCAACTGATTTTTGGCTTTTTTTATTTTCGATCCCCTGCCGCCTTTGAAACGTTGACTCCGCTGCTGGCTCATGGGTCCCCGATGTCAGCCTCCCCGTACAAGAAACATGTGATATTTTATTTTGCAGACAATAAACGTTGTATTTCGCTCTGAGCTATTGCAAACGGATAAATTAAATCTTTATATCTACATAAACAAACTTATATGTTGAATCTCCTTGTTTTTTGTTTTTGCGAAGCATAGGACTTTCCTGTTTTTTTTTTGAGAAAAATCCGACCTTTCCTGTTTTGGAGTGGGCTGAAATTGTACGAGTCAAAAGGCCCAGCAGGATAGTTCGAAGGCCCAGATGTCCAGATACAGCCCAATTGAAATCTTTCTTTTCTTGGATTTTTTTCACACCCTGATTTCTGGCTACTTCATTTTTCTTTCGGTCCTGTGCCGCCTTGGAAGCGTTGAGACCGCTGCTACAAAATGGGACCCGCATGTCATCCTCTATGTACAATAAAGTTTCTTTTCTTGGATTATTTTTGGCTCCTGATATTATGTCACTTGACTTTTTCTTTCAATCTCATGCCGACTTTGAAACGTTGAGGAAGCTGCTGGCTCATGGGTCCCGCATGTCATCCTCTATGAACAATAAAAGTTTTCTTTGTTGGATTTATTTTTTCCCCTAATTTCTGGCTATTTGTCTTTTTCTTTTGATCCCCTGCCCCCTTTGAAACGATGACGACGCAGCTGGCAAGTCGGTCCCACATGTCATCCTCTATGAACAATAAAAGTTTCCTTTGATGGATTTATTTTTTACCCTAATTAATTTCTGGCTATTTCCTTTTTTATTTTGATCCCCTGCCGCCTTGAAATAGTTGAGGATGCTGCTGCCTCATGGGTCCCGCATGTCATCCTCTCAGAAAGGTAAATGTTTCTTTTCTTGAATTTGTTTACCAACTGATTTTTGGCTTATTTTTTCTTTCGATCTCCTGCCACCTTTAAAACGTTGACGACGCTGCTGGCTCATGGGTCCCCAATGTCAGCCTCCCCATACTGCAAATCCTCTTTCTGCAAAGGTTGTATTTCTAGATAGATAAGGTGGATTCGAATCTGCCATGGTTCAGGCAGCTCAGGTAAGCCTTCTTGCACTAATTAATGGAAGTAGTGTATCGCAAGGTCAAGACATGTGGCTCGGTGTAATGAATCTATATGAATCATGTTGTGGGTTCAATCTGATAGTTCTCTAACAGGTCAGCCAAAATAGAAATTAAGTTTTTTTCTAAAAGGGAAATGCAAATTAAGATGAACACAAACATTAGTTATCATAATAGCTGATCATACATACATACTTGCTAAGAGCAAAAGCTTGCCAGAGTTTTACCACCCATACAATTAATTAGCAGTTCAGATAAGATAACCTTATATAAGTATAACTACAAATGCATTTGCTAAGGGCTCATGGGACAACAGAACTAGACAACCGCGAACTTTATGACCAGCATGTCACAGCGGCATCGAAAGATCTTGACCTTCAACTTTGATCCAATGCGAAGTTTGGCACCGTCAATGAACTTTTTCCACCTGGAAGTAACAGCCAAGCGGCCATCTGTGGGACTGACAGAGTACCGTCCCTCCACGGTGAGACCTTCACTCTCCATGACGAGGGATATCTTGCCCCTTCGGCCAGCATTGAGATCCTTGGAGATACTTTTAGGCAATTTCTGATTCAAAGCAAGAGATACCACCAAAAATTAGTCAATGGCACCAATGCACTGAACCATGTGAGACTTTGAGCAGAGAAGACATCAAGATAAGAGCAGTTATGCTGTCATATACTCACGAACATAGCCTTCAGATGCGTCCTGGTCACCACACGGGTGGCCACAGCAATGAGCTGAGACCTCGGTGATCTGGCTGGGGCAGGTGCATGAGCCTGGGCTGGTACACGAGCTGGTGCTGATGCAGGAGACTGCTGGGCAGGTGCAGTAAACGGTGCCTCTAGAGGAACCGGTGCTGATGCAGGAGACTGTTGGGCAGGTGCAGTAAACGGTGCAGCTAGAGGAACCAGTGCTGATGCAGGAGCCTGCTGGGCATGTGTAGTATATGGGGCCTCTACAGGAACCAATGCTGATGTAGGGGACTGCTGGGTAGATGCAGTAAACGGAGCTGGTACAGGAACCGGTGCTGATGCAGGAGAGTGGGAAGCCGGTGCCGGTGCTGGTGTGGTTGCCCTTTGTGACATCCGCTCCTGTTCCGTCAGGGGATCTGCAGCTTTGATCATGTTAAACCCAGCAAGCTAGAACAGAGGGAATGGTTTAGAACAACTGCTCAGAATGCAGTTATCAAAAGATATGAGTAGAAAAAAGTTACATATTATATATTTGGAAGTGTCTCCAACTCTGTAAGCAGTTACGTATATCTGCCCGTTTGAGTTTCTGATCCTCAGCTCGTCGCCCTTCTTCAGACCGTAGTCAAAAGCAAACTTTCTCCAATCATGTCCATACAAATATGTGATGGCCTGCGTCTTGTAGACATACACCTCATAGACCGTGTAGGTGTTCATCAATTTGCCATTGCCATGCATAGTGAAAGATCCTTCATGCGGACACATCTGGTTAATCATTGGACGAAGTTCACAAGGTACAGTCTGCATGTGAAAATTGATACAAATGTAAGAAGCAGGAAGACTAAAAACAAGACTTTACTATATGCCAATTCATGCTAAACCACTGAGAATACATACCTGTAACTCTGTGAAGGAGCTACTAGAAAGGTAGATAGAGCCATAGGAGGTGTTATATGCGGGGTATGTACATGGGCCCGCCATATTCCCGCAAGCTCGGCATCGGGATGGTGAAGGAAACATGGGAGGTACTACTGGTGCGTAGCGCTGAACGTAAGTGGAAGAATTAGGTTGTGTAAAGTGCATAGTTCAGAGCAATGCAAATGTTGACAAGCAAGTGCATAACACTATGTTACAAACTGAACAGTGAAAAATTAGTGTATGATGAATATAAGCATGCTAATTTGGTGTTTCCGAATTCCAAAAAGCATTAGACAGAGCCGGTGATAATATCAGACATAAATCATGGCATGTATATGTGGCTTAAGAAAATATACCCGAACCCTTGGATGGTTACGGCCCGGCTGATCCTTGGACTTGAGCTTATATAAGCATCCAGAAGGTGGGGCTGACAGTAACTTGGTGGCAGCCTCTGCAGATGCCTCATCAGCAGCAGTTGCAATCCTTTTGACCAATGAAGGCTTAGCAGTTTCAGTCTGCATATAAAAATTGAAGAGCAACAGACATCAGCAGTGATATATAAAATGAATCTATGAGACACTGATGCATATAGTGCTGGATGTAAGTGGAAGAATAGGTGTGTGTGTTTCTGAACTATTGGTAAGCATTAGACAAAGCCGGCAATAAACAGACAAAAATCAAATCATGTATGAGGATTAAGAAAATATACCTGCTTACTGAAAAGGGTACCACCCAGCTGGCCCGTGGCCTTGTGCTTGAGGAGGTTTTCAGAAGATGGTGGCAGCACCATCGTCTTCACAGCAGCCTCATCAGGATCATTTTTTATCCATTTGAGTAGAGGAACAGAAGTTTCATCCTGCATATGAATAGCAACAGAACTCATCATTGATATTTAATAAATCTATGAGATAGACTGATGCAAATAGTGCGGGGTGTAAGTGGAAGAATAGGGTTGTGCATAGAGAACAGTTGACAACAATGCAAATGATTACAAAAGAAGCCAATGGAAATCAACAGTTTATATACTGGATGAGACAGACTGAAAAGTGAAAAATTAGTGTATGATGATTGTAAGCAAACGCAGTGTTTCTGAACTTTTGGTAAGCATTAGACAAAGCCAACAGTAATTAAACAGATAATAATGAAATCATGTATGTGGATTAAGAAAATATACCAGATTCATTAAAAGGTCACCACCCAGCTGGCCCATGGCCTCGTGCTTGTAGAGGTTTTCGGAAGATGGTGCCGGCACCATCGTCCTCACAGCAGCCTCATTAGCCCCATTTTGCATCCACTTGAGTAAAGGCGCAGCAGTTTCAGCCTGCATAAGAATGGGAACAGATCTCAGCAGTGATATTGAATGACTCTGAGACAGACTGATGCATATAGTGCTAGATGTAAGTGGAAGGGTATGGCCGTGTATGGACAACAGTTCACAACAATGCAAGGGTGTGTTCGGTTCTGAAACAGCGTGGAATGGAATGGAATGGTTCCATTTCAGAGGAATGGAATGGTTACATTTTTGTTCGGTTGGGAAAAATGGAGAGCAGAAGAGATCGAGGTTAAACTAACCAATTGTCTCAAAATTGTAATTAACAATTGCAAATGACATTTTAATCTCAAAGTCGTAATTAACAGCGCCTAATGGTGCTCTTTTAATCTAAAAATCGAAATTAACATCATTTTATGTTGGGTTAGGGGAACTGGAGTAGATGAACATTACTGTATGATGATTGTAAGCAAACGAATTTGGTGTTTCTAAACTTTTGGCTTCGAGATCTTATGGGTTTCAACTCTAGCCTACCCCAACTTGTTTGGGACTGAAAGGCTTGGTTGTTGTTGTTGTTGTTGTAAACTTTTGGCAAGCATAGAAAAAACCGACAATAAACAGAGAAAAATCAAGGCATGTTTTGTGGATTAAGAAAATATACCATATTCATTAAAAGATCACCACCCAGCTGGTGCGTGGCCTTGTGCTTGTAGAGGCATTTAGAAGATGGGGGCGGCATCAACATACTGGCAGCCTGATCAGCCGCAGTTTTGATCTTCCTTTTGAGTAAAGGCCCTAAAGTTTCAGTCTGCATATGAATAGCAAAACAAAAGGCAGACCTCAGCAGTGATATTGAATTACTGTATGAGATAGACTGATGCATATAGTGGATGCTCTTAGCCTTTTGCAGCGTGAACACTAGCTATGGACAGACAAAAAAACTAGTTAACTCAGCTTTGTCTAGATATGAATGTACTACCACCATCCAAAAGCTTAAGCCTTATTTATTTTTGAGAAATCAAAACAAGCAAAGTTTGACCAAAATTTTAGAACATTCTATCAACAAATATAATACTGTGTAGATACCGTAGGAAAATATATTTTATTATCTATTTAATGATATTAATTTTGTATTTTGCATGTTACTGATTTTTGGTAAAAGCTTAGTCAAACATGGTATAGTTTGACTTTCTAAAAATAATATAAGCCCAAAGCTTTGGGATGGAGGCAGTAGTATCTAGAGCTAAAACACATCTAGATACATCCGTATCTACAGATAGTTGAGTCAATTAATTTGGATCTGAGGGAGTATCAGATTCAGACTACATCATGGTAAGTTGGTTAAAAAAATTACCCCTGGGCGGTCCCTGCCCAGCTCGGCAGTGGCATTTCGCTTCTTGTGCTGCAAGAAAAGTTGCCATGGCCGACGAAGTTGAAGTCGCGCCGTGGTTGCTGGTGTACCATGGCCGACGATTTTGGTCCCTCCGTGGTGCATGTCAAAACTTTTTTTTCTCGTTTTTGAGGCCACCTAGCCCGACGAAAGCGGCCAAAACGTGGCGTATGGTGGCCCGGGACGTGGTGCATCTCGAAATCTCGGGTTCGCCGGCCGAGTCAACGCAAATCCGCACCGCCGAGGGATGTAGGGCCCAGATGGCAGCCTCTCTGGCATTGTTTTTTTCTAGATCGCGCCATCTCGTTCAACGTTCTCCGATCGAGCCGTTTACGATGCAGGATCATGGGTCCCGCATGTCATCCTCTATGAACCAAAATTCTTTCTATTCTTGGATTTTTTTGACCCCCTGATTTCTGGCTACTTCCTTTTTCTTTTGATCCCTTGCCGCCTTGGAAACGTTGAGACCGCTGCTGCTAAATGGGACCCGCATGTCATCCTCTATGTGCAATCAACTTTCTTTTCTTGGAGTTTTTTTGGCACCTCAAATTTGGTCACTTGCCTTTTTCTTTCGATCCCCTGCCGCCTCTCAAACGGTGATACCGCTGCTGCTTGGGACCCGCATGTCATCCTCTATGTACTATAAAACTTTCTTTTCTTGAATTATTTTTGGCACCTCATATTTGGTCACTTACCTTTTTCTTTCGATCCCCTGCCGCCTCTCAAACGGTGATACCGCTGCTGCTAAATGGGACCCGCATGTCATCCTCTATGTACTATAAAACTTTCTTTTCTTGGATTTTTTTGGCACCTCATATTTGGTCACTTGACTTTTCTTTCGATCACCTGCTGCCTCTCAAACGGTGATACCGCTGCTGCTAAATGGGACCCGCATGTCATCCTCTATGTACTATAAAACTTTCTTTTCTTGGATTTTTTTGGCACCTCATATTTGGTCACTTCACTTTTTCTTTCGATCACCTGCCCTCTCAAACAGTGATACCGCTGCTGCTAAATGGGACCCGCATGTCATCCTCTATGTACTATAAAACTTTCTTTTCTTGTATTTTTTGGCACCTCATATTTGGTCACTTGACTTTTTCTTTCGATCCCTGCTGCCTCTCAAACGGTGATACCGCTTTGCTGGCACCCGCATGTCATCCTCTATGTACTATAAAACTTTCTTTTCTTGGATTTTTTGGCACCTCATATTTGGTCACTTGACTTTTTCTTTCGATCCCCTGCTGCCTCTCAAACAGTGATACCGCTGCTGCTAAATAGGACCCGCATGTCATCCTCTATGTACTATAAAACTTTCTTTTCTTGAATTATTTTTGGCTCCTCATATTTTTTCACTTGCCTTTTTCTTTCGATCCCTCAAACGGTGATACCGCTGCTGCTAAATGGGACCCGCATGTCATCCTCTATGTACTATTAAACTTTCTTTTCTTGAATTATTTTTGGCTCCTGATATTTTTTCACTTGCCTTTTTCTTTCGATCTCATGCCACGTTTGAAACGTTGAGGAACCTGCTGGCTCATGGGACCCGCATGTCATCCTCTATGTACTATAAAAGTTCATTTTCTTGGTTTTTTTTCACCATCTGATTTTTGGCAATTTCTTTTTTCTTTTGATCCCCTGCCACCTCTCAAACGCTGATACCGCTGCTGCTAAATGGGACCCGCATGTCATCCTCTATGTACTATAAAACTTTCTTTTCTTGAATTATTTTTGGCTCCTCATATTTGGTCACTTGCCTTTTTCTTTCGATCTCATGCCAAGTTTGAAACGTTGAGGAACCTGCTGGCTCATGGGACCCGCATGTCATCCTCTATGAGCAATCAACTTTCTTTTCTTGGAGTTTTTTTGGCACCTCATATTTGGGCACTTGCCTTTTTCTTTCGATCTCATGCCACGTTTGAAACGTTGAGGAACCTGCTGGCTCATGGGACCCGCATGTCATCCTCTATGTGCTATAAAAGTTTCCTTTGTTGGATTTTTTTCACCCTCTGATTTTTGGCTTGCCTTTTTCTTTTGATCCCCTGCCCCCTTTGAAACGTTGAGTAAGCTGTTGGCTCAAGGGACCCGCATGTCATCCTCTATGTCCATCAACTTTCCTTTCTTGGATTTTTTTCACCCCCTAATTACTAGCTACTTTCTTTTTCTTTTGATCTCAAGCCGCATTACAAACATTGAGACCGCTGCTGCAAAATGGGACCCACATGTCATCCTCTATGTACAATAAAGTTTCTTTTCTTGGATTATCTTTTGCTCCTGATATTTTGTCACTTGCCTTTTTCTTTCGATCTCATGCCGCCTTTGAAACGTTGAGTAAGCTGCTGGCTCATGGGTCCCGCATGTCATCCTCTACGAACAATAAAAGTTTCCTTTCTTGGAGTTATTTTTGACCCCTAATTTCTGGCTATTTGCCTTTTTCTTTGGATCTCCTGCCCCTTTGAAACGATGAGGACGCTGTTGGCAGGTCGGTCCCACAAGTCATCCTCTATGAACAATAAAAGTTTCCTTTGATGGATTTTTTTGAACCCCTAATTAATTTCTGGATATTTCCTTTTTTTCTTTGATCCCCTGCCGCCTTGGAATCGTTGAGGATGCTGCTGCCTCATGGGTCCCGCATGTCATCCTCTCAGAACGGTAAATGTTTCTTTTCTTGGATATTGTTTACCAAATGATTTTTGGCTTATTTTTTCTTTCGATATCCTGCCGCCTTTAAAACGTTGAGGACGCTGCTGGCTCACGGGTCCCACATGTCAGCCTCTATGAACAATAAGCGCTGAGGACGCTGCTGCCTCATGGGTCCCGCATGTCATCCTCTCAGAACGAAAATGTTTCTTTTCTTGGATTTTTTACCAACAGATTTTTGGTTTATTTTTTCTTTCCATCCCCTGCCGCCTTTAAAACGACGCTGCTGGCTCATGGGTCCACGATGTCAGCCTCCCCGTACAAGAAACATGTGATATCTTGATTATTTTGCAGACAATAAACAGTGTATTGCGCTCTGAGCTATTTCAACGGATAAATTAAATCTTTATTTTTACATAAACAAATTTATATGCTGAATCTCCTTGTTTTTTGTTTTTGCGAAGCATAGGACTTTCCTGTTTTTTTAGAAAAATCCGAACTATCCTGTTTTGGAGTGGGCTGAAATTGTACGAGTCAAAAGGGCCAGCAGGATAGTTCGAATGCCCAGATGTCCACATGCAGCCCAATTGAAATCGTTCTTTTTTTGGATTTTTTTCACCCCCTGATTTCTGGCTACTTCATTTTTCTTTTGGTCCTGTGCCGCCTTGGAAACGTTGAGACCGCTGCTGCAAAATGGGACCCGCATGTCATCCTCAATGTACAGTAAAATTTCTTTTCTTAGATTATTTTTGGCTCCTGATATTTGGTCACTTGGCTTTTTCTTTTGATCCCGTGCAGCCTCTCAAACGGTGATACCGCTGCTGCTAAATGGGACCCGCATGCCATCCTCTATGTACAATCAAGTTTCTTTTCTTGAATTATTTTTGGCTCCTGATATTTGGTCACTTGCCTTTTTCTTTCGATCTCATGCCACGTTTGAAACGTTGAAAAACCTGCTGGCTCATGGGACCCGCATGTCATCCTCTATGTACAATAAAACTTTCTTTTCTTCGATTTTTTTGGCACCTCATATTTGGTCACTTGCCTTTTTCTTTCGATCCCCTGCCGCCTCTCAAACGGTGATACCGCTGCTGCTAAATGGGACCCGCATGTCATACTCTATGTACAATCAAGTTTCTTTTCTTGAATTATTTTTGGATCCTGATATTTGGTCATTTGCCTTTTTCTTTCGATCTCATGCCACGTTTGAAACGTTGAAAAACCTGCTGGCTCATGGGACCCGCATGTCATCCTCTATGTACTATAAAAGTTCATTTTCTTGGTTTTTTTTCACCCTCTGATTTTCGGCTATTTCCTTTTTCTTTTGATCCCCTGCCGCCTTTGAAACGTTGAGGACTCTGCTGGCTCATCGATAAAACTTTCCTTTATTGGAGTTTTTTTACCCCCTAATTTCTGGCTACTTTCTTTTTCTTTTGATCTCAAGCCGCATTTGAAACGTTGAGACCGCTGCTGCTAAATGGGACCCGCATGTCATCCTCTATGTACAATAAAGTTTTCTTTTCTTGGATTATCTTTGTCTCCTGATATTTTGTCACTTGCCTTTTTCTTTCGATCTCATGCCGCCTTTGAAATGTTGAGTAAGCTGCTGGCTCATGGGTCCCTCATGTCATCCTCTACGAACAATAAAAGTTTCCTTTCTTGGAGTTATTTTTGAACCCTAATTTCTGGCTACTTCCTTTTTCTTTTGATCCCGTGCCGCCTTGGAAACGTTGAGACCGCTGCTGCTAAATGGGTCCCGCATGTCATCATCTATGTACAATAAAATTTCTTTCTTCGATTATTTTCGGGTCCTGATATTTGGTCACTTGCCTTTTTCTTTCGATCTCATGCCGCCTTTGAAACGTTGAGGAAGCTGCTGGAGCATGGGTCCCGCATGTCATCCTCTATGAACAATAAAAGTTTCCTTTCTTGGAGTTATTTTTTACCCCTAATTTCTGGCTACTTCCTTTTTCTTTTGATCCCCTGCCGCCTTTGAAACGTTGAAGACTTTGCTGGCTCATGGGTCCCACATGTCAGCCTCTATGAACAATAAACACTTCCTTTCTTGGAGTTATTCTGTACCCCTAATTTCTGGCTATTTGCCTTTTTTCTTTCGATCCCCAGTCGCCTTCTAAACGTAGAGGACGCGGCTGGCTCGTGGGTCCCAGATGTCAGCCTCCATGGACAATAAACCTCTCCTTTGTTGGATTTATTTTTCACCCTCTGATTTTGGCTATTTCCTTTTTCTTTTGATCCACTGCCGCCTTGGAAACATTGAGTAAGCTGCTGACACATGGGGCCCGCATGTCATCCTCTATGTACAATCAACTTGCAAGATCTTCGAGCGAAAGAGCTTGTATTAGTGGGACCCATATGTCAATCTCTATGTACAATAAAAGTTTCCTTTCTTGGATTATTTTTAGCTCCTGATATTCGGTCACTTTCCTTTTTCTTTCGATCTCAAGCCGCCTCTGAAACGTTGAGTAAGGTGCTGGCTCATGGGACCCACATGTCATCCTCTATGTACAATAAAGTTTCTGTTCTTGGATTTTTTTTACCCCTGATTTTTGGTCACTTGCCTTGACGCTGCTGGCTCATGGGTCCCACATGTCAGCATCTATGAACAATAAACCTTTCCTTTGTTGGATTTATTGTTTACCCCTAATTTCTGGCTATTTGCCTTTTTCTTTTGATCCCCACCGGCCTTTGAAAACGTTGAGGAACCTGCTGGCTCATGGGACCCGCATGTCATCCTCTATGTACTATAAAATTTCTTTTCTTGGTTTTTTTTCACCTCTGATTTTTGGCTATTTCCTTTTTCTTTTGATCCCCTGCCGCCTTGGAAACGTTGAGTAAGCTGCTGACTCATGGGACCCGCATGTCATCCTCTATGTACAATCAACTTTCTTTTTTTGGAGTTTTTTTACCCCCTAATTTCTGGCTACTTTCTTTTTCTTTTGATCTCAAACCGCATTTGAAACGCTGAAACCGCTGCTGCAAAATGGGACCCGCATGTCATCCTCTATGTACAATAAGTTTCATTTCTTGGATTATTTTTGGCACCTGATATTTGGTCACTTGCCTTTTTCTTCCGATCTCATGCCGCCTTTGAAACGTTGAGTAAGCTGCTGGCTCATGGGTCCCGCATGTCATCCTCTACGAACAATAAAAGTTTCATTTCTTGGAGTTATTTTTGACCCCTAATTTCTGGCTACTTCCTTTTTTCTTTTGATCCACTGCCGCCTTTGAAACGGTGCGGATTCTGCAGACTAATACAAGCTTTTTCTCTCCAAGATCTTGCAAGTTGATAGATTAAATCATGGAATTATTAGGATATGTTTTAAATTTCAAATCCACTTTATGAATTATTAAAAATACCGTTATCCATGTGGGTATGGAGCGAACAAGGATTTTCATATTGGGCATGAGCAGTTTCAAAAATTGGAACCCAATAATTCAAAATAACTAAAAACAACTTTTATGTAGAATCTCCGCGTTTTTTTCTTTTGCCATTCATAGGATCTGTGTTTCATTAGAAAAGGGCCGAAATTGCATGAGCAGAAAGGCCCATTTGTAGTTATTGGGCTTCGACGGCCGGAGCAAGTAGGCCGAGAGCAATTACCATGTAGATGGCCGTTGGCAACCCAAAGTGAAATATTGGGCCCAACAGGGGAAGGCTGAACAGTACTATTTTCTAATTGGAAGGTGGTACATGGCGTAATCCTGCCAAAAAAAAAGATGGACACGGGTTGCTGAAATTTGCCCATCTGCGCCTAATATCGCCGCCGCGGCTCCGCTTCCGCCGCCGCCGCCATGCCTCGTCTCGCGTCGAGCTCGCGGTACTGCCGCGTCTCGGGCACGGGGTACCGCGGCGTCCGCGCGCGCCCCAAAGGTACGTATTACGCGGAGATACGTGACGGCGGCGAGCGCATCGGCCTCGGCACCTACGAGACCGCGCACGAGGCCGCGCGCGCGTACGACGCCGTGGCGTGGCGGCTCGGGCGCCCGCGATCGTCGATGAATTTCCATGACGTGTGGACGCGCCAGCAGGCCGAGGATCTCGCGCCGCCGCCGTACATCGTTAGACAGGAGGAACAGCACCGCCGCCGCGAGACGGAGCGCCGTTTGCGCATCGCCGAGCGGGACGAGCGCGCGGCGCGCGAGTGGGCGGCCCGCTTCCCCGAGGACGTTGCCGCCGAGAACGAGCACTTCCGCAGACGGAGGGCGGAGAAGGCGACGAGGCGGGCAGCGAAGAAGGAGGACCGCGCACGACGGAGGGCGGAGAAGGCGACGAAGCGGGCCTTCATCGAAGCGCAGCTCGCCGGGCCGACCACCATTGGCGAGGACGACCCCCGTTGGATTGACCTCTTCTCGTCGGATCCGGTGTCGGGCACGACACCGGACTCGTCAGATGTCGAGTTTTAGTTTAGTTTTATCGCACTACTTTGTAAAAATATGAACTACGGAGTATCTATCAAGCTAATTTTATCCTATTTTATGTCTATTTCTAGTCTTTGTTTGATCTTCTGTTTTACTGCACTCTATTTTTCATTATATTCTGTTTTTGGCGCTGCATTTATAGCGCCTCTGAAAATACGCTGTTTCAGCCCTGCATTTGGCCGCCACAGTTTGCAGCTTCCGGTGAAGCTATTGCCGGCTCCATGCGCAGCATCAGCCATTCAGCCCACAGCGCCAAAATATAGAGCCACTGCTGGAGTTGCTGTAATATGTTTGTCAGCAGGAGCTTACCTAATTAGTTAAAAAAAAGATGTTCAGCGTGGGATTCGAAAAAAAGATCTTCATGTTTTTTTCCTAGCTATCCTAGTTCGGACTTTTCATTGTGTTGGCTAGTGCATGAAGCTTGACACCTGTATTATGTGATCCTGATATGAGGATAAGAACACCTTCAGGTTGCATTGCTAATGGTGTCTACTGCAGCAGTGGCGTACCTTCAATGGAGACTGATGCAAGAGAGTTGGTACTGGTGAACCTGCACCTGACATCATCGTGCCACCTGAAGTAGGTTGTGTATTGGGATTAGACTGATAAGCATAGCACCTTGCAAAGAACAAGATGCTGCTAGTGTTGGTTAACGTGATTTTACGACAAAAGTCATGTATGCTCAACAGGTGCCGTACCTAGTTTGGATATTGTGTTGTTACCCTTTTGTGGTTTGGTGTTTGTCCAACAGAGAAAGCTACTCTTTTCCCGTGTAAGTGTTATTATGTGAACAAAAGTTGTATGTACATATATATCGGTCAGAGAACCAAGATTGCATATTCTTGCCTGGTTATAACACATAAGTCATAATAACAATTAAAGAGAAAAGGAACATTTGCCTTTGCAATGTGATTGTGCCAAGTAGATTAGACAACCAACCACAAACATTACAGGTCAACAGCCAAACGCATGCGAAAGTCCTAAGGTAAGCTCCATAATACATGTTGAAACCAAAAGCCTAGAAACCATAAGAAAGGTAGCTCCACATCACAGTTCCACGACAGCAGCATACTGATCATAAAACATATATCAAGTCAGGACAGCTGCACCACTGGGTAAGCATCCATGGGGTCTGGCTCAAGAGCGAAGACTGTGTGAATGCTGCAAAATGTGGCTCTTGCCTCACCCCACCCATACATCTTATCATGGAACCTTACCAAATCAGCATGAATCATCTTGACATAAACATAGCTCCTCTCTCCATGCTGATGGGATTGAACAATGCGCCAGTTGCAGTGCTTCAGCTTGTCAAACAGTATGCAGGAGATAACGAAGCATGCTGGCTGGTCTTTTGTAGTGACAATGGCTTGGAGTAGCTGGTCCTGTGAACCACCCAACTGGATCTTTAGAGCTTGAAGGACAGTCCGTGCCATATAAGCTACCGTTGCTGACTTCAGCTCGGGTTCAGGTGAATGACAGCTGACATCTTGTCCTCGAGATGCAGATCCTTCTTGATCAGATTCAGCGGAATCATCACCACTACTTACAGGTGCATCAGGTTCTACAGAAGGCACATCAGGTACATGCTCCAGTTCATAGGAGTTGGGTGGGACAGCACTGTTTGCTGAAATCTCTACAATACCAGCTCCAGGTAGACCACCAGTATCTACAGAGGGTAAACCACCAATATCCACTTCAGAGGATTCTCGTGGCACGACACCTTTCGCTAGAGGCTCTACCATACCAGCTCCAGGTCCACCACCAGTCAGTACTGTGGGCATAGTCATGACGGGTTCTACCAATACAAAACCTCCTTCGGGTGGCGTGGCAACTTCGGGTGCAGGATCATCAGTAGCAACTCCAGCATCAGCACCAGTTACATCGGTCTTGACAATAGGTAAACCGTCTTGCTCTAGTTCAGAGAATTCCCGTGGCACGACACCGTTCACTAGAGGCTCTACACTAGCAGCTCCAGCTGCACCACCAGTTTCTTCAGCAGGGGGTAAACCCAATCCACAACCTTCTTCATGTGGCACGATGATGCCACGTATAGGCTCATCAGTACCAGGTCCAGCTGCATCAGTCTCCATAGACAGTAAACAAGGTGGCGTCGGAGGTTTAAAAGACTGGCATGCCATTTCACCTTTGTCATCAGACAATATAGAGTTTTCTTCAACTCTATGTTTCTGCAATAATAAGCACATGAACAGAAATTAGACCAGAGCATCTAGCCATCTAACAGGGGCAGCGGCAAAACAAGCGTCGGTCCATATGTTTACCTTGTCATCTGGGATATCAGAACACACAGATTTAGAAGTCATTTCACATAGCATCCGCTTTTTCGTTCCTTCCCCTACGTCCATCTGGAATAAGTAATACTATTGATCACATAAAACTAATTAATCAAATATATGCATATGTTGAGAAGTTTGCACGGCAAATTGTGGATTCTGCTTTTATCACCTACGAATCGTCGTTCTATATATTTACCTTGTTATCTGGGATATCAGAAGTCAAAGAATGAGAAGTCATCTCACTAAGTATCGGTTTTTTCGCTCTTTCCCCTCCATCCATCTGCAATAAGAAGTACTATTGATCACATAAAGCCAATTCATTGAATATATGCATATGTTGAGAAGTTTGCACAACAAATTGTGGATTCTACTTCCAATCACCAAGTAATCTCGTGAGAAATGCATGATCAAGATATGTTTCTCCCTCTTGATCGACATCTGCATCTCCATTAAGACTAATCATCGTGCGATGGTGCTAGCGCATACACTTCCAATCACCAGACAAGCAAAAAATTGTTGATTCTAGTAATGCTTAATCAGCAGTGGCCATGGAACGACCACAGATCGACCAAGCAAAAAAATAAATCATCAGCCTACTGACCACCAGGCAAAACAAACTAGGCCCATACATGGCCTCACAAATCATCATCAAACGTCGATCAAACTAGCAAGTTTGAACATGGATTACTAATTTATTTTCTGATAAAGTGAGTATATTAATATCGAAAGATATTGATTACACTGAGCCTCTGCAACAACGCAATACCTTACTGGTAGTACGGATGCACATGGATTCCTAATACTCCCTCTGTTCGGTTTTAATTAGTCGACGCGAGGGAGAGAAGAAAATGAACTGTCGATGCTTTCAACTAGAGTCAATTAAATACGAACGGAAGAAGTACGTAGTAGTATTGACAAATATCCGGATCTAGTCTAAAAACAAATTGGCATGTAAATCCTAGTAGTCTACTAAACTAGGATCAATACCCTAGATTAGGGTTGCAAGCGGCGTCCGCGAATCGTCCCGCAAAGCAGAAAATTAGAGCAAATAGTGGTTGAGATTAGAGCAGATTTAAAGCACTCGCACTGAAACTAGCTAGCCCGCTACCCACCCCGCTTGACACCCTGCCCTAGATGTGAATCTACACCAAATATTCAAACAAGGATGAGCAACCGCCAATAAAATTTTATCCGCACATCATCATCTCTACCATACAAAAGGGTATGGTGATTTCACATACAGCCATTGTTGCCGCGGGACGAGGATGAGTGATGCGCCGCGGAGAAGGTGCCTCACGCCTCTGTCGCCGCCGCCGTCGAAGAGGAAGTCGAAGCCGCGCGATTGTGGTCCGTCGCCGATATGGAGGTGGAGCTACTAGGGAAGAGATGGAGGTGGAGGTGGAGAGGGAGTGATGGTTTGTACTAGTGGCGGCCGGTGAGATAGTTATAAATACAGCCTCTCTCTCTTTTTTGGCAAGGAATGCAGCTTCTCTTGGAAGGCAACGAGGCAACGCACTCCAGATTATAATAATATGGACGGAGAAATTTGGACGCATCTGTGTTGTCTTGTCAAATGAATCACCAGGATTTGCTTTTAGTACTCCAGATTTGGGCGACCCAAGGAAGTAGAGATAGTAATGTACGCCATCTAGCTGCACGCTATCAAATCAAATAAATGGTCATGCCATTTACTTTTAAGATGGTGCAGCAGTTATTCTGACCAAAGAAACATGCACGTCTGCTGATTATTTCTGATGGGTATACATTTACCGTCCGCTAGCAAAGATTGTTTGGCACATTGTTCTTATGGCTTTCAACATCACACCCCTTAATAATATTATTAATCAATGTTTGGGCAATCAATTGAGTGTGTTAATAAAAAATTAAAACCCACAAATCCAACTGTACTATTTTTAGGGCCATATGAAGGACAAGGAATGATTTTAAATGCCATATGGAGTACCTCCAACCATGTGAAATATGGTTCTGTCATGCAGGTGATACCCATGGCTTCGCATTGGATCTGTATGTTGTCCTACATACAGTCAACTATGAAGTACCACGATTTGGTTTTTGGGTGCAACCGGCTAGAGAATGATGCACGGGTTTGTACAGCCAGTACAATTCACATTAAGATTTTCTGATAGGATGTTGATGTGTATATGTAAGAATCATACACTAGAATGTCTTCTATGTTTAGATGGTTGATCTACGTTTATACTTTCTGTGAACCATGAGGTTAAGACCTTTGTACTGTAATAAAGATTGCTAAATAACAGTATATATGTATGCCTCTAGGGACACTGAAACAGCCAAACAACCATGCATGTGTATAGACCGTATTTGATCAAATTAAAAGAAGCGCCTGGGTTCATGCAAATAGCATAAATTTATCACCTAAGTACATTAGCTATAAATAGTTAAATAGGAGTCAAGACCAACTGAGCTAGCTAGTAGTATGATCCTACTATTACATAAATATCCCTAACTCTGATTGTCTTTGTTCCAGTCCAGCGCGTTGGTGTAGCTTGGGATGAACCAAAACCCCGTATGCCAGTTGGCCCCTGGACCGCTGCTTGAGAAAGATATGCTTTGGTGGTCTTCGCCATTTAGACTGAAGCGGAAAATTTCTTGATGTGATGTGTCAAAGTGAGAGCCAATGGCCTGAGGCGTGGTGTAGATGCAGTTTCTTCTTGTCAAATATCCTGGGGGAAATGTTGCACCACCCACTGGCATGAAAATCGGATAGTTCAACCCAAGGAACATAGAATAGTCTCCAAGATTAGTAACCCTTTCCCACGGGTTGGCTGGAAGTAACCGACTAGTGTCATTCGAGAATACAATGCAGGTATACCCCGAATAGCTGTGAACAGCGCGACCGCAATGGACAGAAGGGGTACTATCATAATGAGTTGGAGCACCGTCAGCGTTAAAATCCATTACGCCACGTGCATAGACCAGGAGAAGTCTAGAACGATCTTGAGATCTTGCCAGCCACCACGTACGACTATTAGAGTCAAAATCATCATCGTCATCAAATCCAGCCGTCCACGGAATGAATGGAGCAGGGAGCACTATAGGACCTTGAAAAAGGAAAGAACACGTCACATGAAAATATATTTCATGATTTATCTACTAGTGATATTGATTTGATATTGGGATGCCAATACTAGTACTTTATAAAATCATGGTCGAACATAAGATGGTTTGAAATATATTTCGAACATCTTGGTAAAACTTCATATGGATTTAAAACATGTTCCCGAAAATATTGGTCCAAATTTTAGATGGTTTGAATATAGTACTCCTTATTCTCTAGAACCGGGGGAATATAAACAAATGAAAGTCTTTATCAATATTGCATGGCACCTTTATTGATTCTATTTCTACTCTACCTTAAATTTTCTAGGGAGTAATAATAAAGAAACTTAATTACTAGGGGGCCTTTTTCCTAAGGAACAACATGCACATTAGACCATACTAAAATTCCTATAGATGTTAAATTCTATATATGTCCATACCACAAGAGGGTTATGGTGTGCGCCTATGGAATTCCTTTAAGCCAAAAGATGCCAAGACAGTTCAACAAATAAGAGGTGAAATACTATATAAGTTACGTATATAAAAAAGATAGGGAGGAAATGTTACCAAATTGATTAGGATCCCATGCATAAACATTTCCAAGCTCAGTAACGGCGAACACAAGTCCGTTATGTATAATTGCATCGCAGTATATGGCGCCGTACTGAAACTGGTTTTCAAGAAATATCCATGCACGAGGATATTCGCCATGGAGGTAGGCAATTGCAAAGTCGAAGATTGCGACAAGGGAGAAATCTTGATACCCCCTAGCAGCTGTAGGAACTTGGCAAATAGCTATCTTCTGCAGTCGAATAGCAGAACGCTGATACTCGAATATAAGTGGATTGTGTGTGGTTTCCAACTTGTCCCTCAAAGATGGAAGCTTAATCTTGCGATGAGTGTAGACATTGAGGAGGTTCCACTTGCCTTCGGGGCCAACCATGGCGATCCAATCTCCATTGGCGCCTGCCCGCTCCTCATCCTTACCGTGTGGCATTAGGCCATCATAGGAGAACCTGTCCAGCGGCAGTAGTTTGCACTTGCTGTGCACCGGCAAATCCTCCTTGAACACCGCCCATGGTTTATCCGCCGGGTCACAACAGAGAACACACGGAAGGCCAAACGGCTGAGAAGCAGGCAGAGTGGCACTGTATTTGGCTGACTGAAGAATACTTTTGGAGGAACCGACTAGGGACGCGGCGGTGATGGCGTCGCACTGGCTGATGAGCACTTCAAGGGGGCCTTCCGTAAACACCTTGTGAAACAGCCCAGATCCACAGACCCTGCTCGATTTCGCCATCGCAATGAGGCAGGTGGTACAATGGGGTTGGTATTTTCTTGGGAGATCTACTGATTCGAACTTTGGGAGAGAGATGGCGATCAATGGCGGTGATACGCGTAGATGCACACGTCCGTTGGGAACCCCAAGTGGAAGGTATGATGCGTATAGAAGCAAGTTTCCCTCAGTATGAAACCAAGGTTTAATCGAACCAGTAGGAGCCAAGAAGCACGTTGAAGGTTGATGGTCGCGAAATGTGATGCGGCGCAACACCAGGGATTCCGGCGCCAACTAGGAACCTGCACAACACAACCAAAGTACTTTGCCCCAACGAAACAGTGAGGTTGTCAATCTCACCGGCTTGCTGTAACAAAGGATTAAACGTATCGAGTGGAAGATGTTTGCAAAGAAAACAGTAAAACAAGTAGATTGTATGCTATGGAAAGAATAGGACCGGGGTCCACAGTTCACTAGAGGTGTCTCTCCCATAAGATAAAAGCATGTTGGGTGAACAAATTACAGTCGGGCAATTGACAAATAGAGAAAGGCATAATAATGCATATACATGACATGATAAATATAGTGAGATTTAATTGGGCATTACGACAAAGTACATAGACCGCCATCCAACTGCATCTATGCCTAAAAAGTCCACCTTCAGGTTATCGTCCGAACCCCCTCCAGTATTAAGTTGCAAAGCAACAGACAATTGCATTAAGTATTGTGCGTAATGTAATCAACAACTACATCCTTAGACATAGCATCAATGTTTTATCCCTAGTGGCAACAGCACATCACAACCTTAGAACTTTCTGTCACTGTCCCAGGTATCAATGAAGGCATGAACCCACTATCGAGCATAATTACTCCCTCTTGGAGTTAAGAGTAAAAACTTGGCCAGAGCCTCTACTAATAACGGAGAGCATGCAAGATCATAAACAACACATGAACAATAGATTGATAATCACCATAATCATAGTACTCTCTATCCATCGGATCCCGACAAACACAACATATAGAATTACATATAGATGATCTTGATCATGTTAGGCAGCTCACAAGATCTAACAATGAAGCACAACAAGGAGAAGACGACCATCTAGCTACTGGACCCATGGTCCAGGGGTGAACTACTCACTCATCACTCCGGAGGCGACCATGGCGGTGTAGAGTCCTCCGGGAGATGAATCCCCTCTCCGGCAGGGTGCCGGAGGCGATCTCCGAATCCCCCGAGATGGGATTCGCGGCGGCGGCGTCTCTGTAAGGTTTTCCGTATCGTGGCTCTCGGTACTGGGGGTTTCGCGACGGGAGCTTTAAGTAGGCGGAAGGTCAACGCGAGGGGCCACACGAGGGGCCCAGGGGGCAGGTCGGCGCGGCCAGGGCCTGGGCCGCCCGGCCTAGCCTCGGCCACCTCGTGGCCCCACTTCGTTAGGTCTTCGGTCTTCTGGAAGCTTCGTGCAAAAATAGGACCCTGGGCGAAAGTTTCGTCCAATTCCGAGAATATTTCTTTACTAGGATTTCTGAAACCAAAAACAGCACAGCAACGGCTCTTCGGCATCTTGTTAATAGGTTAGTTCCAGAAAATGCATAAATATGACATATAATGTGCATAAAACATGTAGGTATCATCAATAAAGTAGCATGGAACATAAGAAATTATCGATACGTTGGAGACGTATCAGCATCCCCAAGCTTAGTTCTGCTCGTCCCGAGCAGGTAAAACGATAACAAAGATAATTTCTGAAGTGACATGCCATCATAATCTTGATCATACTATTTGTAAACATATGTAATGAATGCAGCGATCAAAGCAAAGGTAATGACATGAGTAAACAACTGAATCATATAGCAAAGACTTTTCATGAATAGTACTTCAAGACAAGCATCAATAAGTCTTGCATAAGAGTTAACTCGTAAAGCAATAAATCAAAGTAAAGGTGTTGAAGCAACACATAAGAAGATTAAGTTTCAGCGGTTGCTTTCAACTTGTAACATGTATATCTCATGGATATTGTCAACATAAAGTAATATAACAAGTGCAATATGCAAGTATGTAGGAATCAATGCACAGTTCACACAAGTGTTTGCTTCTTAAGGTGGAAGGAGATAGGTAAACTGACTCAACAATAAAAGTAAAAGAATGGTCCTTCGCAGAGGAAAGCATCGATTGCTGTATTTGTGCTAGAGCTTTTATTTTGAAAACATGAAACAATTTTGTCAACGGTAGTAATAAAGCATATGAGTTATGTAAATTATATCTTACAAGTTGCAAGCCTCACGCATAGTATACTAATAGTGCCCGCACCTCGTCCTACTTAACTTGGACTACCGGATCTTTGCATGCCATGTTTCAACCAAGTGTCACAAAGGGGTACCTCCATGCCGCCTGTACAAAGGTCCAAGGAGAATGCTCGCATTTCGGATTTCTCGCTTTTGATTATTCTCAACTTAGACATCCATACCGGGACAACATGGACAACAGATAATGGACTCCTCTTTAATGCATAAGCATGTAGCAAAGTTATTATTCTCATATGAGATTGAGGATATATGTCCAAAACTGAAACTTCCACCATGATTCATGGCTTTAGTTAGCGGCCCAATGTTCTTCTCTAACAATTTTGCATGCTCCAACCACTAAAATGATAGACCTTCAGACAAGACGGACATGCATAGCAACTCACATGATATTCAACAATAGTTGATGGCGTTCCCCAGAAACATGGTTATCGCACAACAAGCAACTTAATAAAATATAAAGTGCATAAGTACATATTCAATACTACGATAGTTTTTAAGGCTATTTTGTCCCATGAGCTATATATTGCAAAGGTGAATGATGGAATTTTAAAGGTAGCACTCAAGCAATTTACTTTGGAATGGCGGGTAAATACCATGTAGTAGGTAGGTATGGTGGACACAAATGGCATAGTAGTTGGCTCAAGGATTTTGGATGCATGAGAAGTATTCCCTCTCGATACAAGGTTTAGGCTAGCAAGGTTATTTGAAGCAAACTCAAGGATGAACAAGTGCAGCAAGACTCACATAAAAGACATATTGTAAACATTATAAGACTCTACACTGTCTTCCTTGTTGTTCAAAACTCAATACTAGATATTATCTAGACCTTAGAGAAACCAAATATGCAAATCAAATTTTAGCAAGCTCTATGTATTTCTTCATTAATGGGTGCAAAGCATATGATGCAAGAGCTTAAACATGAGCACAACAATTGCCAAGTATCACATTATCCAAGACATTTTTAGAATTACTACATGTAGCATTTTCCAATTCCAACCATATAACAAATTAACGAAGAAGAAACTTCGCCTTGAACATTATGAGTAAAGCCTAAGGACACATGTGTCCATATGCAACAGCGGAGCGTGTCTCTCTCCCACAAAGTGAATGCTAGGATCCATCTTATTCAAACAAAAACAAAAACGAAAACAAACCGACGCTCCAAGTAAAGAACACAAGATGTGACTGAATAAAAATATAGTTTCAGGGGAGGAACCTGATGATGTTGTCGATGAAGAAGGGGATGCCTTGGGCATCCCCAAGCTTAGACGCTTGAGTCTTCTTAAAATATGCAGGGATGAACCACGGGGGCATCCCCAAGCTTAGAGCTTTCACTCCTCTTGATCTTAGTATATCATTCTCCTCTCTTGACCCTTGAAAACTTCCTTCACACCAAACTTCAAGCAAACTCATTAGAGGGTTAGTGCATCATTAATAATTCACACATTCAGAGGTGACACAATCATTCTTTTCACTTCTGGACATTGCATAATGCTACTGGACATTAATGGATCAAAGAAATAAATCCAACATAGCAAAAGAGGCAATGCGAAATAAAAGGCAGAATCTGTCAAAAACAGAACAGTCCGTAAAGACGAATTTATAAATGGCACCAGACTTGCTCAAATGGAAAAACTCAAAACTAATGAAAGTTGCGTATATATCTGAGGATCACGCTCGTAAATTGGCAGATTTTTTCGAATTTTCTACAGGGAATTATGCCCAGATTCGTGACAGACAGCAATGCTGTTTCTGTGCAGCGATCCCAAATATAACATCAACTTTGACATAGAAACTTTACTTGGCACAAAAACATGATAAGGAGAGGTTGCTACAGTAGTAAACAACTTCCAAGACTCAATAAAACAAAAAATTGCTGTAGGTAAAAACATGGGTTGTCTCCCATAAGCGCTTTTCTTTAACGCCTTTCAGCTAGGCGCAGAAAGTGCAAATCAAGTATTATCGAGAGATGGTGTGTCAACCTTACCTTGGGCTTCATCTTTACCTTTCTTAATGTTTTTCTTTCCTTTTGGTTTAGGAAATATATGATTCCCCCCTGGTATAGAGGTGAATTTCAGAGTGCCTTCTCCCACATCAATGACTGCTCCCAATAATTTCAGCAAGGATCTTCCGAATATGATTTTTCCTGTTTCAATAATAAGATAATCAATGGATACTGTTCTTCCACGAATGGTTGTATGCACACCTGCAGCTATTCCCTTAGGAATTATGATAGAGTTATCAATAAGAGCTATTTCTTCTCCCCCTTTATCGACTCCCCAAAGTTTCAAAGATTTATAAATGTTTTCAGGCATAAGGCAAAATTCATACATAATATCACAATAGGCATGAAGAGTTCGATCACCGATGACAATTTTAACAGAAGGGTCCCATGATGAAGGTTTAGGATTCTCTAAGACTTGTTCAAGACGATTACGAACACAGTGATAATTATCATTTAAGCGAGATGTACTTATCTCGAGATTGTTCAATCTATTATGAATGCTAATAAGGGCTGAATCAAAGTTATTAGCTGAATCATGTGATGCAACCAATTTCTTTATGGCATTAAAAGCTTGATCCCCATTACAATGAAGGAAATCTCCTCCTACTAAAGTGTCCAAAGCATATCTATAGCGAACCATAAGACCAAAATAAAAATTACTAAGGAGCAAACTTAGAGTCATTTGAGGTTCAGTTTTGCGATAAGAAGTAAAAATTCTAGACCAAGCATCCTTAAAACTCTCCTCATCCCCTTGCTTGAAAGTGAAAACTAAGTCTTCAGGTGAAGAAGTAACAGGTTCAGAGCTAGACATGGTAATAAAAGTAACTAAAAAAAAATTTTGTATTTTAAATATAGAGTGCAGGACAATAAAGCAAACTAGATAGAGTAAATGCAAGTAACTAATTTTTTTTGTGTTTTTGATATAGAGAGCAAGACAGTAAATAAAGTAAAACTAGCAACTAATTTTTTTGTGTTTTGATTTAGTGCAGCAAACAAAGTAGTAAATAAAATAAAGCAAGACAAAAACAAAGTAAAGAGATTGAGAAGTGGAGACTCCCCTTGCAGCGTGTCTTGATCTCCCCGGCAACGGCGCCAGAAATTTAGCTTGATACGCGTAGATGCACACGTCCGTTGGGAACCCCAAGTGGAAGGTATGATGCGTATAGAAGCAAGTTTCCCTCAGTATGAAACCAAGGTTTAATCGAACCAGTAGGAGCCAAGAAGCACGTTGAAGGTTGATGGTCGCGAAATGTGATGCGGCGCAACACCAGGGATTCCGGCGCCAACTAGGAACCTGCACAACACAACCAAAGTACTTTGCCCCAACGAAACAGTGAGGTTGTCAATCTCACCGGCTTGCTGTAACAAAGGATTAAACGTATCGAGTGGAAGATGTTTGCAAAGAAAACAGTAAAACAAGTAGATTGTATGCTATGGAAAGAATAGGACCGGGGTCCACAGTTCACTAGAGGTGTCTCTCCCATAAGATAAAAGCATGTTGGGTGAACAAATTACAGTCGGGCAATTGACAAATAGAGAAAGGCATAATAATGCATATACATGACATGATAAATATAGTGAGATTTAATTGGGCATTACGACAAAGTACATAGACCGCCATCCAACTGCATCTATGCCTAAAAAGTCCACCTTCAGGTTATCATCCGAACCCCCTCCAGTATTAAGTTGCAAAGCAACAGACAATTGCATTAAGTATTGTGCGTAATGTAATCAACAACTACATCCTTAGACATAGCATCAATGTTTTATCCCTAGTGGCAACAACACATCACAACCTTAGAACTTTCTGTCACTGTCCCAGGTATCAATGAAGGCATGAACCCACTATCGAGCATAATTACTCCCTCTTGGAGTTAAGAGTAAAAACTTGGCCAGAGCCTCTACTAATAACGGAGAGCATGCAAGATCATAAACAACACATGAACAATAGATTGATAATCACCATAATCATAGTACTCTCTATCCATCGGATCCCGACAAACACAACATATAGAATTACATATAGATGATCTTGATCATGTTAGGCAGCTCACAAGATCTAACAATGAAGCACAACAAGGAGAAGACGACCATCTAGCTACTGCTATGGACCCATGGTCCAGGGGTGAACTACTCACTCATCACTCCGGAGGCGACCATGGCGGTGTAGAGTCCTCCGGGAGATGAATCCCCTCTCCGGCAGGGTGCCGAGAGCGATCTCCAATCCCCCGAGATGGGATTCGCGGCGGCGTCTCTGTAAGGTTTTCCGTATCGTGGCTCTCGGTACTGGGGGTTTCGCGACGGGAGCTTTAAGTAGGCGGAAGGTCAACGCGAGGGGCCACACGAGGGGCCCAGGGGCAGGTCGGCGCCAGGGCCTGGGCCGCGCCGGCCTAGCCTCTGGCCACCTCGTGGCCCCACTTCGTTAGGTCTTCGGTCTTCTGGAAGCTTCGTGCAAAAATAGGACCCTGGCGAAAGTTTCGTCCAATTCCGAAATATTTCTTTACTAGGATTTCTGAAACCAAAAACAGCAGAAAACAGGGCTCTTCGCATCTTGTTAATAGGTTAGTTCCAGAAAATGCATAAATATGACATATAATGTGCATAAAACATGTAGGTATCATCAATAAAGTAGCATGGAACATAAGAAATTATCGATACGTTGGAGACAATGGCGGCAGGTGGGGGTTTGAGTTGGAGAACAGAGGCTCTCAAACTGGGCACTGCTGGATAGGATGCGAAAGCGCCATGGCGGAGACGCAGGCGCGTGCTATGGAAGATGGGCGGAGTGGGGATAGACGACGGAGGTGAACCGAGACGCTCATATACTGCCTACTGCAGTTTCGAGGAGAGTGTGAATGTGTTCAAAAAAAGAGGAGAGTGTGAATGTGTTCAAAAAAAGAGGAGAGTGTGAATGTGTTCAAAAAAAGAGGAGAGTGTGACTGTGACCCGACACCCGAGTAGGAGCCGAGCAGACGGACTATAGGAGTAGCCCCATCATTACAGAACATTAATCGTGCTTCCTACAATAAATAAGTGAAACATCCCAGGCTTGTGTTGTCTAATCAAATCGATGGCCATGTCAGTATTATGGTGAACAAATAAAACAAATACACACCAACCTTGTTCTTTTTGCAACGTACACCAACCTAGCAAGGCATCAACCTTCTCGCCATCAACTACGACTCCGTGGCTCCGTCCCACCAAAGTTGTCTCAACTTTGTAAAAAAAATACATCTATCCATCTAAATTTTAACAAAGGTGAGACACTTTTGGTGGGACCGAGGGAGTACAAAAAAACTTCACTACTCCATGCTAGTATCGGCCACTAATTCAAATTTCAACTGAAGGCGTGCTATTTTATGGTCCTGAAAATTGCCAAAAAAAAAATACAACCCAAAAATGCAACAGATCCATGTTAAGGGGGTACACCCTACGCAATATACATTAAGAAACTTTGAAACTTCAGCGACCTTGTAAGAATGCCCATGACAGTGCAGTTTTGCCAAATTAGGAAGAGACGAAATATGAATTCAACCAAAGAAATCTAAACGAATCCTTAGACAATAGCATAGTTAACACGTTCAGAAAAAAATGATGACTCCAAAAGAACAACATTAGCAAGAAATACTCCATTTTAGTTTGAATTTGCAGTCACATACATAACTAGTAGTACTGCCAAAATACTATAATACTCCGAGCTGCATTCTAGCACTCCAACTAGCTAGTAATAGTTCTGGAGTAGTAGTACTACTATACAAGTCCAAAATACATCCGAACGAACCCTACTTCGAACTAAACTACTCCCTCCGATCTTCGAGTAACTACATTGCAGTATGACTAAACGAAGATTATTGTATAACCTTCTTGTTGATGCAAACGCAGATAGGCAACACACGCTGCCCTCCATTCTGCTTCGCGTAACGGGGCGGCACCGCCAGGAAAGAAGTGAGCTGCTGCAACATGATCGAGCTAGGCGTCGGGGAGCTCGTCGGCTCGATTACCGCCATCAAGGTGTCCGTCGAGAGGTCACTGGTCCCAGCCGTCGCCGGCGCCGGCGGACCAATCACCAACAGCTGCGCCTTGTACATCGGAAACAAGCACGCGGCCGACCTGATGCACACACAGGACACAATGGTGGTCGGGCCGAGCGCTCCAACGGTGATGGCGAACACGCTACCGTCTTCTTCCCCACTGCCGATGAACAGGTGTCCCCGCGGTTGTACCGGAACACGAACTATGCACCAGGCGGGTATGCCATACTGGAACGTAAACACTGGGATGGAGTGGGATGCTTGGAGGTGTACCAGGAGCTCCCGCGGCGGGCCGGTGAAGCTGCAGCCGGTATTGATGGCCTCTGTGCAGCCGCACGGACCATGCGGGCACGCGATATAGTGCTTGTAGGACTCCGTGGAGGCGACCAAGCTCTGGCAGCCGACGCACTTGACCATTGCCCCAGATCGATTCGACGGCGGCAATCTTGGCCCAGATCGATTCGACGGCGGCAACCACGCCGGCTGCTCGCACTTCTTGCACGGGTTCGGCGCAAGCTCGCCGACGCAGCGCCGACAGCCCATATGACCGCCCTTGCACTGCACGGAACAACGTACGTGGCATCAGTTGTCATTGACATTTCTCACAGGTGAACCTAAGAATGAAATCGGAAGGGAGCGACCTTGGATATGGGGGGTTTGAAGGGCAGCAGGCAGAGGGGGCACAAGAAGAGGGCCTCCTCCATCTTCAGAGAAGAGTGATCGGGAAAACGAGAACGGGATGGGTTCTTTTTTTTATACATGCCTTGGAGTGGAGTATGGATACTACTACTTATAGGAAGAACTTCCTTGCTAAGAATCGGCGTCGGCCGTACGCAAGCATAGATGCACCAGCGGCTCTGCAGTTTGTCAAAATAAAAGGACAGAGCTGCAGTGACTTGAAGTCTCCAAATCTCATTGTGACTTGGTGCCACCATCTACCAACCATTTGAGATCCAACGTTCCAAACTAATCTCTTATTTCGAACCTAAAAACAAAAATTATGAAAAAAATCCAGTAAAATGTAGATGCCTTGTTCTAAAATCTGTGAATATTTCATCCCACTCGGACGATTAGCTTGTGATTAAAGAGCTTTTTACGTATACGAGCACTAGTTTAAACTAAATACTCCCTCTGATTCATATTAATTGACTTCAATATGGATGTATCTAGAACTAAAATGTGTCTAGTACATCCATATTAGAGTCAATTAATATGAACCGGAGGGAGTATATATTTGCTCACAAACCTTTGATTCAAATCGAATGAAACTTCACCAAAATATAAATCGAAATATGCACGATTAACTGGAAGTTCTTGAAATATTTCTGAGCAATTATAATAATTATTTAGTTTAAATTCTAAGTCGATCGCATACATTGGATCTGAGATGGATGGTGGATGGTGGCACCAAGTCACTGTGAAACTTGGAAGTATCAAGTCAGTGAAGCTCTATCCCAAAATAAAAGCTTCGTGAAGGGGGCAGTTTGGTTCAAAAAAGAAGACAGTGCCAAGCAGTTGTCAAACAATACCCATATAGTCAAATGTACTCCCTCTGATTCAAATGAATTGACTCAACTTTGTCTAGATATATGGATGTATCAAGTCACTGAAGCTAAAATAAAAGCTTCATGAAGGGGGAAGTTTGGTTCGAAAAAAAATACAGTGCCAAGCAGCTGTCAAATAGTACCATAACGTCAAATGTACTCCCTCCGATTCAAACGAAATGACTCAACTTTGTATTTTGCATGTTAAAGGTTTTTCGTAAAACTTGGCCAATCTTAACATAGTTTGCCTTTCTAAAAAAAGATATAAGCCCTAAGGCTCCTTTGATTCATAGGATGGGAAAACCATAGAAATATGGAAAACATAGGATTGAGATTTAATGGCTAGTTGAATCATATAGGAAGATGAGTTGTGTTTGATTGTGCCAAAGGAAATTTTCCATGAGGTATGACCTAATGTTTTATTCTTATAGGATTTGCACTGCAAGATTCCTATAGGATATGTTCCTATGAATCAAACAACTAGTGTGGGGAAAATTCACATGTGATCTAAATCCTACATAATTCCTATACAAATCCTATATATGAATTTTAGTTGTTAGGTCACTTAAAATGACTTCACTTGAAGAGTTACATTTTTGTTTTTTTCTGAATTAGTAGTGATGCCTAACCATATATATACCTAAACCAAGAGAATCAGCATAAACTTATGTATATTAATAGTAAGCGCATATATGAATGTTTTTTATCTACAAACCCAGGGTCATATATATGTACATAGAAACATGCATATATACTAGTTTTTGTACCTTGGTGTGTTCCTCTTTTGGGCTATCTCTTTTTTGTTCACCGATTCACAACCAACGCCCTAGATTAATTTGGCACTTAAAAAATAACATTTTGTTTTTGGCGCACTAACACAAATAGTAGTAGCACGGTCAACACTGTAGAGAAGTACAAAATAAATGTGTGTGGGAAAAAATGACTTAAAGTGACCATTACATTGAGAAAAAGGGTAGAACCAAGCATTGCACAGGGAAAAAGCAGTGTAGTGCCCAGAAGAAAAAAACAAGTTGGGTTATACTCCCTCCATCCTGAAATAATGGGTGTAGAGTTAAAATTTGTCCATAAAAGAGTGTACTTCTCGTTTTGCAATGCACTTCAAAATTTGTCCACAAAAGAGTGGTAGTAAAAAATATTTCTTTCTCATCACGAGGGATATAGTTTCTTCACGACTAGTACGTACTACCTCCATCACAAAGCTTAAGTCTTTTTTTAAGAGTCAAAGCAAGTAAAGGTTGACGAAAATTTAGAACAATCTATCAACTAATATAATATTTTGTAGATACCATACCAAAAAAAATCGTTGTCTATGTATTGATATTAATTTTGTATTTTGCATGATAATGATTTTTGGTAAAATCTTAGTTTACCTTGACATAGTTTGAGCTTCTAAAAATAATATAAGCCTTACGCTTTGGGATGGAGGTAGTAGTATTTAGCATAATATGGTTTTCTTATTTACTACATGCATTTAGATCATTGGAGGTGGAAAAGTTGAAGAGGAAAGTGATGGTCGATGACAGTTTCCCAATGTAATAATAAAATCCTTAATATGCCTTGAAAACCCACACGTACGCTCTTTCTAGGACAGAGGCAGTATGAGGTAATGCACCCACGCGCTGTCATCTGCCGGTTCGTGCTATGTCTCCCAAATCTTGAAATATCGTCAGTTATCCATTTCACGTCCACACTTCTCCCTCTCTCCACGGACTAGGAAAAAACCCTCTCTTCACTTCCCCTTCCCATTCCACCGATGGAGAGCCCAACCGACGCCGTCAACGCAGCGAAAGCGAAAGCCGCGCGGCTGGCCTTAGCCGCAGAGGAGGCGTGCAGAGCCGCGACCGCAGCACGCATGGCCGCAACGGCGGCGATCATTGCCGCAGCGGATGCCAAAGACGAAGCGGAGGCCATTGCCGAAGGTCGGGCCATCGGTCGCTCATCGGCATCTGATGCTGTTGGTAGATGGGTCCACTCTCTTGGGAAGCATCCCCTAGATGACGAGGACGAGGTTGAACTCATCTTTGAACCGCCGCCGCCGACCTTCGACGAGAATATCGTCGACGAGGGGGAGGAAGTATGTTCCGATTCACCTCTCTCCCTTATTCAACATAGCCCTGTATCGATTTGCGCTATGGTCTCTCCCTCTTTTTTTTGCGCTATAGCGTTTTGAATTAGCGTCAGAATCTTTTTAGATTCATATTCAGTATTAGTTGCAACTGCTACATATTTGCTTCACATCCGATTCACCTCTCTCCCTTATTTAACATAGCCCTGTATCGATTTGCTCTATGGTCTCTCCCTCTTTTTTTTGCGCTATAGGGTTTTGAATTAGCGTCAGAATCTTTTTAGATTCATATTCATTATTAGTTGCAACTGCTACATATTTGCTTCACCTGTTTATTTGGCATGTATCAGGTTGCTACTGATGAGGTTGACAGCGATGTCGAGTCGCGTCATAGGAAGGCCAGGGCCACTCTCAACAAGCTTAAGGCGGGGAAGTTCGACAAGTATTGGAGTGAACCCTGGACTGGTGCCAGGAACAGCTGCCCCTTCTGCACAAAGAGCATAAAGGTTGACTTTCGAAGCGTCCTGCAGCATGCCGAAGCCGGTGGGTCCGGCTGTCTCAAAGTTGGGGAAACTGTTAACCGATCCGGCTTCATAGCCAACCACATGGCCTATGGGCTATTCCTAAGGAAGAAATTGAACCAAGCTATCGAGACCGGTCGTGTGCCTCCTCCCAAGCCCAAGCCACCAAAGATTAAAGGTATGGGCAGCAAGAAGCAGAAGAAGCGGGACCGGGAGGAGGCGACAGGAAGAAGATGGTAAATATACTCCGTAACTGTTGTGCATGTTTGTCTCTCCTACTGCTTCAAAAGCAGCATCTTTTGTTGAACTCTGTTTATGTTTGCTGCTCAGCAGCGTTTGTGGTGAACCTATTAGCTTAATTAGGGGTTGTTGAACTATGTCTGTGTTGAACCTTGCTTAATTAGGTTGTGTTGAACTCTGTTTGTGTTGGCGTGGGAAGGGGGGCATGATGCTACCCTGAATTTGCGGGACCCCCAAAAAACTTGCAAATACGAGTGATGCATCCAAAAGGAACAAACTTCTTACATGGTAGACCCCAGTCTGAAAGCAAGAAATGCGATCGGGTCCTTAACAGCCACCGCCCGGATTGATCGGGTATTTTGCCTGCCTACCGCATGTGACTTGTGCTCACTGAAGTTTGGGACCTCACGCATGGGCACCACACGTAAGTGACAGACCTGTTGGTGTAAAAACTCGGGTGATTATTATACTGCATTAGTACAAAGTTTCCTATGGATTCAAGGGTTGGAAAGCCAAGTTAACTCATTTTCATGACTAAGAAGGAGCCAGGCTTACTTTTTCATTTTCATGTTTTAACTTGTTTAAATCTTGGTCAAACAAAGGATTTGACCAGGATTCAAGTGGGCATAAAAATTCAAAAAAGAAATCAAAAAAAAAACCAAAGCACATAAGCTTCTTATGTCATATAGTAAGCATTACAGTTGATCAACGAAGTCTAGACATATTCAAACCAGAAAAATATTGTATATACCCCCTAACCCTAAACTCTGTCTTATGAAGTCAAGCATGAAGAAAAGTGGTTTTGGGTTTCAAACATTGGAAATTGAAAAAACTCCCAAAAGCTTCATTTTGGAGTGACTAAGAAGAATCCAGGCTTTCATTTTCATGTTTTAAATTGGTTTAAATCTTGGTCAAACCTAGGATTTGACCAAGATTCAAATGGACATAACAAATTCAAAAAAATCAAAACCAAACACATAGTCTTTTGATGTCATATAGTAAGCATTCAAGTTGATAAACAAAGTCTAGACATATTTAAACAAGAAAAATCATGTATATACTTGGCCCCTAACCCTAAACTCTGTCTTATGAAGTCAAGCATTAAGAGGAGTGGTTTTGGGTTTCAAACATGGAAATTTAAAAAACCTCCCAAAAGCTTCATTTTGGAGTGACTAAGAAGAATCCAGGCTTACTTTTCATTTTCATGTTTTAAACTGGTTTAAATCTTGGTCAAACCTAGGATTTGACCAAGATTCAAATGGGCATAACAAATTCAAAAAAAAACTAAACACATAGTCTTTTGATGTCACATAATAAGCATTCAAGTTGATAAACAAGGTCTAGACATATTCAAACCAGAAAAATCATGTATCTACCCCCTACCCCTAAACTTTGTCTTATGAAGTAAAGCACGGAGAGATATCATTTTGGGTTTCGAACATGGAAAATTTAAAAAAACCTCCCAAAAGCTTCATTTTGGAGTGAATAAGAAGGATCCACACTTACTTTTCATTTTCATGTTTTAAACTTGTTTAAATATTGGTCAAACCTGCAAGGATTTGACCAAGATTCAAATGGGCATAAAAATTCAAAAAAACCGAAAACCACTTCTTCGTCCTTGACTTCATTAGACAGAGTTTAGGGTTGGGGTATATACATGATTTTTAATGTTTAAATATGTATAGACTCCGTTGATCAACATGAATGCTTACTATAACTTAAGAAGCTTAATTATGTGCTTTGGTTTTTCATTTTTTGAATTCTTTATTGAATTTTTATGCCTATTTGAATCTTGGTCAAATCCTAGGTTTGACCAAGAATTAAACAAGTCAGTAACATGAAAATGAAAAAGTAAGCCTGGATCCTTCTTATTCACTCAAAAAATGAAGCTTTTGGGAGGGTTTTTGAATTTTCCATGTTTGAAACCCAAAACCATTCCTCTTATATGCTTGACTTCATATATATCACAGAGTTTAGCCTTAGGGGGTATATACATGATTTTTCTAGTTTGAATATGTCTAAACCTTGTTTATCAACTTGAATGCTTACTATAAACCAAAAATTCATGTATCTACACCTAACCCTAAACTATGCATGAAGAGAAGTGGTTTTGGGTTTCAAACCTGGATATCTCAAAAACCCTCCCAAAAGCTTCATTTTGGAGTGAATAAGAAGGATCAAGGCTTAATTTTTCATTTTCATGTTTTAATCTTGTTTAAATCTTGCTCAAACCTAGGATTTGACCAAGATTCAAATGGGCATAATTTAAAAAAATGAAAAATCAAGGCACATAGTCTTCTTATGTCATATAGTAAGCATTCAATTAAGTTGATAAACAAGCTCTGGACATATTCAAACCAGAAAAATCATGATGAATCTACCCCCTATATATCCCTAAACCCTAACTTATGAAGTCAAGCATGAAGAGAAGTGGTTTTTGGTATAAATCATGGAAATTTCATATTCATGTTTATTAAACTTGTTTAAATCATGGTCAAACCTAGGATTTGACCAAGATTCAAATGGGCATAAATATTCAGAAAAAACAAAAAATGGAAAATCAAGGCACATAGTCTTCTTATGTCATATATATAGTAAGCATTCAATTAAGTTGATAACAAGGTCTAGACATATTCAAACGAGAAAAATCATGTATCAAGCTACCCCTAACCCCAAACTCTGTCTTATGAAGTCAAGCATGAAGAGAAGTACGTGGTTTTTTGGTTTCAAACATGGAAATTTCAAAAACCCTCTCAAGAGCTTTATTTTGGAGTGACTACGAAGGATACATGCTTAATTTTCATATTCATGTTTTAAACTTGTTTAAATCATGGTCAAACCTAGGATTTGACCAAGATTCAAATGGGCATAATTTAAAAAAATGTAAAATCAAGGCATATAGTCTTCTTATGTCATATAGTAAGCATTCAATTAAGTTGATAAACAAGGTCTAGACATATCAAACCAGAAAAATCATGTATCTACCCCTATATATCCCCAAACTCTGTCTTATGAAGTCAAGCATGAAGAGAAGTGGTTTTTGGTTTCAAGCATGGAAATTTCAAAAACCTCCCCAAACTTCATTTTAGAGTGACTAAGAAGGATACAAGCTTGCCTTTTCATTTTCATGTTTTAAACTTGTTTAAATTATCTTGGTCAAATCTAGGATTTGACAAGATTCAAATGGGCAAACATATGATAAGTGATGCAAATATCATTTCTAAGTGCGGGCAAACCAGAGATATGTGGTTTTTGGTTTCAAACATATTCAAACGAGAGAAATCATGTATCTACCCCCTAACACTAAACTCTGTCTCATGAAGTCAAGCGCATGCATGAAGATATGTGGTTTTTGGTTTCAAACATGGAAATTTCAAAAACCCTCCCAAGAGCTTCATTTCGAAGTGATTAATTAAGAAGCATACATGCATGCTTACTTTTTCATATTCATGTTTTAAACTTATTCAAATCTTGGTGAAACCTAGGATTTGACCAAGATTCAAATGGGTATAAAAATTTAAAAAAAACAAAAAAGGTCTTCTTATGTTATATAGTAGGCATTCAATTAAGTTGATAAACAAGTTCTAGACATATTCAAACAAGAAAAATCATGCATGTATCTACCCCTAACCCTAAACTTTGTTTCATGAAGTCAAGCATGAAGATATGTGGTTTTTGGTTTCGAACATGGAAATTCAAAAACCCTCCCAAGAGCTTCATTTTGAAGTGACTAAGAAGCATACATGCTTACTTTTTCATATTCATGTTTTTAACTTATTCAAATCTTGGTGGAACCAAGGATTTGACAAAGATTCAAATGGGTATAAAAATTCAAAAAAAAACAAGGTCTTCTCTTATGTTATATAGTAAGCATTCAATTAATTTGATAAACAAGGTCTACACATATTCAAACCAGGAAAATCATGTATCTACCACCTAACCCTAAACTCTGTCTTATGAAGTCAAGCATGCATGAAGAGAAGTGGTTTTTGGTTTCAAGCATGGAAATTTCCATGTTTGAAACCCAAAACCACTTCTCTTCATATGCTTGACTTCATATGACAGAGTTTAGCGTTAGGGGGTAGATACATGATTTTTTGGTTTGAATATGTCCAAACCTTGTTTATCAACTTGAATGTGTAATATATATATGACATAAGAAGACTGCATGCTTTGGTTTTTCATTTTTTGATTTTTTTGAAATTTTAAGCCCATCTGATTCTTTGTCAAATAATAGGTTTGACCAAGATTTAAACATGTTTAAAACATGAAAATGAAAAAGGTAAGCCTCCATCCTTCTTAGTCACTCCAAAATGAAGCTTTTTGGAGGGTTTTTGAAAATTCCATGTTTGAAACCCAAAACGACTTCTCTTCGTGCTTGACTTGATAAGACAGAGTTTTGGGTTAGGGGTAGATACATGATTTTTCCGGTTTGAATATGTCTAGACCTTGTTTATCAACTTAAATGCTAACTATATGACATCAGAATGGGCATAAAAATTTAAAAAAATTAAAAATGTAAAACCAAAATTTAATTGGGAGGAAAGGGTACATGAATTACAATTAAAAAACAAGGTAACTTAAATACTTGGATGCCCCAAGATGTGTGGAAGCCCAAAACAATGGCAAAACATATCATGTGCGCATGCTGCATCCAATTCAAGTAGAACACATAGTAGGCATCGATAGTTTGACCTAAATTTGAAATCAAAGAGAAGGTGGTTAGAAAAAATCAAAATTGGCAAAGCAAAGCATGAAATCAAAAAATTGTGATGCACTCTAGCTATGAAAATTATCAAACAATGCAAACCAAAATGATTTTTTAGAGGAATACTAGTTCAACTTATTTAATTTTTTATTTGTAGGCCAAAATCAAACCCCGTAGTTGGATTTTTTTTTCAACTTGATCTGTAGTACTGGGGAAAACCCTAGTTTATAACCTATTTAATAATAGATTCGTAGTCGATTCTTTTACTTTTTTATTATTACTATGCAGCACATGTGTGTTTGCCCGTCGAGTGAAACTCGGAGGAAGAGGAATCACTCGGAAGGAGAAGAAGGGAGAGCAGTCACGGGGCCCCTCTTATTGATGGTGTATATTCTTTTTCTGGTGATGTTGACTGTTGTGCAGGGTTTGTCAGTGCGCAGGAGGTGCGAGCGAGCGAGCGAGCGAGTCGAGCGAGGCCGAGAATGAGAGAGATTTGTTTTTTTTTGTGAGAGGGACAACCGAAGGATCCAGAAGGACCCACAGACTTCCAATACGCATCCTGATGCGTCTTCTCTTGACAAAGAAGATGGCTGGGAGTTGGCGTACCTATTGCACGTGACTTGTGCTCACTCAAGTGTGGGACCACACGCGTGGGCACCACACGTAAGTGACAGACCTGTTGGTGTAAAAACTCGGTTGATTATTATAGTGCATTAGAACAAAGTTTCCTATGGATTCAAGGGTAGGAAATCCAAGTTAACTCATTTACATGACATTATTTTTTCCATGAAGCAAAGTTAACACTATCAATTGGTACATTTTGGAGTGACTAAGAAGGATCAATGCTTACTTATTCGTTTAATTTCACGTGTTAAACTTGTCTAAATCTTGTTCAAACCTAGGATTTGACCAAGATTCAAATGGGCAGAAAAATAATTAAAAAACAGAAAAATGAAAAACCAAATCACATAGTAAGCATTCAAGTTGATAAACAAGGTCTAGACATATTCAAACCAGACAAATCATGTATCTATACCCCTAACCCCTAAACTCTGTCTTATGAAGTCAAGCATGTGAAGAGAAGTGGTTTTGGGTTTGGGGGTATATATACATGATTTTTATTGTTTAAATATATATAGACTTTGTTGATCAACATGAATGCTTAATTACTATATGACATAAGAAGTTTATGTGCTTTGGTGTTTCATTTTTTTGATTTCTTTTTTGAATTTTTATGCCCATTTGAATCTTGGTCAAATCCTAGGTTTGACAAAGATTTAAACAAGTTTGAAACATGAAAATGAAAAAGTAAGCTTGGATCCTTCTTAGTCACTCCAAAATGAAGCTTTTGGGTGGGTTTTTGAAATTTCCATGTTTGAAACCCAAAACCACTTCTTCTCTTCATGCTTGACTTCATAAGACAACGTTTAGGGTTAGGGGGTAGATACATGATTTTTCTGGTTTGAATATGTCTAGACTTCGTTGATCAACTTGAATGCTTAGTATATTACATAAGAAGACTATGTGGTTTGGTTTTTGATTTTCTTGATTTTGTTTGATTTTTTATGACCATTTGAATCTTGGTCAAATCCTAGGTTTGACCAAGATTTAAACAAGTTTAAAACATGAAAATGAAAAAGTAAGCATGGATCCTTCTTAGTCATGACAATGAGTTAACTTGGCTTTACTACCCTTGATGAATCCATAGGAAACTTTTTGTACTAATGCAGTATAATATTCTGGTTTGAATATGTCTAGACCTTGTTTATCAACTTAATTTGAAAGACATACAAGTTATAGCACACATAGTGCATACATTTTCACACATACTGCACTAGATGCTAACCCTATAGTTTGAGGCCATTTGGATGAGGTCGAAAAAATTCTTGGATTAGAATCGTGTTGTTCGAACCCCGTAGTTGGATTTTTTTGAACCCTTGATCTTTAGAACTGGGCAAAACCCAAGTTTAACCATGCAAGATTCAAATGGCCCTAAAAATTCAGAAAAAAATCAAAAGAATGAAAAACCAAAGCACATATATAGCATTCTTATGTCATATGTATAGTAAGCATGCATTCAAGTTGATAAACAAGGTCTAGACATATATATTCAAACCAGAAAAATCATGTATATATCTACCCCTAAAACTCTAATTAAACTATGTCTTATGAAGTCAATCATGTAGAGAAGTGGTTTTGGGTTTCAAATATGGAAATTTCAAGAACCTCCCAAAAGCTTCATTTTAGAGTGACTAAGAAGGATCCAGGCTTATCTTTTCATTTCATGTTTTAAACTTGTTTAAATCCTGGTCAAACCTAGGATTTGACCAAGATTTATGGGCATAAAATTCAAAAAAATCAGAAAAATAAAAAACCAAAGCACATAAGCATATTCAAGTTGATAAACAAGGTTTGGACATATTCAACCCATACACAAATCATGTATCTACCCCTAACCCTAAACTCTGTCTTATGAAGTCAAGCATGAAGAGAAGTGGTTTCGGGTTTCAAACATGGAAATATCAAAAACCTCCCAAAAACTTCATTTTAGAGTGACTGAGAAGGTTACATGCTTCCCTTTTCATTTTCATGTTTTAAACTTGTTTAAATCTTGGTCAAACCTAGAATTTGACAAGATTCAAATGGGCATCAAAATTCAAAAAAATCAGAAAAAGAAAAACCAAAGCAATAGTTTTCTTATGTCATATAGTAAGCATTAAAGTTGATAAACAAGGTCTAGACATATTCAACCAGACAAATCATGTATCTATACCCCTAACCCCTAAACTCTGTCTTATGAAGTCAAGCATGTGAAGAGAAGTGGTTTTGGGTTTCAAACATCGAAATTTCAAAAACCTCCCAAAAGCTTCATTTTAGAGTGACTAAGAAGGATACATGCTTCCCTTTTCATTTTCATGTTTTAAACTTGTTTAAATTATCTTGGTCAAACCTAGGATTCGACATGATTCAAATGGGCATCAAAATTAAAAAAAAACAGAAAAAGGAAAAACCAAAGCAATAGTTTTCTTATATATGTCATATAGTAAGCATTAAAGTTGATAAACAAGGTCTAGATATATCCAAACCAGACAAATCATGTATCTACCCCCGGCCTGTCGATCTTATGAAGCTAGTCTACTAGCATGTGAAGGGAACTCGTTTTCGGTTTCAAACATAGAAATTACAAGAACATCCCAAAAGCTTCTCCATTTTAGAGTGACTACGAAGGATACTGACTTCCCTTTTCATTTTCATGTTTTAAACTTGTTTAAATCTTGGTCAAACCAAGGATTTGACCAAGATTCAAATGGGCCTAAAAATTTAGAAAAAAATCAAAAGAGAATGAAAAACCAAAGCACATAGCATTCTTATGTCATATGTATAGTAAGCATTCAAGTTGATAAACAAGGTCTAGACATATTCAAACCAAAAAATCATGTATATATCTACCCCTAACCCTAAACTGATCTGTCGATCTTATGGAAGTCAATCATGAAGAGAAGTGGTTTTGGGTTTCAAACATGGAAATTTCAAGAACATCCCAAAAGCTTCATTTTAGAGTGACTAAGAAGGATCCATGCTTACTTACTCGTTTTCACGTGTTAAACTTGTCTAAATCTTGGTGAAACCTAGGATTTGACCAAGATATGATTCAAATGCGCAGAAAATTAAAAAAGTCAGAAAAATTAAAAACCAAAGTACATAGTCTTCTTATGTCATATAGTAAGCATATTCAAGTTGATAAACAAGGTTTGGACATATTCAAACCATACAAATCATGTATCTATACCCCCTAACCCTAAACTTTTTCTTATGAAGTCAAGCATGAAGAGAAGTGGTTTTGGGTTTCAAAGATGGAAATTTCAAAAACCTCCAAAAACTTCATTTTAGAGTGACTGAGAAGTTAGCATTAAAGTTGATAAACAAGGTTTAGACATATTCAAACCAGACAAATCATGTATCTACCCCTAACCCTAAACTCGGTCTTATGAAGTCTAGCATGAAGAGAATCGTTTTGAGTTTCAAACGTTTAAGCCAAAAGCCCCATTTCAAATATTTCAAACTTATTCAAAGTTGGTTCAAATTTGAAAGACATACAAGTTATAGCACACATAGTGCATACATTTTCACACATACTGCACTAGATGCTAACCCTATAGTTTGAGGCCACTTGGATGAGGTCGAAAAAGTTCTTGGATTAGAATCGTGTTGTTCGAACCCCGTAGTTGGATTTTTTTGAACCTTGATCTGTAGTACAGGGCAAAACCCTAGTTTAACCTATTTAATTATAGATTCGTATATCGATTTTTCTACCTTTTTATTATTACTATGCTGCAGATGTGCGTTTGCCCGTCGAGTGAAACTCGGAGGAAGAGGGATCACTCGGAAGGAGAGAAAAAAGGCAGAGCATTATGGTGTCTCCCCTTTTTCGGGTGATGATGATGATGTTGACTGTTGTGCAGGGTTTGTCAGTGCGCAGGACGTGCGAGCGAGCGAGCGAGTCGAGCGAGGCCGAGAATGAGATAGATTTGTTTTTTTTTGTGAGAGGGACAACCGAAGGATCCAGAAGGACCCACGGACTTCCAATACGCATCCTGATGCGTCTTCTCTTGACAAAGAAGATGGCTGGGAGTTGGCGTACCTATTGCACGTGACTTGTGCTCACTGAAGTGTGGGACCTCACGCGTGGGCACCACACGTAAGTGACAGACCTGTTGGTGTAAAAACTCGGTTGATTATAATAGTGCATTAGAACAAAGTTTCCTATGGATTCAAGGGTAGGAAATCCAAGTTAACTCATTTACATGACATTATTTTTTCCATGAAGCAAAGTTAACACTATCAATTGGTACATTTTGGAGTGACTAAGAAGGATCAATGCTTACTTATTCGTTTAATTTCACGTGTTAAACTTGTCTAAATCTTGTTCAAACCTAGGATTTGACCAAGATTCAAATGGGCAGAAAAATAATTAAAAAACAGAAAAATGAAAAACCAAATCACATAGTCTTCTTATGTCATATAGTAAGCATTCAAGTTGATAAACAAGGTCTAGACATATTCAAACCAGACAAATCATGTATCTATACCCCTAACCCCTAAACTCTGTCTTATGAAGTCAAGCATGTGAAGAGAAGTGGTTTTGGGTTTCAAACATCGAAATTTCAAAAACCTCCCAAAAGCTTCATTTTAGAGTGACTAAGAAGGATACATGCTTCCCTTTACATTTTCATGTTTTAAACTTGTTTAAATTATCTTGGTCAAACCTAGGATTTGACGAAGATACAAATGGGTGGGCACAAAATTCAAAAAAATCAGAAAAATGAAAAACCAAATCACATAGTCTTCTTATGTCATATCGTAAGCAATCAAGTTGATAAACAAGGTCTAGATATATCCAAACCAGACAAATCATGTATCTACCCCCTGTCGATCTTATGAAGTCTAGCATGAAGGGAAGTCGTTTTGGGTTTCAAACATTGAAATTTAAAGAACATCCCAAAAGCTTCATTTTAGAGTGACTAAGAAGGATACAGACTTCCCTTTTCATTTTCATGTTTTAAATTTGTTTAAATCTTGGTCAAACCAAGGATTTGACCAAGATTCAAATGGCCCTAAAAATTCAGAAAAAATGAAAAGAATGAAAAACCAAAGCACATAACATTCTTATGTCATATGTATAGTAAGCATTCAAGTTGATATACAAGGTCTAGACATATATATTCAAACCTAGGATTTGACTAAGATTCAAATGGGCATAACAAATTCAAAAAACAAAAACCAAACACATAGTCTTCTGATGTCATATAGCAAGCATTCAAGTTGATAAACAAACTTGTTTAAATCATGGTCAAACCTAGGATTTGACCAAGATTCAAATGGGCATAATTTTAAAAAAATGTAAAATCAAGGCACATAGTCTTCTTATGTCATATAGTAAGCATTCAATTAAGTTGATAAACAAGGTCTAGACATATCAAACCAGAAAATTCATGTGTCTAGCTACCCCTAACCCTAAACTCTGCACGAAGAGAAGTGGTTTTGGGTTTCAAACATGGATATTTCAAAAACCCTCCCAAAAACCTTCATTTTGGAGTTAATAAGAAGGATCAAGGCTTACTTTTTCATTTTCATGTTTTAATCTTTTTTAAATCTTTGTCAAACCTAGGTTTTGACCAATATTCAAAAGGGCATAATTTAAAAAAAATGAAATATCAAGGCACATAGTCTTCTTATGTCATATAGTAAGCATTCAATTAAGTTGATAAACAAGCTCTAGACATATTCAAACCAGAAAAATCATGATGTATCTACCCCCTATATATCCCTAAACCCTAACTTATGAAGTCAAGCATGAAGAGAAGTGGTTTTTGGTTTAAATCATGGAAATTTCAAAAACCCTCCCAAGAGCTTCATTTTGGAGTGACTAATTAAGAAGCATACATGCTTACCTTTTCATATTCATGTTTTAAACTTGTTCAAATCTAGGTCAACAAACCTAGGATTTGACGAAGAATCAAATGGGTATAAAAAATTTAAAAACAAGCTCTAGATAAGCTCAAGTTGAAAAACAAGTTCTAGACATATTCCAACCAGAAAAATCATGTATGTACCCCCTATATATATATCCCTAAACCCTGACTTATGAAGTCAAGCATGAAGAGAAGTGGTTTTTGGTTTCAATCATGGAAATTTCAAAAACCCTCCCAAGAGCTTCATTTTGGAGTGGCTAAGAAGGATAGATACTTAATTTTTCATATTTATGTTTTAAACTAGTTTAAATCATGGTCAAACCTAGGATTTGACCAAGATTCAAATGGGCATAAAAATTCAAAATAAATGAAAATAAATGAAAAACCAAGGCACGTAGTCTTCTTATGTCATATAGTAAGCATTCAATTAAGTTGATAAACAAGGTCTAGACATATTCAAACCAGAAACATCATGTATCTAGCTACCCTAGCCCTAAACTCTGTCTTATGAAGTCAAGCATGCATGAAGAGAAGTCGTGGTTTTTGGTTTCAAACATGGAAATTTTAAAAACCCTACCAAGATCTACATTTTGGAGTGACTAAGAAGGATATATGCTTAATTTTTCCTATTCATGTTTTATTAAACTTGTTTAAATCATGGTCAAACCTAGGATTTGACCAAGATTCAAATGGGCATAAAAATTCAGAAAAAACAAAAAATGGAAAATCAAGGCACATAGTCTTCTTATGTCACATTAGTAAGCATTCAATTAAGTTGATAAACAAGGTCTAGATATATTCAAACCAGAGAAATCATGTATCTACCCCCTAACCCTAAACTCTATCTCATGAAGTCAAGCATGAAGATATGTGGTTTTTGGTTTAAAACATGGAAATTTCAAAAACCCTCCCAAGAGCTTCATTTTGGAGTGACTAAGAAGGATATATGCTTAATTTTTCATATTCATGTTTTCAACTTGTTTAAATCATGGTCAAACTTAGGATTTGACCAAGATTCAAATGGGCATAAAATTAAAAAAACAATAAAATGAAAAACCAATGCACATAGTCTTCTTATGTCATATATATAGTAAGCATTCAATTAAGTTGATAACAAGGTCTATAGACATATTCAAACGAGAAAAATCATGTATCAAGCTACCCCTAACCCCAAACTCTGTCTTATGAAGTCAAGCATGAAGAGAAGTACGTGGTTTTTTGGTTTCAAACATGGAAATTTCAAAAACCCTCTCAAGAGCTTCATTTTGGAGTGACTACGAAGGATACATGCTTAATTTTCATATTCATGTTTTAAACTTGTTTAAATCATGGTCAAACCTAGGATTTGACCAAGATTCAAATGGGCATAATTTAAAAAAATGTAAAATCAAGGCACATAGTCTTCTTATGTCATATAGTAAGCATTCAATTAAGTTGATAAACAAGGTCTAGACATATCAAACCAGAAAAATCATGTATCTACCCCTATATATCCCCAAACTCTGTCTTTATGAAGTCAAGCATGAAGAGAAGTGGTTTTTTGGTTTCAAGCATGGAAATTTCAAAAACCTCCCCAAACTTCATTTTAGAGTGACTAAGAAGGATACAAGCTTGCCTTTTCATTTTCATGTTTTAAACTTGTTTAAATTATCTTGGTCAAATCTAGGATTTGACAAGATTCAAATGGGCAAACATATGATAAGTGATGCAAATATCATTTCTAAGTGCGGGCAAACCAGAGATATGTGGTTTTTGGTTTCAAACATATTCAAACGAGAGAAATCATGTATCTACCCCCTAACACTAAACTCTGTCTCATGAAGTCAAGCGCATGCATGAAGATATGTGGTTTTTGGTTTCAAACATGGAAATTTCAAAAACCCTCCCAAGAGCTTCATTTCGAAGTGATTAATTAAGAAGCATACATGCATGCTTACTTTTTCATATTCATGTTTTAAACTTATTCAAATCTTGGTGAAACCTAGGATTTGACCAAGATTCAAATGGGTATAAAAATTTAAAAAATACAAAAAAGGTCTTCTTATGTTATATAGTAGGCATTCAATTAAGTTGATAAACAAGTTCTAGACATATTCAAACAAGAAAAATCATGCATGTATCTACCCATAACCCTAAACTTTGTTTCATGAAGTCAAGCATGAAGATATGTGGTTTTTGGTTTCGAACATGGAAATTCAAAAACCCTCCCAAGAGCTTCATTTTGAAGTGACTAAGAAGCATACATGCTTACTTTTTCATATTCATGTTTTTAACTTATTCAAATCTTGGTGGAACCAAGGATTTGACAAAGATTCGAATGGGTATAAAAATTCAAAAAAAACAAGGTCTTCTCTTATGTTATATAGTAAGCATTCAATTAATTTGATAAACAAGGTCTAAACATATTCAAACCAGGAAAATCATGTATCTACCACCTAACCCTAAACTCTGTCTTATGAAGTCAAGCATGCATGAAGAGAAGTGGTTCATATGACAGAGTTTAGCGTTAGGGGGTAGATACATGATTTTTTGGTTTGAATATGTCCAGACCTTGTTTATCAACTTAAATGCTAACTATATGACATCAGAATGGGCATAAAAATTTAAAAAAATTAAAAATGTAAAACCAAAATTTAATTGGGAGGAAAGGGTACATGAATTACAATTAAAAAACAAGGTAACTTAAATACTTGGATGCCCCAAGATGTGTGGAAGCCCAAAACAATGGCAAAACATATCATGTGCGCATGCTGCATCCAATTCAAGTAGAACACATAGTAGGCACCGATAGTTTGACCTAAATTTGAAATCAAAGAGAAGGTGGTTAGAAAAAATCAAAATTGGCAAAGCAAAGCATGAAATCAAAAAATTGTGATGCACTCTAGCTATGAAAATTATCAAACAATGCAAACCAAAATGATTTTTTAGAGGAATACTAGTTCAACTTATTTAATTTTTTATTTGTAGGCCAAAATCAAACCCCGTAGTTGGATTTTTTTTTCAACTTGATCTGTAGTACTGGGGAAAACCCTAGTTTATAACCTATTTAATAATAGATTCGTAGTCGATTCTTTTACTTTTTTATTATTACTATGCAGCACATGTGTGTTTGCCCGTCGAGTGAAACTCGGAGGAAGAGGAATCACTCGGAAGGAGAAGAAGGGAGAGCAGTCACGGGGCCCCTCTTATTGATGGTGTATATTCTTTTTCTGGTGATGTTGACTGTTGTGCAGGGTTTGTCAGTGCGCAGGAGGTGCGAGCGAGCGAGCGAGCGAGTCGAGCGAGGCCGAGAATGAGAGAGATTTGTTTTTTTTTGTGAGAGGGACAACCGAAGGATCCAGAAGGACCCACAGACTTCCAATACGCATCCTGATGCGTCTTCTCTTGACAAAGAAGATGGCTGGGAGTTGGCGTACCTATTGCACGTGACTTGTGCTCACTCAAGTGTGGGACCACACGCGTGGGCACCACACGTAAGTGACAGACCTGTTGGTGTAAAAACTCGGTTGATTATTATAGTGCATTAGAACAAAGTTTCCTATGGATTCAAGGGTAGGAAATCCAAGTTAACTCATTTACATGACATTATTTTTTCCATGAAGCAAAGTTAACACTATCAATTGGTACATTTTGGAGTGACTAAGAAGGATCAATGCTTACTTATTCGTTTAATTTCACGTGTTAAACTTGTCTAAATCTTGTTCAAACCTAGGATTTGACCAAGATTCAAATGGGCAGAAAAATAATTAAAAAACAGAAAAATGAAAAACCAAATCACATAGTAAGCATTCAAGTTGATAAACAAGGTCTAGACATATTCAAACCAGACAAATCATGTATCTATACCCCTAACCCCTAAACTCTGTCTTATGAAGTCAAGCATGTGAAGAGAAGTGGTTTTGGGTTTGGGGGTATATATACATGATTTTTATTGTTTAAATATATATAGACTTTGTTGATCAACATGAATGCTTAATTACTATATGACATAAGAAGTTTATGTGCTTTGGTGTTTCATTTTTTTGATTTCTTTTTTGAATTTTTATGCCCATTTGAATCTTGGTCAAATCCTAGGTTTGACAAAGATTTAAACAAGTTTGAAACATGAAAATGAAAAAGTAAGCTTGGATCCTTCTTAGTCACTCCAAAATGAAGCTTTTGGGTGGGTTTTTGAAATTTCCATGTTTGAAACCCAAAACCACTTCTTCTCTTCATGCTTGACTTCATAAGACAACGTTTAGGGTTAGGGGGTAGATACATGATTTTTCTGGTTTGAATATGTCTAGACTTCGTTGATCAACTTGAATGCTTAGTATATTACATAAGAAGACTATGTGGTTTGGTTTTTGATTTTCTTGATTTTGTTTGATTTTTTATGACCATTTGAATCTTGGTCAAATCCTAGGTTTGACCAAGATTTAAACAAGTTTAAAACATGAAAATGAAAAAGTAAGCATGGATCCTTCTTAGTCATGACAATGAGTTAACTTGGCTTTGTAGGATAACGTTGCATAGAAAACAAAAAATTTCCTACGGCGAACACGCAATCCAAGCCAAGATGCAATCTAGAAGACGGTAGCAACGAGGGGATTATCGAGACTCACCCTTGAAGAGATTCCAAAGCCTACAAGAGGAGGCTCTTGTTGCTGCGGTAGACGTTCACTTGCCGCTTGCAAAAGCGCGTAGAAGATCTTGATCACGATCGGTTCCGGCGCCACGAACGGGCAGCACCTCCGTACTCGGTCACACGTTCGGTTGTTGATGAAGACGACGTCCACCTCCCCGTTCCAGCGGGCAGCGGAAGTAGTAGCTCCTCTTGAATCCGACAGCACGACGGCGTGGTGTCGGTGGCGGTGGAGAAATCCGGCGGAGCTTCGCTAAGCGTGCGGGATATGGTGGAGGAGCGGGGCGCTAGGGTTTGGGGAGAGGGGGTGGCCGGCCACTATAGGGGGCGGCCAAGCTTGAGGCTTTGGTGTGGCCGGCCCCCTCCCCTTGGCCCTCATTATATAGGTGGAACCCCAAGAGGTGGTGTCCAAGTCTTCGAATAAGACCCGAACCAAAAACCTTCCATAGGAGGGGGAAACCTAGCCCAACTAGGACTCCCACCCAAAGGTGGGATTTCCACCTCCCATGTGGGGGGTGGCCGGCCCCCTATGGTGGAGTCCACTTGGGACTCCACCCCATCTAGGGCTGGCCGGCCATGGAGGTGGAGTCCCTTGTGGACTCCACCTTCCTTGGTGGTTTCTTCCGGACTTTTCTAGAACCTTCTAGAACCTTCCATAGAACCTTCCGCGACATTTTATTCACATAAAATGACATCCTATATATGAATCTTATTCTCCGGACCATTCCGGAACTCCTCGTGATGTCCGGGATCACATCCGGGACTCCGAACAAATATTCGAACTCCATTCCATATTCAAGTTCTACCATTTCAACATCCAACTTTAAGTGTGTCACCCTACGGTTCGCGAACTATGCGGACATGGTTGAGTACTCACTCCAACCAATAACCAATAGCGGGATCTGGAGATCCATAATGGCTCCCACATATTCAACGATGACTTTAGTGATCGAATGAACCATTCACATACGATACCAATTCCCTTTGTCATGCGATATTTTACTTGTCCGAGGTTTGATCATCGGTATCACACTATACCTTGTTCAACCTCGTCTCCTGACAAGTACTCTTTACTCGTACCGTGGTATGTGGTCTCTTATGAACTTATTCATATGCTTGCAAGACATTAGACGACATTCCACCGAGAGGGCCCAGAGTATATCTATCCGTCATCGGGATGGACAAATCCCACTATTGATCCATATGCCTCAACTCATACTTTCCGGATACTTAATCCCATCTTTATAACCACCCATTTACGCAGTGGCGTTTGATGTAATCAAAGTACCTTTCCAGTATAAGTGATTTACATGATCTCATGGTCATAAGGACTAGGTAACTATGTATCGAAAGCTTATAGCAAATAACTTAATGACGTGATCTTATGCTACGCTTAATTGGGTGTGTCCATTACATCATTCATACAATGACATAACCTTGTTATTAATAACATCCAATGTTCATGATTATGAAACTAATCATCCATTAATCAACAAGCTAGTTTAAGAGGCATACTAGGGACTTCTTGTTTGTCTACATATCACACATGTACCAATGTTTCGGTTAATACAATTATAGCATGGTATGTAAACATTATCATAAACACAAAGATATATAATAACCATTTATTATTGCCTCTTGGGCATATCTCCAACAGTCTCCCACTTGCACTAGAGTCAATAATCTAGTTTACATATGTAAAGATATAACACCTTGGCCTTCTGGTGCTTTATCATGTTTTGCTCACGGGAGAGGTTTTAGTCAACGGATCTGACATGCTCAGAACCGTATGTATTTTGTAATTCATTTGCGTCTTAACGCATCACTCATTTCCAAATGAGTCGGCCTTAAATATGTTTGGTCTTCTGGTGGAACCTTAATTCCGCGGTCTGAAATATGTCACTAATATTGTCACATACAATATAGCTTCAAAGTTCTGACTCTGTCGGAACTGCACCAAGTTCTCAAAGAACCTCTTGACTTTAACATCCTTTGTCATTGTCAAAACAATGACATACTTTGCCTTCTTTTGTAGATTCCGTCACAATATTTAGAACTCTTCTAAATCTAGCATAGACAACTTCTAGCTCATTGTGCTACCTTTTAAACAACACTTAGTCTAATTTGAGATTGAAATTATATTTTATATGTGACAAAACCAATATCGGTGTAACACCTTACAGCGATTTGTTTGTCATTTCTTCATACAAAAATATATATATATATCCTTAGTTCTTCTAAAGTACTTAAGGATATTCTTACTGTCGTTCAATGATCATCATATGAATCATTCTGGTATATGCTCATAACACTTTATAGCACATGATATCTGATTGTGTACATGTTATTCGTGATCTATAATCACTCATGTGTTTTTACTCATTGAGTGTCAGATACACTCAAGTCTTGTTAAACCTTCACATGACAAGAACATTTTCTTAATATTTCTATATTGAACTACTTCAATATCCATCATATGTACTTTGACTTAAACTTATTTATGTGTTTCAATCTATCTTCATAGATCTTGACACTAAATTTGTTTCAGTCCATATCCTTTCATTGAAGTTAATTCTCAATGAAACCTTTTAATCAAGTATATAATTACATCATTTATAACCAACTATATGTCACCTACATAAAGTATTATAAATGTGTCTTAGCGCTCCCACTTAATTTCTTGCAAATGCAAGCCTCTTCATCGTCTCTGATGAAATCAAAAACTCTTTGACTATTTCATCTGGTGAAGATTCTAACTCCGTGATACTTACTTCATCCAATTGAAGTTCGTATACCTATCTAGTATTCCACGGACCAGCAAAACTCTTGGTTGTATCTTGTATACACCTTTAATACACACTTCTGTTAAGTAGTGTATTTTGCCATCCTACTAGCATATCTCATAAAAGAAATATGTAGTGATTACTAGAATAATCCACATAGACTATAAGCATTGCTACGGAAGATCTAATCTTATCGTAGTCAACTCTTTGAACTTTGTCGTAAACAATTTTTCGACAAGTCGAGCTTCTTTAAGGATATTCCATCCAAGTCCATCAATTTTATAGATCCATTTACTTTCAAAAAGTATTTATCTATCTTGGATTTCATGGCATATAGCCATTTTAACGGAGTCAGGGCCCATCATAACTTCTTTGTTTGTAGTTGGTTTATCATTGTTCAAAATCAATCCTTTGTTCACAAATCATTTATTTGATCACAAAGTAAACCATACCTACAAGATTCAATATGTATTTCGATCTCCATGGCTAAAACACTTTGTAGTCATGGGAGCCATGATCGTTATGGCCGCTTCCGAAACCAATTCCGATGCTGCGCTACTCTGATCATTATGCTCAGGTTCATAAACCTTATCAAATTATATTGTCCTCCCACCCAAATACTTCACTAGAAACAATTTCTCGGAAATAAGAAACATTGACAAACACTTTTGTCTTTGTCTTGTGGGAAGAATTCCCAATTAAATCTTTGGGATAACCAACAAAGACATTCATCCGATTTTGGTTGTAAACTCTTAGACCAAAATTTAAAGAAAAGACTATTAGGGTTTATACCCATACCATAACTTGTATGGTGTCATTTCAACGGATCATGATGATACTCTATTTAGTGTAAAAGCGGTAGTCACTAAAGCATAATCCACAAAAATATAATGGCGTCATAATATTTTATCTCATCATTAATCCAACAAGGTTTGGATACATATCTCGGATACTATCATCATTATGATACTCCAAGAAATGTGAGTTGTAGAACAATTTCATAACTCTCTTAGATGTTCGCTAAAAATCGTAATTCAAATATTTCTACCATGATCCAATCATAGATATTCGACTTTTCTATTACGATGATTTCCACTTCATGCTGAAATTTATTTGAATCCATTCAAATGTTTCAAACTTCTTCCTTATTGAATATATCCACATATATACTCAATTCATTGTTGAAAGTTTTCATGAAGTAGAAGAATCTCCCGCACACAACTATGCCCAGTGAACCACATACATCATCATGTATTTTTCCACTAAGTTAGTTGCCCGTTCAACTTTTGGCCTATGAACGGTATTTTAATCATTCTCTTTAGAAAAGATTTGCAAGCGTCAAATGATTCAAAAATCAAGTGACTCCAAAAATCCATTTACATGGAGTTCCTTCATGCGTTCCTTTCTAACATGACCTAAATGGCGGTTCCACAAATGAGTGGAATTCAAATCACTTGCCTTATGGCATTTTAGCGTCAGTGTTATGTATGTGTGTTTCACCATTAAGATTTATAATAACTTATCCATCGTTCATGGAGTAATGTCATAATTTGAACAACTCATTGTTTTCATTTGACCAGAGCAAAATAACAATTATTAAGTTCTTTATTATAAATTCTAAGGGCTAGATAGAATGCCAACGATGAACATAATAACACTTTATTTTTGTTCCAGACGTGCATACCTATCATATTCCTTGTTAGTCACTTAGGCCATTGTACTCTTGTATTGCGTTGTTTTGTATGACACTTCATACCAACCAATGTGGTACAAATACCCAAGAATTTTATTGTGTGACCAAATGAGGAATACATCCATAACATGTATATCATTTATATACACCTGAGCTAGACTTTCTAGTCTTTTCTTTCTTTCTTTCTGCCAATAATCTTTTGTAGTTTCTCTTTTAGCTTTCCTCATTATTCAGAAAAACACTTCAATATCAATAACTTCTAGGTTTGTTGATCAAATACCAATAACCTTGAGGTTCTTTGAAGTTGATCATCATATGACAAGTGTTCCGGATTTCACTATTAGTAACCTTTTAATATGATGAACAATTTCACTCATAATTTTATCCATCATATCATGACGACTTTTTGAGACCATGTCTGTACATGCTAGGCTCATAAAGTTTAACCTTAGTATTCGCATGTGCAAATCTGGCTTGCACCCATTGTAAGCACACGTAGAATCTATAACACCCGATCATCACGTGATGCTTCGATACGACGAGTCTTAGCAACGGTGCATACTAAGGATGATAACTTCATGGATATGCGAATATCGTTAGTGCTCCAATAGTTGGAGGATTGTGACGCCTGGCGTCTTCAACCTTCATACATTCCCATAAAACTTATGAGTTTATGTAGTCTCACCAAATTATATTCTATCATCTTGCAATAAGGTCTTAGATATCACATATATCTCATACCTTGATTATTTCTGAAAACTAAATTTTCAGCTCCTTACTTTTCAAACAGATTTGAACTTCAAGTTTCACGGAGACAAGATAACTTTAGGTACTAATTGAAACCATAGCTCTCTGAATCAACAAAGTGAGTTTCACTAAAAGTTTGCAATAGGACTTAATCAATTCTTGATTCTTTAACAATACGGTACTAATCCGTAAAGTTTCTTATCAGATTTTAACAGTATTTCTATCTCAATAACAAGACTAGCGCATAGTAGTAAACGGATGCCAATACTACAAAATTAATTCAAAATACTACTCAGACTATGTTTATGATAAATTGAGTTCAAAATTTTAATTCAATATAATTAAAACACTAGGTGAACTCCCACTCAAAACAATATCCCTCGCATTGTCTTAGTGATCACACGAACCAAATCTACCGCACCTAAACCCGATCATCACGAGAAAAGGTGTGATTTCAATGGCGAACACTCAAAGTGTTCATCATATCAATCATATGATTCATGCTCTACCTTTCGGTATCACGTGTTCCGAGACCATGTCTGTACATGCTAGGCTCGTCAAGGCCACCTTAGTATCCGCATGTGCAAAACTGTCTTGCACCCGTTGTATGTACTTATTGAATCTATCACACCCGATCATCACGAGATGCTTCGAAACGACAAGACTTGATAACGGTGCTACTAAGGATGAACACTTTATTATCTTGAGATTTTAGTGAGGGATCATCTTATAATGCTACCGTCGCGATCTAAGCAAAATAAGATGCATAAAAGGATTAACATCACATGCAATTCATATGTGATATGATATGGCCCTTTTGTCTTTGCGCCTTTGATCTTCATCTCCAAAGCACGGACATGATCTCCATCATCAACGGGCATGATCTCCATCATCGTCGGCGAAGCACCAAGGTCAATGGCGCCGTCTTCATGATCGTCCTCCATGTAGCAACTATTACAACTACTTTGAAATACTACTCAACATGAAATTTAAAGACAACCATAAGGCTCCTGCCGGTTGCCACAATACAATAATGATCATCTCATACATATTCATCATCACATTATGGCCATATCACATCACCAAACCCTGCAAAAACAAGTTAGACGTTCTCTAATTTGGTTTGCATATTTTACGTGGTTTAGGGTTTTCGAGTAAGATCCAATCTACCTACGAACATGAACCACAACGGTGATACTAGTGTTTTCAATAGAAGAGTAAATTGAATCTTCACTATAGTAGGAGAGACAGACACCCGCAAAGCCACTTATGCAATACAAGTTGCATGTCGAGCGTGGAGCAAATCTCATGAACGCGGTCATGTAAAGTTAGCCCGAGCCGCTTCATCCCACTATGCCACAAAGATGCAAAGTACTCAACTAAAGATAACAAGAGCATCAACGCCCACAAACCATTGTGTTCTACTCGTGCAACCATCTATGCATAGACACGGCTCTGATACCACTGTAGGATAACGTTGCATAGAAAACAAAAATTTTCCTACGGCGAACACGCAATCCAAGCCAAGATGCAATCTAGAAGACGGTAGCAACGAGGGGATTATCGAGACTCACCCTTGAAGAGATTCCAAAGCCTACAAGAGGAGGCTCTTGTTGCTGCGGTAGACGTTCACTTGCCGCTTGCAAAAGCGCGTAGAAGATCTTGATCACGATCGGTTCCGGCGCCACGAACGGGCAGCACCTCCGTACTCGGTCACACGTTCGGTTGTTGATGAAGACGACGTCCACCTCCCCGTTCCAGCGGGCAGCGGAAGTAGTAGCTCCTCTTGAATCCGACAGCACGACGGCGTGGTGTCGGTGGCGGTGGAGAAATCCGGCGGAGCTTCGCTAAGCGTGCGGGATATGGTGGAGGAGCGGGGCGCTAGGGTTTGGGGAGAGGGGGTGGCCGGCCACTATAGGGGGCGGCCAAGCTTGAGGCTTTGGTGTGGCCGGCCCCCTCCCCTTGGCCCCTCATTATATAGGTGGAACCCCAAGAGGTGGTGTCCAAGTCTTCGAATAAGACCCGAACCAAAACCTTCCATAGGAGGGGGAAACCTAGCCCAACTAGGACTCCCACCCAAAGGTGGGATTTCCACCTCCCATGTGGGGGGTGGCCGGCCCCCTATGGTGGAGTCCACTTGGGACTCCACCCCATCTAGGGCTGGCCGGCCATGGAGGTGGAGTCCCTTGTGGACTCCACCTTCCTTGGTGGTTTCTTCCGGACTTTTCTAGAACCTTCTAGAACCTTCCATAGAACCTTCCGCGACATTTTATTCACATAAAATGACATCCTATATATGAATCTTATTCTCCGGACCATTCCGGAACTCCTCGTGATGTCCGGGATCACATCCGGGACTCCGAACAAATATTCGAACTCCATTCCATATTCAAGTTCTACCATTTCAACATCCAACTTTAAGTGTGTCACCCTACGGTTCGCGAACTATGCGGACATGGTTGAGTACTCACTCCAACCAATAACCAATAGCGGGATCTGGAGATCCATAATGGCTCCCACATATTCAACGATGACTTTAGTGATCGAATGAACCATTCACATACGATACCAATTCCCTTTGTCATGCGATATTTTACTTGTCCGAGGTTTGATCATCGGTATCACACTATACCTTGTTCAACCTCGTCTCCTGACAAGTACTCTTTACTCGTACCGTGGTATGTGGTCTCTTATGAACTTATTCATATGCTTGCAAGACATTAGACGACATTCCACCGAGAGGGCCCAGAGTATATCTATCCGTCATCGGGATGGACAAATCCCACTATTGATCCATATGCCTCAACTCATACTTTCCGGATACTTAATCCCATCTTTATAACCACCCATTTACGCAGTGGCGTTTGATGTAATCAAAGTACCTTTCCGGTATAAGTGATTTACATGATCTCATGGTCATAAGGACTAGGTAACTATGTATCGAAAGCTTATAGCAAATAACTTAATGACGTGATCTTATGCTACGCTTAATTGGGTGTGTCCATTACATCATTCATACAATGACATAACCTTGTTATTAATAACATCCAATGTTCATGATTATGAAACTAATCATCCATTAATCAACAAGCTAGTTTAAGAGGCATACTAGGGACTTCTTGTTTGTCTACATATCACACATGTACCAATGTTTCGGTTAATACAATTATAGCATGGTATGTAAACATTATCATAAACACAAAGATATATAATAACCATTTATTATTGCCTCTTGGGCATATCTCCAACAGTCTCCCACTTGCACTAGAGTCAATAATCTTTTTTGTACTAATGCAGTATAATATTCTGGTTTGAATATGTCTAGACCTTGTTTATCAACTTAATTTGAAAGACATACAAGTTATAGCACACATAGTGCATACATTTTCACACATACTGCACTAGATGCTAACCCTATAGTTTGAGGCCATTTGGATGAGGTCGAAAAAATTCTTGGATTAGAATCGTGTTGTTCGAACCCCGTAGTTGGATTTTTTTGAACCCTTGATCTTTAGAACTGGGCAAAACCCAAGTTTAACCATGCAAGATTCAAATGGCCCTAAAAATTCAGAAAAAAATCAAAAGAATGAAAAACCAAAGCACATATATAGCATTCTTATGTCATATGTATAGTAAGCATGCATTCAAGTTGATAAACAAGGTCTAGACATATATATTCAAACCAGAAAAATCATGTATATATCTACCCCTAAAACTCTAATTAAACTATGTCTTATGAAGTCAATCATGTAGAGAAGTGGTTTTGGGTTTCAAATATGGAAATTTCAAGAACCTCCCAAAAGCTTCATTTTAGAGTGACTAAGAAGGATCCAGGCTTATCTTTTCATTTCATGTTTTAAACTTGTTTAAATCCTGGTCAAACCTAGGATTTGACCAAGATTTATGGGCATAAAATTCAAAAAAATCAGAAAAATAAAAAACCAAAGCACATAAGCATATTCAAGTTGATAAACAAGGTTTGGACATATTCAAACCATACAAATCATGTATCTACCCCTAACCCTAAACTCTGTCTTATGAAGTCAAGCATGAAGAGAAGTGGTTTCGGGTTTCAAACATGGAAATATCAAAAACCTCCCAAAAACTTCATTTTAGAGTGACTGAGAAGGTTACATGCTTCCCTTTTCATTTTCATGTTTTAAACTTGTTTAAATCTTGGTCAAACCTAGAATTTGACAAGATTCAAATGGGCATCAAAATTCAAAAAAATCAGAAAAAGAAAAACCAAAGCAATAGTTTTCTTATGTCATATAGTAAGCATTAAAGTTGATAAACAAGGTCTAGACATATTCAACCAGACAAATCATGTATCTATACCCCTAACCCCTAAACTCTGTCTTATGAAGTCAAGCATGTGAAGAGAAGTGGTTTTGGGTTTCAAACATCGAAATTTCAAAAACCTCCCAAAAGCTTCATTTTAGAGTGACTAAGAAGGATACATGCTTCCCTTTTCATTTTCATGTTTTAAACTTGTTTAAATTATCTTGGTCAAACCTAGGATTCGACATGATTCAAATGGGCATCAAAATTAAAAAAAAACAGAAAAAGGAAAAACCAAAGCAATAGTTTTCTTATATATGTCATATAGTAAGCATTAAAGTTGATAAACAAGGTCTAGATATATCCAAACCAGACAAATCATGTATCTACCCCCGGCCTGTCGATCTTATGAAGCTAGTCTACTAGCATGAAGGGAACTCGTTTTCGGTTTCAAACATAGAAATTACAAGAACATCCCAAAAGCTTCTCCATTTTAGAGTGACTACGAAGGATACTGACTTCCCTTTTCATTTTCATGTTTTAAACTTGTTTAAATCTTGGTCAAACCAAGGATTTGACCAAGATTCAAATGGGCCTAAAAATTTAGAAAAAATTCAAAAAGAGAATGAAAAACCAAAGCACATAGCATTCTTATGTCATATGTATAGTAAGCATTCAAGTTGATAAACAAGGTCTAGACATATTCAAACCAAAAAATCATGTATATATCTACCCCTAACCCTAAACTGATCTGTCGATCTTATGGAAGTCAATCATGAAGAGAAGTGGTTTTGGGTTTCAAACATGGAAATTTCAAGAACATCCCAAAAGCTTCATTTTAGAGTGACTAAGAAGGATCCATGCTTACTTACTCATTTTCACGTGTTAAACTTGTCTAAATCTTGGTGAAACCTAGGATTTGACCAAGATATGATTCAAATGCGCAGAAAATTAAAAAAGTCAGAAAAATTAAAAACCAAAGTACATAGTCTTCTTATGTCATATAGTAAGCATATTCAAGTTGATAAACAAGGTTTGGACATATTCAAACCATACAAATCATGTATCTATACCCCCTAACCCTAAACTTTTTCTTATGAAGTCAAGCATGAAGAGAAGTGGTTTTGGGTTTCAAAGATGGAAATTTCAAAAACCTCCAAAAACTTCATTTTAGAGTGACTGAGAAGTTAGCATTAAAGTTGATAAACAAGGTTTAGACATATTCAAACCAGACAAATCATGTATCTACCCCTAACCCTAAACTCGGTCTTATGAAGTCTAGCATGAAGAGAATCGTTTTGAGTTTCAAACGTTTAAGCCAAAAGCCCCATTTCAAATATTTCAAACTTATTCAAAGTTGGTTCAAATTTGAAAGACATACAAGTTATAGCACACATAGTGCATACATTTTCACACATACTGCACTAGATGCTAACCCTATAGTTTGAGGCCACTTGGATGAGGTCGAAAAAGTTCTTGGATTAGAATCGTGTTGTTCGAACCCCGTAGTTGGATTTTTTTGAACCTTGATCTGTAGTACTGGGCAAAACCCTAGTTTAACCTATTTAATTATAGATTCGTATATCGATTTTTCTACCTTTTTATTATTACTATGCTGCAGATGTGCGTTTGCCCGTCGAGTGAAACTCGGAGGAAGAGGGATCACTCGGAAGGAGAGAAAAAAGGCAGAGCATTATGGTGTCTTCCCTTTTTCGGGTGATGATGATGATGTTGACTGTTGTGCAGGGTTTGTCAGTGCGCAGGAGGTGCGAGCGAGCGAGCGAGCGAGTCGAGCGAGGCCGAGAATGAGAGAGATTTGTTTTTTTGTGAGAGGGACAACCGAAGGATCCAGAAGGACCCACAGACTTCCAATACGCATCCTGATGCGTCTTCTCTTGACAAAGAAGATGGCTGGGAGTTGGCGTACCTATTGCACGTGACTTGTGCTCACTCAAGTGTGGGACCACACGCGTGGGCACCACACGTAAGTGACAGACCTGTTGGTGTAAAAACTCGGTTGATTATTATAGTGCATTAGAACAAAGTTTCCTATGGATTCAAGGGTAGGAAATCCAAGTTAACTCATTTACATGACATTATTTTTTCCATGAAGCAAAGTTAACACTATCAATTGGTACATTTTGGAGTGACTAAGAAGGATCAATGCTTACTTATTCGTTTAATTTCACGTGTTAAACTTGTCTAAATCTTGTTCAAACCTAGGATTTGACCAAGATTCAAATGGGCAGAAAAATAATTAAAAAACAGAAAAATGAAAAACCAAATCACATAGTAAGCATTCAAGTTGATAAACAAGGTCTAGACATATTCAAACCAGACAAATCATGTATCTATACCCCTAACCCCTAAACTCTGTCTTATGAAGTCAAGCATGTGAAGAGAAGTGGTTTTGGGTTTGGGGGTATATATACATGATTTTTATTGTTTAAATATATATAGACTTTGTTGATCAACATGAATGCTTAATTACTATATGACATAAGAAGTTTATGTGCTTTGGTGTTTCATTTTTTTGATTTCTTTTTTGAATTTTTATGCCCATTTGAATCTTGGTCAAATCCTAGGTTTGACAAAGATTTAAACAAGTTTGAAACATGAAAATGAAAAAGTAAGCTTGGATCCTTCTTAGTCACTCCAAAATGAAGCTTTTGGGTGGGTTTTTGAAATTTCCATGTTTGAAACCCAAAACCACTTCTTCTCTTCATGCTTGACTTCATAAGACAACGTTTAGGGTTAGGGGGTAGATACATGATTTTTCTGGTTTGAATATGTCTAGACTTCGTTGATCAACTTGAATGCTTAGTATATTACATAAGAAGACTATGTGGTTTGGTTTTTGATTTTCTTGATTTTGTTTGATTTTTTATGACCATTTGAATCTTGGTCAAATCCTAGGTTTGACCAAGATTTAAACAAGTTTAAAACATGAAAATGAAAAAGTAAGCATGGATCCTTCTTAGTCATGACAATGAGTTAACTTGGCTTTACTACCCTTGATGAATCCATAGGAAACTTTTTGTACTAATGCAGTATAATATTCTGGTTTGAATATGTCTAGACCTTGTTTATCAACTTAATTTGAAAGACATACAAGTTATAGCACACATAGTGCATACATTTTCACACATACTGCACTAGATGCTAACCCTATAGTTTGAGGCCATTTGGATGAGGTCGAAAAAATTCTTGGATTAGAATCGTGTTGTTCGAACCCCGTAGTTGGATTTTTTTGAACCCTTGATCTTTAGAACTGGGCAAAACCCAAGTTTAACCATGCAAGATTCAAATGGCCCTAAAAATTCAGAAAAAAATCAAAAGAATGAAAAACCAAAGCACATATATAGCATTCTTATGTCATATGTATAGTAAGCATGCATTCAAGTTGATAAACAAGGTCTAGACATATATATTCAAACCAGAAAAATCATGTATATATCTACCCCTAAAACTCTAATTAAACTATGTCTTATGAAGTCAATCATGTAGAGAAGTGGTTTTGGGTTTCAAATATGGAAATTTCAAGTTTTGGGTTTCAAACATCGAAATTTCAAAAACCTCCCAAAAGCTTCATTTTAGAGTGACTAAGAAGGATACATGCTTCCCTTTACATTTTCATGTTTTAAACTTGTTTAAATTATCTTGGTCAAACCTAGGATTTGACGAAGATACAAATGGGTGGGCACAAAATTCAAAAAAATCAGAAAAATGAAAAACCAAATCACATAGTCTTCTTATGTCATATCGTAAGCAATCAAGTTGATAAACAAGGTCTAGATATATCCAAACCAGACAAATCATGTATCTACCCCCTGTCGATCTTATGAAGTCTAGCATGAAGGGAAGTCGTTTTGGGTTTCAAACATTGAAATTTAAAGAACATCCCAAAAGCTTCATTTTAGAGTGACTAAGAAGGATACAGACTTCCCTTTTCATTTTCATGTTTTAAATTTGTTTAAATCTTGGTCAAACCAAGGATTTGACCAAGATTCAAATGGCCCTAAAAATTCAGAAAAAATGAAAAGAATGAAAAACCAAAGCACATAACATTCTTATGTCATATGTATAGTAAGCATTCAAGTTGATATACAAGGTCTAGACATATATATTCAAACCTAGGATTTGACTAAGATTCAAATGGGCATAACAAATTCAAAAAACAAAAACCAAACACATAGTCTTCTGATGTCATATAGCAAGCATTCAAGTTGATAAACAAACTTGTTTAAATCATGGTCAAACCTAGGATTTGACCAAGATTCAAATGGGCATAATTTTAAAAAAAATGTAAAATCAAGGCACATAGTCTTCTTATGTCATATAGTAAGCATTCAATTAAGTTGATAAACAAGGTCTAGACATATCAAACCAGAAAATTCATGTGTCTAGCTACCCCTAACCCTAAACTCTGCACGAAGAGAAGTGGTTTTGGGTTTCAAACATGGATATTTCAAAAACCCTCCCAAAAACCTTCATTTTGGAGTTAATAAGAAGGATCAAGGCTTACTTTTTCATTTTCATGTTTTAATCTTTTTTAAATCTTTGTCAAACCTAGGTTTTGACCAATATTCAAAAGGGCATAATTTTAAAAAAATGAAATATCAAGGCACATAGTCTTCTTATGTCATATAGTAAGCATTCAATTAAGTTGATAAACAAGCTCTAGACATATTCAAACCAGAAAAATCATGATGTATCTACCCCCTATATATCCCTAAACCCTAACTTATGAAGTCAAGCACGAAGAGAAGTGGTTTTTGGTTTAAATCATGGAAATTTCAAAAACCCTCCCAAGAGCTTCATTTTGGAGTGACTAATTAAGAAGCATACATGCTTACCTTTTCATATTCATGTTTTAAACTTGTTCAAATCTAGGTCAACAAACCTAGGATTTGACGAAGAATCAAATGGGTATAAAAAATTTAAAAACAAGCTCTAGATAAGCTCAAGTTGAAAAACAAGTTCTAGACATATTCCAACCAGAAAAATCATGTATGTACCCCCTATATATATATCCCTAAACCCTGACTTATGAAGTCAAGCATGAAGAGAAGTGGTTTTTGGTTTCAATCATGGAAATTTCAAAAACCCTCCCAAGAGCTTCATTTTGGAGTGGCTAAGAAGGATAGATACTTAATTTTTCATATTTATGTTTTAAACTAGTTTAAATCATGGTCAAACCTAGGATTTGACCAAGATTCAAATGGGCATAAAAATTCAAAATAAATGAAAATAAATGAAAAACCAAGGCACGTAGTCTTCTTATGTCATATAGTAAGCATTCAATTAAGTTGATAAACAAGGTCTAGACATATTCAAACCAGAAACATCATGTATCTAGCTACCCTAGCCCTAAACTCTGTCTTATGAAGTCAAGCATGCATGAAGAGAAGTCGTGGTTTTTGGTTTCAAACATGGAAATTTTAAAAACCCTACCAAGATCTACATTTTGGAGTGACTAAGAAGGATATATGCTTAATTTTTCCTATTCATGTTTTATTAAACTTGTTTAAATCATGGTCAAACCTAGGATTTGACCAAGATTCAAATGGGCATAAAAATTCAGAAAAAACAAAAAATGGAAAATCAAGGCACATAGTCTTCTTATGTCACATTAGTAAGCATTCAATTAAGTTGATAAACAAGGTCTAGATATATTCAAACCAGAGAAATCATGTATCTACCCCCTAACCCTAAACTCTATCTCATGAAGTCAAGCATGAAGATATGTGGTTTTTGGTTTAAAACATGGAAATTTCAAAAACCCTCCCAAGAGCTTCATTTTGGAGTGACTAAGAAGGATATATGCTTAATTTTTCATATTCATGTTTTCAACTTGTTTAAATCATGGTCAAACTTAGGATTTGACCAAGATTCAAATGGGCATAAAATTAAAAAAACAATAAAATGAAAAACCAATGCACATAGTCTTCTTATGTCATATATATAGTAAGCATTCAATTAAGTTGATAACAAGGTCTAGACATATTCAAACGAGAAAAATCATGTATCAAGCTACCCCTAACCCCAAACTCTGTCTTATGAAGTCAAGCATGAAGAGAAGTACGTGGTTTTTTGGTTTCAAACATGGAAATTTCAAAAACCCTCTCAAGAGCTTCATTTTGGAGTGACTACGAAGGATACATGCTTAATTTTCATATTCATGTTTTAAACTTGTTTAAATCATGGTCAAACCTAGGATTTGACCAAGATTCAAATGGGCATATATGAATCTTTAGCAGGTGCGTTTTTTTACTAATCCATATGGAATATTTTGATAAAACCCTTTTAGAAGGCTTTGTTAAGGCCTCAAGGACAATGAGTTGGGAGGAGGCCAGGTAGACTGTAGCTAGGCATTGATTCGGAATTTATGATGCTTGCGACTTGCTTGCGTGGCTTGTTGATTTCCCAGGTGACGCAGCTTTTTTTGACTGCCCAGCCATGGATAGGTCATAGGAGTGCAGAGCTGTAGGCGGTGCGGATAAGTACGCGGGGCATTGATGATGTAGGTGTGTTCGGTTGCCCACGCGAGTGCAGAGCTGTAGGGTTATGCGAGTAGGCCTTTAAACTGGGAGGTGGCACAAGAAGATTTTAGTAAGGAATGGTTCCTTTCCAGAGGAATGGAATGGTTCCATCCCCGCGTTCGGTTTGGACAAAAAGGAGGTACAGAATGGTACTGTTTTTTGTTCGGTTGGAGGAATTGGAGAGCAGAACGGAATGTGGTTAAACTAAACTTTTGTCTAAGAATCGTAATTAACAATGGCAAATAGCCTTTTAAATCTTAAAATCGTAATTAACAACGCCTAATGGCCTTTTTAATCTTAAAATCGTAATTAATGTTATTTTTTGTATGGTCGGGGAATTTGGAGAGTAGAACGGAATGAAGTTAAAGTTTAATCTTTTGTCTAAATATCGTAATTAATAGTGGCCTTTTTAATCTCAAAATCATAATTAACAACAACTAATAATTTTTTTGGTTGGATTAGTGAAGTGCTTTGTAATTAATAGCGGCTAAGTAACAGCCGTTCCACCACATTCCACCGATTCGGTGGAATGGGTGCATTCTGCATATGGGGAGAATATTCCCTTTCGAGGAACCACTCGGTTCCGTTCCATTCCACAACCGAACACAAGAATGGGCTCTAGGTGCGGAACGGTTCCATTCCATTCCACTTGGTTCTGGAACCGAACACACCCTAAATGCGTTGCAATGGAAAATGACAGTGTGTGGTGGCCTGATGGTGAAGAAGAAAGGTCGGGCGAAGAGTTGTTGGCTAGAGTCGGTTTTATACGAATCGACGAGGTGCGGGATAGTTTGATTTTAAGGGCTCCTTTCATTCACAGGATAGGGAAATCATAGGAGTAGGAATGTAGGATTGGGATTTGGGATGACATGTGTAGTTAAATCCTATAATAAGATGAGTTGCGTTTGATTGCGCCAAATGAATTTTTCCATGAGGTAGGACCAAATATTTAATCCTATACTAGGATTTGCACTACTTGATGATTCCTATAGGATTATTTCCTATTGGATATGTTCATATGAATCAAACTACTAGTGTAGGAAATATTCCTATAAGATCTAAATCCTATTATCTTATACCAACCTAATATGAATCAAAGAAGCCCTAAAGGATTTTCGAAGGAATCATGTACGAAGTATGATTTTTCTAAGTCACCCAACATATATACTAGGAATAGAACTAAGTAGTACCATATACTTAGGCCCGCATGCACAAATATTAAGTGTGGATTGAGGAAGTCGATAACTTGGGAAAAAACTTTCGCAACTGCACACCTATGTTACCACCCTTGCGACGCTAATTGTCGTAGAGCTGACCTAGAACGAACTCTTGTCTCGGTTAACATGAGAGAGATAAGGGATAAATACAATTGTGATACACTTTCCTAATATTTTGTTGAATGAGATAATCTTGTGTTTTCCTAATAGGGTTAATTAAGTACACATTTGGCAGCTCGTGTGTTGCATACGTTGGTGAACTTTAGACCCCAACTATATATTATTATTTGAACTCACCTCTAACACTTAATTATGTATAATAAGGTCCCTAACTGACCTCAAACACAATTAGGTATAACAGCGGTCCATAACTAACCTCAAACACTTAATTAGGTCTAACATTGCCCCCTTAGACTACCCACAATGGGAGTATCATAGGTAGTACACTATCATGCATCTCATGCTTGCAAAAAAGCTGATGTGGCACTGCAATTAAAGATGAGAGAGAGGATTATAATATCATAGGTAGATACCGTATCATAGCACGTAGTACTAGAAAATTTAATGTTAAATAATCTTGTACATAGATCTGCATTGAGATTCTACAAATCAATTAATATAAGAAGATTATGATACTAGTACATGATACCATGCATCGTTGACATAGTAACATGTAGTATTAATTGTATCATACACACCATACTTTTATATATGATACTATGCATTGTGACTAGTATTACTGACCTCATATATACGCTTACTTAGGTCAAACAATGGTCTTTTAAGTAGTATCGGTTTAATGAAGGTTGACCTATTTTTAACTTCATTTGTGCACTAGTAGATATGATTTGGCCCATTTTTATCCATAGGCTCATCTGATGTGATGTCTGCTATATATATTGTCTTCGATGAGTATCACGCGCATTACATACTCATACCATAGAACGAAGATGAAACCCCTTACCCTCAGCGACGTACGCAACATGGTGTTTGGGTTGAATGGCCCACCCTATTTTAAAATGTTTTAGTTAATTAATTATGTAAAAAATTATCACATATAAAGTGGAAAAAAGAAAATTAGTAAGGTGTGCCCACCTGGCCTACGGTTGTTTTGTGCGTCCTCCACTGCGTACTCCTCTTGATCTGTGACGATGAACATAGTTCTTTAGAACACATGCAACACTTACAGTTGATAGGCCGTTGCAAAGCTAATCAATGATAAAACCTGCTTTTATAATCCATTGTACTTTGATTTAATTAGTCCCTCTAATGGACCCCAACTATGTGTGCTTGAGATTTAGCAAAATGCTTTGCCGCCGTGCCACATAACAAATAATAAACAGACCAATCAAGTTTTTATCATTGCTAGACCTAACTAAGTGTTCAAGTGCTCAATTTTGACCACATTAGAGTTGAGGGGCCAAACATAATTCTTAAATACGTGAGGGACCGAACATATACTTCTAAACACCCGAGGGACAAGACAAATTTGAGTACTATTGTTATTATTAGACTAGTCACAATGGGGAGTATCATATAATAGTATCATACATATGATACTAATGTACGATATTATTTTCACAGTCCATAGTATCATCATGTAGTAGTATAATATGTTACATGTATTTAGGGATTTGTAGAATCTCAATACAAAAGTGTGTACAAGATTTGTTTGGCAGTAATTTTTCTAGTTCTACATGATATGATACGATATCTACCTATGATACCACTATCGTCTCTTTCATCATTAACTGATATGACACATCAACATTTTGCATGCATGTAGTGCATGATACTACTTATGATATTGCCATTGCGAGTAGTCTCCCTTTGTCCTAGAGTACAATGCCAATTTGTTTTCAGAGGCAAACTTAGACTAATACTTGGGCCCGCCAATTATGAGTTGCATGTCATTCAAAACTATATCATCGGATGCTTGTTTCGATGAACTTTCCAATGGTATATTTTGCGGATGTCATAAAATTAGGCTGGTCATACTATTTCTATAGTGGGTAGTATCATGGAGTAGTATCATAGTAATGCTACATTTATTATTTTTTAGAATCTCAATGCAAATTTGTGTACAAGATTTGTTTAGCATTAAGTTTTCTCGTTGTTTGCGCTATGATACAGTATCTACCTATGTTACACTAATCTCCTCTCTCCTACTTAATTAGCTGCCACATCAACATTTTTGTGGGACCAATGTGTATGATACTAGCTATGATACTAGCACTATCATGTGGGTACCTAAATCTCGAGTCAAAGTTTGACACGAAACCGATGTGGACTTTATTCATGGTGGAAGGGAGTAACAATCATAAGCACATTATTATTATTGTTTGAACAACATTTTATTTGATGTGCCATAAGAAGTTTAGAAACTCCTAGCCTGCGGAGGTGGCGTTTTGGCACACGCGTGCATATGCACCAATTATAGAAAATGATTAAAAAAATTATATAAATGTTAATTTTTTTGGTATACATTGTGACATCATATGTTCGTTCACAAGTTTTCGTGGAAAAACGACATTTTGTGTGGCGTGTAAAAAAAGGCAAAAAATATACTGTACGTAGTCGTGTTACAACATCAAAATTTGTCTTTTTTATAGGAGCCACATAATTTTTTTGTGAGAAAACTTGTGTACCAACATAAAATGTCTAGATATACATGTAAAATTTTAGTTTAGAATTTTTTGACACTTTGAAATATGGATTCACATAATGGGAGCATATGCTCCTATGAGGCAAAGTGCATTTCCGCTAGCCCCCGCCATTTCTTATATCTCTATATTGTCTATATATCTATACCTCTACCTCTACCCCCTTGGATTCCTGAACAGACGTACAGTACTAGTAGGGCCTACTATTTATTATTATTACATACTCTAAAAAAAAACCTACTGCAGCCAAAATTTAATATCATCGAGCGGTAAAATTCCCCGCCAACGCCCAAATATCTCGCGCCGCAAAGTTTCAGATCTGCGAATATTTTTTTCCTCAAAAGAAGGACTGCGAAATTCCCTTCTACTCCTCTATCGCCCAGCTTCGCCCTAGTTTCGCCCGCAAGCCCTCAGAGAAACCGCCCCTCTTGCCTACCTCCAGATCTTCCCGGCCGCCGCACTTCGCCGTTCAAGCTGCCACGGCTTCAAACCCCGAGGCTGCCCTATCCGCTTGATCCGCACCTACTCCGGCGTCCACCGCACCGTATCTCGTTCGCCGACTCTATCGACCACCGCACCTGACCAGCTTCGCCGACACCGACGCCCCCGTGCACTGCACATCATCTGCTTCACCGACCTTCTAGTTCGGCCGGCGCGCTGAACACTTCATCGACCGCCCAGCATGTCCTTCTCCGACCCCCCAAGATCTGCTTCCCCGGCACCCACCGCAACAGCAGTCCCCTCGCCGACCTCCACGTCACCCGTAAGAACGCGGAACACGTCTAAACGCCGCCCAGAAATAGGTAACCAGACATCCCTGCGCGTTTTGTTCTGTTAGGAGTATTGCAGCTGACTGTATTTCTGAATTCGTGCTATATTTCTAACTTACAAGTGCTTTCGTTGATAACCACCTCATCCTTTAGGTTTAAACACGACGCATAAGTATGTTTTTCCGTGACCAAACCCACCCATTCGCTGAAACTCTACATGGTATCAGAGCCTAGGTTTCCTTCCTGCTAGCCGCCACAAACAGTACCAAACAAGTTCTTCCTTTGATCACAAAACCCACCGTTGAGATGTAGAAATCCAGGCGGCGGGAGGCCGCATCAGGTGCTCTGCGTGGGTTGCGGCTATCACACACAGCGATGTGAGCTGTGTGAGATCGGCGGCTGCTCGCGCGGGGAGAAAGAAGAGGGTGAAGATCGTTTTGGTTTAGAAAGGAGAGAAGAGGAAGTGAATCCGTGGCAGAGAGATCTGGATCCGTGTGAGGGGCAGAAGTTGGAGGCGTGCGGAGTGGGGCGAGCCTTTGAGCGCAGGGCGGAGCCGGAGGTTGGTGCTGGACGTTGACCAGCGCGAGCCGGTCGATGTGGCCAGGTGCGGTCCGCCAGGTTGGCCAGGGCGCGCAGACGAGGCGCCATCCGAGTGGAAGTGAGGAGAAAATGGAGATGTGAGGCTGTGAGGATATGTGGTGATGGAGTTGATGAGGCTGCGGTTGAGTCGTGATGGAGTTGATGAGGCTGCGGTTTAGTGGTGATGGTGATGGTTGTGGATATGTCCAGGGGAAAGGCATGCGTGCCTGAGGTGAGACTGGTTGAGGCCTGACCGGGGGATAGGCATGGGTGCTTGAGGAGTGGATGGTTGAGGCAGGAGTTGGCTGGGGGTTTGTGGGAGAGACGGAAGAGGTGGCCGGGCAGAGTGGAGAAGAGAGGCTGAGGACATTGAGGCGAGTGTGGATGGTTCTGCGGAACTTGTGTGGTGAGGCAGCCGGGGTTGTTGAGGACGTGTATGGTTAGGAGTTGTGCGTATCCCAGATGGTTGAAGCTGGATATCTTCGCTGCTGATGAAGAGATGAATCGAGATGACAAGATGATGGAAAGTGCAATGCTGTCATGTATCCTAGGAGTTATGCTGAATGTTCATTACTGGTAGTTGTCATATGTGTCATGTTGTTGTTGCAAGATGGCCATGGTTGTTTACCCATGATCATCTTGAGGGGGTGTGTTGGACCATGAGTGAGTTTAGTAGTAGCGCTGTAGTAATATTGTATCCAGTGTGAGGCCCATAGAGGCCCATGTCCAGTAGTATTGTAACCCTAACTCAGATGATATAAATACACAGTGTGGTGGTCTGAGTAACCTAACCCACCCATTCGCTGAAACTCTACAAAATATGAGCCACCAATCATGAGCCGTTGAATGCTCTACATGTCCACGATTGACAACAACAACAACAACAACAACAAAGCCTTTATTCCCAAACAAGTTGGGGTAGGCTATACAAGTCCACAATTGACACGATTACAATTTCTCACTATTTGGCCGTAGGCTACTGCTCTAGTTACATCATGTTTGATATCTTTCTGCGATCCTGTATTACATGTTTATGCACGTCATAATGCTTCTACTACTATTTGGTGTCAATTTAATTATAGCAAAGCCGTGACTCGTAACTGTTTGTTGTTATTACACGTGCAGCAGGCACATCTTACACTCATAAACGTAGAGTAAAGCTCGCCTATAATCATGTAAGTACCTGCTGTTTTTTGTATATTGCTTAATGCAAACTTCTATATCTTGGACCTGTTTCTGTTTACAATTGGCCTCTCCTTCATGCAGAGGAGAAACAGTGAGGCACCAGGTTCTTCTGTCCAAGTACCCGATGAGGTCCGTGTGACTCAAAAAAAAGCTCACGTAAGTTCCCTGTTTTTTTTGGAATGTTAATTTACCTCCTGTGCATAGTTCAATTGCATCATTTTCTGTATGTTGCACTACCTAAGTTGCCTAATGGAATCTAATAAAATATAAACAATGACCATATGGAACATTGCACACTGCCTTTGACCCATCTGGCATCCGGCATGCCTGGGTATAAGTTACATGATTTGGCTATGTTAATACAAGTCCTGAAATTCTATTATGTTAATTTTTTGCCTGTTGCTTCATTGAGTTTGCCTGTTGTTCCATGGCTAGTGCATGAAGTTTGATAGAAATGATCCTAGCTGAAATGATGCACTTTGTGTTTTTTTATTGCTTTATTCCTAACCTAGCTTCCTATTCTACTTGAAACATGATTGCTTTATTCCTAACCTAGCTTCCTATTCTACTTGAAACATGGTGAAAAAATAGTTATATTACTTGTTTAAATGTCTAGCTTTGTTTTTCTGAGTCCCATTGACATGATGTGGTATATCCATATTCAAATGATCTGGCTGTTTATATAATACGCTCCATGTTCAATTGCTTCATTCAGTTTCTAGTAATCTATTATACATGATGCACATGGTGCTACTTGTTATATGCCCTTTTTTGTTTGAGTTTGATCATGAATTCAAGATTAAGCATTGCCTAAACGTTGACCAACGTAGGAAGATTCCCTCCCTTGTCTATACGTTGTGAGATAGATGATGAGACCTCTCTAGCAGCGAATTTATACGCGCTAGATAACACCCCGTTTAATTCGGTCCTGTTGGGACTCGAACCCGGGTGGGCTGGCTGCGCACTCGCAAGCCTTGCCACTGAGCTAGCACTCAGTTCTCAGATTAAGCAATGCCTCGTTATGCTTAATTTAAATGTTATGGCACTTCATACAAGCCATACAATTAATTGTTGCATTGACCTTCTGCGATGTCGAAGGCACTATCTGAGTCATGCTTAAATCAATCATACATTATTTTCCTAATAGTATCAAATCCAACATGCACATCTTTTGACTGTATTTGGCTATTTGCTAGATTTCTTCTGTGCAGTGACCTGGCTTCGTTATTGGGCACATGATGTCTAGTTGCTTGGTTCATTGTATACATCATCGCCATGATCTAGTTTGGTTTGTTCTAAGAGGCATGTGGCTTAACTGGTTTCTTTGTTGTATCTGCCCATGGTTCTTTCAAAATTATGTCAACAATGCTGTTTGTTTGCCTTGTATTGTATTGCATTTTAACTTGTTTTGTCTTAGTTTCAGCCTGCAAACAAAGCTGTAATGTCAGTAGGGACAACCCATTTATCAAGTGTTGCGGTCATTTCACAGAGCAACAGTGACAGTGGCACGTGCTCTCATTGGTCCACTGAGTCCGGTACACCAACCATTCCAGAAGAAATAGATGTACGAGGCTCTATTTTTGATTGCTTGTTGTGTTATATCAGCTCAATGATGTTCTTGAAATTGGAGGTCTTTTATTGCATCATATGATGTTGTAACTTGTTTTATCTAAATTTCAGGCTTCAAATAAAGCTACAATGCCAGAAGCAAGGGCCAATGCCTCAAGTATTGATGTTTCACAAAGCAGCAGTGAGAGTGCATATTGCTCGCATAGGCCCATGGTATCTATTGGTCAACTTAATCCGGCACAAAGAGATTTCGGGGATGCACTCCAAGAGGCAGTTGATATATTTGGGCGGGAAAACAAAGATGCTGATGAATTAATTGCCAAGACACGCCAAGAGATACATGAATTGAAAAATAGGCAAACTTTGACAGAAAATGTTCTAAAGAATCTCCTATGCACTTGTCATGGTAAGCCAGTTGTGATGTGTCTGGGAATTGAAGGTGTCTAAATAAACTTTGATTCTGTTGTTCAGTCAAGTGGACTGCTGATGCCAATGCTGTAACTAATTACTGCTCAAAATTTCGTTCAAAATTTCGTGGTCTGTAATAATTGCAAATTTTGTTGTTGTACTAAAATTAGATATGTTCCATGTGGCTGCTGTATTTTGTGTGAAATAATATCCTGATGTGTACTTCAATTAAACCATAAATCGACTGCATGCTGAAAATTTGAATCTGAGCGCACGTGTGAACTGTTTTCTGCTCGTAATGCAATAACGGCTGTTTCTTGGAAGGACTACGTACATGGGTGAAAAGTTAGAGAAGCTACAGTACTCTAACTTGAAGGTGAAAAGTTAGAGAAGCTACAGTACTCTAACTTTCCTTCCCCCAAACCATATGTCTAAAATCCAAATAATTTAAATTAATTTGCACAATACAAACTTGTGTCTTGCATTTGAAGTAATTACATGCAGAGAAAATTATGGTGTAATAAAATTTAGTTTAGTTTTTAAACATCTACAGTAATCACCTTTATTAGTTAAAGACAGTGCATAACCTTGTACTTATGCTACAGAAGCCTGACTTTGCTTCTTTATTTTTCCTGACTTAGCTCCTTCACGTTAGAGGATACGGTTCCCGTACATGGTAGCCCATTAATAATTATGCCTGCTAGCAAGATAGATGGTCCTTATTATAGTCAGGCATGTCAACTTGTATGATTAAAAGTAGTTCGTACACATTAAATCTACCATCTGCATTTTTCTCTGTAATAACTTTTCTTTTTACACAACTCAAAACTTGTCTGGCTAATATGAAATTTGAGATGGCAAAACCCGGGAAAGATAAAGATATCACCAAAAACTCTTTCCTGCGAAATGCTGGGTTTTGAAGCCCAAGTCCAAGTCTTTCTCTGCTCAAGTTTTGGAGGAACAACTCCAAGTAGAACGAGTTGCAACAGCTATGCTAAGAACAAAAGTTGACATGTTGAGATCGAGATTAGAAGCATGTGATGCCCTACTGCACGAGGCCAATCAAGTTCGTTATAATCTCCCAAAGACTAAGAAAATGCCATAGATAATTGGAGATGAACACTAACATAGTGAGTACATTGGTCTTGTGAAATGTTTCCTTAGATTAAGGCACCGTTCAGACTTTTGTTGGTGGATGCATTTATCTGCGGTTGGGATCAACTTGGTAGTTGTTCCTGTGGATGTTATATAAATTAATTGCCTAGCCTTTTTTGAATCAGTTCGAACTTAAATGGTATCATAGCCAAGGTCTCAAGTTTGAATTGTCGAACGTGTGGTTTAATTTAATCTCTGTCGGGCGGCAAAATCTCCCACCAATCCTGAAATATTTCAAACGCATTTTTGAATGGGATTAAGAAGATAGATCATGATCATGGTAGTGACCTATATTCAACGTGATGATGATTTGATTTTGCACTCGGCCATGAACAGAGGTACTAGTACGGTGTCACAATTTTTTATCATTATACTTGTACCTTAGCGAAATTCAAAATCTCATAGCGGCAAAACTTCCCGCCCACAAAATACAAAAATTTCACACGCTTCCAAATTCCCATTCTACCCCTGTGGAGATGACAGCAAAGTCGGTTGGTGAGGGGTTTGCCCGTCATTTTTTCGATCACCACCTCCCTAGCCCGGAAACCCTCCCAAAAAAAATACATTTCCTTCAGTCTCTCATCTGAGACCACCCACCGGAACTTCTCAAGTCCCTCTCTCTACCACCTCCACGACCACCGCACCGGAACATCCCCGCCGGACTTCCCTGGCCTACCCGAGCCCTCGCGATCCTCGTCATCCGGCTGCCTGCCGGAGCCGCTTCATCGACGCCGTCATCAACCGGACCGGATCATCCCCGCCGAACCTCGAAACCATATGCTCATCCAGCAGTCTACCGCAGTCGCTTCAGCTGCGGTATCGTCCACCCCGCCGGAGCCGCTTCGCCGGATCCGTCGTCCACCGCATCGGATCTTGCTCACCGACACCGCTGTGCATGAACCGGATCTGCTTCACCGGCGCAGTGCATGATCTAAACTCTTCTACTGTCGCTTTTCTATTGCTTGCCTGCAAGTTCTTGTTTAATCTTGGGGGAACCTGTTTGTGCTAACGACGCGCCGTTACGTTTTTGCAGATGAGATGAGTAACCATGAAGTGTAATGGCCGTCTCTCCAACCCCAAGTAGCACATGTAGCGTACTTCATCACCGGATCTATCAACCCCAGGAAGATCTGCTGTGACTCCCACAGAGTGCTTCTCCTAATGTAAGTCCCTTGTTTTAGCGCCATGTTCTGGGTTCAGATGCTTGTTTGTCTGAAGCTCTTTTAGTTCATTCCTAGCTATGACCGTAACACGTTGCTATTTTCTACTTCATTGCTAACTTTAAGCGATTGAACATTTTGGTTTGCATTCCCTGCTCTGTAGATGTAGCCATCATAACTTCTATCTTGCTCAGTCGTTGTTACAAAAATTATACTGTAGGTATTATAGTAACATCCTGCTATTATTTAGTTCATGGCCAATTTTAAGTAATTGCACATGTTGGTTCGCATTCCCTGCTCTATAGCTTTTGGCATCGTAACTTCTATATTTGGTTTACATTCCCTGCTCTGTAGATCTAGCCATCATAACTTTATCTTGCTCAGTCGTTGTTACAAAAATTATGGCCTGCTACTATGTTGTTTGTGCCAATTTTTTACTCCATGAACATGTTGGCTTGCATTCCCTGTACTACAGGTGATGCCATTGTTTTGTATCTAGTTCATTGTAAGCTAACAAAGTAAGGACTTAGTTTGGCATGCTATCACTCTGCTATCTAGCCTGTAGTACAAATAAACTTGTCATACTACTAGATAATAATTTTGCGTGCCATCTTGTTCTTCAAAAGCTGCATTATTGACTTGTTTCTCTGACTTGGCATGACGCTCACATATGGAAAGCTGAACATATTGGTTTGCATTCCCTCTTATACAAGTTCACAGGTGATCCCACTATATTCTGTATCTGGTCCATCCTAAGCTCCAGCATTAACTATCCTCCATGTGTTGCTCATTACAAGTTTATATCCCGAAACATCTTGATTTGCATCCCCTTCACTATAAGTTCAGGAGTATTATTTAGTTCACGGCCAAAATGAAGTAATTGCACTTGGCACATGTTGGTTCACATTCCCTCCTCTTTAGCTTTTGCCATCGTAACTTCTATTTTTGGTTTACATTCCCTGCTCTGTAGATGTAGCCATCATAACTTCATCTTGCTCAGTCGTTGTTACAAAATTTATAGCCTGCTACTATGTTGTTCATGCCAATTTTGTACTCCCTGAACATGTTGGTTTGCATGGGACTCGACAGTAGTAAGTCTGCTGTTTCATTCTAACATGCTCTGTTATATTGGCTGTTGGTATGCGGCATGCACTCTTTGTTTGCTTATTGTGCGCATTACAATGATCTTGTTATAACGACGAAATGATGAGTTCCAAATTCTTTGCCAAACAATATTGTAGTGTCATTGCCTTTCCATTGTTGCTGTCTTAACTTGTAATGTCTTTGTTTCAGATATAGGTGCTGCATGGACAACTTAAAAGATTGTCGGATCGCTTCATTGTATTGCTAGGTTTAATTACCATTCAATTTCTCTGGGTTCTGTAATATTTTTTTCAATGCCTTGCAGCTGATGTAATATTTAGTTAGTTTTTATAGTTCTTTCGCGCATTTTTTCTTTGGTGCTTGTGGTAAGTGAGGCTATCCGACAGAAATCAATGCTGCGTAAATATTCTCAGTATCTAAATCACGAATTCCCATCCCTTAAACGGCCCAATTAAGCGAAATCACATATGTGCCTGCCCGCAAAATCCTAAAGCGCATATTATGCCGGCATATAAACAGCAACTAAACGGGCTGGCCCACTTACTTCTTGGGCCAGCCCATTTGATTTACGGTGGACCCCACACACTAATTGGGCTGGCCCACTTGCTTTAAGGTGGACCCCACCAACTACTGGGCCGGCCCACTAATTAGTTGGGCCAGCCCATTTGCTTTTTTGGAGGACCCCACATAATAAATGGGCCGGCCCTTTAAGAGGAAAGTGGGACCCACCTGTGTTTTTGGCCCGGCCCAATATCTTGTTGGGCCGGCCCACTTGCTATATTGTGGACCCCACATACTAGATGGGCCGGCCCTTTAACAGGAAAGTGGGGCCGGCCCACTATCTTGTTGGGCCGGCCCACTTGCTCTATGGTGGTCCCACATGGTAAATGGGCCGGCCCTTTAAGTGGAAGGTGAACGAGCAGATGCCATGGGATGGCTTATCTTGGGGCCGAATGGACGCTAGAGGATTCGGGGGAGGGTTTGTGACTAGATGGACGAACTTCCGGATGCTTTCCTCAAGAACTTGGCCAAGGCCAGAGGTAGAAGAAGAAAGACACAAGGACGAACTCGCTCTAGATCACCATGTTCATTGATCTCAAGACAGGTTACAGGTTGTTCTCTCTGCGGATCGCGCATGTAAAAGAAGCTGCCCCCTCTCCTTATATAGGGGAGAGGGTGGCTTACAGAACAAGAAACCCTAATGGGATCTTTGACTAGACAAACTACTTTACAAAGATACTTTATAAAGCTACTTTAATCACAGATGACGCCGGGGTCTTCTTTAAACATGAAGGATGACGCCCTCCGGCTTCTTTGACCGTCATCCTCCTCCTTGTCTTCTAGTCTTCGTTTAAAGCCACTTTGCTTAGCTCATCTTTGTCCTTTAGCTCCTGACGGAATCTTTGACCAGTCAGCCGGCATGTTCTCCCTTCCGGTGCTCCGGTATCTTTCCTTCCTGGTTCCGGTATACCCCTCTTGGGGATACCGGCCTAGCTTCACTTAGCCAAACTCTATTCTCTTATACCGGCATGAACATTAAACCGGTATCTTGAAGGGTGAGACCATCCGGTATGGCATACCTTTGGCATACCGGGGGTCATCCCCCCAACATTAGTCCCCGAAGCTGGTATAGTCTGGCGGATCTTATCCAACAGACCATGCCAGGTTCTCGTATCTTTGATACCGGTTTAACTTTCTCAGCCCTTGGCTCAAATCCGGCATCTTTGCTCGAACTCACATATTCTCTGTTCGCAAGACATTCTCCGGCATCTTACTCTCCGGTATCTTAGTCTTTAAGTCTCTCCTCGACGAGGTCGAGAATATTTCGGGTTCTGTGCCTGTCAGAGACATGCGCACTGTGACTGTCGCGCCAGTGTCAGTTGTCACTTCGTATTGACACTTGCGCGCTCATTAATCGCACCGCTCCGATCCCACTCACCGCTTCGATCCCGTGTGTGCCTCCGTGTTGCTTTCTCTTTCCGCGTGTATCTCTGTGACACGTGGCGATCAGCGACGCGAACCGTCGCGGGCCGCGAGGCAAACCGCGCAGGCCCAGCGGTTTTCGGCCCACCTTCTCTCTCCTTTATAAGCTCAACTGCCCCTTCTTCTTCCTCTTCTTCGCATTCTCCTTCCTTCGCGCATAGAGTTCTTCGCTCTGCGCTCTTCACCGCACTTCGTCTGCCGCTGCTCGCCTGAGTTTCGCCGCCCGGTGAACTTACGCCGCGCTCCGCCGGACTTCGTCGTGTGGAGAGCTTCGCAGCGTCTTCTTCTCGCGCGCTGCATTCGTGCTTCTTCTTGACCCTCACCGCCTCGCCGTCGGCAGAGCTCACCGGCGACCGCGGGCCTGTTCTTTCGCCGAGAAGGTCTTCTCATCAACTGCGACACTCCAGTCAGTTCGAATCTTGCTTTGTTTGCCATTTGCTTGCTTTCCAGATCTGGGGTCTACGGTGTTCTTATTTCTTCCTTTTTCTTTGGTTTTTCTCTTACTCGTAGATCTTCGCGCGGGGTCAAGTGTGGGATTGTTTCCTTTGCCTCCCAACCAATGTCTGACGAGGAATCTTCCTCCGCATCTTCCTCTTCTTCTTCTGCTAGTCATAGCAAACAAACTTCCGGTGAATCTGCGCCTCAAACTCGATTAGACAGATTCCGGCAACCAGGACTCCGGTAGTCGCAAGGTTCCGGGCCATCAAGAGGCCGGTAGCCCTCAAGATGCCGGTAGCTCCCGAGATGCCGGTGGCTCCCAAGACGCCGGTAGCTCTCAGGATACCGGTAGCTCCCAGGATGCCGTAGCCACCTTGGGACGAGCAGCGAAGCTTCAAGTAGCTCTAGCCAATCTTCCGACGAGGAGCCTTCCCCCACGCGGAGCCTGGATGGGCTCCAACGTTACTAAGTACGAGATAGATTGGTTATACCGGTCCCGTAGGATTCCGGAAGGAGTCACTTGCCGGATTCCTGGTGACGAAATAATTCCGGACCCCGAGCCCGACGAACGTGTTGTCTTTCTTGCTCACTTTGAGCGTGGCTTTGGCCTTCCTCCTTCCTCTTTTTTCCTTGATCTCCTGGATTTCTACAAACTCCAACCTCATCATCTTCCCAACTCCGTCTTTTACCTCTCCTGCTTCACCACCTTCATGGAGGCCTACATCGGCATACGTCCCACTCTCGAGACGTTTGCTCGCTTCTTCGCTCTTCGGATTAATTCCGTTCAGGGCAAAGATATTCCGAAACCCAAACCCCCCGTTCAATGCGGGTCTTGCATCATCGGCAAACGTCAAGGGAGCCCCTTTTTCGAGTTTTCCGGCCTGAGTCTTGCCGGTTATGGCAAGGGACGTTTTTCTATGTGAAGAACAACGGCCCCGCAGATCTCATCTGCCTGCCTCCTTTTGATCCGGCGCCGCCCGCGAAAACCAACTGGAGCTACAATCCGAAGGAGTCTCACAACGAGACCAACCGGATTATACGCTTCATGAAGCAGAAGATGAAGGACACCGGCATCTGCTCTGATGATATCATCCGCACCTTCATATCGCGCCGGGTACTTCCTCTGAAGCGCCGCGCCCATAGGATGAGCGAGATGTACGGCCCTGGCGATCCTACCAAGATCACAGGCCTGCCCCTTAGCAAGAAGGACGTTGTTCTCAAGGCTAAGCAGATTTGCCAAACTGCTATGCGTTTAACTGGAAATGGGGCCTCCTTCCCTTCAGCACTACTAACCCTCCGACCCAAGAAGTAAGGGACCATGCGATTGAGGTTGTTCCTTGCCGGTAACCTTTTGCTTTCGCTTATTTTCTTTTTCATGTTTCAGGCCAAGGACCGCTTCCCCCTCATTGAAGCCGAGCGGCGAGGAGCTTGCCGGAAGCGCGCCGACTCCTTCGACCCAGATCCCTCATTTTTGGAAGGATCTGAAGATGGGCAAGACCCCGGCATCTCGCCTGGGCCGGTCTCCGCCAAAGCCAACCGGGTCCGCCGACGACTGGAAATGCTTGAGGTATTTTCTTTTCGTTTCTTTTCTTTTCCTTTATCGTTTTCCTTCGAGCTGCTTCTTAGCCTCGTTCAAACCATAGATCCATGAGCACGTGCCGCCCCTGCGCGCCGAGGCCGGCACGGAGTTCGTGGACAAGCTCATGGCCCAGGGCCAGAAGAACAAGCGGTCGCCATCTGACGATGGCTCCAGCCAGGCCCCTCCCTCCAAGCGCTTCCGGACTGAAGAGTTGGGGGAGAAGAAAGTTGGCGCCGCTACGCGCGCGCATGCCAACCGCTCCCGGGTAAATTTTTCATTCCCCGACTCATCTCTTTTTCGCTAAGTTCTTTTTCCGGTTGCTTTCTTCCAACCATCTCTCTTTTTCTCTTTCAGCCTGCGCTCAAGCTCGGCTCAAGACCCTCGGGCTCTGAAGGTTCCGCAAGGACCTCAACCCCTCCTCACTCAAGCCCGGCACCACCTGGTGCCGGTAACATCTCTGCCTCCTCTCGGGGGGCACAACAAGTTCGGGGCGTGCGGCCCCTACATCTTCTGATCACCGCACGGAGGAGGATCCTTCCTTCTTCCTCGAGAACCAAGACACCGCACCAGCAACATCGGTGCCGGAGAAGAAGAAGTCGCAGGCGAGCCTCCAGCTCCTCCGCCCTGAGAAAAGACAACTCCCGCGCCGAATCCTCCGCGCCGGGAAGCTCCAACTCGGGTGGTACGTCTACCGCTCCCTTCTCCGCGAACAATCCTTATGCCGCCGCCAGTGCTCCTAGCGCCAAGCCTCCGGCCGCCTACCGCGCCACCGCCCGGGCTTCTAGGCTCATCAAGGGTAAGGCGACGGCCCCGCCGCCTTCACTGCCAGCAGCTTGGTGCGCATGTTTCCAAGGCGCCAAGGATACCACCAAGGCCACCGGTCTTCTGGGCCGTATTACCGATTTCAAGCGCCGCGGCCAGGATCTAGGGCATCTCATGCCCTACGCCCAAGTGGAACGCCGCGATATCACTCCGGCGACCCGCGGCCTGGCAAGGACAGGCAGCCGGCACCTGATCCCATTGGGAACCGCTCTTCCGAGGAGCACTTCACACGGCTCCGCTGCGCCGTGAAGGAGCTGGACAGTTCGTGGTATGATGCCACGAACAATCTGATGGTACGTTTTATCAACTTTTCTTGATTGCCGGTTTCCTTTCTTCCGAGTCTTTTATCTTTTACTTTCATGCCGGTTTCTCTCTTGTCTATCTTCCCAGTCCCCGAGTTTTGTGGTGAAAGCGTAGCTTTTAGGACAAAACTTAAACTTTAAGAACTTAGCGCGAAACCGGCACTGCCAGTCCCCGAGCTTCGGGTTAAGAACTCTGTTCTTAGCGCGAAACTTTACCTTAGAACGCGCGAAACCGGCACTGCCAGTCCCCGAGCTTCGGGTTAAGAACTCTGTTCTTAGCGCGAAACTTTACCTTAGAACGCGCGAAACCGGCACTGCCAGTCCCCGAGCTTCGGGTTAAGAACTCTGTTCTTAGCGCGAAACTTTACCTTAGAACGCGCGAAACCGGCACTGCCAGTCCCCGAGCTTCGGGTTAAGAACTCTGTTCTTAGCGCGAAACTTTACCTTTTTTGCTTTGAACACTCACGGCTGACGCTCGGAAGACCCTCTTTGAGGAGCTCTTGTGGGAGCATCGGGAGCTTGTGGAGGCACATGACAAGTGCCAAGGTATACTTTTGTTCTGCCGGCATCTTTCTTACCGGAACCTTTTTTCTTTCTGTAATTTCTTCTTGACAGTGCTCCCGGAAGCTTCCATTGATGCCCTCAAGGAGCAGCTCAATGCCCAACGTACGACTTTGTTTTTCCTTTTGCTATCTTGCTTTTACTTTCAACCTTACCAACGCCACCTTGCTTACACCTTCTTTCCCGGTTGCAGGGAGAAGGAGCAGCTGATCAAGATCAGGAAGAGCTGAGCGCCAAGACCAGCTTCCAGGAGCTTAAGTCCCAGCTTATCCAGCTGGGTCTTGAGCATGCCAAGATCCTCGGGCCGCTGGCCGACGCAGCGGCCAAGATGAACGAGGCTCGGAGAACGCTAGCAAAGCCACCGTGGTGCTGCAAGCTGAGCTGGAGGAGCTGGCCAAGGCTCGGATTGCTCTGAATGCAATCAGCTGATCCTCCAAACCGACAACCTTGCCCATCGTAAGCTCTCTGATTAATGCATACAAACCATTTTTCCTCCGGCCTCATTTTCTTTTCGCTATCTTTTCTTCCGGTCTCTTTTTCTTCCGGATTCTTTTCTTTCCGGATTCTTTTCCTTAGCCCTTTTTCTTCTTTGCACAGGCCTCTTCCCGGACTCCCAGACTTATGCTGTCAAAAAGGTCAACGCGCGCCGCCCCAGCCAGAGCCAAGCGAGTCTCGCCGTGCCATGGACGCCCAACGACCATCTGGTCGCGCTTAACGCGCGGGTGTCTCATATGCGCGCCATTGACCGCAACTTATCCGATATCCCTGATGTAGCTTCCCAGCTCTACAGGACTCTCTGGCCTGGCGAGGTGGTGCCGGACACTTTCTCCTTGATCAGCGATCGCCTCAAGGGCGCCGGCAGGAGGATCCGCGAATGGCAGTGCTCTGCTGCCCGCGCTGGAGCAGACTCTGTCCTTCGCGTTGCCTGCTCCTGGTACCCGGAGCTCGACCTGGATGCCCTCACCGGAGTGCGCGAAGGCGCGGAAACCGATCTGGACCCGATCCTTGCCGCCAAACGGCAGGATCGCGCGTACCGGATCGCGGAGTACGCCGAAATGCGCACCTTCATCCCTCCTCCCCATGGCGTCCAAGATTATCTTGACGAGGAGGAAGATGAAGCCGAGGAGGAGCCTCTGGATGATGCTGGTGCTGGCGACGCTCCCCCTGAAGCTCCTGCCGCCTGATTCTCGACTTTAAGATTTACCTGTCATGCCCTCGGCCCTGTGTGGCTTAAAACAATCTTTTGTTAAATTCTGCCCCGGTATGCCGGGGCTTATGATGTAAAACCTTAAATCTGCTTGTGTTTGACGTACAACTTTTGTGCCGGTAAGTTATACCGGTATCTAATTATCTTAAGTTTGCCTTAGTGTTTCTGTTTTGGTTCTGCTTTTATCCTGCACTTGCAAAGATTTCCAAATTGTTTCTGCATCCAATTCGATGCACACTTGGTTCTTTTGCCTTGACTCTGCCTGCCTTCTCTGGGCGTTCTTTGGCATATGAGCACAAGGTTCTTTCACCAAACAAGCATTTTCTTGAACTTAGAAATAATTCGAAATTTTGCAAAAAACCGGTATGACCGGGGTTAGTTAAATTTTTCCGGATTGTTCTTTCCCGGTTTCCCTCTCCACAGTTCATGTGCTTATCCCCTACCGGTTTATCTTGCTTGCCATGAAGCCAAGTTATGGACAGCAGCAGAGTCGAAGACTCCGGTAGGGTTTAGCACATTACTAAACCGGAAAGAAAAAGCGTTCAATAAGCAACCGGCAACAGAAAAAATAGACATGTTCCATGCAATTTAAACAAGACAAGTCCCCGAGATTCATTCGAGGTTCCGACATCTTTTATTCATAGCATGTAAGGTACAAAAAGGAACTTCTTACACCACAACTTCAAGAGTAGAAAGGACGCAACAAGGCTACGTTCCATGGGCGTTTGGTCTCGTCTCCGGATCTGTCCGCCTTTCCCTTCTTCCATTCCTGTGCATCGATTAGGTAATATGCATCATTGTGGAGAGCCTTGCTCACAATGAAAGGTCCTTCCCATGGGGGGGACAGCTTGTGCCTGCCTTCAGTGCGCTGCACCAGGCGTAGCACCAGGTCTCCTTCTCGGAATACCCTCGGGTTTACCTTCCGGCTATGATAGCGTCTGAGGTTTTGCTGGTAAATGGCTGTTCTTGCCAAAGCTAGCTCTCTTGCTTCTTCTAGCAAGTCCACATCATTTTCTCTGGCCTCTTTTACCTCTTCTTCGGTATAGAGCTGCACCCTTGGTGAGTCATGGAGAATGTCGGTTGGTATGACCGCTTCTGCTCCATAAACCATGAAGAATGGTGTGTATCCGGTAGACCGGTTCGGAGTTGTTCTTAGACTCCAGAGCACTGACGGTAGCTCATCGATCCAACATCCCGGCGATTTTTCCATTGCATCAATGAGTCTTGGCTTGATACCGGAAAGTACCAAAGCATTGGTTCTCTCAACTTGACCATTGCCTTGTGGGTGCGCCACTGAGCACAAATCCAGCCGGATGTTTTTACTTTCACAGAACCGCTTGAACTCTCCTTGGGCAAAGTTTGTGCCATTGTCAGTTATGATACTGTGCGGGTATCCATACCGCAGGATTACATCTTTCAAGAATTTCACTGCTGTGTGGCCATCACATTTTGCGATAGGCTTCACTTCCAGCCACTTGGTGAACTTATCCACCATTACCAAAATGTGGGTCATGTTTCCCCTTGCGGTTTTGAACGGTCCAACCATGTCCAGGCACCAAACGGCAAAAGGCCAAGTTAGCGGTATGGTTTTTAAGCCGGATGCTGGGGTATGGTTTTGCTTAGCATACCTCTGGCAGCCATTGCATTTCCTTACCAAATCCTCAGCATTGTCCAAGGCTGTGGGCCAGTAGAACCCATGCCGGAACACTTTTGCTACCAACGCTCTTGAAGAAGCATGGTGCCCGCATTCTCCTCGATGAATTTCCTCAAGCATTTCTCTTCCTTCTTCCGGCTCCACACACCTTTGGAGGACACCGGTAACACTTCTCTTGTACACCTCGCCATTGATGATGGTGTAAGCTTTGGACCTTCTCTGTATCCTTCTTGATTCATTTTCGTCAACCGGCAAGGTGCCGTTGATCAGGAATTCCTTAATAGGTTCGACCCAAGATGGTGCCTCTCTAACCACAAACACCGGCATGTCTATGTCCATGCTGTCCACAAGCATTGCCTCTTCCGGCATGGGCGTCGCAGTCCCCGAGTTTACCGGTACAGTCCCCGAGTTTGCCGGAGCAGTCCCCGGGTTTCCTTCGTCAACCTCCATTGGCACCACATGTGATTCCGGTACAAAAATTGATTCCGACTCCGGACTTGGCTTGATTGATGGAACTCGCAAGTGCGCCAGAGCTATCCCGGGAGGAATTTCTTGCCTGGATGAGCCTAGCTTGGATAAAGTATCCGCGGCCTCGTTTTCTGCACGTGGCACATGGTGGAACTCACATCCTTCGAAGAAGCCGGCAATCTTTTGCACATGGAACCGGTATGAGGCCATGTTGGCATCTTTTGCGTCCCAATCTCCGGAACACTGTTGCACCACGAGATCTGAATCACCATAGCAAATGATCCTGAGTGCCCCTATTTCTTTTGCAACCTTGAGCCCATGTATCAGAGCCTCGTATTCAGCGACATTGTTTGATGCCCTGAAGTGCACTTGTAAAACATACCGGAGGTGATCTCCCTTTGGTGAGGTGAGTACCACACCGGCACCTAGGCCCTCCTTGAGCTTGGATCCGTCAAAATGCATCTTCCAGTACTCTATTTTGTGTTCTGGCGGCTTGTACTGTATCTCCGCCCAATCGACCAAGAAATCAGCTAAAGCTTGCGACTTTATGGCATCTCTTCTTTCATATACCGGTACGTATGGTGATAGCTGAATTGCCCATTTTGCAATCCGGCCGCTGGCATCCTTGTTGCCCATGATATCGGAGATGGGTGCCTCACTCACCACCTTCATGGGGTGTTCCTCAAAGTAATGCTTGAGTTTCGTGGCGGCCATGAACACACCATAAGTCATTTTTTGAAAGTGTGGGTAGTTTTGCTTTGATGAGGAGAGCACCTCGCTCAGGTAGTATACCGGCCTCTGGACGGTTTTTCCTTCCTCTTCTCTTTCCACCACAACCACAACACTAACCACCCGGTTTGTTGCCGCTATATAAAGCAACATAGGTTCTCTTTCCAAGGGTGAGGCCAAAATTGGGGCCGTTACGAGCATGTTTTTCAATTCTTTAAACGCTGCGTCTGCCTGCGTGGTCCAGACGAAAGTATCCGATTTTTTCATCAAAGCATATAGCGGCAAGGCCTTTTCTCCTAGCCTGCTTATGAACCGGCTTAGCGATGCCAAGCTTCCGGTAAACTTTTGCACATCTTTCAGTTCTCGTGGGATGGTCATTCTTTCTATCGCCCGGATTTTTACCGGATTGACCTCAATGCCCCGGCTTGACACAAGGAAACCAAGCAGCTTGCCGGCAGGGACACCAAAGGTGCACTTTGCCGGATTGAGTTTCATCCGGAACCGCCTTAGGTTATCAAATGTTTGCCGGATGTCATCGATTAAGGTATCTTTTACTTTAGTTTTTATCACGATATCATCCACATAGACTTGCACATTCTTTCCGATTTGATCAAACAAGCATTTTTGCATACAGCGCTGGTACGTTGCACCAGCGTTGCGCAAACCAAAAGGCATAGTAACATAGCAATAAGCCCCGTGCGGGGTAATGAACGCAGTTTTTATTTGATCTTCTTTTTTCAGAGGGATCTGGTGGAAGCCGGAATAGGCATCCAGGAACGACAACAACTCACACCCAGCAGTAGAATCAATCACTTGATCGATTCGGGGCAAAGGGAAAGGATCTCTTGGGCAAGCTTTGTTGAGGTTGGTGTAGTCGATGCACATGCGCCACACCTTGGCAAGTTGTGCCTCCAGGTTCTCATCTTTTTTCTTCTCAACCAACACCGGATTGGCCAGCCACTCTGTGTGCGTGACCTCCACGATGAAACCGGCTACCAGCAGCTTTGTTACTTCTTCTCCAATGATTTTCCTCCTATCTTCAGCGAACCGGCGCAAAGGTTGCCGCACCGGCTTAGCATCCTTCCGGACGTTTAGAGAGTGCTCAGCCAGCTCCCTCGGAACCCCCACCAAATCATCAGTAGACCAGGCAAAGATGTTCCGATTCTCACGGAGGAAGCTGACGAGCGCGCTTTCCTATGCTTGGCTGAGGCCGGCACCGATACGGACGGTGCGCTCTGGGTAAGCCGGATCCAGCACAATGTTCTTTGTCTCATTTGTCGGCTTGAATGCCGGTGAGTCCAAGCTTCCACTCATTGCCGCTAAGCTCAACTTTGAGGACTGAGCCAGCGCAACAGCAGTTTGCATTCTCTTTTTCTCCTCCGCGATCACCAGCGATTCCGCTAGGTTTGATCCGGCAGACGCTGTTTCCATTGAGACTTTGTAGTTTCCCACCACAGTTAGTGGTCCACGAGGTGCCGGCATCTTCATCTTGAGATAAGCCGTGTGGGTCGATGCCATGAACGCTGCCAAGGCCGGTCTCCCCAACAAGGCATGGTAGGGACTATCTAAGTCCACCACCTCAAACTCAAGGTTTTCCACACGACAATTGTCGCGTCCTCCAAACGACACATCCACCCGAATTTTTCCTATCGGGGCACAAGACAAACCGGGAACAATCCCATGGAAAGTTGTGTGAGTTGGCTGCAACATGTTTTCTGTTATGCCGAGCGTACGCATGGTGTGCTTGTACATGATGTTTATGCTGCTACCATTGTCTATCAGCACCTTGCTGAATTTTACTCGAGTTTCCGGCCCCTTCATGATTGGGTCCACAACGAGAGCGTATCCACCCGGATTCGGCATGACTTTGGGGTGATCCTTGAACGACCAGGTGATTTCCTGATCTGACCACAGCATGTATTTTGGAACTGCCGGCATCACGGCGTTCACTTCCATGGAACGGCGATGCACGCTTTGCCTGTCCATTGGCTCTGTGACAAAGACAACCATGCACAAGTGTGGGTCTTCATAAACATTCCGGCCTAAAGGTGCCGGTGGAGGTGGCTGGTCATTGTTTTGCTCCACCCGGTTAACCTGCTGGTACTGCTGCCTGTTTGGCTGTACCGGTAAGGCGTTTGCTCCGGTAAGCGGTGGTGGAGGTGGTAATTGTTGCTGTTGCTGCATGGGGCCCCCTGGCGCCTGCGCATCTTTTACCGCTCCTCTTTGCATCAAGAACTTGGTCCAAGAACAATCCTTCGTCAAGTGGTTCGACGGGTGATCCGGATTCGGCGTGTGCCACCGGCAAGGTTGGTCCATGGCGGCTTCCATGGTGTATTTCACGGGTTCCTGCCAGTTCTTTTTCTGGCCCCAGGGTTTCTTTTCTACCCACTGCTTCTTAGGACCCGCCCACGGCTGCGATCCGGTTTTTTGTCTCTGACTGCCGCTGGCGTCAGAATTTTCTTGCACGGCAGCAACTTGCTGCGATGCGTATCTTCGATCTGGGAAATCTTCCCTCCTTTTGTTGTTCCGGTTATCCCGGTACTGCTGCTGGTGCGGATTCGACTGCTCCGGCTCAGCTTGCACTGCCGGCTGCATTGGGTCTCCCAATGCATAGCTGTCTGCCACACGTATCATCTCTGCTAGAGTTGTGGGCATGCTTCTCTGCAGCCTTTGCCACAAAGGTGATCCTCTCCGGCATCCTTGACTGAACCAAGCAATGGCTTGTGCCTCAATCACTCCTTCACATGTGTTTCTCATTGAGTTCCACCGGGTGAGATAATCCCGGTCTGGTTCTCCTGCACGCTGTTGGCACAGCGCAAGCTGTTGGGGCCGGTTTGGCCTCTTGTAGGTGCTGCTGAAATTGTTCACAAATGCTTCCTCAAAGTCCAACCATCCGTTAATACTTCCTGCCGGCAAGTTGTTTAGCCAGATCCTTGCAGGACCCACAAGGTAAGACGGTATGATTCTTACCGCCCAACGCCGGTTTACTCCACCACCAGCCACATAAACAGCTGTGACATAATCTGCCAGCCAGTCTTCCGGCTTGGTCGTACCATCGTACGTTCTTGTGTCCCGGGGCAACTGGAAATTGCGCACCGGTGGTTCTTCTCTCATGATCCGAGGGCCAAAACACCTTGGACCAGGAGGTCCTTCACATTCAACTATTGCAGATAGACGTACTCTGTCCAGCCTGTGCCTCGCATCCCGGTCTGGCAGACATCTTTCCCCTAGGCGTTCTCCCAAAGGGTTCCGGCGGACTCTTGTTCGTTCCGCCTCGGAATCTGATTCATCATATTCTTCCAGTTCCGCGGCCCTTGCCTGCCGGTACCCTGGTGGTGGCATCTCTTCATCCACGCACGCCACTCTTGCGGCTTGATAATTTTGCCCGGTTTCATATCTACCGGCATGATTGTTTCCGGCATAGCCTCCCTTGGCATAGCCCCGATCTGCCCCTTGGCTTTTTCTACCGGCATCATATTGCCCGGCTTTCTGTTTTCCGGCAAGAACTGGGTCATACACAGTCATCTGCCGTGCATTCTTTTCCTTTCTTTTGTCCGGATGAGGGGACGATGCCTGCCCCTGGGACTTGCTTCCGGCATTCTTTGTTGAACGCGCGGATTTTGAGGCCACTGCCTCGTTCAGCTTAGCGAGCTGCTCAGCATTTTGCTGCTCAATCACTTTCAACAGCTCTTGTACACGTTCTTGCTGCTTTGCCAACTCGTCACCGGAAAGAGATTCACATAATGCTACTGCAGCTTTAGCGGCTTTTATAGTTTTATCCGGACTACTGTACTTAGGCTTTTCTATGATGCTCACAGATACAGATGCACTCTTGCCGGCAAGAACTTCTTTACGCAAATCCTGATCTAGATTGCGAGCTTTAAGCCGGTTTTCCGGCATCCTAGCAGCATGAGCACTAACTGAAGCAAAGCCATGGGCAGCATTGTACTCACGTAGGGTCAGGTTCAGCTCGCGCTGCGCCCGGATGATGTCGGCACCGCCGGTAAGCAGGGCCTTGCGCGTGGCCTCCAGCTCCTCCTGAGCCTTTGCCGGGTCGATGTTCTGCGCGATGGGCGTGGCCAGCGTGTTCATCGCCGCTTGAAGAGGTGTTGCCGGTGGTGCTGACGATGCTCCCGCGACGCCGGCGTCACGCTCCAGCGGTGGTTTTGCCGGGCGAGTCGATGCCGCACGTTCAGCTCCTTCTTCCACAGCTCCCTTGCCGGTGTTGACCGCACCAGCCATCATGACCTCCACGCTGCCGGCGGCGCGGCCAGCACACAGCCATCTTGGCGGATCCGGCGCCACCAGCACCGGCGAGAGGCGCTGGCGCACAGGGACGGTGCCGAGGTAGACGCGGATGCTGCCGAACTCGATGGTGCGGCCGTTCTGCGGGAACTTGCCGCCGTTGGCGAAGCAGCCAGCATTATCGTTGATGAAGTCCATGTTGTAGATGCGTTCCACGAGCGCGGACACCGTGCGCTCGCCGTTGATGTCGAGGATGCCCGCCCGAATATGAACTCCAGCAAGCGCCACTTCATGCCCCACGGTGGGCGCCAACTGTCGTCGTGGTGAACGAGCAGATGCCATGGGATGGCTTATCTTGGGGCCGAATGGACGCTAGAGGATTCGGGGGAGGGTTTGTGACTAGATGGACGAACTTCCGGATGCTTTCCTCAAGAACTTGGCCAAGGCCAGAGGTAGAAGAAGAAAGACACAAGGACGAACTCGCTCTAGATCACCATGTTCATTGATCTCAAGACAGGTTACAGGTTGTTCTCTCTTCAGTGGATCGCGCATGTAAAAGAAGCTGCCCCCTCTCCTTATATAGGGGAGAGGGTGGCTTACAGAACAAGAAACCCTAATGGGATCTTTGACTAGACAAACTACTTTACAAAGATACTTTATAAAGCTACTTTAATCACAGATGACGCCGGGGTCTTCTTTAAACATGAAGGATGACGCCCTCCGGCTTCTTTGACCGTCATCCTCCTCCTTGTCTTCTAGTCTTCGTTTAAAGCCACTTTGCTTAGCTCATCTTTGTCCTTTAGCTCCTGACGGAATCTTTGACCAGTCAGCCGGCATGTTCTCCCTTCCGGTGCTCCGGTATCTTTCCTTCCTGGTTCCGGTATACCCCTCTTGGGGATACCGGCCTAGCTTCACTTAGCCAAACTCTATTCTCTTATACCGGCATGAACATTAAACCGGTATCTTGAAGGGTGAGACCATCCCGTATGGCATACCTTTGGCATACCGGGGTCATCCCCCCAACATGGAAGGTGGGACCCACCTGTGTTTTTGGCCCGGCCCACTATCTTGTTGGGCCGGCCCACTTTCTATATGGTGGACCCCACATACCAAATGGGCCGGCCCATTAACAGAATGTGGGACCCACCCGTGTTTTTGGCCCGCCCATATATGGTGGGCCCCACATACTAAATGGGCCGGCCCTTTATCGGAAAGTGGGACCCGCCTGTGTTTTTGGCCCGGCCCACTATTTTGTTGGGCCGCCCACTTGCTATATGGTGGACCCCACATACTAAATGGGCCGGCCCTTTAACAGGATAGTGGGACCCACCATGTGTTTTTGGCCCGGCCCACTAGCTTGTTGGGCCGGCCCACTTGCTATATGGTGGACCCCACACACTAAATGGGCCGGCCTTTTAACAGGATAGTGGGACCCACCTGTGTTTTTGGCCCGGCCCACTTGCTTCTTGGGCCGGCCCAGTTGCTGTAAGGGGGACCCCACATGTTAAATGGGCCGGCCCATTTAACTTTTGACCAGTCAACATTAGAGGTTAGGCCCGGCCCACGTAACTAATGGACCAGCCCAGCTATATAGTTGACCGGTCAAACTATGTCATCTGGCCCGGCCCGCTTAAGACGTGGCAGGCCTCGTGTGGGCCTACCATCTACCACGGGGTTTCAGCCGGTTAACGCCGTTAACCAGTTAACGGCGTCTGCCACGTGTCAGTTTGCATGACGTCAGCAGTCAACGGGCTCCCGGAAACACTTCCGCAACGGTCCGATTTTCCGTGGCGGAAGGGCGCCCAAGCGCGACGGACCGAAAAAATCGTCGTTGGACTTTGCCTGACGCAGTTTCGACAACAGAACCCATATCGTCGGGTTAGGCCCATAGGCGACGAAAAATGCCCCTTAGTTGACGATTTTGGGACGTTGTCATGGACCTTTCGCTTCTTGTGCTGCAGATCGGGCCATGCTCCTGCAGCAGGTGGGGCGCTATTCTCGTTCCCCATAGCCTCAGCACGGAACCTGGAGGTACCAACCTGATACAGAGAATATAGAGCATGGTGTCACAGAGGCTTTACGCACAAACAGCTGAAGACATGTGCTACTTTAAGCATATTCCAGAACAGGAACAGATTGAGGATGCAGAGACCAGAGAGACACTTAAAAGGTAAAGAGTGGATAAGCAAACGGAGTACCTGCTTCGCGGGGCTGGGGACGCAGCTCAGGCTCAGCCAACTGCCCACATGCGTGGTGGCCTTACGCTCCATTGCCCCCACCGCCGAGGTCTTACCTTTCCTGTACAAGCTGACAAAAGATACAGTGAGGATCAGCAGAAACTACAAAGGTTGCAAATGTCGACAAATAAAGGAAGAACACCCCAATCCAAGCAAAGGTAGCCCCCGCCCCCCACCCCCATCAATCACTCCCAGCCCCAGAGGAAGTGATGCGCACAGTAGCAAGTTTTCCCTCAGAAAGAAACCAAGGTTTAATCGAACCAGGAGGAGCCAAGAAGCACGTTGAAGGTTGATGGTCGCGAAATGTGATGCGGCGCAACACCAGGGATTCCCGCCAACGTGGAATCTGCACAACAAAACCAAAGTACTTTGCCTCAACGAAACAGTGAGGTTGTCAATCTCACCGGCTTGTCTGTAACAAAGGATTAAACGTATCGAGTGGAAGATGTTTGCAAAGAAAACAATAAAACAAAATTGCAGTAGATTGTATGCTATGTAAAGAATAGGACCGGGGTCCACAGTTCACTAGAGGTGTCTCTCCCATAAGATAAAGCATGTTGGGTGAACAAATTACAGTCGGGCAATTGACAAATAGAGAAAGGCATAACAATGCATTGATGACCCACAAGTATAGGGGGTGTATCGTAGTATCTTCGATAAGTAAGAATGTCGATCCCAACGAGGAGCAGAAGGTGTTGGCAGCAGTTTCGATGAAGGATTCACTGTAAATGCTCACAGACAAGTATTCAGGGGGTTTTGATATTGCAGATAAATAAAGTACAAGTAAGTAAAATGCGAGAGAAATAATTGCAGCGAGTGGCCCAATCCTTTTTAGCACAAAGGACAAGCCGGTTTGTTTACTTATAATGACCAAACGTTCCTGAGGACACACGGGGATTTTAGTCTAGTACTTTCGCTTCATGTGGTTTAATAATCTTCATTGTTTTGATAAGTGTTGTGTGGGTGAACCTATGCTAATGTACCGCCCTTCCTAGGACTAATACATACTTGTGATTATACCCCTTGCAAGCATCCGCAACTACAAGAAAGTAATTAAGATAAATCTAACCACAGCCTTAAACTCTGAGATCCTGCGATCCCTCCTGCATCGATATACTAACGGGGGCTCAGGTTTCTGTCACTCCGGCAACCCCGCAATTAGCAACCGAATACAAGATGCACTCCCCTAGGCCCATAAATGGTGAAGTGTCGTGTAGTCGACGTTCACACGACACCACTAGAAGAATGACACCACAACTTAAATATCATAACATTGAATATTACTCAACCATAATTCACTACTAGCATTTAGACTTCACCCATGTCCTCAAGAACTAAACGAACTACTCACGAGACATCATATGGAATACAATCAGAGGTGATATAATGATGAATAACAATCTGAACATAAACCTTGGTTCAATGGTTTCACTCAATAGCATCTACAACAAGTATAGAATAACACCGGGAGAGTTTCCCCTATCAAACAATCAAGATTTAACCCGAATTGTTACAGCGGTGACGAGGTGCAGCGGTGGTGATGGCGGTGTAGATGGTGGAGATGATGATGATGATGATGGAGATGATGTCCCGCTCGATGACGATGGCGATGGCGTCGATTTCCCCCTCCGGGAGGGAATTTCCCCGGCGGATTCCTGCCCGCCGGAGAGCTCTTTTCTCTCTGGTGTTCTCCGCCCCGCAGAGGCGGCTGTAACCCTCGTGAGGTCCTCTCTGTGTCTTAGGTTTTCGGGACGAAGGAGTACGCGAAGAAAAGGAGGCGAAAGGGGCTGTGGGGCCCCCAGAGCACAGGGTGGCGCGGCGGCCCTGGGCCGCGCCGCCCTGTGGTCTGGGCCCACAGTGGCTCCTCTCTGCTCCCCCTTTTGGCTCCCTCCGTCATCTGGAAAAATAGGAATTTACGTGAAATTCCCTTCCACAGTTGATCTTCCGAAATATTGCGTTCTGACGGTGCTTTTTCCAGCAGAATCCTGGCTCCGGTGCTTGATCCTCCAATGATGATGAAACATGCAAAATAGATGAAATAACATAAGTATTGTGTCCCAATATGAAATATATCAATGAATAACAGCAAATTATGATACAAAATAGTGATGCAAATTGGACGTATCAACTCCCCCAAGCTTAGACCTCGCTTGTCCCCAAGCGAAACTGAGCTCGATAAACAAGACCACATGTTTATGGAGTGAAGAGTCGATAAATAAAATACGGACAAGAAGCATCATATTCATTCACACAAGACATTCTAGTAAACAACTTCCTCATATAACTCATCTTGAAATAGGTAAAGAGAAATCACAAGTAAAGGTGCATAAGAAATCATAGTTGGTGATGGCAAACTTTGTTCTTGGTCAGAGAACTACTAACGGATTGTACTTCTAAGCAAAGCTTTCATATTAGAATTTATAGCTGAGCCTTCATATTTAAGCATAACAATCTCCTCATAATCATTGATAACTTCAAAGTCATATTCATTCAAATAAAATTGGTACTAAACAAGAAAGCATAAAAGACATGATTAACTGAATCATAGCATAAATGATTGGTTCACAACAACTCAATTGCTTGCTTGAGATAGAGAGAAATAGGTTTACTGACTCAACATAAAAGTAAAAGACAGGCCCTTCGCAGAGGGAAGCAGGGATTAAATCATGTGCTAGAGCTTTTCAAGTTTTGAAATCATATAGAGAGCATAAAAGTAAAGTTTTGAGAGGTGTTTGTTGTTGTCAACGAATGGTAGTGGGTACTCTAACTACCTTATCAACCAGACTTTCAAGAGCGGCTCCCATGAAGGACGTTATTTCTACCACCGTGGTAGATCATCCCTCTTCTCTTTTGTTTACACATGTATTTTAGTGGGGTGGCACTCCTTCCAACCTTTCTTTCACAAACCATGGCTAACCGATTCCATCGGGTGCCTGCCAACAATCTCATACCATGAAGGAGTGCCTTTTTATTTTAATTTTATTATGATGACACTCCTCCCCACCTTTGCTTTCTCAAGCCATGGCTAACCGATTCCATCGGGTGCCTACCAACTTTTCACATACCATGGAGGAGTGTCTATTTGCAAAATTAAGTTGCTTACTGATGAATCAGAGCAACACATGTGAAGAGAATTATTAATGAAGTTAATTAATTGGGGCTGGGAACCCCTTTGCCAGCTCTTTATGCAAAGTTATTGGATAAGCGGATGAAGCCACTAGTCCATTGTGAAAGTCTGTCCGAAGTAAATGACAAGATCGAAAGATAAAACACCACATACTTCCTCATGAGCTATAAAACATTGACACAAATAAGGAGTAGTAGTTTGAATTATTTAAAGGTAGCACATGAAGTATTTACTTGGAATGGCAGAAAATACCATGTAGTAGGTAGGTATGGTGGACACAAATGGCATAGGTTTGGTCTAAGGTTATGGATGTATGAGAAGCATCTCCTCTCGATACAGGTCTTTGGCTAGCAAGGTTTGATAGCAAGCATAAAGGTTGAGGGAAACAAACAAATATACATATGATAGAACAATCATGCATCTTTCTCATAAGCACAAGCAATTTTAACTTTAGAATACTAAGCATAGAGATAATAGAGTAATATATCTAAGTGTATTTCTCTCTTCTATTAAACATCAAGGTGTTGTTGCTATTGACCAATGCTAAGTTTGCCAAAACCAAATAGATTTACTTGATGCTCCCAAAGTGATATCAATACTCATGTCAAGAGTAATCATATAATGGAGATTGCAAACTAAAATAAGATGTGCAAAAAGTAAATGATAAGACTTCTCATTAATATTCCATAACGATAACTCACACCAACGGATACATAGATAACTAACTAAGAGAGATACTTCCACATTGCATACTATTCCATATGATAACTTCCCTATTCATGATATGACACTACTTGATAGTAAAAGATAAAGGTGGTGGTGATGTGATACCGCGGCACTCCCCCAAGCTTGGAACAAACCAAGGGGATGCCAATACCGATGATGAATTACTCCTTCGGTGATGATGGTGATGGATTCCTCTCGCGCTTCATAAGGATCTCCTTCAGCTTCAGCTTCTCAATTTTGCAATTCTGCACCAAAACCTGAAGAGACTCATTGTTACCCGAGTGTGGCGGTGACGGCCTTGTGCTGGGATTTGAGTAATATTCCAGCATTCTGCGAAGTCGCTGGTTCTCCTCCTGAAGTATCTCCACTTCCCTTCTTAGAGCACGATATTGATCACAAAACTCATCAGCAACCCGTATTGCTTCCTCCACACAAGGGAAAGAGTCGAGGTCCAGAGCAGGCGGAAGAGCTCCCTGCAAGTTATGAGAAAAAGAACGCCCAGTATTAACCGATCCCACCAAAATTGGCTTACTCCTCGTAGTTTCCCACTCTCCTTTTGCTGATGCTATCTTCTCCTTCTCCTTATTGATCCTCTCATCCATCTCTTCCCTCCAAGGCCCCTTGTCTTTGTTGTTGGAGACCATGGTGCTTCTAGATCAAAACAAATCTGGCAGAAAACAGCTCGAAACAAAACACGACGAGAAAACGATATTACGGACCTCCAGGGGTCCGGGGGATTATATAGCAAATATTTTTACGACAAAAGGAAGGTTCCAGGTCGAAAACGAGTCGGAAAGGGGCAACGAGGCGGCCAGACCATAGGTCGGCGCGGCCAGGGTGGGGCCCGCGCCGGCCTATGGTGGCACGCCCTCGCGCGTCTTTTCCACTCCGTTTCGATTCCGTAATTTTTCATATTTTCCAAAAACAGCAGAAATAATGTTCGGAAAGGTAAACGCGGACTTTTTATTACCTGTACTGTTACCTATTCAAAGTCGAGTTCTGGCGGACTGTCAATTTGTCCTTTGATGAAAGCCTCCGGTGTTTCCACTTGAATAATATCAACATCAACATTATAAGAATCACCCGAGATATAATGCTTGAGTCTTTGTCCATTCACCACTTGTGTGGCATTGCCTTGGAGAGAACTAATTTTAATTGCTCCTGAACGATACACCTCCTCAACAACATATGGTCCTTCCCACTTCGAGAGTAATTTCCCTGCAAAGAATCTGAGACGAGACCGATACAATAGAACTTGATCTCCAACATTAAATTCTCTTTTAATGATCCTTCTATCATGCCACTTCTTAACTTTTTCTTTAAAGAGTTTAGCATTTTCATAAGCTTCATTTCTCCATTCATCTAGAGAACTTAATTGCAGCAACCTCTTATTACCGGCTAATTTAGGATCTTTATTTAGTTCTCTAACAGCCCAATAAGCTTTGTGCTCTAGTTCTAAAGGTAAATGACAAGCTTTTCCATAAACCATTTTATAAGGTGACATTCCCATAGGATTTTTATAAGCAGTTCTATAAGCCCATAGTGCTTCTTTCAATTTACTAGCCCAATTCTTTCTAGATTTATTAACAGTCTTACCCAAGATAGCTTTAATCTCTCTATTTGATAATTCTACTTGACCACTAGTTTGAGGGTGATAAGCAGAAGCAATTCTATGATTAATACCATACTTAGCAAGAGTTTTTCTAAAACCTCCATGAATAAAATGAGAGCCTCCATCAGTCATAATATATCTAGGTACTCCAAATCTAGGAAATATAACATCTACAAGCATTTTTATAGAGGTCTCACCATCAGCACTTTTTGTAGGTATAGCTTCTACCCATTTAGTAACATAATCAACAGCGACAAGTATATGAGTGTTACCGTCTGAAGAAGGGAAAGGACCCATGAAGTCGAATCCCCAACAATCGAATGGTTCAATAACAAGAGTATAATTCATAGGCATTTCATTGCGTCTAGAGATATTACCAACTCTTTGACATTCATCACAAGATAAAATAAATTTCCTTGCATCTTTGAAGAGTGTTGGCCAATAAAAACCTGATTGTAGAACCTTTTGCGCGGTTCTATCTCCAGCGTGATGTCCTCCATAAACACTTCCATGACATTTATTCAATATCTCCTGTTGTTCATATTCAGGAACACATCTTCGCATAATACCATCCACTCCTTCTTTATATAAGTGTGGGTCATCCCAAAAATAATGCCTCAAGTCATAAAAGAATTTCCTCCGTTGCTGAGCTGAAAAGGTTGGAGGCAAATACTTCGAAACAATAAAGTTAGCATAATCTGCATACCAAGGGCTCTCTCGCGAGCTCACCTTTATTACAGCCAATTGTTCATTTGGAAAACTATCATTAACAGGAACAGGATCATAAGCAATATTTTCCAATCTAGATAAATTATCAGCAACAGGATTATCAGCACCTTTCCTATCTATAATATGTAAATCAAATTCTTGCAACAGAAGTACCCATCTAATAAGCCTTGGCTTAGCATCTTTCTTTGTCATAAGGTATCTAATTGCAGCATGATCAGTATGAATTGTAACTTTCGAATCAACAATATAGGGTCTAAACTTATCACAAGCAAAGACTACAGCTAACAATTCCTTTTCAGTTGTAGCATAATTTCTTTGAGCAGCATCAAGAGTCTTACTAGCATAATGAATAACATTTAATTTTTTATCTACCCGCTGTCCAAGAACAGCGCCTACAGCAAAATCACTAGCATCACACATAATTTCAAAAGGCAAATTCCAATCAGGAGGTTCGACTATAGGAGCAGTTGTTAAGGCTTTCTTTAGAGTTTCAAAAGCTTCCTTACAATCATCATCAAAAACAAAAGGTACATCTTTTTGAAGAAGATTAGTAAGAGGCTTTGAAATTTTAGAGAAATCTTTAATAAATCTCCTATAAAACCCAGCATGACCAAGAACACTACGAATACCTTTAACATCCCTCGGATAGGGCATCTTCTCAATTGCTTCAACTTTAGCTCTATCAACTTCAATACCTTTCTCGGAAATTTTATGTCCCAATACAATTCCTTCATTAACCATAAAGTGGCATTTCTCCCAATTAAGAACAAGGTTAGTTTCTTCACATCTCTGCAAAACTTTATCGAGGTTTCGCAAGCAATTATCAAAAGAATTCCCATAGACAGAAAAATCATCCATGAACACCTCTACAATACTTTCGCAAAAACCATGAAAAATAGCAGACATGCATCTTTGAAAAGTAGCAGGAGCATTACATAAACCAAAAGGCATACGCCTATAAGCATAAGTTCCATAAGGACAAGTAAAAGTGGTTTTCTCTTGATCTTTAGCTTTAACAGCAATTTGTGAAAACCCAGAATAACCATCAAGAAAGCAAAAATGAGTATTTTTAGATAACCTTTCTAGCATTTGATCAATAAAGGGTAAAGGGTAATGATCTTTCTTAGTAACTTTATTAACTTTTCGAAAATCAATGCACATTCTATAACCTACAACTATTCTTTGAGGAATAAGCTCATCATTATCATTAGGCACAACAGTCATTCCTCCTTTCTTAGGAACACAATGCACATGACTAACCCATCTACTATCAGCAATAGGATATATAATACCAGCTTCAAGAAGTTTTAATACCTCGTTCCTTACCACCTCTTTCATCTTCGGAATTAGACGACGTTGATGTTCAACAACAGGCTTTGCATCTTCTTCCATATTAATAGCATGTTGGCAAATAGAAGGAGAAATCCCTTTCAAATCATCAAGTGTATAGCCAATAGCTCCTCGGTGTTTCTTCAATATTTCCAATAACCTTTCTTCCTCAATCTCTGAAAGCTTAGAACTAATAATAACAGGATATATTTTCTTATCATCAATATGAGCATATTTAAGATTATCAGGTAAAGGCTTTAAATCAAAAACAGGATCTTCCTTTGGTGGCGGTGTTGTACCCAAATCTTCCACCGGTAAATCATGCTTGAGAATAGGTTGGCGAAGAAAAATTTCCTCAAGCTCATCTCTTTCTTTCCTAAAAGCTTCACTTTCACTATTCTCCAAATGTTGCTGCAAAGGATTATTAGGAACAAGAACAATAGATGCACACTGCTCCATTTTAAAATCATTACTAGGCAAGTCAGCTTTATAAGGAGTTTTGGTAAATTTAGAAAAGTTAAATTCATAAGGTTCACCAGCAAATCTAGTCAAAATTTTCTCTTTCTTACAATCTATAATAGCTCCACAAGTATTTAGAAAAGGTCTACCAAAAATGATAGGACAATGATCACTAGCAGCAGAACCAAGTACCAAAAAGTCAGCAGGATATTTAATCTTACCACATAGAACTTCCACATCTCGAACAATACCAATTGGAGAAATAGTTTCTCTATTAGCCAAATGAATAACCACATCAATATCTTCAAGTTCACAAGAACCAATTTCGTGCATAATCTCCGTGTAAAGCTCATAAGGAATAGCACTAACACTTGCACCAATATCACATAAACCATAATAGCAATGATCACCAATTCTAACAGATAGCATAGGAACACTAACTTGTTTGGATTTATTAGGATGTGAAACAATATTAGAAGCATCTTCACAGAAAATAATATGACCATCCTCCACATTTTCAGTCACAAGATCTTTAACTATTGCAACAGCAGGTTCAATTTTAATTTGTTCTTCAGGTTCTTTAGGTTTCTTTTCACTTTTATTAACCGCACTAGATATGACAGAGTACTCCTTCATTTTAGCAGGGAAAGGAGTTTTTTCAATATAAGCTTCAGGAATAACATTATCAACAGTTTCAATCACTACACATTTGTTTACAGATGAATCAACTTTATCTTTATACGGTTCATGATACTTATCAAAATTCTTCTTAGGCAGTTCATAATGAGAGGCAAAAGCTTTATAAAGATTTGCAACAACTTGGGAATCAAGACCATATGTAGCACTCATATTACGAAATTTATCAGTATCCATAAAAGCTTCAATGCATTTATAATCATAAATTATACCTGATTCTCTATCTTTGTCGTTCTCCCATCCTTCAGTATTTTCTTGGATCCGATCAAGAAGGTCCCTTTTAAACTCTTCTTTGTTGCGTGTAAATGATCCAGAACAAGAAGTATCCAGCAAGGTCTTGTCTTGAAAAGAAAGTCTTGCATAGAAATTATCAATAATAACATTACCAGGAAGCTCATGAATGGGGCATTTGAGCATTAAAGACTTCAATCTCCCCCAAGCTTGGGCAATACTCTCTCCATCATGAGGCCAGAAATTATATATGCGGTTCCGATCTTTGTGAATTTCACTTGGAGGATAAAATTTGGAATAAAATAAAGGCACAATGTCCTCCCAATCAATAGAATCACCATTCTTCAGCAATTTATACCAGTGCGCCGCTTTACCAGACAGCGATATAGTGAATAGTTTCTTCCTAACTTCATTCATAGAAATACCTGCACATTTGAATAACCCGCATAATTCATGCAAAAACAATAAATGATCACCAGGATGGACAGTTCCATCCCCTTCATAGCGGTTATCCATAACACGTTCAATAATTTTCATAGGTATTTTATATGGTACTACTTCCTCACCTGGCGCTTCATCCACTACCGTTGCAGTAGTAGTAGATTTCCCAAATAGAAATTGAAGAGAAGATCTCTCCATAATGATTTATAGCAGCAGGCAGAAATAAAATCAGCACAAACAGTAAAGGTTTTCCTTACCAATTCCACTTACCAATAGCGCTTCACTCCCCGGCAACGGCGCCAGAAAATAGTCTTGATGACCCACAAGTATAGGGGGTGTATCGTAGTATCTTCGATAAGTAAGAATGTCGATCCCAACGAGGAGCAGAAGGTGTTGGCAGCAGTTTCGATGAAGGATTCACTGTAAATGCTCACAGACAAGTATTCAGGGGGTTTTGATATTGCAGATAAATAAAGTACAAGTAAGTAAAATGCGAGAGAAATAATTGCAGCGAGTGGCCCAATCCTTTTTAGCACAAAGGACAAGCCGGTTTGTTTACTTATAATGACCAAACGTTCCTGAGGACACACGGGGATTTTAGTCTAGTACTTTCGCTTCATGTGGTTTAATAATCTTCATTGTTTTGATAAGTGTTGTGTGGGTGAACCTATGCTAATGTACCGCCCTTCCTAGGACTAATACATACTTGTGATTATACCCCTTGCAAGCATCCGCAACTACAAGAAAGTAATTAAGATAAATCTAACCACAGCCTTAAACTCTGAGATCCTGCGATCCCTCCTGCATCGATATACTAACGGGGGCTCAGGTTTCTGTCACTCCGGCAACCCCGCAATTAGCAACCGAATACAAGATGCACTCCCCTAGGCCCATAAATGGTGAAGTGTCGTGTAGTCGACGTTCACACGACACCACTAGAAGAATGACACCACAACTTAAATATCATAACATTGAATATTACTCAACCATAATTCACTACTAGCATTTAGACTTCACCCATGTCCTCAAGAACTAAACGAACTACTCACGAGACATCATATGGAATACAATCAGAGGTGATATGATGATGAATAACAATCTGAACATAAACCTTGGTTCAATGGTTTCACTCAATAGCATCTACAACAAGTATAGAATAACACCGGGAGAGTTTCCCCTATCAAACAATCAAGATTTAACCCGAATTGTTACAGCGGTGACGAGGTGCAGCGGTGGTGATGGCGGTGTAGATGGTGGAGATGATGATGATGATGATGATGGAGATGATGTCCCGCTCGATGACGATGGCGATGGCGTCGATTTCCCCCTCCGGGAGGGAATTTCCCCGGCGGATTCCTGCCCGCCGGAGAGCTCTTTTCTCTCTGGTGTTCTCCGCCCCGCAGAGGCGGCTGTAACCCTCGTGAGGTCCTCTCTGTGGCTTAGGTTTTCGGGACGAAGGAGTACGCGAAGAAAAGGAGGCGAAAGGGGCTGTGGGGCCCCCAGCACGGGTGGCGCGGCCAGGCCTTGGGCCGCGCCGCCCTGTGGTCTGGGCCCACAGTGGCTCCTCTCTGCTCCCCCTTTTGGCTCCCTCCGTCATCTGGAAAAATAGGAATTTACGTGAAATTCCCTTCCACAGTTGATCTTCCGAAATATTGCGTTCTGACGGTGCTTTTTCCAGCAGAATCCTGGCTCCGGTGCTTGATCCTCCAATGATGATGAAACATGCAAAATAGATGAAATAACATAAGTATTGTGTCCCAATATGAAATATATCAATGAATAACAGCAAATTATGATACAAAATAGTGATGCAAATTGGACGTACAATGCATATACATGATATGATAAATATAGTGAGATTTAATTGGGCATTACGACAAAATACATAGACCGCCATCCAACTGCATCTATGCCTAAAAAGTCCACCTTCAGGTTATCATCCGAACCCCATTCAGTATTAAGTTGCTAAGCAACAGACAATTGCATTAAGTATGGTGCGTAATGTAATCAACAACTACATCCTTAGACATAGCATCAATGTTTTATCCCTAGTGGCAACAGCACATCCACAACCTTAGAACTTTCTGTCACTGTCCCAGATTCAATGGAGGCATGAACCCACTATCGAGCATAAATACTCCCTCTTGGAGTTAAGAGTACAAACTTGGCCAGAGCCTCTACTAATAACGGAGAGCATGCAAGATCATAAACAACACATAAACAATAGATTGATAATCACCATAATCATAGTACTCTCTATCCATCGGATCCCGACAAACACAACATATAGTATTACATATAGATGATCTTGATCATGTTAGGCAGCTCACAAGATCCAACAATGAAGCACAACAAGGAGAAGACGACCATCTAGCTACTGCTATGGACCCATGGTCCAGGGGTGAACTACTCACTCATCACTCCGGAGGCGACCATGGCGGTGTAGAGTCCTCCGGGAGATGAATCCCCTCTCCGGCAGGGTGCCGGAGGCGATCTCCTGAATCCCCCGAGATGGGATTCGCGGCGGCGTCTCTGGAAGGTTTTCCGTATCGTGGCTCTCGGTACTGGGGGTTTCGCGACGAGGCTTTAAGTAGGCGGAAGGTCAACGCGGGGGCCACACGAGGGCCCAGGGGGTGGCGCGGCCAGGGCTTGGGCCGCGCCGCCCTATGCCCTGGCTGCCTCGTGGCCCCACTTCGTTATCTCTTCGGTCTTCTGGAAGCTTCGTGCAAAAATAGGACCCTGGGCGAAAGTTTCGTCCAATTCCGAGAATATTTCCTTACTAGGATTTCTGAAACCAAAAACAGCAGAAAACAGCAACTGGCTCTTCGGCATCTTGTTAATAGGTTAGTTCCAGAAAATGCATAAATATGACATATAATGTGCATAAAACATGTAGGTATCATCAATAAAGTAGCATGGAACATAAGAAATTATCGATACGTTGGAGACGTATCAGCATCCCCAAGCTTAGTTCTGCTCGTCCCGAGCAGGTAAAACGATAACAAAGATAATTTCTGAAGTGACATGCCATCATAATCTTGATCATACTATTTGTAAACATATGTAATGAATGCAGCGATCAAAACAAAGGTAATGACATGAGTAAACAAGTGAATCATATAGCAAAGACTTTTCATGAATAGTACTTCAAGACAAGCATCAATAAGTCTTGCATAAGAGTTAACTCATAAAGCAATAAATCAAAGTAAAGGTGTTGAAGCAACACAAAGGAAGATTAAGTTTCAGCGGTTGCTTTCAACTTATAACATGTATATCTCATGGATATTGTCAACATAAAGTAATATAACAAGTGCAATATGCAAGTATGTAGGAATCAATGCACAGTTCACACAAGTGTTTGCTTCTTAAGGTGGAGAGAGATAGGTAAACTGACTCAACAATAAAAGTAAAAGAAAGGTCCTTCAAAGAGGAAAGCATCGATTGTTGTATTTGTGCTAGAGCTTTTATTTTGAAAACATGAAACAATTTTGTCAACGGTAGTAATAAAGCATATGAGTTATGTAAATTATATCTTACAAGTTGCAAGCCTCATGCATAGTGTACTAATAGTGTCCGCACCTCGTCCTACTTAGCTTGGACTACCGGATCTTTGCATGCCATGTTTCAACCAAGTGTCACAAAGGGGTACCTCCATGCCGCCTGTACAAAGGTCTAAGGAGAAAGCTCGCATTTTGGATTTCTCGCTTTTGATTATTCTCAACTTAGACATCCATACCGGGACAACATGGACAACAGATAATGGACTCCTCTTAAATGCATAAGCATGTAGCAACAATTATTATTCTCATATGAGATTGAGGATATATGTCCAAAACTGAAACTTCCACCATGATTCATGGCTTTAGTTAGCGGCCCAATGTTCTTCTCTAACAATTTTGCATGCTCCAACCACTAAAATGATAGATCCTTCAGACAAGACGGACATGCATAGCAACTCACATGATATTCAACAATAGTTGATGGCGTTCCCCAGAAGCATGGTTATCGCACAACAAGCAACTTAATAAAAGATAAAGTGCATAAGTACATATTCAATACTACGATAGTTTTTAAGGCTATTTTGTCCCATGAGCTATATATTGCAAAGGTGAATGATGGAATTTTAAAGGTAGCACTCAAGCAATTTACTTTGGAATGGCGGAGAAATACCATGTAGTAGGTAGGTATGGTGGACACAAATGGCATAGTGGTTGGCTCAAGGATTTTGGATGCATGAGAAGTATTCCCTCTCGATACAAGGTTTAGGCTAGCAAGGTTATTTGAAGCAAACTCAAGGATGAACAGGTGCAGCAAAACTCACATAAAAGACATATTGTAAACATTATAAGACTCTACACCGTCTTCCTTGTTGTTCAAAACTCAATACTAGATATTATCTAGACCTTAGAGAAACCAAATATGCAAATCAAATTTTAGCAAGCTCTATGTATTTCTTCATTAATGGGTGCAAAGCATATGATGCAAGAGCTTAAACATGAGCACAACAATTGCCAAGTATCACATTATCCAAGACATTTTAGAATTACTACATGTAGCATTTTCCAATTCCAACCATATAACAATTTAACGAAGAAGAAACTTCGCCATGAACATTATGAGTAAAGCCTAAGGACACATGTGTCCATATGCAACAGCGGAGCGTGTCTCTCTCCCACAAAGTGAATGCTAGGATCCATTTTATTCAAACAAAAACAAAAACAAAAACAAACCGACGCTCCAAGTAAAGAACACAAGATGTGATTGAATAAAAATATAGTTTCAGGGGAGGAACCTGATGATGTTGTTGATGAAGAAGGGGATGCCTTGGGCATCCCCAAGCTTAGACGCTTGAGTCTTCTTAGAATATGCAGGGGTGAACCACGGGGGCATCCCCAAGCTTAGAGCTTTCACTCCTCTTGATCATAGTATATCATACTCCTCTCTTGACCCTTGAAAACTTCCTTCACACCAAACTTCAAGCAAACTCATTAGAGGGTTAGTGCACAATTAATAATTCACTCATTCAGAGGTGACACAATCATTATTTTCACTTCTGGACATTGCATAATGCTACTGGACATTAATGGATCAAAGAAATAAATCCAACATAGCAAAAGAGGCAATGCGAAATAAAAGGCAGAATCTGTCAAAAACAGAACAGTCCGTAAAGACGAATTTAAATCTGGCACCAGACTTGCTCAAATGGAAAAACTCAAAACTAATGAAAGTTGCGTACATATCTGAGGATCACGCTCGTAAATTGGCAGATTTTTTCGAATTTTCTACAGAGAACTGTGCCCAGATTCGTGACAGACAGCAATGCTGTTTCTGCGCAGCGATCCCAAATATAACATCAACTTTGACATAGAAACTTTACTTGGCACAAAAACATGATAAGGAGAGGTTGCTACAGTAGTAAACAACTTCCAAGACTCAACAAAACAAAAAAATTGCTGTAGGTAAAAACATGGGTTGTCTCCCATAAGCGCTTTTCTTTAACGCCTTTCAGCTAGGCGCAGAAAGTGCAAATCAAGTAACATCGAGAGATGAAGCATCAACATTATTATTTTTCATGCAAACACAACTTGTTGCAGAGGGTACTTTAGGTGCTCCATTATCTAAATTCTCTATGGTGGTGCTAGGGGTTTTAGAAATTTTAGGCCTATAATAATTCTTTTGTTTAGGCACTTTAGAGGCGTACATGAATTTTTGCTCTTTACCCACATAAGCTTTCTCATTATACTTGAGAGAAGAAAAGGTTGAACCCAAGGTTCCCATAGCTTTTTCAAGTTCATCAATCCTATTGGTTTGATTATCATGGACAACACAAGTTCCTAGGACACTAATTCTTTCATCAATTCCTCCTAAGGATTTATCAAGTTCATAAGTTTTGTCAAATAACATTCCCAATTTAGTTTCAACACTTGAAATTTTTTTCTCTATGGTTTCCAATTTTTTCATAACATCTTCAAGAGAGATTTCAATTTTAACTTCATTAACAGGTGGTATTCCAACTAGACTCTCAATGATGCAACTAGCTTCTAAAGCGGGAGTACCTAGGAAATTACCTCCCGAAAGAGTATCAAGAACATATCTATTCCAACTAGATAAACCAACATAAAAGTTCCTAAGAAGGATAGTGGTGGAGTGTTTCTTAATGCACCTTTGATGAGCATTACTAATTCTATACCAAGCATCTTTAAAACTTTCTCCACCTTGTTGCTTAAAAGAACGAACTTCAACTTCAGGATTACTCATTTTAGTAGCAATAAAGTAAACTAGGCAAAGACAAGTAACTAATTTTTTTTTGTGTTTTTGATATGGAGAGCAAGATAGTAAATAAAGTAAAACTAGCAACTAATTTTTTGTATTTTGATTTAGTGCAGCAAACAAAGTAGTAAAAAAAATAAAGCAAGACAAAAACAAAGTAAAGAGATTGAGAAGTGGAGACTCCCCTTGCAGCGTGTCTTGATCTCCCCGGCAACGGCGCCAAAAAAGAGCTTTGCGTTGACGTGGAGATAGAAATCTTTGTGGTGTAACTTTTCTTCAGATCCCCGGCAACGGCGCCAGAAAAAGAGCTTGATGGCGTGTAACTCACACGTTCGTTGGGAACCCCAAGAGGAAGGTATGATGCGCACAGCAAGTTTTCCCTCAGAAAGAAACCAAGGTTTAATCGAACCAGTAGGAGCCAAGAAGCACGTTGAAGGTTGATGGTCGCGAAATGTGATGCGGCGCAACACCAGGGATTCCGGCGCCAACGTGGAATCTGCACAACAAAACCAAAGTACTTTGCCCCAACGAAACAGTGAGGTTGTCAATCTCACCGGCTTGATGTAACAAAGGATTAAACGTATCGAGTGGAAGATGTTTGCAAAGAAAACAGTAAAACACAATTGCAGTAGATTGTATGCTATGTAAAGAATAGGACCGGGGTCCACAATTCACTAGAGGTGTCTCTCCCATAAGATAAAGCATGTTGGGTGAACAAATTACAGTCGGGCAATTGACAAATAGAGAAAGGCATAACAATGCATATACATGATATGATAAATATAGTGAGATTTAATTGGGCATTACGACAAAATACATAGACCGCCATCCAACTGCATCTATGCCTAAAAAGTCCACCTTCAGGTTATCATCCGAACCCCATTCAGTATTAAGTTGCTAAGCAACAGACAATTGCATTAAGTATGGTGCGTAATGTAATCAACAACTACATCCTTAGACATAGCATCAATGTTTTATCCCTAGTGGCAACAACACATCCACAACCTTAGAACTTTCTGTCACTGTCCCAGATTCAATGGAGGCATGAACCCACTATCGAGCATAAATACTCCCTCTTGGAGTTAAGAGTACAAACTTGGCCAGAGCCTCTACTAATAACGGAGAGCATGCAAGATCATAAACAACACATAAACAATAGATTGATAATCACCATAATCATAGTACTCTCTATCCATCGGATCCCGACAAACACAACATATAGTATTACATATAGATGATCTTGATCATGTTAGGCAGCTCACAAGATCCAACAATGAAGCACAACAAGGAGAAGACGACCATCTAGCTACTGCTATGGACCCATGGTCCAGGGGTGAACTACTCACTCATCACTCCGGAGGCGACCATGGCGGTGTAGAGTCCTCCGGGAGATGAATCCCCTCTCCGGCAGGGTGCGGAGGCGATCTCCTGAATCCCCCGAGATGGGATTCGCGGCGGCGGCGTCTCGGAAGGTTTTCCGTATCGTGGCTCTCGGTACTGGGGGTTTCGCGACGGAGGCTTTAAGTAGGCGGAAGGTCAACGCGGGGGCCACACGAGGGGCCCAGGGGGGGTCGGCGCGGCCAGGGCTTGGGCCGCGCCGCCCTATGCCCTGGCTGCCTCGTGGCCCCACTTCGTTATCTCTTCGGTCTTCTGGAAGCTTCGTGCAAAAATAGGACCCTGGGCGAAAGTTTCGTCCAATTCCGAGAATATTTCCTTACTAGGATTTTTGAAACCAAAAACAGCAGAAAACAACAACTGGCTCTTCGGCATCTTGTTAATAGGTTAGTTCCAAAATGCATAAATATGACATATAATGTGCATAAAACATGTAGGTATCATCAATAAAGTAGCATGGAACATAAGAAATTATCGATACGTCGGAGACGTATCCGCCCCCCCCATCAATCACTCCCAGCTCGAGGGTGACCAGAAAGACACCCCTTTGCCCAGAATAGGAAAGAGATGCGCAAGATATCGAGGAGAGGAAAAAAGAACCGATCTCGAGAAAGGAGAGAACATTACTAGTCCTACCTAATCCGCTTGGGCTAGATGCAGCTTGCCCCTCCAAGCTGGATGCCTGGACGGTGGAGGCGAAAGGAGGGGATCGAGCTAGCGGCTTGCATCCGTCGGCAATCGGCACTCGATCGGGAGAGAAGGGGTGCTACATAAAGGGGAGGGGTAACATATTTTATTACACAGTGAACTTACTGATGTGACTAGTCATTACATGTCTCACTGAAACTAGGGCCCATAGTGTGGCACCCCAAATTTACTTGAAGCTGCCCGGCGGGACGCATTGGCGCGTCAAGAAACCCCCGAATTGTAGCGGGGAAATGAAACATTTCACAAAAATTCGAAATTCAAGCACACCGCCACGCGCCAAGCACGCGGCTGTTCCTTCCTCTTCCTCGGTTCCTCCTCCCCTATCCGAAAAAACCCCAAATCCCAAGCTCAAACCAAAAAAAAAAAAAAACAAATCCCCTGGCCGCCATGCATGTCCTCGTTAACCCGCTGGAGATCGTTCCCGGACGATGCGGACCACCCGCCCTGAGATCCAGAATTCCGTCCACCTCGAGGCACTGCGTGCTGTCTCGCAGCAGCGGCTTGAGGGCGCTGAAGAGGAAGTTCCGCCGGAAAGTGCTCATGGCAACCGTGCAAGCTCACCGGCGTGCTGTATCCCGAGAGGAACTGGTCAAAGCTTTGCTATTCGCCACACACAAAAAAATTGCGGGCCAAGATCTGGTCAAAGCTTCGTCGATGGCTTGCCGCGAGAGGCTTGGAGTCCAGAGTCAATAAACTAGCTGCTCGAGGACTTGGGCGGTTTACACGGATTCATATTAACTGACTCAAGTTTGTTAGTCTAGTTAACAAATGCATCTAGATACATCCATATCTAGACAGAATTGAGTCAATTAATATGAATCAGAGGGGAGTACCTGAAAGTGTTTCATGCTACCAACTAATGCGCTGGCAGGAATCGCTGTAGAAGTAATTGTGCTACTACTCGTACGATGAACTGATTGTGTGGGTGTCGAATTTTGCAACGCGATCATCCACTGAATGCTTAATCTAGCGCCAAAGGCGTACAAATCATAACATACTACAGCACCAGAACATAAGAGTACGAATCATAAAGTAGCTCAACATTTTGCATCAGGGCTGGGTGGTCCTGAGACTACCGGGACGCCCCTGATGATCTCCGGGTGTGCATCCTCTTCAACGCAAAGCTGTGTACTCGGTCCACGGCCTCCTTCTGTAGGCTGGATAATCTCAGGTGCAGGACCTTCGTCTATGAGAGGCTCGTCATCAGTACCATCCACAGGTGCATCAGGGCTGGGTGGTCTTGAGACTACCCGGACGCCCGTGATGATCTCCGGGCGTGCATCCACTTCAACGCAAAGCTGTGTACTCGGTCCACGGCCTCCTTCTGTAGGCTGGATAATCTCAGGTGCAGGACCTTCGTCTATGAAAGGCTCGTCATCAGTACCATCCACAGGTGCATCAAACTGAGATTCATCTTCAAATCTCCCATCAAACTGAGAGACCTCTTTAACTCTATGCTTCTGCAATTAGTACATCAACCGATTAGACAAACATCTAAGGGATGCAACCTGAACAAATGCCGTTTTACATATTTACCTTCTCATCTGGCACAGCACATGTCCCAGAGCTGAAACCCGTTTCCTGAAGCAAGCGCTTTTTCTCTCCTTCCCGTCCATCCATCTGCAACAAGTTAAATTTGAGTACAGAACCTTGCACAGCAATGCAAACTATTGATTGAAACAGCGGCAACATCAATATAAATAATTAACTACATATGCCAGCACACATACAGTGTGAGCAAGATCTGCTTCTCCTGCTAAAGGATCATTATATGGTTCACCATGCTAAACCCGCCTAACATATGTGCGGTCCATCCCAAAAATGTGTAAATGATCTGCCACTACAGGGTGAGGCCTCTTCTCACCATTCATACATGTGCAGCGCGGGCAATACACGTCCAGGTTGTGACCATCATGAGCTCTAATAAACCCCATAAAGGGTTGAACACCATTTATATATGAAGGGGAACATAAGTGTCCATGCAGTTTCCAAGTTCTGTCCATCTGTTTAATTATGAGATACAGTGGTTGGTGATTAATTTAAGGCGAAGTAGGAAATGTATATCCATCGAGTACAAAACTATACTACATGATTATGCATTTCAGCAATCATGTCGAGTACAAAACAAAAAATGCCCATCGACATTTTAGCAAACAGATCGTGTACAAAACTCTGCCATGGCATTTCAGCAAATTAACGGATCGAGTGCAGAACTGACTCTATATGCCCACGCAAATGAACAAATTGATCGATGACAAATCGAGCGGAAAACTATAAAGTGCCAATTAGTTCGAGCATACTGACGAATTTTTTTAGCAGCATCAAGAAAATATAAATCGTTAGGCTGTCTTGCCCGATACATGATTGAGCTAGAGATAGCAGCCCTACCGTGGATCAACTTGACCGCCGGTGCGTCTCGAGAAGAACGACGGGGAGGGGAAGCTTCTTCTTCGCACGGACGGGACGGGGAGGGGAAGCTCTTCGCACGGACGGGGATAAGTTGTGTACGGGTGGGTGGGGGGTCATGCGGCCGGGCCGCCGGGGTGATAATTAAGGTCGGTAGGTGGCGTTTAATGGAGTTGCGTGTGTAATTTGCCGTGCACAAGGTTGAGGAATAGGCGGTTCCCTTTGCCGCGCGCACAATTCAAACTATCCCGCCCATGTAGTTTAAATTCGCCATATTTTCGTTAAATCGACATAAAGTCATGTGAGTGGGGGAAAATTAGCAAAGTTGCTTGAAAAATAGTAAAACTCTGGAATTATCCTTTAAATATGCTCTACTTCGTGTGAAAATCGGGGTGTGGAAGCATGTTGAGCTGTTTTATTTGTACTTTCTTCATTAAAACTCCCATTTTATGCACTTTGGATGGAAAGAAATCATTTGTACATAAATTTTGACAACGCCATTTGCAAACACTAATTGTTTACATGCCAAGATGCACCCATCCACCAAATATATATGTGGCAAAAGTTTATCACAATCTAGCAGATATGCATAATTAGTGAGGGACCCCTTTTGATTTTGTGCAATTTCCACTAATTAGGTAGAGATCGAGAAGGGTTAATTAATTAGGCCATGTTAGGGGTTATGTGTTTTAGATTAGGTTGTGTGGATTCAAATACAACTTCTTTATTTGTGTGCTATGATTAATCAAAACTAGATCGATCGACTGCGCACACATTATTAGAGGCGCATGCCTTTGCGCACAAAGTGCATGTGTGTGTTGTTGGCCACCAACGAGAGAGAGAGAGAGAGAGAGAGAGAGAGAGAGAGAGAGAGAGAGAGGTAGAGAGAGCTACATACGAGAGAGCGATTGAAATCCCCAAATTAAACACATATATATGCATGGCACATTTAATTTAATTAGAGGACCGCGAGGCACCCCTGGCCTGCTTGATGCATAATTAAGTGTCATTGGCCTATATATAGGGTTTAATTAGGGTTTAGGGTTTAGGGTTAGGAGGTTAGGGTTTAGGGTCTAGGGTTTAGGGTTTAATGTTTATGGTGTTTAGGGTTTAGGGATTAGGGATTAGGGTTTATTTAGGGTTTAAGGTTTAGGGATCATCGATCGAGTGCGCACACACACATTATTAGAGGCACACGCGCCTTTGCGCATAAAGTGCATGCGTATATGTGTGTGTTTTTTGGCCACCAACGACATATAGATGATCGAGAGAGAGAGATTGAAATCCCCAAGAATATGTTCAAATATATATTAAAATATATGCACGAATTAATGCATGCATGGTAGGCCATGCATGCACACTAATTATATATATATTATGAGGAAACTTAATCAAATGTGTTTTCATTCGAGAGAACTTGTCAAAATTCAAGTTAATTAATTTATCATCGATAATTATATAATTAATTAATGAATCTCAGGGAGATGTTATACAACATATGATCGATATATAGGCCATGTATATATTAATTGGTTTTAATCTACCGTTTAATTTGCTAGCTAGCTGCATGCTATATATAGAGCATGTTTTTATTAGATCGGGTTATAGCTAGTATATAGTTTAGGGTTATGTGTTTTAATTAACTAGGGTTTGATTAGCTAGGGGTTAGTTATATATATATGGTTTAGGGTTAATGCATGTCACATTTAATTTAACTAGAGGACCGCGAGGCACCCCTGGCCTGCTTGATGCACAATTAAGTGTCGTTGGCCTATATATATAGGGTTTAATTAGGGTTTAGGGTTAGCTAGCTGGGTTTAGGGTTTAGTGTTTTGGGTGTTTAGCTAGGGTCTAGGGTTTAGGGTTTAGTGTTTACGGTGTTTAGAGGGTCTAGGGTTTAGTGTTTAGGGTGTTTAGGGTCTAGGGTTTAGGGTCTAGTGTTTAGGGTCTATGGTTTAGGGTTTAATTAGTGTTTAGGGTGTTTAGGGTTTAGGGTTTAGTGTTTACGGTGTTTAGGGTCTAGGGTTTAGGGTTTAGTGTTTAGGGTCTAGGGTTTAGGGTTTAATTAGTGTTTAGGGTGTTTATAGGGTTTAGGGTTTAGGGTTTAGGGTTTTAGGGTTTAGGGTTTAGGTTTAGGGTTTAGGGTTTAGGGTTTAGGGTTTAGGTTTAGGTGTTTAGGGTCTAGGGTTTAGGGTTTAGTGTTTAGGGTGTTTAGGGTCTAGGGTTTAGTGTGTTTAGGGTGTTTAGGGTTTAGGGATTAGGGATTAGGGTTTTAGGGTTGTTTAAGGTTTAGGGATCATCGATCGAGTGCGCACACACATTATTAGAGGCACCCGCGCCTTTACGCATCAAGTGCATGCGTATATATGTGTGTTTTTTGGCCACCAACGATATATAGATGATCGAGAGAGAGAGATTGAAATCCCCAAGAATATGTTCAAATATACATTAAAATATATGCACGAATGCATTGTAGGCCATGCATGCACACTAATTATATATATATTATGAGGCAACTTAATCAAATGTGTTTTCATTCGAGAGAACTTGTCAAAGTTCAAGTTAATTAATTTATCACGATAATTATATAATTAATTAATGAATCTCAGGGATATGTTATACAACATGATCGATATAGGCCATGTATATTTTAATTGGTGTTAATCTACGGTTTGCTAGCTAGCTGCTATATATAGAGCATGTTTTTATTAGATCGGGTTATATCTAGTATAGTTTAGGGTTATGTGTTTTAATTAAGTAGGGTTGATTAGCTAGGGTTAGTTACATATATATGGTTTAGGGTTAATGCATGGCACATTTAATTTTATTAGAGGATCGCGAGGCACCCATGACCCGCTCGATCGATGCACAATTAAGTGTCGTTGGCCTATACATAGGGTTTAATTGGGGTTTAGGATTAGCTAGGGTTTAGGGTTAGGGTTAGGGTTAGGGTACGTTTAGGGTCTAGGGTTTAGGGTTTAGTGTTTAGGGTTTAGGGATTAGGGATTTAAGGTTTTAGGGTTGTTTAAGGTTTAGGGATCATCGATCGAGTGCGCACACACATTATTAGAGGCACCCGCGCCTTTACGCATAAATTGCATGCATATATATGTGTGTTTTTTGGGCCACCAACGATATATAGATGATCGAGAGAGAGAGATTGAAATCCCCAAGAATATGTTCAAATATACATTAAAATATATGCACGAATGCATTGTAGGCCATGCATGCACACTAATTATATATATATTATGAGGCAACTTAATCAAATGTGTTTTCATTCGAGAGAACTTGTCAAAGTTCAAGTTAATTAATTTATCACGATAATTATATAATTAATTAATGAATCTCAGGGATATGTTATACAACATGATCGATATAGGCCATGTATATTTTAATTGGTGTTAATCTACGGTTTGCTAGCTAGCTGCTATATACCTCGCGGTCCTCTAATTAAATTAAATGTGCCATGCATTAACCCTAAACCATATATATGTAACTAACCATAGCTAATCAACCCTACTTAATGAAAACACATAACCCTAAACTATACTAGCTATAACCCGATCTAATAAAAACATGCTCTATATATAGCAGCTAGCTAGCAAACCGTAGATTAACACCAATTAATATATACATGGCCTATATCGATCATGTTGTATAACATATCCCTGAGATTCATTAATTAATTATATAATTATCGTGATAAATTAATTAACTTTAATTTTGACAAGTTCTCTCGAATGAAAACACATTTGATTAAGTTGCCTCATAATATATATATATAATTAGTGTGCATGCATGGCCTACCATGCATTCGTGCATATATTTTAATGTATATTTGAACATATTCTTGGGGATTTCAATCTCTCTCTCTCGATCATCTATATATCGTTGGTGGCCAAAAAACACACATATATATATATGCATGCAATTTATGCGTAAAGGCGCGGGTGCCTCTAATAATGTGTGTGCGCACTCGATCGATGATCCCTAAACCTTAAACAACCCTAAAACCCCTAAATCCCTAATCCCTAAACCCTAAACACCCTAAACACTAAACCCTAAACCCTAGACCCTAAACGTACCCTAACCCTAACCCTAACCCTAACCCTAAACCCTAGCTAATCCTAAACCCCAATTAAACCCTATGTATAGGCCAACGACACTTAATTGTGCATCGATCGAGCGGGTCATGGGTGCCTCGCGATCCTCTAATAAAATTAAATGTGCCATGCATTAACCCTAAACCATATATATGTAACTAACCCTAGCTAATCAACCCTACTTAATTAAAACACATAACCCTAAACTATACTAGATATAACCCGATCTAATAAAAACATGCTCTATATATAGCAGCTAGCTAGCAAACCGTAGATTAACACCAATTAAAATATACATGGCCTATATCGATCATGTTGTATAACATATCCCTGAGATTCATTAATTAATTATATAATTATCGTGATAAATTAATTAACTTGAACTTTGACAAGTTCTCTCGAATGAAAACACATTTGATTAAGTTGCCTCATAATATATATATAATTAGTGTGCATGCATGGCCTACAATGCATTCGTGCATATATTTTAATGTATATTTGAACATATTCTTGGGGATTTCAATCTCTCTCTCTCTCTCTCGATCATCTATATATCGTTGGTGGCCCAAAAAACACACATATATATGCATGCAATTTATGCGTAAAGGCGCGGGTGCCTCTAATAATGTGTGTGCGCACTCGATCGATGATCCCTAAACCTTAAACAACCCTAAAACCTTAAATCCCTAATCCCTAAACCCTAAACACCCTAAACACTAAACCCTAAACCCTAGACCCTAAACGTACCCTAACCCTAACCCTAAACCCTAGCTAATCCTAAACCCCAATTAAACCCTATGTATAGGCCAACGACACTTAATTGTGCATCGATCGAGCGGGTCATGGGTGCCTCGTGATCCTCTAATAAAATTAAATGTGCCATGCATTAACCCTAAACCATATATATGTAACTAACCCTAGCTAATCAACCCTACTTAATTAAAACACATAACCCTAAACTATACTAGCTAGCTATAACCCGATCTAATAAAAACATGCTCTATATATAGCAGCTAGCTAGCACAAAGTGTCGTTGGCCTATATATAGGGTTTAATTAGGGTTAGGGTTAGGGTTAGGGTTTAGGGTCTAGGGTTTAGTGTTTAGGGTGTTTAGGGTTTAGGGATTAGGGATTAGGGTTTCAGGGTTGTATAAGGTTTAGGGATCATCGATCGAGTGCGCACACACATTATTAGAGGCACCCGCGCCTTTGCGCATAAAGTGCATGCGTATAGTTTAGGGTTATTTGTTTTAATTAAGTAGGGTTTGATCAGCTAGGGTTAGTTACATATATATGGTTTAGGGTTAATGCATGGCACATTACATATAGTTTAAATCTCAAGAATGTTTATACATGATAGGCCATATGTGCAAAGGAATTTTTTTCCTCGTGAACTTGTCAAAATTCAAGTTTATCAGTGCCAATGGAAACTAGTCCAAAAAATTACATAGAGGACCAAAAGTACTAGACAATAACTAATAGAACCTGCAACTTTACAAAAAGGACCCCAAAACATATAGAAGAAAATCAATCGAGTCCTTCTCGACCGCACATCAGATCTCTGCTCCGCATCCTTTCCAGCAACTCCGTCGCCGGGGACGCACCACTTGGGACGGTGTCGCCGGTAGTCGCCAGGACGAAGGAGAAGAAGGGCCTCAGCAACGGCATATTGGCTCTGAGAAGGGTCGCTGAAAGTCCAAGATGTGCACGGGCAAGACGGATGACGCCGTCGTATGCCCCGAGCTTGTGAACTTTAGCAGCTTGACTTCCCCATTGGCCAGATCTGAAGCACTGACCAAAGCAAGCCTCACCGTTAGCGCCATCACATTGATGGCACCAGATCGGGGTTTGGCCGGCAAGATCCGCCAGATTCACCATAGGCCAGATCTGAAGCCGATGACGAGATCCCCGACTCCATTGCGCCATTCTGCTCATGGGAAACACTGGATCTAAGCTTACAACAACACTAACTCCCTCGGATCCAAATTAGCTGACTCAACTTTGCTTATCTAAATATGGATGTATCCACACATGTTTTTACTCTAGATACATACACGTCTAAGGAAAGTTGAATCAATTAATTTAGTTCGGAGGGTGTACAATATACAGAGAGAAGTCGGCCTCGTCTCCGGCCGGCGAGGCCGCCGGAGAGAAGGGGGAGAGGAGCCGGGGGAGTGGGAGAGACTCGAGAGAGAAAGAGAAGAGGAAGAAATGAGAGCTCCCTGGGGAAGAACATTATTTTTGTCGTTCTGCTCGTACTGTAGCTTGAAACTGAAAATTTCGGCCACGCGCCAAATCATCCCGCCGCATCCATTCGAAAATCCCGTGACCAGTTTTACCCTTTTAACCCTGGTCCGGAAGCTACAACCCACCGACCATGGAGGGCTCATTCGGTAACAATGAAATATCTTGCCTAGATCCCGAACCCTCCCCACAGGCCCACACCCACCCACCAACCATTCGCCCCATTAGCTCAAAAATACTCTCACACGCCAAAGCTCTGACTCTCTACAGTACTAGATCTGCTTCGCCGCCGGCATACTCCTCCACAGCGTAGCCTTGATCGTGTTGGCTGTCCACCCACCTGATCCGCTCCCCCGCCGCCCTCGTCACCGACGGATCTGCTTCACCGCCGACCTCGCCACCGACGGATCTGCTTCACCGCCGACCTCGCCACCGACGGATCTGCTTCACCGCCGACCTCGCCACCGACTACCTCGCCGCAGCGGCTGTATCAACTTCACCGAATACCTTGCCAGCCAACCAGATCTGCTTCACTAACGCCCGCTTCTACTGAAACAGGGTCGATTCATCGTCTCCCGCGTTCGCCGCCGCTGGAATGCAAGTTGCCGCCCCCGTCCACCCCGCCGCAGCTTGGTTAGTACGCTGGCCCGTTAGATCGCGGTGTTTCTTTAGCCATGTTTTGTGTAGTTATTTGCAGATCTCATATGCCGTTAACTTTCTTGATGTGTTGCTTCGCATGAAGTTTGTTTAAATGTTGTACAGTACAAAAGCATTATCCGGTCGCTACCATCCTGTTCATTCTACTGACACCTGTGTGCATCCACATATTTATAGCCTTGTACCCATTCATTTGCTGCCAACTGTTTTTGTACTGCATGCTATTGTCGCACTGCTTTTATAGTCGTGCTATGGGCATTTCCAATCTGCTTGTTCTTATACCACGTCATTAGCTCACCGCTAGCTGTTTTCTCGTGTCTGCTATTCTCACACTGCTTTTATAATCATGCTATGTGCATTTCCAATCTGCTTGCTCTTATACCTCGTCTTTAGCTTATATAGTTATTGCTGCGTGCATGTCTGGTCTTTGTATTATCGTAGACTGACTTGTCAATGTTATTTTTCCTAGGGATTGATCATGCGAACCACTTATTAGAACATCCAACATTAACAGCGGGGACGCTAGGTAAGGTTGGAATCTGAGTTCGTGGTTGGTAATTTTGGCAGTTTACTTCCGTTATTATCTATAACCTATATGCATTGTTCCTTATGCAAGAGATTAACACTTGGAACCCTGCCATAGCAATGCCATTCATGCTTTACTATGTTTCTGCCTATTTGATATGCTTGTCTTGGAGAAACTTCGAGGGTGATTTGAACCTGACATTTGGTCATTCTTAATGCCAGTTTACTTTATGTGTAAAACCTTGGCATTACCCTACTCTAAATCTGAATGTCTGAAATTCGTATCTCATGCAAAGCAACATCTAGTTGGTTTTAATCTGATATCTGGTAACTATTGGCTTATTCATTTGGCAGCTCAAGTTTTTTGTTATTTGAAACCAGCTGACTTGGTCTTAAATGTGATATCTAAACACAGATTAAGGACAATGGAGCAGGAGGATTAGCATTTCACTTGATGGCTGAACCTAAAATGATAGGCATGTTGACCACGACTAGTGCACGCAAGAGAAGGACCTGCAGTGAGCCAGTATGTGCTTAGTACATGCATCTTATCTTATCTTGTGCTTATTTCTGCTACATGCTGTTATCTGATCTCTACATTGCGTAATACATGTTTGAATAGTTAATTGTTGTAACTATGTTTACAATGTTACCAGAATGCAGTTTTAATGAAGCAGTCATCATTAGAAGATAGTCGCCAAAAAAGGATCTGTAGCGACCCTGTGCAACATTATGATGTAAGTTTGTGCTTAGTACAAGTTCCATACATGTCTTATTTATGCAACTTGTTATTATCTTATATCTACATTGCATAATAAATGTTTGCATAGTTCATCGTTTAACTCTTTTTGCATTATTATCAGAATGCAGTTGTGATGAAGCAATCTTCATTACCAGTGAGGCCCACAAAAAGTTCTGATCTTTCTTCTGATGCATCTTCTCATAGCCGTCAACCTAGACCATTTCTTTCATCAGACAGTAAATATCTCAAGGCTGTACTTTATAAAAGACATGGTATTGCTGCTTTAAGATCTGTAGCTGATATGTTGACAAAGAGTACACAAGATTCAATCAAGGCGATTGCCAAATGTCAACGTGTTATTGATGATGCTAATAGAAGTCCTCAATGATTCTATGTAATTTTTTTATTTGGGCACATTAATTGCCTTGTAATTTTCCTATTTGTTTTATTTGTGTATGTACTTGTGTGTATCATTGAAATCAGATTTTAGGCTCATGAAATTTAATGCAAGTTGACTAGTCAAACAAGTAGGGCCCTACAACAGATTGGGCCGGCCCACTTACAGTAGTGTGGGACCCACTTTCATTTTGGGCCGGCCCACTTCTTTAGTAGGCCGGCCCGGTTACACGATAATGGGCTCCACATGCTTATTGGGCCGGCCCACTTGCTCTATGGTGGTCCCACATGGTAAATGGGCCGGCCCTTTAATAGGAAGGTGGGACCCACCTGTGTTTTTGGCCCGGCCCACTATCTTGTTGGGCCGGCCCACTTTCTATATGGTGGACCCCACACACCAAATGGGCCGGCCCTTTAATAGGAAGGTGGGACCCACCTGTGTTTTTGGCCCGGCCCACTATCTTGTTGGGCCGGCCACTTTCTATATGGTGGACCCCACATACCAAATGGGCCGGCCCATTAACAGGAATGTGGGACCCACCTGTGTTTTTGGCCCCCACTATCTTGGTGGGCCAGCCCACTTGCTATATGGTGGGCCCCACATACTAAATGGGCCGGCCTTTAACAGAAAGTGGGACCCACGTGTTTTTGGCCCGGCCCACTATTTTGTTGGGCCGCCCACTTGCTATATGGTGGACCCCACAAACTAAATGGGCCGACCCTTTAACTGGAAAGTGGGACCCACCTGTTTTTGGCCCGCCCACTAGCTTGTTGGGCCGGCCCACTTGCTATACGGTGGACCCCACACACTAAATGGGCCGGCCTTTTAACAGAAAGTGGGACCCACTGTGTTTTTGACCCGCCCACTTGCTTCTTGGGCCGGCCCACTTGCGTAAGGTGGACCCCACATGTTAAATGGGCGGCCCATTTAAGTTTTGACCACCAACCTTAGAGGTTAGGCCCCACGTAACTAATGGACCAGCCCAACTATATAGTTGACCGGTCAAACTATGTCATCCGGCCCGGCCCGCTTAAGACGTGGCAGGCCTCGTGTGGGCCTACCATCTACCACGGGGTTTCAGCCGGTTAACGCCGTTAACTGGCAGTTAACGGCGTCTGCCACGTGTCAGTTTGCATGACGTCAGCAGTCAACGGGCTCCCGAAAACACTTCCGCAACGGTCCGATTTTCCGTGGCGGAAGGGCGCCCAAGCGCGACGGACCGAAAAAATCGTCGTTGGACTTTGCCTGACGCAGTTTCGACAACGGAACCCATATCGTCGGGTTAGGCCCATAGGCGACGAAAAATGCCCCTTAGTTGACGATTTTGGGACGTTGTCTATCAGAACTTTTCTTGTAGTGCATGTTGTGTGGGGCCCCTGGGCCTCCCCTCTGGTCCCTCTCAGGTGTTCTGGAAGCTTCGTGGAATCATAAGATGCTGGGCGTTGATTTCGTCCAATTCCGAGAATATTTCCTTACTAGGATTTCTGAAACCAAAAACAGCAGAAAACACTTCGGCATCTCGTCAATAGGTTAGTTCCGGAAAATGCATCAAAACGATATAAAGTGTGAACAAAACATGTAGGTATTGTCATAAAACAAGCATGGAACATCAGAAATTATAGATACGTTGGAGACGTATCAGCATCCCCAAGCTTAGTTCCTACTCGCCCTCGAGTAGGTAAACGATAACACAAATAATTTCTGAGGTGACATGCTACCATCATAATCTTGATCAACATTATTGTAAAGCATATGAGATGGATGGAGTGATCTGAAGCAAAAGATTGCTAACAAAAGATGATGACTAAACAAATGAATCATATAGCAAAACTTTCATGAATAGTACTTTCAAGACAAGTATCAACAAGACTTGCATAAGAGCTAACTCATAAGCAATAAATTCAAAGTAAAGGCATCGAAGCAACACAAAGGAAGATATAAGTTTCAGCGGTTGCTTTCAACTTTCAACATGCATATCTCATGGATAATTGTCAACATAGAGTAATATGATGAATGCAAATAAGCAAGTATGTAACAATCAATGCACAGTTGACACAAGTGTTTGCTTCTAAGATGGAAGGAAATGGGTAAACTGACTCAACAATAAAGTAAAAGAAAGGCCCTTCGCAGAGGGAAGCAGGGATTAAATCATGTGCTAGAGCTTTTCAAGTTTTGAAATCATATAGAGAGCATAAAAGTAAAATTTTGAGAGGTGTTTGTTGTTGTCAACGAATGGTAGCGGGTACTCTAACTACCTTATCAACCAGACTTTCAAGAGCGGCTCCCATGAAGGACGTTATCTCTACCAGCAAGGTAGATCATCCCTCTTCTCTTTTGTTTACACATGTACTTTAGTTTTATTTATTAGATGACACTCCCCCAACCTTTTGCTTACACAAGCCATGGCTAACCGAATCCTCGGGTGCCTTCCAACATTCACATACCATGGAGGAGTGTCTATTTGCAAATTTAAGTTGCTTACTGATAGATCAGGGCAAAACATGTGAAGAGAATTATTAATGCAAGTTAATTAATTGGGGCTGGGAACCCCATTGCCAGCTCTTTTTGCAAAATTATTGGATAAGCGGATGAGCCACTAGTCCATTGTGAAAGTCTGTGAAGTAAATGACAAGATCGAAAGATAAAACACCACATACTTCCTCATGAGCTATAAAACATTGACACAAATAAGAGATAATAACTTTTGAATTGTTTAAAGGTAGCACATGAAGTATTTACTTGGAATGGCAGGAAATACCA